>JAYGXS010000004.1:49236953-49339514 GCA_036362985.1 Ligula intestinalis | reverse complement strand
AGGCCCAGACACGTGTTTCGCCGGTATTCTGCCGCTGCTTGACACAGCTGCGAGGGCTCCGACTCATCAGTGGGTCACCCAGCTTTCCCTATCTGCTTTCTGGTTGATATACGGTTTTGAAAGTTCAGCTTTCTAAATTCCAGAGAAATTCATTTCTGATCGTGGTATATATCAGTATATATAAGGTCTATAGGCGTAGACCGAGATCGTTAGTGCATATTTGTGTTGAAACCCGTCAAGCCCTGTGAAACATACACATGCTGCCATCAGACAATCGTTAGGAGTATAAATTCACGTTGCAATTTACCATACTTACAGGCTAGGTACTTGCTTAAAGGCGCAGACATGTGTTTCGCCGGTATTTTGCCGCTGCTTGAAACAGCTGCGAGGGCACCGGCTCATCAGTGCGTCGCCCAGCTTTCCCTATCTGATTTCTGGTTAATATACCGGTTTTGAAAGTTCAGCTTTTTAGTCTCCTGAAAAAAAATTAATTTGTGACCGCGGCGTATATCAGCATATAAGATTCATAAGCGTAGTCCGAAATCGTTAGTGTATATTTGTGTTGAAGCACGTCAACCCCTGTGAAATATACACATGCTGCCATCAGCAATCGTTAGTAGTACAGGCTCGGTACTTGCTCAGAGGTCCAGACACGTGTTTCACCGGTATTCTGCGGCTGCTTGAAACGGCTGCGAGGGCACCGGCTCTTCAAAGGGTCGCCCAGCTTTCCCTATCTGCTTTCTGGTTGATAGACGGTTTTGAAAGTTCAGCTTTTTAAATTCCAGAGAAATTTATTTCTGATCGCGGTCTTAATCAGTATATATAAGGTCTATAGGCGTAGACCGAAATTGTAAGTGTATATTTGTGTTGAATCCCGTCAACCCCAATGAAATATACACCTGCTGCCACAGGACAGTCTTAAATAGTATAAATTGACGTTGTCATTTACGATACTAACAGGCTAGATACTTGCTTAAAGGCCCAGACACGTGTTTCGCCAGTATTCTCACGCTGTTTGACACAGCTGTGAGGGCTCCGGCTCATCAGTGGGTTGACCAGCTTTCCCTATCTGCTTTCTGGTTGATAAACCGGTTTTGAAAGCTCAGCTTTTCAATCTCCAGAGAAATTAATTTCTGATCGCGGTCCTTATCAGTATATATCAGGTCTTTAGGCGATGACCGAAATTGTAAGTGTATATTTGTGTTGAAACCTGTGAACCCCAAAATAATATACACCTGTTGCCACAGGATAGTCTTAAATAGTATAAATTGACGTTGTCATTTGCGATACTAACAGGCTAGGTACTTGCTTAAAGGCCCAGACACGTGTTTCGCCGGTATTCTCTCGCTGCTTGAAACAGCTGCGATGGTTTCGGCTCATCAGTGGTTTGCCCAGCTTTCTTTATCTGCTTTATGGTTGATATAACGGTTTTGAAAGTTCAGCTTTTTAATCTCCAGAGAAATTAATTTCTGATCGTGGTACATATCAGTATATATAAGGTCTATAGACGTAGACCAAAATCCTAAGTGTATAATTGTGTTGAAACCCGTCAACCCCAATAAAATATAAACCTGCTGCCACTGGACATTTTTAAATAGTATAAATTGACGGCGTAACTTACCATACTAACAGCCTAGATACTTGCTAAAAGGCCCAGACACGTGTTTCGCCAGTGTTGTGCCGCTGCTTGAAACAGCTGCGAGGGCACCGGCTCATCAGTGGGTCGCCCAGCTTTCCCTATCTGCTTAATGGTTGATATAATGGTTTTGAAAGTTCAGCTTTTTAATCCCCAGAGAAATTAATTGCTGATCACGGTAATGACTGTGTCCTATTAATGCTGCAACATCCTGCACATATATCGACCGTTTGCTGCTGCGATATTCTGCTCATGTCACTGACGAAGAATCATCGGCGGATGTTGAAACATCAGGCAAATGAAAGAATTTTCGCAGCGATTGAATTTTAGTTTCTCAATTACTTGTTCGGACCCCCATCTTCGGCTGCATTTGCAATGTTCGAGAGCAGGTGATGCGCATCTAATCTGCCGTTAAATCTTTTTGCCTTTTATCAGGATTTCTATTAAAGTGCAGTCATAACTTGACTTACAGTTTCGTGTCTTATCTACGTACACTGTGGTGTACTTCTAAATGCACACATTGGATAATTTCCAATTCCTTCGTTTGAAAAAGGCTACGATCAAGGAGTCTTAGACCGTGGCGTCGGGAGGTATAGAATCGCCTCCTTCAGTATCTACAAATATATACAACTAAGTTGCATTTGCTGCCAGACGAAATCGAACAGCTTGTAGTGACCTCGCATGCTAGGCTGTGCATGAGGACCCACGATTGCGTTCCCAGCAGGCCTCTGGGGCAGGTCGCATTTCTGCCTCTGGTGCTAACCAGAGCGTGTCAAAGGCAGGTTAAGGCCACGGAGGTGTGTTCACCATCTGTCTGCCCTAACTGACCAATCGCTTTCCAGGACCGGTCCACAAACGATCTTATGCTGGTGACTGCATACACCATTGTCACTCCCGGACCCGGCGACCTCACAGCCGGTCCGCAGACTCCGGACGCGGCGACCTCACTGTCGGACGCGGTGACCCCGGACCCGGCATGCTTACGGCTGGACTGCACTCATCCGACAGTCAATTGCTTCCTACCTATTCTCCACTCCTTCTGCACTCAATTAAACCATGCCCAACACGCTGGCATACAACTGCTTATCTTCTTATTTCCTAGTTTATAACCGTTAAGATAAGTCAATCTTCTAGTACCCAGCTTCAATACGTAGTATCTTACAAGCTCATGCACTGGCGATACTCTGTCAGGCAGTCATTACCCTAAATCATTCTTCAATACTGACGCAATTGTTTAACACAATTTCTGTTTTTACTTAATTGTTAGCAAGGTGATGAGCATAGAGCGGTCAGGATTTCGGTATCCGGATTAAATCAAATGACGAGGTTTGCGTTGCCTCAAAGTTAGTTTCTCCTGTCACCGAAATCGTGTTTTGAAGGCATGACCAGGTCAAACCGACCTGGGGGTAGCTTAAACGCAATAGCTGGCTCTCCACTTAATCCCCGTTCACCCACCCTACATAGTAGCGACTAAGTCTAGAGAGATCTTCGTTTCAGTCAAGCGCCGTGCTGGCGAATTCACGCACAGCATATCAGCAATTACATCAGAGGAGAACGAAAACAAAATGAAATTTCATAAAATGTTGCTTGCACACAGTAAAAGGTAAGATGATTTATATGGCCCATTAAACAAGATACGCGAATTGGACGGCTGGTCCCAGTAATAAAATTGCACTTGCCTATAAGTGCAGGAAGGATAAATATGTCTGCGTCTTAGTCTTAAAAGAATTGCAACCAATGCCTTAACCGCAGGCCTAATCGTAATCTCTGAACTTAAAATAAAGCTTAACGCAGTATTTCGGACTGGCCGCAATCTTAACTATAAGCATAACCCAATTTGATCTCGAATTTAAGGCAAGGACGCCGGTACCGTAGGCTTTCATTCTTTGAGTTACTAATTCATACTAGAGACTCCAGAAATCTTATTCTTATGACGACTGAGACGGCCACGGTTTTCAGAGACCGCTACAGGTTTCTGCGAAGGCGGCCATATTCTTGAATCGCCCAATGCTGACCACCTTCTCTTAGTAGTCGCATTTTGACAATACCCTTTAACTTCCACTCTTTCATTCAACAGCCACGTGGCTGGAAGTTGTAAGTTCTTTGTAAATGGACTGAACACCACAAACCAACCATAAGTTTCCCTGTTCCTGCGTCGTCGCTGACTCCTTGATCTCTGAACACTGGGCTGAAACTACTGTCACTGTCGACTTAAAGTACAATTGTAGAGGATAGGACCAGCCCCTACATCCCTGGGAAAGGGGATGAAAACATTACTTATTACTTTATAGTTGTTATCATTCATAAATTAAACTTTCCGGTATTGCTTCTGGCCTAGCACTTGATAATCGGCTGTCGTAAACTAAAGTCTGCAATCAAATATTAGGTACGTTGTCTGCCTCTTTATAAATTGGCAGTGTACTTTGGTGAGATTCAGCATAAGGCATGACGCCTCAGTTGCTGGCGTGTACTTACTGTTTATTTGGCAGGCGCCAGAATATACAGCATCACTGAGGCCCATGTCATGTGATCGCCAGTTAGGGACCGAACAATCTTTATACAGATGACATCACGCGTTGAGATCCAGGATTGACGTAAACAGACCTGTGCACCTTTTTTTTCTAGTTGGCCCCTTAGGAGGTGAGAAAAATTCAAACGATGATTCGAAAAGACGAGCTGGTGAGCGCACGTGACTTCGTGGCGATGGAGCACGTGACCGAACCGTCTAGTGACGCGAATTGTTCTCGCATCACCACCAGCAAGATTTGTACTTGATCAGTTGTGAAATGCCATGAAAATATAAGTGAGCCGAAGTCATTGGCTCTTCTATTCGTCCTCTATTTAACGGGACTCTGAGTTTAGGAATCTTTGCTTTGGGGTAGAAGGATTCTCATCGGAGATGCCGATGTCGTTCTTCCCACACGTTGATCCGCTCACAATGTAGGCCGATTCAGGTGAACCAAAAAGTCCAGTGCTATTCGATTTTCACCCCCTGAGGAGGCGGCACACATTTATTGCAGTGTGAAACTGTTAATCTACACTAAAGGATCCTAAATGCGCAGTAAGTGACCATATTTCTATGGAAAAGGGTACTTTGGTGATTCCTGCGATGATTCACCACGCGGAGTGCTGTGTTCGACGCTAGAGAGGGTAAACGACACTCGCTGATGAACGTTCAGCGAACGCTTACGGAACTTATTCGTCCCGCTCTGCCTTGGGTCTCATTTTTCGGGCCCTGACAACAATCGCTGTGAATGGTAGTCTAGCAAGAGCAGCAGCTTGAAATCTTAAGAAAAACCGGAGTGGAGTGCCTAACCTATGACCCATAGCCTCAACTCTCCGGTCAGCGGCGATGAAAATGCAAAAGGACGATTAAAAATGAACATCATTTGAGCTTTTCATAGGGGATTGAATATTTGGTGAAGAAAAATGAAACCGTAGAGGTTTACTTTCGAATATAACAAGTGAGTTTCTTTCGCGGTCGGTGAAAGTTCATCAAAGAGTGTAAACAGCTCCCAAGCCCGTGACTTAATGGTTAGAGCCTTTAACTTTGGATTACACAGGCCGTGTGTTCGAGCCACGCGTGGTGCATCACTTGAGCCTAGGTGTGACTGGTTGACGACGGCTAATAACCCATAAATTTCCATGCTAGTCCCCCTATATCTTTGCTGGCAATGCTATCTGCCTAAGATTACATATCGCTACGACTGATGTCAGAGCTCGAGAAATGAGACCAGAGCGGAGCGGGTAAACTGCGTTTCATTAGTGGCCAGTAAATGTTCACCAACAAAAACCAATATCTCCAAAACTAAACTGGCAGGACAAGGAACTCGTGGCTCAATGGTAAGAGCCTTAGACTCTGATCAAAAACGTCGTGATATCGAATCTTGGGTGGTGCACCACTTGGAATTGAGTGTGACCGGCTGACGATTGCTTATTAGTCAGAAATGACCATTCTAGTCTCCCTCGTCTTGGCCGGCAATACTATATGTCTAGACAGTAAATGCCTACCAAGTGTAGAGGACTCAGTCTTCTAGCAAGGCTGTTATGCATTGCAAAAGCTCTGCGATGTCACGGGTGCCAGTATAGTGCTCGTTTTTTCACCCTGCTCGCGAGCTCTTTACCATGTGCCTTAGGCATGCCTTGTTAACCGTCTCCTATCATTCTAACTGATCTCGAATTCAGCGTTCAGAGCCTACGTAAAGACCAGCACGTTTTCAAAAGTCTTTTTGGTTGCTTTCTTTTTATGTGGTCCTAGAGGAGAGAAAAAAGGCTACAGTAGAATAGTCGTGCAAACGTTTGCGGTGCTTTTGGCTAAGCTCCTATTTTTTTACTTGATGCAACTTCTTTTCTGCTCTTTTCTTAGCTAAATAAATGACTGATAAATATGCTGCTTCTATTCTTTACTGAGCTCTAGCGCAAATATGAATAAGAAATTCATTAATAACGCTGTAAGCGTGACCTACAGTGTCAGGTTGCTGGGATTTTGTTTAGGAATGTAACATTTGGGAATGGGCCTCCATAATGAAAGTATGACAAAGAATAAAAAATAATCTGCGATAAATAGACCCAAGAAAATATCTTGAAAGGACCGACTGCTTGCTTTAGGTTTTTTTCTCAAACTTTTGTTATACCATAGGCGATGCATTTATCAGCGTCAGGCACTCAATCATCTCCTATTCTGTGTAACTATAAGGACGCAGAGATTTGGCTGCCATCGTGATATTTTTGCCTATTTCTGTAGGTCCTACAAATTGTATCTCTATTTTCACTTCAGGACTGCACCGTACAAGTTTAAATTAGCAAAGACTCTTTTTCTGGAACACTTATCATCAGGTTTGTTTGCCGAATGGTATTAAGTTTTCTTCACTATGATTCTTCTCACGTTGCCTTGTACTGGAAGCTACTCCTTAACTGCAAATCCGCGCCGGTGCCTGATAACCATTAAATATGCCCAAATAAACAGCCCTTAGTTGTAAGAAACTGCATGAAAACCATCTTTATTCCCATACGTAATTTTTTTAATCTGAAAAGCGGAAATCTCGTTTTTTCTAATAACTGTCAACTGTCTAGGTGCCATTTGATCGGGTCCCCTTTTTTTCTTTTAACAATAATAACTTAAGATTGTCTAATGACTGCTCTCATTGTAATTGTCTTGACGATATGTTTATTAGCCACTTATTTCGGTTTCTGAGGTAGGCATTGAATGTCATTTCTGGCAAATGGTCACCTCATATATAATCTAAAGTCATTTAAGTGTGCAATTCAACCACAACTATTTCTTATTTCTGAAAGTTTTTATATTATTTCCAGTCAATTACAGTATGGCGTGTGCTACAAGAAACATTCTGCAATTTGAAAACGGCCGGCACTCACTCGCAAAACAACATTGAGTAGGGTCACCATTCTGTAAATCATACATTCCAATTTAAATTTTTTCAGTTACACTGAGATGCCGACTCTGTAATGAGCTTCTTTCTGATTGCTGCGAAAAACTTGTTTCTGTAAAAAATGGCTTTTTAAATAGTATGCATTTTTATCATTGATTTTGACTGCTTTCATTAATCTTAATATATTTTATGGAATAAATGCATGAAAAAATCCGCATCTATTTATCATTTATGACACTTCTCACTTTCTTCCCCGTGAAGTATGCCCCTACTGGTACATTTGTATTGCTCGGACATAAAATCTTTCATGCCTTCTTTCTAAGGAAATACTTTCATGAAAAATTCTTAAACTTATCTATTACATTCGTTGGCTACGTTCTTGTCACTTATACCTTAGCTCTGGATTTGGCTCATTCTCCTTTGTTCAGTTTTGCTCAAAAAGCACGTTCCTTCAATGCCCAGGGATTCTTATATAAGTTTTGATAATATGATAATACAAGGACGTTTCTCAGCTGTCAAAAATGTTTGATCACATTCTGGATGATCTTGTTCACTTTGCGCACTCTGAATTTACGGCTAAGAAGTTTTTCCACTTCGTGTACTGTGACTTCCGGTATATTTCTTGCATTACGGTGGCACACAAAGGTTTCCTATTATTACTTTTCGTCCGATGCTTTACCTATAAGGTACCTGGAATTTTAAACCTAAGCTTCTAGTTATTCCATATTAATGTAAAATTTTTGTCTTGTAAATCTACTGAATCTCTCGTCATATATTATTAATATTACTGCTCCATCTGAAAAATGCTAAATATTTTACTTTAAAAAGGCGTATTCGTCTCTCTCTTATGTCTATATCGTTCCATTGTCTGCAGCACATTTATAACTAGGGAACTGCAGGCATTTCAGCAGGCTGGCCATTTTCCACGACCGCTTGCGCCGCCTAAACGCTGCCAGCATTCACAGTGACCTTGACAAAAGCCTGCCGAAAGCGTGTCTAGTTATTTTTGGGAACAGGAACTACGTGCATAAGAACTGTTGTGATAAGACGTTTCTTTTGCAACGTTTGTTGAGCAGGCAAAATAAATTAATCAGGAGACTCCAAGACTAATAACCATTGAGCTCTTGCTGAAGGCGGAAAACAAACAACTCGTTTTGTATTATTTATGCGAGATCCTCTCTGGCCGATCGAGCTTGTCCTGAAAATACCTACCAACAAAATAATAAAATTTAAAATAATAATCGTAAAATAAAACCGAAAATGGAAAAAACAAACAGTATGGGTATTGCTGCATGAAAAATCCCTCAATTTGAAAAAGACCGGCAATAACTCGCAAACCAAAATTCAATAGGATTGCAATACTGTTAATAATGCCGTCCAATTTCAATTCTTTCCAGTCACGGTAAAATACCGGGTCTGTGATGAGCTCCTTTTTGACCGTTGCGAAAAATTAATTCTGTAAAAAATGGGTACTTAAATAGTATGCATGTCTATCATTGATTTTTACTGCCTTTATGAATTTTAATATATTTTATGGAAAGCATGCACGAAAAACTCCTCTCTTGTACTTCGTTTACGGCAAATTATGCCTTCTCAAAATATTATTCTTAAAGTAAGGGTTTCCTGGGGTTTTCAATAAGTTTTTAAAACTTTCGAATGCTTTTAAAACCTACTGACTGCCCCAACTAAATTCAAGTTTTTCAACGCGAATGCCGTGTTCTTCCTGTTTAAGGAAAAGTTCGTTCTTGCTTTTGGTTTGAGGATGTGGTTGCATAGCTCTCTTAGAATTTCGCAATATACATGGATCATGCTGTATAAATAAGGGGCAGCTTAAATAAATTGACCGATAGGATTTTTATGAATGAACACCGCACAGTCGTAAAAAAAAACTCAAAATAAGAAAAAAATTATAAACCGAAGAAAAACCTTCTTTTAAGATTAAAATTCAAAGAAGGCATAATTTGCCGTAAAGGAAGTTTAAGAAAGGATTTTTTGTGCATGCTTTCCATCAATAATATTTAAATTTATAAAGGCAGTCAAAATCAATGATAAAAATGCACGCTATTTAAGTAGCCACTTTTTACAGAGTCAACTTTCTCCCAACAGTCAGAAAGGAACTCATCACAGAGTCGGCATCGGACATGACTGAAATGAAGTGAAATTGGACTGCATGATAAACAGTATTGCAACCCTACTCAATGTTGGTTTGTGAGGGTTTTTCGGTCTTTTTCTAATTGCGGGATGTTTCTTGCAGCACTCACCATACCGTACTTATTTTTTCTTTGAGTGATGAGAATTGTGCATCCTCAACTCCAGTTTCGCGTTTAGAATAGACCAATCGGTGAAAAATCAGTCATTATTTACCATACGACACTGTCGACATAAGATTTGTATTTGTGTTCTGCTGGTTCCCGAACATGGGCTGATAGAAGAATTTTCAAATATTAATAGGCCTACTTGTATGGGACTCTGGGGGGATTCTAATACTTCATTTGGCCTAGGTTTAAAAAATTTGGAGGCCTCGGTCGGATTCGAACCAAAGCAAGCAATGGAAAAGTGTTAATGCAACCAATGTCCTGGCCAATTGAGCTGTGAGCTTTCACCGGGAGCCGAGATTTTCTCAACTGGATCAAATGAATTATCCAATTTGATCTGTCTACCGATGTGATCTTGTAGCTCAGTTGGCTAGAGCATTGGCTGTATTAACGCTTTTCTCTGCTGGCGGGGGTTCGAGTCCCACCGAGGTTGCCTGATTTTTCTCCCCTGGGTCAAATGATCGAATCCTCATATTCAACAGAGTAGGTTACAGATAAACTAAGCAGGCAGTCAAAGGCTAGAAAAGTAACAACTTGTTAAAGCTGTTATCATGGGACATTGTGCCGATTTTCCGTCTCAAACAACAGACAAAACGTGTTCGGGTTGCTCTTGTTGTAACGGTAGCTAAGGCCAATCGATAGCCTGCTGTGAGCGCGGCTGCTTGCTGCATGCTATCTGCCTGTTAAGTGCCTCATAACTCTTCCTCTCCCTTTGAGACGAATCGCAGGATTTTCCTGTAAAACTATAAAGCCCCCTTCATATATTTTGGCTGCTGGCGGTATAGCTCAAATAAACTGTATCAGCCCATAGCCCCATCGGCGAGTCTCCTTTTTAGCCTGACCAATTAGCCGTAGGATGTGGAAGAACAATTCAAGGCCCGTAGAGCTGCCTCTGATCACCACGGGTGGGGGGAGCCGGGATTATTCAGCTTGGCAGGAGTGAGTACTTTCCTCCCACCGCCCCCCCGCCCCCCCCCCCCCTTCCTCTTGGCACGGCGACGAAGATTCAGGAGGAGCAGGAGGCGAGCCTCCTTATTCGCATAATTTTGCGTATGCTGAAGAACATGAAAGAACCTTGGGCAAAAATGGGTTTTTTCCCTGACGGTGTCTGTGCCTACTAATCCCCAGGCCGCCGATGTGAGGTGACTAATACCGCACAGTGGCATTGTGTTGGCTGACGCATGGTCCCGCCTGGGGAAGTGGACGCTGCAGCTAGGGCCCAAAGTATGCTGCACACACACAGACACGGGCAGTCTTTGTGTCGCCTGGTAATGCTCGACATTTGTGAAGACGTTAGTCCTACTTAACAGTCTAGTCTTCCCCACTTATCGCTAACTACGGGTACTTGAATGTAATTTACACCCCCTATCTATCTCAGTAAAGACTACCTGGAACGCTGTCGTCCTTGAAAAAGGCCTCTAGCTTCGTCGTTCATCGATGCTGTTCGATAAATTGGCGGAAGATGCTTTGATGTGAGATATGCCAGCAGCCTGAGGAACACCTCATCCTGCGTAAGACAGGTGGTCCTGGACAATGTGCCGGAACTTTCGCCTGCTGTTTTCCTACCGACGTGTGAAGCATTCTTAGTCCTTTGAACTATCTGCCCTTCAGTGAACGTCTAACCACTAGCCCAGGTTTGTTGGGCTTCGAGCGCTAACCAGACTTTACTTCGATAGAAGCTTACTCTCAGAACTGACCTTAATGCCTGCACAGGTTTTGGTAGGGACTTAGCTCACATCGTGCATCGGTCAGTCGGCGTTATTACACCTGAGTTCTCTAAAACCAGCAGCGTTGCACTAATTTCGAGTGTCCAACTTTTGATGGGATTTGTTTCGCATGGAACGTAAAAATGTCGATCCTTCAGCATGATTTTGACATAATGAAGGTATTCTGAAGATTGTGTAAAGAGAGAAATTTATTGGATCCATAAATATCGAGAGGGTTCATCAGCTGCCTCCTCCTGTTGCATGACGTGAATAACTTGCGTGCCAAACAAAAACAATCATTCAGTTTAATTTGAATCACAACTTGAGGACCTGAACTCTCAAATATCGGACTTAAAATCCAGATTCACTGATGACTTGGGTTGAGTTGGATAAAACCTTAATTTGTTGACATCGCATACCACTACCGAAAAGTTTCAATATCACAAGGCGCTCCCATAACTAGGGAACATATAATTGCTCTGTCCGCGCTGAAACATCACAAAGAAAAGTAAGTTTTAAACCCGACGAAGGACATAGTCTTGTCATCTTCAATCGTAGTGATTATGTTAATAAAATGAAAGATATCTTCAATGAATCGAGTCAATTTCGTCTAAAAGCGCAAGGTCAGGCAAAAACCAAGGTATTAAAAGATCCCGCCTGTAAAACAATTAAGCCACTAAGCCCACCTCAGTCCCGTTATCGGGCTCAGTACACAGAGTAAACTGCCACAAACACACAGAGATACTGATATTTACCCTTGCCTACAAGACGCTCTCCATTCTGCATAAATATCCTGAGAGCAGGAAGAGTATTGGCTAAAAGTTTCGATAAAAATAGTCTAAAAATTATAGTCCGACTACTAGACAGGGACTGTCATCCCAAGCATCTAAATGTTGAAATAGTTCAAACTTCCGTTGCTCGTCATATTGGTTTGTTTTGCGACTGGTCAATAAAATCAAACATAGGAGTTCCAGGCAGTACTTGAGAAGAAGATTCGAACGCTGGGACAACACTTTTATTCGCCTGAAGTTTCGACATCTGTCGCGGATGCTTCACCAAGCACATCCTCAGCAAGCACTAGCAGCAACGCTTAACACATGCACATAAAGGTGCAGTATTTAAAGGAATCAGTAATTACTCCAAATTTATGACAAATTACGACAATAAGTGATAGCTGCCCTCTTATGTGTTGATTGCTTGGTGAGTGGCATGCGGGCCTTGACTTGCTGAAATGTCATCACATTCGGTGGAATTGAACGTGGTGATTACTCTGCCATCTGGTTCTCCGGTGTTGGCGTAAGACGACGCGGTGGCCTGTGCGTTCCCCAAGTTGCCACTTGCTTTGGTCGAATTGAGCCTTAGCACCACATATGGATTGGACAAATCGTTGCACTTGTTTATGGACTGGGGGCCCGTGAACCATGATTCAAGTACTTCTCGGCTCACCCAATTGTCACCTCTTGCTAAAATTTTGGCCCCAGGTCTCGTTGAATGAGCCGCAACTTGAGAATTGGCATCATTTCGCCGCACTGCTGCCACGTGTTCGGCATTTCGCGGCTTGAGATGCCTGTCAGTTTATCCGATGTAGTTGATGTAGGTGATTTCAGATATTTCATGCCGTGGCAGTGGGTCTTTTGGTTTCATTAAATGAAGCCTTATTGTTGCCTCCGGCCTGTGTGCGACTCCACCTCCAAGTAGTGCGAGAAGTCGGCCGACAGTTTTCGACGCGTTCTTGACGTATGGGATCGCTCGCCAAAATTTGCGTGTCGGTGTGATTTTGTTGTCCATCTCGTTTTGGGACTTGTTGGCACACGAAGACTCCCTGTACACTTATTCTGTCGTTGCCGGTGATTAAAGTAAGACCTCTGTGGGGGTCTGCATGACTAGATGCTTGGAGATAAATTCCTATGACAACGGTCTATTTCATCAACCGTCTTGTATATAATAACGAACGTTCACCGGACGAGGCCTATGTTGTGCATCTGACGTCTTAGGTAGTTGTTTGGTCTACCTATCCTGAGAGGCTGGACAGTTAAGCTAACAGCTGTCATTAAACACCGCTCTTTTCCGTGGGCGTAGTGAGAGATATTGGTGAGACGCCACGGCCGAGCCGGTATTGGCAGGCTAAATACACGGCGCATAGCGGCATATAATGAGAGCCGTGCGCCTGTCTGTCGGTTCTTTGAAAACGGGTGGACGAAACGACTATCCAAAACCTCATACGCATAATAAACCTCTTTCAGTGAACGCTCCATCTTTTTGACTTACAACCCGGGAATTGCTATTTTATTACTCTTTCATATATTTTGACGATGACGGTATGGTGCCATTTATGGCGCCATCCCCTGATGTTCTGGAGAAATATGCCCCAACCAGAGCAGGATAGGGCAGCTGGTCTTGTGCTAAATGCCACTGGGGAAAGAGGGTTGCGGTTCGTATCATGGCTAGGGCTAGGGGGTTACCGTTGTTGTAACTGTAGCCAATCTGCATCGCCAATTTTTGTATCTTTAGCCAAAGCCGAGAGGTCACCGTCCAAAGAAGAACACAACAAGAACAGGACAAAGGCAAAAGTATTTGACTGTAAAACGTACAACTTATTTAGAGCAACAAACGCTTTTAAACTATGTACATTTAGCCAATCAGCTTCTCTTCTGGCGTAGGTAGTGGCAGGATTAGCTAGTGACTCACGGATGACTGCAACTTAAACTTAAAATTATCGATTGATTGACAACAAGTCTGTGTTCATGTCGTGTAGGCTAACCGATAGCTTGCCGTGAGTGCGGCTAGTGCTTGCAAGCTAACTGCTTGTTAAGGCTGTTCGTTAAGTTTGTCCTAACAACCGTTACGTTTAGAGTTGAGGCACGAGAATGGGTACCTTCTGAAACTTATTACAAGACCGGCTGTAGCACAGTCGACATATTCGGAGTAGCAGTGTGACGGTGTCTGTAGCCTTGTTCTGTTAAGTAATCTTTCATAACTTTGGGGGATAAATCTCACCGGACAGTAGAGGTGAATACTGCTGAGAGCGCTGCCAATCTTCCCACTTGCCGTTTGTTGCTCTGAGATCGTATCTCTGGCACCGAATTCCTAGTCGACTCTAGTGCCGAAGTTAGCGTGATCGCACCAACACCTGCTGATCGCAGACAACGCAGCACAAAGTGATTCAAAGCTGCCGACAATTGCAGCATTCCCACCCTTCTAGGACGACTCTTTCATGATATGCCTTTACAGATACACGCAGGCAAAGTGTAAAAAAACGGCGCTATAAGAATACATTATAAACTTAAATAGTAAAGTTCGTGCGACTCTCTGATGGCAAGTCAAAAGTAAAAGCAGCGTTCGTAAGGAGCGGTGCAGTCCACCTTTCTTTTGTCAATCCGCCGCCTGCCTGGTTTTACGAACCTCCTTACCAGAAGAGAAATAGAGCATGGGAAAATTGGGACCGCTATGTCCGCGGCCAACGAGTGCGAGGGGGGAACCAACCCCGTGGAGACGCAGGCCGACGTGACACCACAAGCGGTCAACGGGAGGGGGTAGCAATCGCAGCTACACAAGTGAACCTGAGATGCAGGTCAGCCGCAGCGGCCCAGCCGATATGGGTGCGTTACACAAATGGCAAAAGCAGCAGCATATAAGGAGAACTGTCAGCCTGAATGTCCAGTCTCGGAAGATGGGTAGACGAATATCTGCCAATCAAGCGAAAATCCGTGCATATCTATCTATCGCCGAAACGTCAGAAGGCACAGTAAACCTGCCCTAGTAAACACTTCTGCTCCTTTACGGCTTGCGGCACTGGCATTGCTTTAAATCTGTCTTGCATATTTTTCTGACGATGACAGCATGGTGCTGTTGATGGCGCCATGAACTGCATAAACATGCATCAACTAGAACAGGATAGGGGATGGTTATAATTTTCTTTTTCTGTGTTACACGTAGCCTTGTGCCTAATTCATGTTGGTGGAGTTGAAGTCATCGCTGGGGCTAAGAGGTTTAGCGTCGGTAGTTAAGGCTCTGACAAGAGAATAGGTACCCTCTCCGGGACTAAAACACATGTAATAACCACATGTAGTATCAGGGAAGAGAAATTATATATATGAATGAATTCAGGTGTTTCACTGATCTAGTCAAGGAAAAATTAAGTTCCGCTTGGCCAAGGAGCTCGCAACTAAGACCTTCATGACTGTCCCATACTGACAAAGGTGATATGATAAAGAAGTGGATCCGACAAAGCAAAAGGAGACCGGAATGGCCATTT
The DNA here is from genome assembly GCA_036362985.1 of Ligula intestinalis. Classification (NCBI taxonomy): domain Eukaryota; kingdom Metazoa; phylum Platyhelminthes; class Cestoda; order Diphyllobothriidea; family Diphyllobothriidae; genus Ligula; species Ligula intestinalis. Next base: position 49,324,212 of record JAYGXS010000004.1, on the reverse strand, counting down.
CTGGCTTACGAGCCGCCATCAGCCATTCATACCCAATCTAGAGTGTTGGCACTCCCGAGATTTGAACCCGGGACCTTCGGTCATTGTGTTCGAGACACTGCCTCAAGTCCACGGGTCCCCTTCTTTGTCAGTTGTGATCGGGAATATTTTGAATGAATGCAGGTGTTTCACCGATCTAGTCAAGGAACAATTAAGTTCCGGGTTCAAATCTCGGGGGTGCCAACCCTCGAGATTGGGTATGACTGGCTGATGACGGCTAATAAGCCAGAAATGGTCATTCTAATCTCCCTTTGCTTTGTCGGATCCAATTCAATTATATATATACCTGCCCAACCGCAAGGATCTCCGCTTCGCGGTATGGAATCATTAAACAGAATAACTTATATGACTTATGTGCACTTAAGTTCAAGAAGGCTGCATATTCGCGTGTCCTAGTATTCACCCCTAGTCCGAACCCTTGGGTGGTTTCCATCTCCATCCCATTATGTGGTGCCTTTCACTGTTCCTGACTCACTGACACCCTGCCCGCGTACCGCGTTTACCCACATACAAATATAAATATGCATCTGTCTGTGCGTGTCTATGGGTATAGGTGAAGGACCGGAAGCACTCTCCGAAGGTTGGTCACGACTAGTTATGCGTGAAACAAACCCATTTGCCAACTGGCGCTTATTTGCTCGCCCAGCAATCCAGTTTGATTAAAGCATTTTGTTAAATTTGCCTAATCCTTCCGTTGTCGTTCTCTTTTTCTTGTAACCTCTCAGCGACTTTCGCTGACATTACTTTTCTTCTCTGTCTCCCATTGCTGTGAAGTTGCATTTTTAGCGGTTCTAATGTTTAGATTTTACCTGCCAGTTTTGTCTCTCTATTGATATGGTGCTGAATTGAATGGGGATGACCTCTTGCTCGGCCCCGAGCACCTAAAGCACAAACAGGAGGAGCTTGAACTGGCCATTAATCGAAAAGCGGTAATAAGATCGACATTTTCTCGACTATTTGCTGTTCGGTATCATCTTCTGCTTCTTAACGGTAACATTCTCGTACAGTAGGTTCATGCACCCATGTCTAGCCGCAAGGAGTTCCCCTCAGCCGTATGGAATCCTTAAGCAGCACTGCTAATATGATACTTTTAACGACTAAATGGTGATACAGAAGTGCTCCCCCCCCCCAAAAAAAAACTGTGGCAGTGCACAAAATGATTTTCGTTCTCTCTCCTTAACACTGACCCTAACCAAAACCTCTGCCATAACCCTTATCATAACTCCAACCTTAATCTTGGGCCTAATTTTCCTGGCATTTAACACAGAACCGCCTGTATTATGGGTTGTTCTTGTTTCCTAAGTGGTGGCCTGTTGAGGGCGGTGGGAGAGTGAGAGAGGGGCCGACCCTCAGCGCATTTTTTTCCTCACTAAAACAATCTGATGGGCTTGAAACTATCACGGTGCGCTAAAAGACGTGGCTTGGAGGGTTGCCAACTGAGGGCCTAACTTGTGCCCCGCAGTCAACCCGGTGTTTCCTGCTGTGTGGAGTGGCTAACGGTGCACTGAGAGTCAGGCTCAATAGCTCCTTCTTAATATGGTCTTTATGGCACTCCCAAGCGGGGGCCTACCAAACCAGGTGTGCTGTTGGTACGCGTGTTGAGTGATGGTTGCGCCAGCCGCCTGGCCTGTTGTCACCTCCGGTTTTTTTTAACTTTGTCTTGACACCGAGTCCCGGTGTAGGAGTGGTGAGAGGGTGGGGTAGATTCTCGGCGAGTCACATTTCAATATGAGCCAGCGGGAGTTACCACGTTGCTTCAGCCTGCTGAGGTTCGTGGTGGACATTGTCGAGAGCGACGGTAGAAATGTCGTATTGTTCCCTTGGCCTGCCGGGGGGAGACGAGGAGGCATACAAGCTTCCACTTCCGACACATATCTTCCTAGTTAAAGGCCCCGGCGAAAAGGGCTTTCTGAGTCACATCCTGGAAGCCTGAGGATATATTTTACGTACGTAAGTTGGAGGCGGGGGGCGGGCGTGCAGAATACCATGGACTCAGTTCTACCCCAAGTAGACACAGTTGTAACATAAAGGAAATAATTTCAGAAATAATTAGGTGCATGATGTGAAATTAATTGTCCGGGACCGAACCCGAATTTTCAATGAACGTTGGCATAGATGACAACCAACTGCTCGTATGTAATAACGTAATGTCAGTACTGTATAAAAATAGAACTACACGTATTGTGCCTTGGAGTTTATATACCAGAAACCGCACGAAGGATGACAGGGGACCCACTGAAACGCCTCACCGCTACGTCGTGCAGCGGCAGCAGCAGAAACAGGTGGCTGGGTTTTTATCTAGTTGGGACTAGCTTTAACACCCTTTCCAGAGTAGGTCGTCGCTAAATACGTGGATACTAATCGTATACAGTAGCACTTGGCAAGAAGATTAGTAAGGATCTTAAGTAATTCTGTTGTTTGACGCAGAAAGTGAGTTGTATTTACGCTGTGCCCACCCATATCCAGTCACTTAGTGCTTTCGGCTTGGTGGCCCTTTTTAATCTTCGGGATCGTGATTACTGTCTGTGAGACTACCTTCGTAAAGGACCATGTGTCAGTTCTACAGCACTGACATTAATAGGATGGCGTAAAATTCTGCTTGTTTCGCATTTTAAACGAAGAACAGTACGCGATAAAAAAATTCGGAGGGGTCAGTACGCAAAAACGAACGAACGATCGCAAGTTGGGAAAACTAGTCGGGCCGACATATCGTTTTTTAATGAGCTACGAGTTCTATGTGTAGAAGGAATTTGACATTTCCATTGGGAGAGCCTGATCAATACCTAAATATAACCTTTTTACATTAGGATGTGGGATTATTTAGTAAAACCAATACAAAGAGGAATCCACATAAATAGTTAGACCAGTTTAGTTAACAATGCGGGGACCAAGATGGTATGCCCAACTCCGTTTTCAGAAGCTTCTAAGAATTTCTTATTTCAGTCACTAAGACCTGGTATCGTATCTTAATAATTCTCGTTGAGTAACTTGTGTAGGTTCAAGTCTCAAACCTCTGACCAGTAGCAAGTAAACCAATGATAAAAATTCTAATGCCCCATTTCTCTTATATAAACACTTATTAATCAGAAGTTGCCGCAAGTAGTGTATCTGCTAATGCGAACAATTTCACTCTTAGTTGAAGTTACACTTCCGGGTCGACTGACACCATGACCAACATGGAAACACCTTGTTGAACATTTACGCAGCTATATGATTTGGCATATTGACAGCATAGACAGTAGCTAAAAGCCCCGCCACGTGTTTCGTCAATATGCAGCCGCAGCAGGGAACAGATGAGAGGGGTTGGAATCCCTAGGGGGTCTCCTAACATGACCTGTATGCGTTCTGGGGGAAATTCAATTTTTTAAACTAAACCTTTGTAATTTCCTCAGAAATTAATTTTCAACTTCGATTAGATCAAAGTTCTGCAAGCACAGACCGAAATTTGAGGTAGGAGTATTATAATTATATATAGTTGGTAAGTTTTTGCGGATTGGTAATTGAGAAGCGTAATGTGTATCGTGTTTGCTCTTAAAGCAATTTATACAGGTGGAAAGAACAGCATTTGCGGGCAGAGCGCTCTACGCTACAACCACTCTGTTATGGAAGAAAAACTGACATCCATTGATCCTTGCTTCACCTTTGTGTAGACTAAAGCGATGACCGCACAAAGTGGGCGTGTTAGCCTGGGTAAAAACATCACTGGAAGAAAAGCAACAGTCCAGGCCTTTTTCTGATGTGAGCGGAACTAACCTTTAAACTTTTACAACACCCAATAGTTATGGCGAGTGAAGCAATGTGAAGCTATATTTAACAAAGATGACAAACTGCCACAGCAACCAAAATAAAAAAAGCAAGCGCTGCCGATGCATTATTGATAAATTTCTGTGTAGGAGCCATAGAAATGCCCTTTGTATCCTCTCCCAAGAAAATTAACGAAAGGCACCAAATACTGCATTGTCGGTGCAGAATATTTCACAGAAGAAGAACTGGCTTTTGGGGCCACACACTACTCCACCCCCAACACTATGCAATGAAGATAGAAGGCAGAACCCCAGTGAACAACCTGGTACAGTGCATCATAGTCCACACGTCAGCTGCCCAGGTGAGGCCAGATGACAGTTGGCATCATGAAAAATTGACCAGCAAAAGTAGTTTGTGTAGTGCACCTTATATACCCCTAGCCCCAGCATTTTTCGTACAAAAACGGTGATTGTATGGTTTTAGGGGTAGAGAAATAGAATAGGAAGAGAAGGAAATTTTTAGAAGTAAGTCTACATTGGAACAATGTAGTTGGAGTTGTTTCCCGCGGCCGCTGGGAATAAGTTGTTCCGCATATAAATTGAAGGTGTGCGCGGTGCTCCACGCCGCGGACTACACTAACCTTACTTCAGAATGGCAAGTTGGATCACAGGTTACTTGAAGTAGATAACCTCCTAACCACCATTTCAATTTTTCGGGAAGTTAAAGAAACCTGCAGTTTGATAATCGGGTTTTTCCGCAATAAGTTAAATGATAATAAAAATCTACAGCTATAAACCAACAACACTTCTAAATACAGTAAAATAAAAATATAATTAGCATTTATCGCCATCAACCGGCATATTTACCACCTTTTTGCATTCGAAACTGCTCCCACGGTAGTTCTCAGACTTGCAGCATTGGTTGCTAGTCATCTTAATTACAGCCCACTCTGCAGCCATTGTCCAATCGACGAACTTATGCATGGATTCATCAACTCAACCCCGTGCTCAAGTGGTTCCACGTTCCGTGAGTTTCCGCTGGAAATCTAAATCCATTTGGAAGAAGGTCCTACCTCTGTGTGATGTTGTTAACACGGCACGTGAAGAAACTCACAACATATGCGTAACCTCACGAAAATCCCTTACAACTTGGAAATGGAAATAAAAATTGGCCAAACACTGGGGACCAGTTAAATTATCAAACACAAAAGAGGTATTGAAAGTAACATTAGCGGTTTCTTCAGCGTTCCTGAGCGTTTTATGTTAGCTTACTAAGTTTTGTTTTGTTTCTCTTTCTGGATTATTCTGAATCCGACTTGCAATTATATCTGCGTTTGAGGTTGTAAAACTGCAGGCTATAAAGTGTCCATTTAAATGAGAACAAATCTCCTCATAAAGTTCTCATAAAGTAGATGTTGTTCACAGGATCTACTTCGTGAAGGTCAATAATAATCAGACAGATAAAATGTTGTTCGAAAGGACTTTTATGATCTTAAAAACGCGTACTTTCCAACTTCTTAAACCGAAAGATAATGTATTTCATAGAGATTATGAACGTGAAAATGAACGTATAAATGAATATTTCTGTGCATGTTTTCAATGAAAAAGAATATTTAAATCAGTAATTAGCTGGAAAATAAATGGAAAATGCATAATGTTTATGCAGCCATTTTTTTCATAAAGTCCGCCTTTTGTAGAGGACCAAAAAAGAAGTGCATACAAAGGGCTAAAATCCTGGCGTGACTGAAAGGCTAAAGATTTAGGCTGCATGATAATCAATATCAAAGTCTTACTAAGTAATCAATTTCATGTAGAGATAACATTGATCAGCCTTGTGATAGCAAAAATACTACCTAAAATTCGAGATGGATATTTCAAACATATTCTGCCACTGCCTGACAGAGCTAAGCAGAACTTTGCCCCACCGATGGGTCCCCAGTGCTCCCTGCATGCCTTCGGGTCGATATTCCGGTCTTCAAACTGTTCAGTCTGTGCCCATAAACCTAAAGTCAGACGGATTTATTCCATGAAATCGAATGATTGCTGAGGATATTAAAATCCACAATTTCGAAACTGCAGTATCTACCAGAAAGCACACGAGGAATGCTGAAGAACCTCCACAACAATAAAACACGTCTTTTGACTTCTAGTTGGCAGTTGTGTTGCAAATCAGGTTAGCCATTTTAACTCTTTCCATATTACTGGCTGCCTATTGATAGTTTAATTAATATTTCACTGTTGTCTTCCCTATGGCCGAAAGACGTCGTCCAAATATTCATGTCACCTTGTTTGGTGGATGCCTATAAACCTCAGTTCAGACCGCGGCAACAGTAATTCATGTAGGTCCCCTCATATACGCTTAATCCTAGCATGTTGTCCTACGAAAACGGTGATTATAGGGTTCTAAGGGTGGGGAAGTAGGATACGCAGTGTAGTATACTTTAAAAACTGTTATATGCATTTTTATTTTATTGTCTTTATAAGTGTTGTTGATTTATATCTGCAGATTTTCCTAAGCTGTATTAGCGTTAAACATATTGCAGGAAAACCTGATTATTTAACTTCAGGTTTCTTGAAATTGCAGAAAAATAGAAATGGTGGTTAGGAGGTCGTCTACTTTAACTTACCGGAGGTCTAATTTACCGTATCGGAGTACGATAAGTACAATCCGCGGCGCCAAGCACCGCGCACACCTTCCATTTATATGTTGAACAACTTACTCCCAGCGGCCGCGGAAAACAACGTCGACTACGATTTTTCCCTTAACACTTCTAAAACTGTCCTGCTCCGTCTATCCTATTTCTTCATCCACCAAAATCCGATTGCCACCATTTTTGTAGGATAAAATGCTGGGACCAGGGTATATGAGGGAGGCTACATAAGCTTCTTTCGCTCAGACCACTTTAAGCCAAGTTATCGATTAATTTATAAGAAATAAAAATCATTTCCATCTGTATACGCAATGCAGTATGTCAATTAACATCGCAAAAAGATACGCCACAGGGCACGGTTCGAACGTCAGTAAACAACTCAGTCTCCCTTTAATAATCCTCTCCAGCCGGAATCAAGTTTCTAAACTACAGTTAACAGTGCATGCAATATATTGCTCGTATGTGCGTGGGTGTGTGTTATTTCCTGGCTAAGTCACTGGACGACCGCGCGGCTGAATAAATACGACTGGAATAGCAGTTGGCTCAGTCTTATCTCTGTGGTCAGTTTGCCGTTTCTTTAGGTCAACTTCATCTGCTGCCCAATTTAGACAAACAGACACTGCACTATGCAGGGCACCAGTGCATGTGCAAGAAGCCCATAAGATTTTCTTCATTTTCACTACCGCCCGCAAATCACCCCTAACCTTCGTGCTTGCGCTGTCCGTTCCCGCACAGATACAGATCCCCTGTTCCCCACCCCTCGGCCGTTAAATGCTTGGCTGACCATGCTAAACACGTATTTCTGCCTCATTTCTGCCAACTATGCAGAGGCCTTACTTCTTCCACTGCCAGCAAACTGATCACCATCTAAATTTAGAAAAGTTCCACTGTTTCTTAAACATTAGCCTTGCGGGCATAGTTTATAACTTTTCTTTCATTAGAGCTCAAAATAGCCAGGCATTTGGGAGAGAGGGGGTAGGGAGAAACCATTGGCGGATGACAAATGCCCTCGCATGCTTAGGTTCCATGGGGAAGGAGGCAGCCGACGGGTTCCATAAGGAATGCGTGACTTGAAAAAAAGCACCTGGGTTATTATAGATGTAATTTCAAGCCACTTGCATTTGGGCAAAGCGAGGGAGTGTTAGATCAGTCTAACTGATATGCCCCACTGTAGTTGTTCAGTACTAATCGTCCAACATGTTTTCAGCTTAGCATAAGGCTTGTAAATTTGTGGTTCAGAAGACGACCAATTGAGTCTTTAACTCCGTCACTCTCGCAGGGCTTTGGGTTGGGCCTTGTAGCAGTCGTTCACTTAAATGAGATTAATGACCTGTTTATTTTCATAAACATTGTATTCATGTGAAGTTTAAAAGGGTATACATTTGCGACACTTGTGTCCGGTATGTTTATTTCTCCGGCCATTGTGCCATGCCTTCACCTTCCTTCAGCATTGGAACATGATGGGTCTAAGGATAGAGAGGTCGAAGTACATGCAATGGAAGTTCACTTCCCATAAACAAATTCCTGTGACAACACTACGGTCGCTCCGGGTCGTTCCTTGTCCTTCTCGCATATGACAGAACAGCTATTATTTTCACGCAAAAAAGGATTTTAGGTCGGTAGAAGAAGTCCTCTGGGAAATGATGATTTATTGTGTGAATTTTCGACGCTAGCTCACCAGCTCCTCGTCAGGCGGTTAAGGACTGTAAGAACCCATTTATTCAAAATGCTGGCTAACACAAGTGTAAATCATGGACCAGGGCATATGTCAGTGGTGGCTGATTTTTGTTTCATTTAGTCGGTACGCCAATTTTACAGTTCAGAAGTATTTTAGTTTTTTGCTAGTCGAGAGGAATACTGATCACAGATCGCAGATCTTTTTTGGGAAAGCGTGGAAAATAATGAACATGCATTTAATCCAGCTTTAAATTTCCAGCGAACTTTGAAAAGAAGCGGAGTTACAAGCGGAAGGCGAAAGCCTTCTAAATCGACATTTGAATGATTTTCCACAACATACTACGCGGGCCGTGCAAAGACCTCTTTTAACGAAACCAAAAGCGTCTCCACTAAATAGGCCATTCACGCGACAATAAAATACGGCGAAGTAAACTGTCTTCCGAAATGTTGACCGTCGTTTCCGACAGTGTCCACTGCGTACTTTGCAGAAGTAGAAGCAGAAAGGAGGATTTGAATCTGCATTCACTCATATTGATAGAAGGCTTGCGCCGCATCTACTGCACTATCTCCTCACTCACTCACGTGTTTCCGGTATCTACAGTGAAGACCGGAGACGAGATCAGGCGCCGGTCGCTGCCGCGGCGCGCGTCTGCATCTAGACGAGCCCTGACAACCCCAACCCGCACATATGTTATCTGCTCTGAGTTCCAATTCCGACTAACGTCTTCTGCGTCCTGATCTGGCTCCCGCATTGGCCAGTGCATTTGTTGTGCAACTTGTTGGAAGCAGATTAAACAAGAGCTGTGTAAAAAACAGGAACGATTCATACGTAACTAATCAGAGTTCAGCAAATGCTGATGTTTTCGAAGAAAAATTAGGTAATCCATAGTCAGCACAGAGACAATATTTAGGACATTTCATGCAAGGTTGGCTTTTTGAAACTACATTCCTCGTCAGTATTTTCGGTTTGAAAACCTAGAACTTATTGGAAAACGCCATTATATTTTACTGGACTGTGTTTATTTGGCAGGCTTCATATGACATACAATGGATAGGAGGGTTTTACTACTTATAACCTCCGGAGTTCTAAAACAAAAGTATGAGCTCATGTTAAGTAGGATATTTGGAGACCAGAGTAGCTTGCTTTGAAGATCTTAGACTGTAATTCATGATGCAGGGGGTCCATCTCTATAGTTTCTGCTGTAATAATTTATTCTTACCTGCGATAAATTCAAAGGAAATAAGGACTTCGAAGGCCATTTAAAAGCCATGGAAGTACAAATTAATTTCCATAGTCGGAGACAAAAGAAGTTAAGTTATCTTAAGACTTATTTAATACCTTTTTATCATTCTAAATATGACTTTCGCCTCTTCTATATGACTATGTAAAGTGAGGTAAAAATGCAATGATGGAGCCTAGCCTTCTGCCTTCCATTGTCATTGGTAGTCGTTATTTGGCTACTTATTTGTGTGTCAGTCATCCACCCCTGTCTGGCAGCCGTTTATGTTATCCGTGGCCACCTTTTGACAAATTAGTTTTTGAAATGGGGAAATTCCTTCGTCTTTATTGAGTCTACCTGGGGATTTTGATGTTTTCATGCTGCCAGCCCACATCTATGCAGGTTGGAGCCAGTTTGATGAGGCGGCTAACTGATTGGTAATCCACCAGCTAAGGGTCTTGAACTTGGCTCGTTATAGGTCCTCGTCCCACCAAGGGTAGCCCAAATCTTTGCTCATAACCTGAACTTGCCAGTAATATTATCTGCCTACTTCCAGCTGTCAGGGCCTCTGTCGAGACCCAAAGCAGAGTGGGACTGAGGAGTTCCGTTATTTTTCAGGTGAATATTCATCAATGAGCATCAATATTCTTTTAGGTAAACCGGCGAAACTACGAGCTCACGGCTACGGTCATTTTAATCTGGTTCAAGAGATCGAGTTCGAGGCCCGGATGGGACACCACTTGGGTCTGGGCATGACTGACTGACGACGGCTAGTGAGCCAGAAATAGCCATTCCAGTCTCCCTTGTGGTGTCGCCAGCAATACTATCAACCTGCACTTTATCCTCCTCATACATCTTCATTCATACTTGTCAGCCGGGGGAAGCAGACCTTCCCTGCGTTTCCATGACCGACGAACCCCACTTCCGAAAACGTGTGCATGGAAAAGCAAGCAACAGCAAGACTGTGGGCATTCCTTATCTGGACCTAACTAATTAACACTTTTTGTTGGCAGCCAAGGCAACCAGCCTGGCGATACGCACAGCCTCGAGCGTTTCCCTTGGGTTTCGTGGTGGGTTAGACCTTCCCTGAGAAAGTTATGTCGAAAATGCCGAGACATTGGAAGCCTGAAGAGTACATCTAAGCCGACGAGAATTCCGCCTTCTTTATCAAAGAATTATTTTACTGAAGGTTTCATTGAGGTGTCGCTTTTGTGTTTAAACTGCCTTTACGAGAGGTATTTTCAGCTAAGTCGACTAAATTATTACCCCCTAAACTGCGAATTCCTCCGTTAAATTGGAAAACATTTCGGGTTTAAACAATAAATCGAGCGATATTTTGGAACAACGAATGAGTGGTGGTAGATTCTAGATGATTGCTAGGAAATCCTGCTTGGGCAGTTAACTTGCTGCCCCGTATTGGTGGATTCCATACAAGCGGCGAAATGGGGTGGGTAATATCGATCCAAGTGTGATTAAACGCACGGTGTGAAGCGTGGCATTCGTAGCTCAAGTAGGTAGAACTTTGGCTTGCATGGAAGGCCTTCACTCCTTCATGCAAGTCCGAATCCCACCGAATGTTGCGAGTTTATTCACAATTGGGCCAGCTAAAAAACAAATGAGTACTAAATCAGGCCAAAATTTAACAACTGCAAACCCATTGTTTTCTGCAGTCCTAGTTATTCTGCAAGATCAACTGAATTTCCTCCATGCAAACAGACCCCATTTAGCAGTGGCCTGGCCTCTTGTCGTCTTCACTAAAAGAAGTAAGCACTCCTGGGTAAGAAATCCTATCCCACACTTACAGCTAGTTAACCCGCTAACTCCATCTTAAACCTTCTTCTCACCCCAGCTCCAAACCTACTCCTAGTTTAGCTGGAATTAAACACGAAGCCACCTGCATTACGGTGTGGGAGGTGTGCGAATTCCCGCCTTGGGCCCGCCGCCAAAGAAAGATCCGGTACGTTGGGGTCAACACGGCGGTTACTGCCTAATAGGTAGGGGCTGAGTAAACTAGTTGTAGCTCCTATCCCTCCTCCCCCCCCCTAACCATTCCGGCATGCATTCTCCTGTCATGCTCTAAAAGCGCGAGCTCGTTTGACCCACGTAACCTGCTCCATAGCAGCAAGAGCAGAAGTTTCTGCGCGACAAAAGTCTTTGCTGTTGAAGAGGAATAATGTTCAAAGACACACGTGCATACAGTAGTTTGTTTTATGATGAGAATTTTCATCGGACTGCAGTAGGCATTTGTGGCCGATCCGCCCTCCCCCTGCTATTCTGCCCATACCACCCTCCAGAGTTGATCTCACGTACAGGCTCAAGATGAATAAGGACACTCTTTTCTATGCAATCTTCCCCGTTTTGTGGATGAAAGTACAAATACCCTTTAGATCTTTCATGCCAATCACATCACAACGCGTGTGCTCAAAGGTCGGGCTCTCCCGGCCCTCTAAAAAGGGGGAGACGGAAATAAGAACGCCCCGCCCAGGCAATAAAGCCGGCCCTGCGCATAATTCCAGGCAGGATAAATATGGCCGCGTCCTGAGACTAAATTAGGCCCTGACATAAACCCAAACCGTAACCTAATCTTAACTGTAATCCCAAATCCTAACGGTAACTTGTTCTTTTACCTTAAACTTAACCCCTAAGTTAACCTAACAGCAAAACTTCAACCTTATCTGAAACATGACCCTTATCATAGACGTTATCATATTTCCCTCCGGGGAGTTCGGCGCAAGGATACTTGGGCGGTTCCCACTGCCATGATGCCCTTTCTGAGCGGCCACATAAGTCCTCCTTGCCGCTTTATTCACCGACATGAAGCGATTTCCGGCCTGCTGCCCATAAACATGTCAGTAGTCTTTTTTGGGCCACACATTAGAACTAGAGGTTATGGGAAGCACAACTGGCTATAAAGGCGAGCCTGGGCCTGCTTTTTTCTCTACCACTAGAGTCTGCCGCCTTTAAATGATGCTGCACACACTTTACTGCAGCAAGGGGCAGTTTATCTGGCATCTGGAATAGTGATGTTGACTTGTAAACAACGAGAGAATTGCCTTGGGGAAGGTTTGGCGATGCCAGATCCCACCATCTGCCCACGTCAATCAGGAGTCAAAGCGAATGGCTGGAAGCGTATACAGATAGGCATGGTTGTGTGTCCCAAAACTGAAAAGAACCAGAATTTGATCAGGATGGCAACACATCACGGGAATCTTCCCTAGGGTTGCATAAAAAAAGGAACCAACGAAACATGACTCAGAGTCTGAACAGCAAAAGTACCCCATCCGCTTTCTTCTTTCCAAGCCATGACTTCTAAGTTGCTACGAGAATTTAAAGTGGGTCAGTCTGAATCAACGTCGCGCAGGATCTACACTGCGTTTTCCCTGCGTTCCCCGAAGTTGTATCTGTAGTAAACAAAGTCTAGTCGACTACAGTCAATGGGGGCACATGGCCTAAATCTCTTACAAGACATGAAAGTGTCGGCTCCTGACTCTGGTTTGCGAGATTTCTGGGCATGCCCATATTTTTAGCGTCGAACAGGATACCTGGTCAGAGCCTGACTGCTTACTAAGAGATGAACAGACAGGGAAAGCTGGGGGATCAACTGATGAGCCGGACACCTCACAGCTGCGTCAAGCAGCGGTAGAATACCGGCGAAACACGTTTCTAGTACCTAGGCTGTTAGTATGGTAAGAAACAATATCAATTTATACAAAAAACTCTGTCTGTCGACAGGATGTGGATATTTTGCAGTGGTTGGCGTGTTTCAACCCAAATATACGCTTACAATTTCAGTCTACGCCTATAGACCTTACATATACTGATATGTACCGCGAAGAGAAATTAATTTCACAGGAGATTAAAAAGCTGAACTTCCATAACCGGTATATCAACCAAAAAGTAGACAGGGAAAGCTGGGGGATTCCTCGCAGCTGTGTCAAGCAGCTGCAGAATACCGGCGAAACGCGTATCTGGGTCTTTTAACTAGTACCTAGGCTGTAAGTATGGTAAGTGAAGATGTTCCTTTTGATGAATAATTCTCAGGCCATTACATTTACATAAGCAGGGGATAAAAATTAACATGCTGGTAATTATGTTCATCACAACAGGCAAATTAGTCATGGGGAAAGGGGAGGGTGGTCTGCCAGCTCAGACCACTTCTATGTGTATATACTCATTCACTTGCTCCCGTGGAGCAGGTTATGTCGGTCGCACGAGTTGGCCCTTATCAAAAAGCATACGGGAGCACTTCTCCACATGGCTGGCCAAAAGTGAAGTCAAAAGCATCAACAGTTCTATCCTTGCCCACATAGTTGACTCCAGATATCGTGTGGAGCCCAGCGAAGCCTTTAAGGTAATTTCAAGGTCCAGCCAAAACACCCAAAGTCCCTGGGTCAGCGTTTGCTAGCAACAGCAGAAGCAACCAAGATCCGGTTGAGGAAGCCGGAAGCAAAAGAATCTCCTGCAAGTCCCCATTTTAGCATGCCCAATGATAACGTAACTGCCTGCATATTTCCGCGCTTTTTCCCCCCTCCCCCCCCCCCCCCCCCCTATGCCCTGTCCGGACTCAACAGACCCTCATCAACTCACAAGCAGCTGATTACAGTCAATCCTACCCCCTCCCCTATCCCCATGACTAATTTGCCTGTAGTGATGAGCATAATTACTGGCGTGTTAATTTTTACCCCCTGCCCAGGGAGAATTTATCGAAGGCTACGTATGCTCGCCAGATATTCTTCTGAATTCTATGATGGGAATTTTTACAACTTTAGAAATGTTCCCCTAAAGTCAGTGTGCCCATTTTCAACTTTAGTCATATAACTCATTAAGCGAGGAATAGTAAAGATGAAATGAACCACTATTGTTTATTTATTTTTCGATGACGTTGATGCCTGGTGAGAGCCTGACTACTTTCGAAGAGCTGAGCAGAAATTTCTCTCTAGCTAGTGCACCTAATCTTAGTGCTAGTCGTCAAACCCAGGAAGCTAGGAAGAAGAAAAAGGAAATTGACTGTCATTGTTTGTTTATTTCTCGCTGGCGTACATCATGTGCGCCCCCAGGACAAATTTGAGGTCGTATTTTAGAGGTGAATAACTTGCAAAAGAATCATGTCATGGAGACCGAGGATTGTCCTCCAGCGTATGAGTAGCTCAGCAGAAGTTAATGATACAGTAGCTTGGAATTCACTATATGCATATTGATTTTCCTTCTGCTTGAATACTGATGTGTTCTTTGAAGCTCTGATAATTTGCATTTGTCACCAGGTGCCCTTGAACGTGTCTTTTGGTCTCATCCTAAGGCCGAAGGTACCATGTTTCCATCGGAGGCGAAGGATTTTGAATGGAGAGTTTTTGCACTACCAGGATCGCATCCTTAAGATTTCGGGGGCTGATTGAGACCGGTTTTAATTGTAGCTTCCAGCAGTTTGTGGGTCGTTGAATCGTGAACTAAAGTCCTGCCACTGAAGAGGTTATGGAGAGGTTACGTCCAATCCCACAGGATGGACGTCCTCTCCGGCTAAATTGAGAAGTGGTAAGTCCCAGTGGCCTGTGGACTGCAGATGTTTCCGATGGATGCGAAGACGTTTTCACTTTTCAAGCGGACTTAGACTTTCCTTTACTGGCATGCTCTTAAAGCTCCGTCAGATGTTTTTCCTCCCCAAAATCCCATTTATTCTTGCAGGTAGTGTGTCCACCTGGACTTTAGACTCGTCGACGAACACCTAGTCCTGCTGGGGGAAACCAAATGTTGCCTGAGTTTATTGCCTTACTTGGACCCAGTTAAGGCTTGAACACCCAAGCAAGGCCCTACCCATGTCCGCCCATGAGGTTACTGTCTCGCCTTCAAAACACAGAGAGAGGCACGGTGGGGAAGGCAATTAAAAACTAGCCGTGGTTCCCCCCCCCCCCCCCACGGACACTTGCACTGCCCTCAACGCTCCAGCCTGACAGTCAATTCGGACGGCAACAGCATGGCAGGAGGCTATGACTGACCAGTGTAAGTGTTTAATTACCAAAGTACAACCAAAGTTACCTGCATAATTTTTATGTTCCTAGGCGACTTTCGAGAGCATTTTCGTGCAGACGGAGGAATTACAGCCGACAACATTGATCTACGGGAAGAACTGATTATCCCACTATTTCCTTGATCCTCTTAGCACAGCTGTGTGTAGAGAAGAGTGATTAGAGAATGACCTAAGAACTGTAGCTTACTGCATATTTACCTCTCAGGTGAACATTCGACAGAGCATTGCTAGAGTCAGTTCTTTGAATTTATCTGCAGCATCCTTCCTATCTCATGGAATGTTTTTGGTTCGAACAGGGTACCTAAGTAGGGTTTTAATATTGATTATTGTGCAGCCTAATCGCAAGATCGTTCAGTGACTTCAGTGACAATATAAAACGCGGAAGCTGCCTAAATGGCTACTTATATAATATGCGTTCTTCTCATTGACTTTCAATACCCTCATAATTTTAAATATATTCTATAGACAGTATGCACAAACACATTCTTTCTTGCACTACTCAGGTGGTAGATTGCGCTTTCATTAACTCTTGTACTTAGACGAAGGGTGTCCTTCAGTTAAAAAAACATTTTCCCATTTGCCGGGTAATTTTGAAATCTCCCCGAACGTTAAACTTCTATTCAAGGTTCCCAAATGTATATATTTATATTATGGCTAAGCGATATCAGACATTTCTCTACTCTGTAAGAAAGAGATCACCTAATTCTTCCATAATTTTGCAATTTTTGTATGTTTTATACAGTATAGACAACGCAAGTAAATTGAAATGTATGATACATTAGGAATGGCCATTTTCTCCAAGTTTACAACTTGATAAAGTAGCCTGCTACCAAAAAAGTTGACAAAAATAATTTTTAAGTTTCCTAGGAAATATATTTGAGTATTTAAGGGGGTCAACGTCAATAAAAAATGCATACTACATAAATAGTCATTTTTTACGGAGTTTGCTTTTTGTAGGTGGGCGAAAAGAAGCTGGTTCGGCATACTGAAGGGACTGAAATATCTTGAGGTGAGGTCGCCTGATAATTAATATTCGAACTTTTCTTAAATGAACTGCTAGAACCAAAACATTTTGGTTGACATTTGATGGGATAGGACTTCTACTGTAGGTCATGTCCATTTCCAGGCCAATTCCTTGAAAATGCTGGCTATAGTTTTTTCCCATTGCGGTGCCATGCGTTTTGAGGACTGAGGAAATTGAAGTAGGTCTCTTAAGTGGAGGACATGTGATTTGAAGTCCATACTGTGTCAACATAACGGAATATATTGCAGTGGTATAGGAGAAATGCAGATCTGTTTGTCGTTTGTGTTTCTGTATCTCCCTGTTTACCTTGGTATTGTATGCAAGCAAACAGTCTCTGCATTTAATATCTATTTTTCTATATCCCAGCTTTTAGCAAATTAGGTTTTTATACTCAAACCAGGGGTCAGATTGCGATTTGCTTCCGAGGCTAGTCCATTCTTGCCATCTTTTTTGACAAATTTCATTGCAGAGCTCGAGATTTACGTGGCAGTAGAACTGGGTCACTTGCGTTGCTTCGTTAAAAAAGTATCTACCCAGGTTCGAAAACGTGGGGGCCAACACAAGTATATAAAAACAACTTTGAAAGCGAAGAACGACAATATAATCTTACTTTACTTAACATCTAAAACCCGGCAACAGTAGTTTAAGCATTGCAGCTTATAAACCCCTATGTCTAGCAGTTTGTCCCTAAGAAAAAGCGATTTTAGGTTTTTGTGGGTTGAAACAAGGATAGGCAGTAGAATAAACTTGAATAACTGTTATATGCATTTTAATTTTCCTGTATTTAGAAATGTTGTTGATTTTTATCTGTAGGTTTTCGGAATCTGTAATATCGTTTAAAGTAATGCGGTAAAACCTTATCATCAAAATGCAGGTTCCCCGAAATCGCTGAAAGAATAGAAATTGTGGTTGATGTCGTCTAGTTTAACTCACGTGAGGTCCAAATTATCCTTCTGGAGCAAGATTAGTATAGTCTGCGGCGGAAAGCGCGGCGCACACCTTTAATTTACATGCGCAACAGCTTGCTCCCAGTGGCCACGGAAAACAAATTCAATTACATTTTTCCACTTTTACGAATTTCCTTCACCACTTGTCCAATTTCCGCACTCCCAAAATCCATATAACCATCGTATACACAGGAAAAATGCTGGGTTCAGATATATATATATATAAGGTTCACTACGTAAACTACCTTTGCCATAAAACTCATATAAGAGCTAACCAGAGTTCTAAACTCAACCGTAACTGTAGCTCAATGAATAGCTGAGTATGTTCTACAGGGAGAACGGGATGACAAGTGCTTCCAGTATGGATTTGTAAATAAATAATCGTGGGAAATCTAAGAACCTAGTTTTAAATCAAACGTAGTGAGAAGGAAATCAGGCAAGGCGAAAGATTTAAAGCGAAAGCGGGGTGACGTCATTGTTTACTTCCGGCATTCTAGATGTACTAACCATAGAATTTTTGGCGACCCAGTAAAGTTAACCTACCATTGGTAGGTTGAATTCAAAGCTTCAGCGTTTCATTTTATTCGGATGATTAAGAGTTAAGTTTGCAGAAATTTGCTTATGCATTATTTGTATCTAAAAGAAAGCAGCACGACGTGCTCGTAAATGAAGCTTATCAGTTAGTCCATCCAAATAACTCCCAAAATTTTGAAAATATGAGGAACTTCTTAGGTTGTGGGATAGCGGGACTCTTGACGCCGACGGCTTAAGCATAAGTAATCCACCGGCTGGACCTTTATGAGGGTGAGCAACATTTCTCTCCGTCTGGTCATATGAATTTTCAAAGAACAAGCCCTATGTAGTTTATTCACACGAACCGTACTCCTCTTCGGAGAAACATTCACGTGTGCGAATATGCGTGAAATGTCTCCATCGCAAGCATCTCCAAGGTGCATCTCCAAGATGAATGCATGAATGAAAGTGAACACATAAAATTATTGACGTCAAACAGACAGTTTCGATAAACCGTCAGTTGACACCTGTTATTGCAATCTTTATTTGTCCAAATGCGTAGTCCTTCGCCTTAGTGCAAGTTGTAAAGTATCCCGAAAAAAACCTGTATTTGGTTTAGACAATGAATGTGCTTTGCTAAAAAGATGTGAATACAGGAACCACCTGTACTACAGGATTCTTTGCGCCAAATTCCAAGTAAAATAAGGACAGGGTTACGATTATGTTTGGGATTAGAGTAGGGTAAAGTTAAGCTTAAAGTTATATTTATGGCAGGGGGGT
The DNA here is from genome assembly GCA_036362985.1 of Ligula intestinalis. Taxonomy (NCBI): domain Eukaryota; kingdom Metazoa; phylum Platyhelminthes; class Cestoda; order Diphyllobothriidea; family Diphyllobothriidae; genus Ligula; species Ligula intestinalis. The sequence continues at coordinate 49,305,596 of JAYGXS010000004.1, read as the reverse complement.
TAAGAAAGTTAAACCCAAGCAACTGTGATCTTCAGACCATGGTTACTTAGTGGAGAATAAATCAGTAGAGGCCAGATTAGCAGGAACAGTATATTGTGTACACAGAGTAACGAAAAAATAGATTGAAAGAGATTTGAATTGTAGAGCAGGAGGCTGGGCGAGTCCAAGTAACTAGTGCTTCAGGAATCGCCGGAATGTTAGTGCATGCTTTGTTACGGCAGCCAATCACGCGACTAATGTCTAGAATAGTGGAAGGTGCGACCTTGAGATGGGAGAAGACTGGCGTGGACGTGCGGGCCAAAAGCGTCATGCGTCAGTGGCTGATTGTGGGTCCCAAGTGGTTGTTAGGGGTCACTACAAGTTAACAATAGGTTAGCGTTAAGGTTGAAGCCGCCATGTAAGTTTATGTTAGGGCTACTATTAGGGCTTAGGCATGAGAATGGTTACCCTGCCTGGAACTGTGCACAGGGCCATCTTTACTACTTTGATGGGACTATCACAGGGGCTTGCGTCAATAAGGTAAAACCATTGCCTCTGCGATCTTTAGGCCTGGGTCCGTAGAGGAAGAGAAGAAGTGAGACGCCAGATGGGAAGAGTAGTTTATTCTCTGCAGAAGTAGTGGAAAATGGGTAGGAGACAGTTGACTGTCAGACGAGTGCACGTCCGGCCGCGAGGCGGCCACATCCAACGTGTCTGAGCGTAGCAGGCATCGTAGCGTATAGAGAGCGCTCTTTGCATGATTCAACTTTGAAGGTGATTAGCCAGACGGGGATAGGCAGTCCCAAATGTATGCGCACTTGCTGGCAGCCGCAAGAGGTTGAGGGCTGATGCAGTTTGCGGCACCTCTGATTGGCTCTCTCAGAGGCAAATGCAGAAATGCAATCACGTGGCCTCACGCGTCGCGTGGTGTCGAAGGTAGAAGGCGCCGCAAAGATACTAAATGGCTTTCCTGTTCCTTTTCCTAGTTAGAAGGCCATACATTTACTCCTATTATTTTATTAGCTTCATTGCATTGGAGGATTTGAAACGTATGAAGATCTTGTCACTTGGATGACCGTCTAAACACTGCAAGAAGGCATTCCAAAAATCAATTCGCACGTTGTATTGGATTAGACGTAGGATTAACATTTTTCCTCACCGACTCTTTGAAAAAATCGTGAACGTTTCGTAAGACCCCGACTAGATTGTGGTTTGCCGGCCTGGAAACCATAGATAAGAAAACCTATTGACAACGAAGACTTGAGGTGGTTTTAAAGATTCATCGTACAAGAACCTGTTTGCAGAAGCCTGAATTATTTCCTTTATCTTACCAGATATTATGTTTTGCTCCCCGCACTGAGTGAATTTGTTCGCTGACATTCCGGACAGCTGGCCCGGCTGTCAAAGCATAATTAAACTTTATCGATCAGCAATTTTAAAGTTGAAAGCACAACATGCTATCTGATTCTTATCCGGAATTCTGACTTTTGCAAACTTGGGCCAGAGCGAAATTGCGTGACGTCATTAATATTTCGTCATCATTGATATTCAGGTCCGTTCAGTGTTTATGTCTGAATCCATGTGATTTACGCACCATAAAGTGCCGCCCGATTCTTACGGGATCTGGCGAAAAAAATGCTTCCTGTCAGATGTGCATGATTTTACCAAAGCGTCAACGCACGAGCATTTACATTAAAATTGCGTAATGCTAAACGGAAGGTCGTTAATATCGGCGAATAACAAACATTGTTAGTCCTCCGGACAAGGTTGACAAAGATAAAAGCCACTTCGCGAAGGTGTCATATTAATGCATTGTTGCAGCGGTACAGGTCTACTGCGCTTTCAGTCAGCACTCGCCAAGCCTAATCAATGACGCTAATAAGCATATTGAGTCTGTGCCGAGTTGGATTAAATATTATCCATACAGTTTCACGGAAGACATAGACATTCGACAGTCGGTTTCGACCGTTACCAACATCTAATGGATAGGTGTGCCTTTCGTAGTGACTGAAGTTCTAAAGGAAGACTCTCGGTGCTGCGGTCTTCAGGCCCAGTTCCACGTTGGAAGAGAAGTAGTAGGAGGAAGTGGAGGAATTTTCTAAATTCTAAGAGTTAACCTTCTGCTCACCGGACTAAATTTGTAGATTTGCTGACGTCTCGGACAGCTGGGGTGGTTGTCCTTTATCGAAGCGAATACTAACTTTATCGATCAGCAAGTTTAAAGTTGCGACTATACATGTTAGCCTTGGGCTAATCGATTTTTTACTGTTTGTCACTGTTTGGCCATGCGTGTGGATTTAGGCTTGACGTGACAACAGTTGGTGCTGTGCTTCATCCCCACGGTAGAGGATGCTGGTAATCCCGCTCCCTCTTCCGGTGGTCTTTTTTCACAGGGCCGTCTTCGTCTGCAAGTCCTTACTTTGGTTTTATCGTGTCCTGTCCTTTACGTACCTAATGGCGTAGGCATTTGTAGACCGTAAGGAGGTCCATATGCCCATTGATAGAGTAAGTGTCTGAGTACCATGCCTCAATTGTCAATCTTTCAGCTTTTGAGGCTCTTCGGCTTACGATGGTCGTTCCTTGAATATTGAAGTCGTGAACAATCTCTGCGATATGTCTTGCAAGCTATGAGTTAGAGTCTGGTCTCCGGGCCGCCATTTTGGCATGTATATTCTGTATATAACTAGTGGGCAATAGGTTTTAGAAAGTTGCCACTCGGCCGGACGTACGCTTGCAGCCCCGAGGGGGGCGTCCGAAGTGTATGAGAGCACAGAAACAGTCACAGTGCCTCCTGTGAGGTCATGTGTGAGTCAGCATCAGGGAGATGATTGGCCAGACCGAATTGGGGTCGGCAGACACTGGTGCGCATGTGCAAGCATTCGTGAGAGTTTGAGCGCAATTGGGTCACTGCATGCGCCCATTCCTAGTTGAATAAACAGCCCATTTACAGGGACAGAGCATTACAGGTGACTTGGCTCTGCCGGCCGATAGTGTGCTTTTGACCCATCTTCTAGACCCAATCTGTGGACCGTTTTTACCGTGTGTGTACATATTTTGGGTTTCTGGTTTTGCCCCTAAAAGGGGCCATGCGGAAGAAACATACGCTGAACCAACATGAAAGGCCAGAGCAGGGCATGACAGGCGTTGTGGGGGATGCGTGCCCGAAACAAAGGAGATGATGGCGCACGTAGGTGCAGGCTTACGCCGTCTCACCTGTTGTGACTAGCTCGAGCCGAAATGAACTTCGCTAGGATCTCACGAATGTGGTTCTCGACACCTGGATCCGCCAATCACAGTTGGTGCATAGATGCCTATCTCGCCAGGTGGCAAAAAGAAAGCCTGCACGCGTGTACACTGTGTCTCTGGGCCGCGGGGATTCCTGCAACTATCCCTCACTTTGGATCACGCCGCTCCCGCGGAAGGTCATGCTCTCCGTAGTCAAATCTCTTTCCTTCTATTCTTCGCTCCTCTGTGTACACAATATAATGTTCCTACTACAGACCTCTACCGACTTCTTTTCTACTAAGTACCCATGGTCTGAAGATCACAGTTGCTAGGGTTTAACTCTCTTAACCCTCTGTGATACACCCACCCGCACCTGACCTCATTTCCGATCTCCCTACGACTGTCCTGGCGTTGGACTCAGGTAAGTGAGGGAGGAGAGGTTGAGGTAGATGCAGCCTGAGTCACTATACCTGCGTTAACCCTGTTGTGGGGCAGATGGTGGATATCGACGGATACGGCAATGCAACTACCATGCTTCCCACCGTGTCTGACTTAACCCCCACAAACCCCTTTTCCCAGTGCTGTTTCTGCAATACTCATATAGTTCAGAGTAGATAATCTGAGCAGGCATCTCGGGCAGGGATTCTTTCCAGGGGCACAACACAGATTCCACAAAATACCCTGGACTCACGCAAACGATTTTAGTGGCATGCTAGCTGTAAGGAAATCACTGGAAAGTAAGAAAAAGTCGCTGGAGAAATTATGGGAATTTGAAAAAGACTTTTGATGCAGTAAGTCATTATGCCGCCTAGAAACGAGGCATAAATTCAGCTCCCCTATCGATTTACACAGATTCTGAGACTGGAACGGAATGACAGCTAGACTAATAGTAAATAAATCCCCTTGACCTCAAAAATATTTACGGCGAGAGATTGAGTGAAACAGGGTTTTATATTTTCATCCTGTACAGCAACGTGTTTCCCGAGACTAAGGATTCAACATGAAACACCGGTCCGATGCATGCCTGCATCTCCTAGTTTCCAAGCCAGTATTCATGACTTTTCTTTTGCGAATGATTGTGCCCTCAATGGCAAGACAGTGACAGACGAGCGGCAGAGCACAGTTTTGCACCTCCTGTTGGTCAAACTTTGGAGTAGGGAACAAATGCTGGTCGTATACCAGCCGGTGCCAAATGACAGTTCGACCGTCAGTTTTGACAGTGTCCATCGCCTGTTTCATCAGGTCGCAGGAAAACGCAATGACGTGCGAGTGAGTAAGTTTTACGTGATAGCATACTCGGTGGGAGTCGAACTCACACAGCAGGGAAGGCTTTTGTGCAGCCAACGCTCTACAATTGAGCTACGAGGCTGCATAAAAGCCTTTCCTGCTGTGTGAGTTCGGCTCTCATTGAGGCCGTGAACTTTTCACGATTGGTTCAACTGAATTAAGCAAACACGCCAGCCCCATCTAACCCTATGCGTTGCGCTACCCAAGGTACTTTTCGTTTGACTATCATACTAGCCGCTCTGTGTCTGCTGGCGGAGCTCGAGAGTGAGCCTCAATGCCGAACGGGGGGACTGAGTCCCGTAACCAATCAGTGAACGCCTATGCACCAATGCCCTATTGTCTCCTACAAGTGATTTATCATTCACCTCTAGTCCCTGTTCATTCCTGCGCGCCGCTCCCAACTGCAGCGCCGTCCTACCTCGTTAACTTCCCCACAGCAACGCACGGCCGAACGACCCCCCTGTCTACATTACACACCGTAGAGGCCATGTTTTCTTTCCTGATATTTTTGTTCCCCACGTACATGAAAACTCCCTTGATGTCTTTTCACACCAGCTTCGGTTTAGCGGGGGATACTGTGGCAGACTGCCCTCGGAATCGTTAGCGCGGCCGTGTAGCCTTTATCTTCGGCGGCCCGCTTAACACGCCTTGACAACTGCATGTCTGCGTCGCGCATGACTCAGCCCCGGCGCGGCGACTGCTGGACTTTAATCGACGTCGAGTCCTCTTCTGATTGGTTGCAGGTGAACAAAGCCCAGACGTACACACGCACGCACTTCGTGAACAGCTGGGTCTCAGTTTCCACTGCCTTCTGAGCTGCTTGTACTTTCCCTTGCTCTCGGCCACAGAGAGCGTCGGGCTATGCACCACTTGGGGTTGGGTAAGACTGGCTGACCTTTTCCTTACCAACCTTCCTCTAATAGCAAGACAACCTCAAGCCAGCCAGAGGTGAGTGCGAGCTCAGTAACTGACAACAGTTTAATGAGTAAGAATATTGAAATTTTAGTAAATAAGCCGTGTGTTCCGCCTCGGGCGGAAAACCGCTTGGGATTAGGTATGACTGGCTGATGACGGTTAAGTAGCCAGAAATTGTCATTTCTATCTATTCTGACCACTAGCTACCATGCAATTGCTCTCAGAGTACGAGAAATGAGCCTTATGGCCGAGCGGGATGGTTGAATGCTGTTAGAGGATGGCGAAAGTTAACAAAAAAATGTCACAGAAAAATCATTTCAGTAAATTCCTCTCCTTCTGACTTCTGCTTAGAGAAACTTCTCATAATAAGTGGAACACCATTACCAGGCCGTTTTCCTGCCGGTTTTTATCGAGATGGATGCTCACTGATCAGTTAGGAGACTGACCCCCCATATTGCCTGGAGACCCACACTCGAGCCTCGCCAGCCGCCGCACAGCGGCGAGTATCACAGCCAGAAGACCATTGCTACTACCGCTGTGGGGCTAGTGGTTGAGCCCGAGTGTAAACCCCAAGGCAGCGTCCATGACCTGCAACTTCTCATTGTCACCTATGATATATTGACAACGTTACCAGGGGTGCCTGCAAGCGTGATAGTCAAAAAGGTCGATAAAAGGATACCAGAAGCCCTAAATCAGTTATAGGAAATTAACTCCAAGATCTGAGAATGTCATATGAAGAATTGACAAGCCTAGAATATTGGCTTCAGAACAGGAGCAGCGGTCTGAAGCTACACCCGAGTAGCAGCGCCTAGGCTAAAAAAAGCGATGCTCCTAAGACTCAAGTGTCGCTGACGAAGCTGTCGTAAGTTGATGTGTTGACAAGTAGAATATTACCCAAATCACCAGTCAGGTAAAACAGAATTGGGATAAGTAGTTTTACTCCGGAAAAATAACTGCACAGGGGTTGTGGCACCAGCCAGCTGCCAGGTGGGTCTCAAGGTCAAGTGTGTTACACAAAGTTGTGTTGTTGTGTTACTTTGCCTACACGATTTGTGCTCAGTTGACTGCATAGTCAATCAGCTGTATCGGGTACATGGATTGACATCAAGCGTACACGCCTTTGAAGTAGTGATTCAATCGATGTTGTTTGAAGGGGCCGACGCAAATTACTTAATCACGTGGGCTGCAAGTTATGGCAGCTGATGACATGACGAGTCACGAGCAGTTGGGCTAGGCGGCAGTGTCCTACAAAGCAAACACTCAACCGCTACCATTGTGCCCTAATTATCGATCTGAATTCAAACCACCGATTTGTACGGTTTGAAATGTCCTGACAAGACCAGCCTGTTTCTTTCTTCACTTATTACCACCGCTATAGCGAGCATTACGGACACTGCTACCATCCTGCCCACAATCACCGCCATCGTCATCACTCCGATGAGCAAGCTCCGACTCAGTTCATAACGGTCTCCGTGGTGACCACACTTTCGAATCGCACATCGACCTAGCTGGTCACAATATCGACTCCATCGGAGTTCACCTCGCAAACTATTGTCTGGAGACACTAAAAACACCCATCACACACGCTTCAACTATCTCACAATCTTCGGTCACTGGATAGACCTAGTCTGGGCATCTATGAACATCAACCGCAGAGTAGAACCGTTTAAATCCCATCCCCTTCCCTTCCCTCAACACACCTCGCCGATGATGTATGCATTTAGGAGTACTTAGGCCAAAACTGTTCCTTCTCGGTCACACGCCTATGCGTGACAGCTTTTATCAACACATAACACTCAGGCACAACGTATTTGTGTGTGTGATGCATTTTCGCAACATTGGTATGAGGGGGGAAAAGGCGCGTGTGGGAATATGCGCGCATCTTTTCTGTGTGTTAGAGACCAGGACCGCGGACGACACTAAGCGTTGAGGTACAGTTGCAGCTATGTCCGTGCTCAAATCAGTTTGTTCTGATTTCGTCTTGCCATCGGATCAAGTTGAGAAAAGCGGGACAGATGCAATGGAAGTATCCTTCATCGTCAGTAAGTCCTCTCCGTGTCTACCCTATATGTTAGCGATGGATGTTATCATCTGTTATGGTATAATAATTAATGAACACACTCCGGGTGGTGGAGGCAATGGAAGGCCAAGGCCTCAGATTATCTTTTTGACCTCTTTCTCCGAAGGCTCAATTCATAATAGAAATATTGAAAACGGACAAGACGCGAAAACAGGAACCATGAGTAAAGCAGAAGGCTGGTCGGGCAACGAAAGTCTGTTTATCGCTCTGAGCTTTCAACCTCGCACAGAAGTTCAGCATCAGAGATAATATTAGCACAAAAATATGTGACAATCATAAAGGATGCAGGCTAAGTAACTATCAGTGACGCACGTTTGGAGGTGACTGCGCAGGGATTTGTACGCCGGCGCCAAATCGATTGATTGAGTTCCTACTCGCGGACCAAGCTACAATCGATACGCGGCTGGTTGTGAGGCTGAACTCATGGCCCATTTTTGAGGTGGGAGCAACAGTTTGCGGTATTTCGTCGTCCCGTCACAAATCCAACTTATGTTCATGTATGCACGATCCCAGCATCTGTTTTTTTTTACCTACGTAATTACGAGGACAGCCTAAGCGGTACATTACCACAAATTGCTCTTCGGGCATTATCCAGAATTGGGTTTTATAATCCTGTTGCGTATGTTAAATTTAGGTCGGTGTGCAATACCAAAACCTTGTCCCGCAGCGATCCACTCATTCCATTGCATTTATTCGAAAAGAGGAACCTCCATCCCGAAGAGTTTATGATATGTGTCAAAGTTAGAGCTAAGATTAGCGTTATGACAGGAGGGGGGATTTTTACCACACCTGAACTGTCTTGCAAACGGATTTTTATTGCTGGGGAGGGAGCTGGTTCTTATTAAGGATTCTTACCGAAATTTGTAGGCGGCTTTCATCTTTGATCCGCAAAGCCTCAACTCTTCTCTCTACTCATAAACAGGAAACTGTTGTATGCTTTGAATCTTTTCTTCGGATATTTCACCACCGGTATTTGGCTAGGATTGAGCAGACCATTAAGCGTCTGCACAAGTGTCAATGTTCTTGACCATACACTTGGATGAAACCTAACCGGAAAGTGATCTCGCATGTGTGTGAAGATAGCTATCTTGCACTGTGCGTTTTTTTCGTTTGGAGAACTTGAAAATATCCGAGAAAGCTAAAGCAATCGCTGCATTTTTAGCGCTATAATCGTGCATCTCGTGGACTACGATTCCATATCTCCTTCCAATCAGACTTTTGGATTTCTGAGAAGAAGAAGAAGAAGATTCGATTGCTGGGACAATATGTTTATTCGCCTGACGTTTCGATATCCGTCGCGGATTCGTCATCAGAGACATGAGAAGCAGAAAGGTTAAGTATGTACAGACCTTTGCAGTATTTATAGGAAACAGTCATTACTGCAAGCATGCAGCGACAATTAACGTCAATTGCCTTCTTGTGCGTTGACTGCTTATTGAACGGCACGCGGGCTCTGACCTGTTGAACTTTCGTCACGGGCGGTGAGCTCCGGCATGGGGATTGCCCGGCCGTCTGGCTCGCCGGTGTTGGCGTACGATGAGGCGGTGGCCTGCCCGTTCCTCAAGTGACGACTTGCTTTGGCCAAATTGACTCTCGGGATTGCATATGAATTGGGCAAACCATTGCACTTGTTTATGGATTGGGAGCCCGTGAACCATGACTCGAGTAGTTCTCGGCTCAACCGATTGTCACCTCTTGCGAGAATTTCGGCCTCATCAAATTTGAATGTGTGGCCGGGTCTCGTCGAATGAGCCGCAACTTGAGAATTGTCATCATTTCGCCGTACTGCTGCCGCGTGTTCGGCAATTCGCGTCCTGAACAGTCTGCCAGTTTCTCCGACAAAGTTGCTTTGACCGCAACTGCACCAGATCCTGTAGACGACCCCAGATGTTTCTTGCCGTGGCAGTGGGTCTTTCGGCTACATTATCTGACGCCTTACGGTTGCCTCCAGCCTGTGTGCGACTCCAACTCCAAGTGGTGCGAGAAGGCGGCCGACTGCTTCCGATACGTTTTTGACATACGGGATCGAACGCAAAATCTTGGGGTCGGTGCGCTTTTGTTGGCCAGCTCGTTTGCGCAAGCACCGGTTGACGAAGTTGCGCGGGTAGCCATTTTCTCTGAACACCCGTCGGAGGTATTCTACCTCGGCAACTTTGTCTTCTTCTTCGCTGCAGTGCGTCTCAACACGCCGATAGAGTGTTTTTACGCAACTGCGTTTGTGGCTAATTGGGTGGTTGCTGTTGTAATTCAGTACTTGCATCGTGTTTGTCGCTTTCCTGAATACTTTAGTCTTTAGACCACCACAATCTTTTCGACAAACGAGAACATCAAGAAAAGCCAGCTGGTTGTTCTCTTCTTCCTCCATCGGAAATTGGATGTCCGGGAAGACGCTGTTGAGACGTTCCTTGAACGTGAGCACCTGATCCCGTTGACGACGAAGGTGTCATCCACATACCGAGCCCAGAATTTCGGTTTGTGGTGTTGGAAAACCAGGGACTCCAGCCGCTGCAAGACCACCTCGGCTATGAGTCCCGCAATTGGTGAACTCGGTAAATTTATATATTTCCCGACCAGAAGGCAAAAACCTCTTTTCTGCATAAAATCCCCAAATAAGGGTGATTATAAATGATGTAAATTAATGTGCCTAACTGAAATTACGTTTACATGGGAAATATCTCACGGGTTTCTGGTATGTCTAACAAAAAATCTGCAGGCAAAGTGGACAGAAAATTTAAACGAAAGCGAACATCCCAAATGTAACGTTTCTTCATTCCAGAATTATTTTTCGGAAACTGATGAGCCAAGACTAAAAAATACATTTTCAGGTTACAAATACTCAGTTGTAAGGCATCTTAGTCTGGGACAGAAAAGTGTATTTTAAGGGAGGGATCGATCAGGCGGCTGGCCAATTCGGCCATGATCTGATCCCCAATAGCTCTATAAATTCCCTTTTCGTTCCTCAAAAAAGTGTACAAAGGAAAATGAGCTAATTACTTTCATCTGGAAGGTACTGCTGCATAGCTTTAAGCTAAGATAATATGATGTTTGACCGACTTAACTAATGATCAGACTATAACAAGACACATAAAGACAGATTAGACTCTAACAGTACCTAATTCGCGCTAAGGTGAACATTAAATTTGCAGTTACTTTTAGGCAACCAACTCTATAGATAAACGACAATGTTATGGGTTCAGCTCTTGGACATTTTTTGACCGATGTCTTCAGGGGACATCTGGAAAGTTTTCAATCAAGTGATCAGATCAACACGCCCAGACATCGCGGTTCCTGCATTAATGGTATCTTTGTTATCATCATTATGCAGGCTGACGTAGCTATCATCATAAATAATGAAACTTGAGCACATCGGACAATAAATAGTAATAAGTAAGTTGGTCGCCTGACTTAGATACCCTAAGCCTCTAGTCCTGTGGGTAGTTTTACTTTTATTTGTTTTAAATAACTTTACGTTTAGTTTATTTGATTAATTTTAGTGTAGGTTAGTTTTTTGTTTTGCTAGATACTGTCAACGTTAGATAATTATACCTAAATAACTATTTTAAGCCAAACTTAACTAAACTAAAAATTAAAATTTAACAAATAAACTAAATAACAAACTAAAAACTATACCAAACTAATACCACCGGTCCCGTAAGACAGAATTCTAGGGCAAGAGGTACACGACCAAGTTAATTGTTACCCAATAAAGCTAAACTTAGAGGTGGATATAGCAGGTTATTTTCTTTTTTAGACGATATTCTAGTCGGAAGACTTGCTGGTAGCGTCTGCCTGAGAGTCCATTAGAAAAAAAACTTGGTCAAGAAGATATTTAGTCACTAGCTAAACACGAAATGTACTACTGAACGTCTGTCATGACTAGCTCAATTCGAAGTGCACATCTGGAAGTGCTCGCTTTTTCCGGTTTCTGCAACAGCCAATCACAGACCGACTCACATAGGACCTCATTAAACGACTGCCGAGCAGACCTCACTTCAGACACCGTCCGCTGGCTTGCGGGTGTGCGGGTGTCTGATAGTCATTTTCCTACTGCCTCTTCTCCAATTCATTCTGTAAATAATACATTCTTCCTTCTACTCTGGCCTTTCCACGACCTCTCTCTCAGCTCCTTAGGAACCAGGCCTGGAAGATCGCAGCTGTTAGGGTTAAACCCTGTTAGCTTTAGCGGTCCTCGATAGATATGCAAACTTCTGCAGTTTAATGGTATTCAACCAAGCAGACAGTCTAGTCGGTTATTTGGCGCAAGTGGCTAGGAAAACATTTTCCGTAGAAGAGGAGCTCAGAAAGATCCAGGATCTGCTTCGCGAGAAGAAGTATCCTATTAGATATTGTTTGGGAAATCAGAAAACTCACCACAATGACTGTGGAAAATTAGACTCTATTCCTCAACGTCTTTTTTGCAAGTTTTGATCATACCGTTTCACGAGGCTTCCCGGCAACGTGGTTTTTTTAGTATTATCGGCGCAGTGCTATTTTATACAGAAAATGTAATTATATTTTGTCATACCAGATCACTTCAATAGGCATTGCCTCCTGTACTAGCTCTTGTAGAACAGGTTATATTGGTCACGCGAATTCGGACATATTTCGAAGAATACAAGCAAACCTCCCTAGAAGGCTGTGAAATTTGAGATAAAAACTGCGCTATTCTCGCACATATAGTTGATTCTGGACATAAGGTGGACCCCAGTGAAGCTTTTTATTCAAGTTTTTCGGTTCTTCCGAACTAAAACACTGTGTAAGCATCTGCTGGCAATAACAGAAGCGGTTTCCATCCGATTACACAGGCAGGTCATGTGCTTACAGAAGAACCTCGTGCAAGCTTCTTATCTACCCTGCTCAAAAGCACTCACTGCCTACGAGCTCTCCGTCCCAGGTTACGTCCTCTTACACTTCCGACACTCAGCCTTTGGGCCAAGAAAAACTTTGCTTGATATCTCTAAGCATGGAAATATTTTACCTGATCTCGTTCTTATATAAATGCACTATCCTGACGAAAATTTATCCAAAGCCATATCTCTTAATCACTCTTCATTCCACCCCCTGATGAGACCTATCACCTAGTGTTTTGGGCTAAATTATTAACCTCGACAAAGATATGACTTCAAACGGCAGACAGGACGGAAATACAGGCCATTGTCAATGGATGTATAATTCAGAAGAAGATACGATTGGCTTGAAGTTTGGGATTCTTGCTCGAATTCATCATCAGAGACCCTTGTCTCTGATGTCGGGTCCGAGCAAGAAGCCAAAACATCAAGCCTGTCGACTTCGTATCCTAGCGATTGCACCTTCCTGTTTTGAAAAACGTCATACAGCTCGCCTCTTTGCTTCCAGAGGATGAATAATTATCCTATAAGGATTGGGAACCAGAGAGTTTTTGGAGGGAGGAAGAACACTCCTGGAAATTGAACCAAATGCCATCGAACCAACACAGAAAGAACATGAAGGAAATCAATTCTAGGAACTGACTGCTGAATAGCGGGAGATATCGTTTTAAAAGCGTTTGCTGTGGGTCCCAGAAATTTTTGCAATTGTAAATTGACGTAGCCAAACCCTTGAGTTCGATGAGGTCGGTGACGATGAATATTACTTTTGGTAGCAGAGAAGGTTTAAATAATCTAATATTTTCGCAAAAAATATATTGCACCATGAATAACCACAAAAATAACTTATATTTCTTACTTATTCATAGTTTATTGGGTGTGACAAAGTTGGACATTTTGACTTACTGATACTTTCTTTTTTATTGGGTTTCTCAATATTCCTGAAAAAACTGGTGGTTAGGAAGTTGCCCATTGCAACTAACCTCCGGTCCAACTTACTGTTTTGGAGTTAGATTAATATAGTTTGTTATGCGAAGTGCCGTATACAGCTTGAATTAAAATGCGCAACAACTTGAAAATTATTTCGATTGATTTGGTTTGTTTAACTTATTTGTATTTGAGTTCATTTTTCAGGTCTGTTTTTGTTCATTATTGTGTTTGCTATTTTTATCTTAGTTTTAGGTTATTTTCTAGATAAGCGAGTTTAGCTTACTTCAGTTTAAATTTTTTTAGTCGATTTTATTTTCGTGTAGTAATTTTTTATATTTGCATAATTTCACATTCTGAATCTGGCGTGCTTTTTGTTGACAAACATTTGACTATTTAAATACTTATTCTTGTTTCTTCTACTATTATAAACTTTATTTTTTATTCATATTTCCTTTCATTTGTACTGCATTGCCCGGACTGTATCCTCTTCATTAAAACCGGTTCCGCATTACGGACGAATGAGGTTTTGGTGTGCCGATCTGGGGCCAAAATAAGGATTTTATCTAGCTGACTACTGAATAGCGGGAGACACTGTTTTAAAAGCGCTTGCCTACCTTTTACTGTAGGAAGCGAGAAAAGGAGAAGATTCCGATAACTGCAATAAACGTGTGAGACCGGCCGTCCAGAATAGCACAGTTAATGGTCGTCCCAAAATACCTATTTCTTATCAACCAATCAGCACCTGAAACGTGCCTTTAACAATCGACTGAAAGGGCACACGCGTCTCCGCGCAGGCCTGGTTGTCATGCGGAAAGTGGTGAACTATTTTTAAATCATCTTGTTGTGCACGTACAGAGCTGTAGGGCAACAAATCTTCCCTCTCCGCGCTGAACACCATCAGCAGCACGCTAGCGAAAGCATTCCACCGCTTTTTGGAAATTAATTATCAAGCCAGCTGGGAACATATGTTTTGACATTTTTGTTCATAAAAAAACCGTTTCGCAATCTGTAGCCGTTGCTCGGAATTTACTGCGGGGAGTAGGCGGGGCTGATCGTAATTTCTCAACGGCCCGCTGACGGCTTGATGAAACGGAGAAAATTCAGTATGACTTTTCTCAATACTAATAACAACAGCAGTTAGCTGAACAGGGCCAGGAGGTAATCCTTCTTCTGGTTTAGGCCAAAAGATAAATTGTGAAGTATAACTCTTTATCACAGTTAGACAACTAGGAACAACTGCTACTTCAAACACATTTTCAAACGATGAAAGTAAGCAGCTGAATACAACTTTAAATGTGGAGCTGCATTTTTGAAGTAATCATCTCGCCGAACTAAGACAGGGCAATCGAAGTCAGTCCTTTTAGAAAATTTTAACGCTGCTGTCTGGCAGATCCACAGATACTTTTAACCAACAGAAGAGCGCACATACAGGTTTTAGAATGCGCTTAAGGACTGCCTCCAGGTGTTTGATTTCACAAAAGTCCATTAAGGATTCCATACCGGAAACTGTCTGCTGGTTCGATGGGATAATGACACGTATATTTTATAAGAGAAGTCTGCAATTAAAAATCCAATTTGTCTGAAATTTTATAGCTTCATTGATTTTTAGTTCGCCGACAGTAACAGAAATCACTGTCTCTTGATCAAAGCGCTTGTGCTGACGATACGTGCACTGTCTTCTAAAGAGGAATTGTGGAAAGGTAGAACCACTTTGCTTGTAAGGAAACAACGTGAACTCTACGGCCAAAATTGTGTATATTCCCGAAGGTGTTTCATTTGTAAACTGCTCTATTTAAACTCTGCTTTTGACCGTCATGGAAGCCGTTATTGACATCGTCTAGGACTTCTAGTGCGTGGGAAAGTTGCATCAATTAGGTCTTCAATTTATTCTTAAATAAACATATTCAATCTCAAAGGGTGCTCTTATGGGGTCATGTAATATTAAAAACAACGAAAGGAACATGAGTTTTGGCAGCAGTAAAGGCACATTTGAGCTATATTTAAAAAAAGCCAAAAGGCTACAGTGCCTTGGGTATGAAATTCTGGACTTTGACGACAACCAATCAGTGCAAAGGTAGGACATGGACAAGATATGTCATCGTTAAAAATGAGAAAAAGAAATAAAATGTTGGTAAAGACCTCCAGCCACGATTAAATAAACAGCAAGATTTACAAGGTTGACTACTAGGCAATTTAAGTTCCTGTTGCGAATGCTGAGTGTAAGCCTGGAGCCTCAATTAGGAAGCCTGCCCAAAAGTGGCTTGCAAGTAAGGATCAAAGCAAGAAGAATAAGGCTAGTGACTGGTCGTTTCCTATCAATGTAAATTTATAGGTGCCTTCTGCCATCCTGCCGGCTGCCTACCTATAGCGTCAGAAATGATCGGAGACAACGCTTCCTTGGGCTATTTGATTTTTACGTTCTGCAAATATTTCCATGTTTAATTTGAAAAGTCGATTTGGCAAACATGTGTTTTCAGCAACTGTTCATCAGTCCAGTACATTTGTAGGGATAGTGAAACCCTACCGCTGGACTGGGTTAGTAAGTGCACTTCGATAACAACTCATCGTTTTCACGGCACCCGCATGATGAGATCGGCGAGTAGAGGTCCTTGTGGGGGGAGGAAGGGGAGGAAATTAGGTTAGGTTTTGGGCATTGGTCAGGGGTCAGGTACGAAACGAACTGTCACGAACCCCCTGTAACTAGGGGGGTGGGGGTGGGGTCGATGTGCTATCGCCACATGCCATCGGGGTCAGCCATCGTAGCGAAAATGCATGTGTTAGCATCTTCTGAAAACACAGCACCGGATTCGCTAGCCGTATAGCCAGTGCTTCGACTGTTGCAAACACCCATCGGCGTAGGCCCTTGGGAAAGTTAGCTGGTGTCCGTTAGAAAACCTGAAAGGTGTCATTAGTATCGAAGCAATTATTTGAGTTTCAGTTGGTTGCATTTTCGAGGGCCTGGATGGATAGATGAACTTGCACACTCTAGAGGTGCCATCAGCAAATACGTCCAATCGTCTTCCTAGTAGACTCAACTTAAACATATCAACGAGACTTGGTACAAGAGAGGATGATGTCTACTCCAGTTCTAATAAACTCTCCACGTCCTTCCATGACACAACTAAAACGCAACTCAAAGTGCCACAAGTCAAGGCTTGCAAGGTTGCAAACTACCTGGGTTAGAAACTACCTTTCATAACTCGGGTAGCACTGCAATGGCTTATTCTTAATGTGACTTTCATATACCCCTAGTGCTGCGAGATTTTAGTCCTTCATTGAAACCTGGTTTGGAACACGTCTCCGCATGGTCGTCAGTAAAAAATGGATGGAGATATCGTGTAAAACTTTAATTTTGAGTATTCTATGATCTCTTACCTTACCCTTGCTCTCCAGGAAAGAAACAATTTATTGCTGAACATTTTGGATATTAATTTCAGAATAAAGTATTTTTCTCTCTTGTGTGTGAAATAAGAGCTCATTATGTGGGTGGTTCGTGTAGATGGGCTACTTTTATTTGTTAGCCATTGTCTCATCTAGACTTTAGCTTTCCGTCTGAACACGGTAATTGTGGAAAGCGAATGCTGTAGACACAGTGTCTGCCTGCGTCAATGTAAAAAAATTTCAGAGGCCAATAATTAATGCACTAAGGGCAGTAGTTGACCCTTTCATTTGCAATCATCGAACTACCGTAAGCTAACGGGCCACAGCAAGAATGGAAGTTATCATGCGAATGATAATATTGACTTTTCATATTCATTTATTGTTATATCCTCTCCCCTCCCCCCAGTTGTATGTTAGGAAGAGAAGACAGACGGGATAGCAGAGAACGGTTAACTGTAACAGTTTCTGCGTCAACATCAAACTCTGCGCGTGTCTCTCAATTTGTCCCATGTCCGTCGGAAAGTCATCTCGTCTGCAGCTTGTTTTGTATGTCGGCAACACGCTCTCGTGTGGGCAGCAGAATCTCGTGTCGGTAGTAGAATTCGCCTTCTATTTGCAGCCTCATATTTAAGGGCCAGCAGCCTTTGCTCTCTATCTTTTCTGATTGGTCCCTCCAAGAGGCGTTTATCCGAGCAGGCATTGTGTGCTATTGGAAGTGGCCTCAGTGTGACAGGTGGCGCGTGTTTGGCCCCTCGTGCATGCGCTCTTTGGCGTGTAGACTTTCTTTGTTGTTTTGACGTCAGGACGGCCATCAGGTGCCGGCGTACTTCTCAAGGATGTGCATAACTCGGCCGCGTTCTCACCCATGTTCATGGCTCTTTGGCACAGCGCACTTACAGCTGTTCGTGGCCCCTTGTCAGGCGTGACCTCAGGATGACAAGAGTGGTGACTCATGTGCTCGGTCGTCCTTAAATGTATCATACAAATTATAACAGTAGCAGTGGGGAACTTATCAATTGCGTTAGGGAGATGGTCATCTTGTTGTGCCCTGGGACTGAGTTCCGAGCCCCACCAGTAGCGGCATAGTGGCTTTTTTTTATCATACTCAGAATAACATTACCATCAAAGGCAAAAGGGGACCGGAATGGCAATTTCCGGCCTTATTTCCCGTCATTATCAGCCAGGCATGCCCAACCCCACGTTTAGCAACATCTTAGGCTTGAACACGCGGCCTGTTGGTTAAAAATCCAACAACGTAACCAATAGGTCACAGGCTCATTATTCTCTTTTTGATCGGCCAACTAACCATCGCAGAGAGGTGCTCATCGATCAATATTGGGTCCAGTCAGCTGTCGCACAACGGTTAGCCTTAAAGACAGAAATGGATATTTCGGCCTCCCTGGTATTTATTGATAACTTTACTTTACCTACGAAATGAGAACAAAGTATACGACAGACGATACGATAGGGAAAGTTTAATTACCATGCAGACGTCTTTTAGGCCCCCGTTTTTCATAGGAGGCATATTCTAGTACAGCGGAGTCCGGTTAATGTGGACACCTCCGTTCCAGGCCAACTGTCCATATAAACCGTTTGTCCATATTAAGCGAACTGACCCCAAACCAGTCGTTTCTACTATGGAGAAATTCCGTTCCTGGCAAACTGTCCACATTAAGCGGTTGTCCTCATTAACCGTGTCCACATTAACCGGACTCCACTGTATTCAGAAACCTATTCATTCAGGCTTCTGTGAGGTCAACCCCGGTGCCTTTTGGTTAATACTTTTGGCCGGCTTTTTAACGAGTTCAATACAGTCTGGTGCGGTTCGAGTAATGAATAAGGTCTCCAACGGTAAAAGCTCTCCTTTGAAAACTTTTGTCCCAGATTCATTTTGCTTTTTGTTCACTATTTCATCGAAGTTCTCTTCAATTTGTAATTTTTTAAGGGACTCTCAGTGTGGATTACTACGTTACTTTCTACAGAACTGAGTGGGTTATCTGTTAAAGCTTATCTTCCGTGGTCGTTCGTTCTTTGTTCGAGCTTTCGTAGCCCTTTTTCAGTTTCACTAAGGTAAAGACTAAAAACCTCGTAAGCGCAAAGTGCTTAAATTCGAAACCAATTTCCTGCATATTCATTAACCTCTTTTTACTTGTTAAGAAAGCCAATTCGCAAAAAAGTAAAACGCCCGTTCTCTGCGGATTCATTGTCATTTTCCAAGATATTCCCATTCATTTATGAGAAATTGATGGACAGTTTAACTAACATCTGACTGAAAATTCGTATCATGCAAGTTTCCCTGATTGATAATAGCATATGCGTAGAAATCCCTGCACTTATGCGCCCCCCGAAAGAGGCTCTCTTGCAGCAGTTCCGTGGTTGTGTGCAAGCATGCCTCCCGGTTTCTGCGCTCCCTAGCAGGTCAAATGAAAATTTTGAAGCAAATTCATTTGGTATGCCCATCCTCCTCCACACACGCAACAGTTAGAATGACCTAACGGTTTTACCTTCCTCTGTTTAAGAATAACGCCAGCGCGCATTTCCTCCTCCTCCTCCTTTTCCTCCTCCTTCCCTCCTCCTCCTCCTCCTCCTCCTCCTCTTCCTCCTCCTCATCCTCATCCTCCTCCCCCTTCTTCTCCTCCTCTTCTCTCTCCCCCTTCTTCTCCTAATTTTTTCCTTGGACCAATCAGCTGTAGGTAACTGACAGTTCTACATACACACGTGGGCAGTTACTGGGACAATTGACTTTCGATGTTGGTGGCAGTGTTGTTGGCGGTGGTGGTGGTGAAGAAACTTTCTTCACTGTCCACACCCATTATTGACGCAAGAGTTTTTCCCCCACTTTCGCTCGCCCAAAAATTATGGGGTTTTAAGCAAACGAAAAATAATTGTTTGAAGGAAACAAGGTGAACTGTTTGACCTTGTGCAGTAGCCCGGCAAATTACATCAGGGAGCAAATAAAAATGTTATTACAGGCGGAATAGGGGTTCCTAAAGTTTGACTTCCCATTGACCAATTCCCCTAATGAACCGATTTCACGCGAAGTAGCTACTTACAGTATTTCGAACGCTTTGTGTACTTTAGTAACTGACATATTAGGTATATTAAACTGTAATCACCTGCTCTTTCTAAACATAAATGAGATTGGATGATTATCAGTTCAACAGTTCGATAACCTTGCTAAGGTAATCAGCAAACTTTATGGTCGGTTCATTTTCATTGTGCCACAGGTAATAAGCACTATTAGAAGGTTAAATAGGCCCCAGAATGTCCGAGCCAACCTTTCTGTTAATCAAAAAATAGAGTTTAGTATACTAGGTGGGATCGTCTTGTGAGGACATTTCTGCTGCTTTTACTCTCGATGTTGTCATTAAACTGGGCAAAAACAGTTAACGTAATGCGCGTCATTAATCTCTAGTCAAAACATTTTTTCTATGAAAACGGTGATTATAGGATTTAATTGGTGACAAATTAGGATAGACTGTGGAATATAATTTACTAACCGCTATATGCATCTTTATTTTATTGTATTTATGTGTTTTGTTGATTTATATCTGTAGGTTTTCATAATTTGTCTTATAATTTACTGTACTGCGGAAAAACCCGACTATAAAATTCCAGATTTCTTGAAATTCCTGAAAAATAGAAATGGGGGTTAGGAGGTCATCTAGGTTAAGTTACCTGAGGTCCAAATTACTGTTCTGGAGTTAGATTAGTATAGTCCGCGGCGAGATGCGCCACGCATACCTTCAATTTACATGCAGACCAACTCACTCTCGGCGGCTGTGGGCAACAAATTTGACTCCATTTTTTCGCTTTACATTTACTGCTACAAATTTCCTTCCCTGTCTTTCTTATTTCCCCACTTCCCAAAACTCGATAACCACCGTTTCCGTAGGGCACAATGCTGGACCTAGGGGAATATGAGGTGCACTTCCTAAACTACTACTAAAAAGAAAAATCAAATGAAATATACCAAGGAGATGTCATTGGGCCAAATTTAAGCAATTGAACTTGTATTGTAGTAAGTTTGCTGAAAATTATGAAGCTTATGGTAATTATTTCAGACTTTTTCATGCAGTGCAGCTGGTCGTCACCCGGAATTCCGGGAAGGAAGATCGCGGGCAGCAGACAAGATATGGACCTAAGTCGCTGCTCAATGTCCGGACCGTGGACCGTGACCCTTCAAGACAGATTAACCTAAAGGCGATAAAACAATAGGTGCTGCTAATCTCTTAGCTGCCTGTATGCTCATCAAGAAAGGAAGGACCACTTGCTCTTCGGTGTGCCGGTTGTGAGCGGGTATATTTACGATAGTAGTGCAGGGCTTACCGATCGTATTATAGAATATTCTTGGCCTGTTTTTCCTTGGAGTTCAGTCTCGAGCTCCACCAACAACTGCACAGTATGCGTCCCTCAGCAGGGGGGAGGCGCGAGGGCATAGAACTGTGCATGCAGTAGGTAATACTGCTAGTGGACTTTCGCTGCTTTTTTCATATTCTCTCTTTCCTCAACCTACTGTCAAGACAGAGAAGCACACTTATGTGAGAGCTACCATCTGCCTGCTTGTGGTGCTTAGTTTGAGATGTTTTTATGTAGGCTCGATAGATGTAGCATAGCCGGCGTTATCCTACCCCAGCTTCTCATAGAGGCGCATGTGACCTACTAGGCCAATGTGGTGATTAAAGTTGTGGTAAAAGTGGCTGCAGGTGCATTTGGTGCATGCTGGTGATCTTGGTGTTGTAAAGGGGACTTCTGTGTGCTGTCACCGACTAATTACGTCCTTCTGAATCCCCAAGGGAGAGCACAATAAGAAGAGCGTTACTTTAGAAGCCACCCGAATGATCCCCGGTAACAGTTGTACTGTTGGCGTTGTCCAGGGCTGAATGTCCCGCCTCGGGGCGAAGCCAGGCCTGTGGAGGGCTGGCAGTGTCCTTGTCAGTCCGTGTTGCAACTCACTGCCTGAGATGTGACAGTTGTTTATAAGTGATTGTCAAGCGCGTTCGCTTGTGGCATGGTTGGGCGCGTTGGACTAAGGTCACCTGACGTGTGGCGCACCTAAGTGGCCCCTTAGGAACTGCGACTAGTTGGGCACGCGTGTGGGCTCGTGTGCGTGTGCGCACGTGTGTGTGTGCGGTCCAGTGGTTTAAGGTCAACGCGTGCGGACAGTCACAGCGAAGACCTAAGACCTGGCAGCCATCCGCATTGACAAAGGAATCATCGTGGCAGTTGGCCACAGGCACAACTCCTCAGGACAGCCTGCAAGGATATGCTGGCACTTGGTTAGGCTAGTCTGGCGCTGGTTTGCCAGTTTATATGCGATGGATTCGCTAGTGACCCATCAAACCGCCGCATGATGTGCAGCTGCCGTGGCTTATGTAGGCAGGATATGTTGGGAGCTGCTGTGTACGGTGTGGTAGTGATGCTTCTAAGGGTGGCTGTGTGGATGCTAGAGATGGAAGAGTTGTCAGATGAGGAAGGTCCGCTTGGCGTGTCAACAGTTCCGTGAAGTCCGCTTTCGTCTATGCATATGTGACCAAATAAGCCTATACAATGAGTCTGTGTGCGTGGGCAGTTGCCGCAACTGCAATGAGTGTACGTACCGCGAATTCTGTCACTGGCCTGTTGGACACAGTGCGATAGATTCACCAATGACCAACCAGGTCGATGCGTGCTGTTAATGCTCGGTCACACCGACGATAGATTAGAATCCATCACGACATTGCTGGTGGAGAGGACAGTGGTGATTGCGGTATCAATGGACGGGATGTCGGAGGAAGTGGTTTCGATGGAGGTCCTCGCTGTGATTGAAGCCGGAGTTGCGGCAGGGTGACTATTGCCAGTGGTCGAGGGCAGCGAGACATCGGCAGAATGATCACCGGTAGTGAGGGGGGGGGGGGGTTAGTTGTCATAGTGGGCGCCGTTGCGTTTGAAAATGGCGTGACAGAAGGCATTTTCGTTGATGCAGAAGTTGGTGTTGTCGGAGTGTGCTTGCAGTGCATCCGACGCCGTCCGAGGAGCCCTATTCGTGTGCGGAAGTCGCGTTCACAGCATGGACCTTGTGAGAGGGTTGGGGCATTGACGGTATTTAGATACAGAAGAACAAGGCGTTTTGATTACCGAAAACGGGCTCCTTCTGGAGTCCATCGTCATAGCTAAGAGGTTTCAACGAAAGACAAGCAACAGCTATAGGAGGCAGGGACCAATCAACCTACTTCACCTTTGCAGATCAATAAAACTTTGATGGGCTCTTCAATCTCCGATTTAGAAGCAAAATTGGTTCTACAAGAGATGGGAAAGATTGCCCACATCTAACAAATCCCGATATTTTGGCGCCTTTACGCTGACAACACGTTTGTCATCTTTAAAAGGAACGTGATGTAGAAATTCCATGATCTTCTTAACTCGATCTTACCAGATATACAATTCCCGAGGGAATAGAAAAAGGATCAGTTGCTACCCTTCCTCGATGTACTCGGCGTGCGAACTTCCAACGGCGAAATAGTACCAAAAGTCTATAGGACTGATGGCACTGGTGGTTGATTGCCCCCTTTCTCCTCCCTTTAACGGTTGAGTGGCCCCTTCCTCTTATAATTGTTGCCTGTCTTTCATTGACGCCTTTTATCGCTGACGATGGACTCCAGAAAGAGCCCTAAGGCTCAGACGAGTAAAATAATGATTCTGGTGCACGAAACCCCTTCACCTTTTTTATTTGCACACATACCTGGGATGCAAACAGTTGCCTCAACTGCCGGTATTGATTTGGGGCGCTGGTGACTTGTCTGTCGCCCTTTTGTCCTTAACAGCGACGATCCGGTTTGCTTTGAAGATTGCTGCGCCAAGCTTTATTACTTTTCTCCAGGCCGTTCGGTCCCGCATGGGATTCCCCCAGGTCGCCATATTGATGTGCAACCGCTCCAGAAAGTTATTCGGGATGTCCCTGTAGCTTTGTGCTATTCCACCGTGTCGGCGAGCATCCCTAGCAACCTCATCAGAATTTACCAAAGTTTATTAATGCCTAGCCACCTGCCATTCTCTGTCATTTCAGAGTGGCTGTTTATTCACTCGGAAGTGAATGTACGCCAATCCACTGGCTTCCCAAAGTGAAAAAGCTTCGTATGGGTTATACGCCTCACGAACAGGCCAAAAATCTGTCGAGCTGTACTAGCAAGGGTGGATGACAGAGGTTGGAAGCGATCTTTACAGAGCTCTTTCGGACTTATTCACCTTCATTCATCCAAGTATCTGCCTTGACCACCAGATGGGCGTACCGAAAAAAAAATGGATGAGGCTTGAATAGCCCTTTCTGGCTTATGAGCCGTTATCAACCAGCCATACTGAAGTTCAGGTTGAGGGCACCAAGGATTCTAAGCCAGGATCTTTGATCATTGAATCCAACGCCCTAACTATTCGGCCACGGGCCCTTGGCCCTGCTGCTTTTAATTGGGAACAGGGATAATTTGTGCATGCATATATGTAAATATATAGACGCTCACTGATTATGCTACTGAAAATGCTCTTCTTGTTGTGTATTGTGGTTCAATACAGAGCCCTTTCAGGCAGTCATATGGCGAGGCTACTGGACCAATGACTCAAGTGCAAAGTGCTAGATTAACTCACGCTTTGACAAAACAAGTGTGGGAGATTTTTGCTGGTAACTATACTGTCAGTCTGTTTATTCAAAGAAAGACATCGGTCTTACGAGTTTTCCAATTTTTCCATCGCCTGCCGCTATAGACTCCTATATTGAAGCCGCAGTTATTGACCACTAAAATGTTTTCTTTTATGATTCAGAAGTTTTTTTAGCTGCGTTCGACTACCTACTTTTGTTTTGCACCATAATGTTCTCGTGGTTTTCTACACTTTACAGCGATATGAAATAATTGTTAAGCATCCCATAAATTTTCCCTGAATTATGATACAATGCTGCAATACCCCTGGCCTGCCACATGCCCTCTATTGTTAATCGATGTGTCTCTCATTTTACTAGTATTAGTCTGGTGAGCAATTACAGTTAAAATAGCTCACATTCCCTGCATCCGCGTAGTTTTGCAGTCGGCAACAGTAGTTTATTTAGTGCACGCTATGAAGCCCTAGTCGCAGCATTTTGTCATGCGAAAACGGTGGTTATAGGATTTTATGGCTGGTGAATTAGGATAAGCAGTGGAACATACTGTAATAACTGCTATATGCATTTTTAGTTCATTATATTTAGAATTTTTTTATTTATATCTGTAGATTTTCCTAATCCGTATTATCATTCAACGTATTACGGAAAAACCTAAATGTCAAATTCCAGGTTTCTTGAAATTCCTGAAACATGGAATTAGTGGTTAGGATGTTGTCTACTTCAACTTACCTGAGGTACAATTTACCATTCTAGAGTTAGATGAGTATAGTCCGCGGCGAGAAGCGCCGCGCACATCTTCAATTTACATGCGGAACAACTTACTCCCAGCGGCCGCGGGAATAAACTCAATTACATTTTTCCTTTTTGTACAAATTTCCTTCACCGCCTATATGAGGCGCACTACTTAAACTTCTTTTGCATGGCAATCTTCCCTACAACTCCAGCTCCTTGTGGAAATAAACAGCAATGTTTTTGTGCAAATATTTGGAAATTAACCTAGTCAGGAGCGAGCCCGCATTTCACTTGATAAATACAACAAACGCAGTCAGTGGCTTTTGAACCGACGATGGTTACTCTTAGCTGACGCCGCTTTAATGTACTTTAACACCCAGCATCCACAGGACTCCGTAAACCAGCCCTCATATGTTATAATTTGTTCTTCATTTGCAGTCGAACGCCCAATTGCAGTCGACAATTTATCATTAAAAAGGCGCACCCAGGTGCCTGCCACACCCTCTGTTCAGGACCCGCGCACACTCCGTACTTCGCTTGCTTGTCGCGTCGCGGTGATGCCTCAGCCCACGGCCCACACCCTAACCCCCCCCCCCCCCCCCCCACCCGCCGGTAAGAACCTACCGGCGTGTTTTTACCGGATGCTCTCCCCCCCTGACACGCGTTGTCGGCGTCTGCTACGACGGTAAGAAAAAACACTCGCCGTACCCGGCTTCTACTCAGGGGGTTTGTGCCAAGCTCTAACTCGCTACTGTGCTCGGCTTGGCTTTGCTTTGCTGGACCTCTCGCCCTGTTACTGACCAAGCTCTTTGACTTTCTAGGATATAAATCAAGGGTGCTAGGTGGGTTTTCACCTAGGGGTCGCGCTTGCAACTACACCTTCTTGTCAAGGGGACAGCCAGAAGAACTCAATTCCCCCGAGAGTGGAGTTAGGGTAAGGTGGCGTGTGTTTAGTCAAGCGTTCTGCAGTACTCAATTTGGCCTGTGTGGTACAGCACTGTAGGCAATAGATTGACGTATTCATGGCGCTGGTACATAAAGATGTTGCTTTCACTGAGGCTAGTGCATACGTGAAAAGGAGTTTGCTTGGTGTAATTTTGATTTTTTCAACCAACAGATGTAATCTAGGAAACGGATCATGAGTTTGACTGATGAGAGATCTGGCAATTGATTTATAGATCTGGTGGCAGCATACAGTGTCCTGCACCATCACTTCCAGCTGGCGTTATTGATGTTTTTTGACCCCTATTCCCTAAAACCGTTGCTCTTTTTCCCCGTTTGCATCGCTAGCAACAATCTTCTGATCTGAACTTTTACTATTTATGAAATTTGTATGATTTTCGTAGTCTTCTGCACCGTATCAAAAGAAATAACTGTTATTTCTTGTTGTAGCTTCATGTTCGCCACGGTCGTCTAGACGAATAGTTCTAAACTATTGCATTTTATGGTTTTTCACAGTAAGCGCATTCCATCCATTCAAGCATTCAAGAAGTGAAGATAGGCGAAAGAACGTTTTCGATTAATTCATCTTCAGGCGTGTACAATAATACAAAGGGGGTAGAATTAGCAAAAGCTTAAGCGACCAATCAACGGTAATGAAAGGGGAGGAGGGGGATTTTTAAGCGATCAAAGGGGGCAGGGGGAGGACGGACGTGTCCTACAATTAGGTCATATCCACTGGTCCTCTCCTCGTCGCTTCGCGGCGTCTTGATACCAGTTGTCACTGTCTGCTCATCGTCTCGTGGTAAGCTAGAAGGTGCGCAGATGGATTTTGAGTTTGTTCTCGGCCATGGAAGCCGTAGGGTCACTATATATGCCTTCTGCGCACATAAGATCGGGTTTGTGAGTCGTATGGCGACGGCTTCTGCTGTCGCAAGTATCCATTGACGCAGAAACTTGGAGTTTTTCGCTGGCACTTTATACAAGACTCGAAACGCTTGGTTTACGTGGACCCGGTGACCGCTTTCAACCAAGTGAGCCAAAATCACACTAGATATTGACTTGACCTCGCTTTCGTTCATCCAGACAGGATGGTGTTCCCCCATGCGTTTGGATAGCTGCCTAGTTGTTCGACCAATATAACTTGCCCGTCAGGAGCATGTAAAGTTGTGGATGCACAGTGATGATGAATTAATAGAAAACGTTCGTTCACCTATCTTGACTTCTTGAGTTGCTAGTTGTGATGCTCACTGACCCACTCAAGGTGGGCTACGTTGCCGATGTTCGAATTGAAAGCATTTCAAGTTCTACAGGGTCTAGTTTGCTACCATAGGACAGAGAGGAAATTGGGAAGTAAGTCATTAAGCTATTCAACTTTTGAAAGAACCCTGTTCAGAAACTAATGTGTTATCTTGTTACGGAGAGGCCTTTGACAAAAGAACGAAGATACACGCCGAGTCACGTGCCAAGTTGGCCACAGAATATAAGCGAATGAATGAAAACGTTCGCGTTCTAGGTATTTTCAGGAATAAGGAAGAAGGGTTGTCAAGCACCGGATCATTTTTTTGATTGAAGCATTGTTTTCCGGACGAAAGTTGTACCAGGCGAAGATCACTAGATTAGCAGAATTTAATGACGTCATACGATTTCATGACCTCTCATTCAGCTGCAGATGGTCGTTGCCTATTAATAAGAGAATAAATGGTCTGATTAAGTGTCAGCCTCGAAGGGTGAAACTGGATAGGTAAAGGGAATAGAAACAATTAGTCATAGATATGGGCGCATGGTGCACGGCAATATCTACCACGCGTGATGTTGCTATTCATCCGTGGTGCAGATGGCTAAGTCGATATTTTCCCAACAGTGATATCGTGCACCAGTTCGGCAATCATTGAACGCCACACTACGGCCGGAATATTCCGCATAGCCCGTCGCACGCCATTGGCAGCAATGTTCGAGAACAGCCAAAAAGTCTATAAATAATCTAGAATTGACGAGCTAGAAAACTGCTGTTTCTGTAGCTTTTGAATGAAGTTGCTGCTCTCAGAAACCGGCTCTCTTGTCTTTTTCTGTCCACCTTTTGAAGTATAACAATCTGTTAGAATGAGTATTGAACTTTTTCATCGAAACCGTTCAAATCTACTTATTGTAAACAGATGATATGAAATCGACGGTCTTCTGATCTGTTTTTCACGGGATAATCATTGTTGCACTATGGTAGATCCGTCCTTTCGTCTCTTATCCTAAACAACAAGCGTCTTTCTGGAGTTGGAAGAAGTCAACTTCTGCACAATAATAATACTACAAATAATAATCAAATGCTTATTTCTAGTTATTGAATTACGCTCTGTTAGACACCATATCAACTGTAAGGTGTTTTTAACTGCGAAATTAGAAGATCAACAGAAAAACTGCCTGAAAAGTCACAAGAGGAGAAAAATTGTATAATTTACCTCCGAAATATGTACCTCTGGTTGAGAGGACACCTGAAGTGTAATCAAGAACATGCCTGCCGTGTACGTTACAGTAGCACTTGGCTTTCTAAAAACCGGTGGCGTGTGTGTAAAGCTTTTAACTTCCTACATTCCGACAAACGACCAAGGTAAAGACTAGACTTAGTAAATGATTGTGCACGTTAACTAATGGATAAATGCAAATCAATTAACCGTTCTTCATGCTACAAACGCCTGGTATTTCGAGTGAATAAATTTAATAATTAGCGTGGGGCGGTCGTGGTCAGAAACTAGGGCAATGGAAGTAACACGTAGATAAACCTCGTCCAAAAGCTAGCAGGTAGCACTTCAAACTCCAGACTTCGAGTATAAACAGTCAGTAACTGTCGTAAGCACAAAATAACGCCAAATGCGTTGTTTCTCAGTGGAAAAAACACATTGATGTGCGGTGCCTACCCCCAACAACAACGTGATGCACAACATGCAGGCCGATATATTCGGAACTAGAAAAGAAATGATTCGATTCTGAAAACTACGACAAGCAGACGTAACTATGATGTACTCAAGTGTTCGGCTGCGTAAATAACTAGTCCTTATTAAAACGTTGTTCCAGTTGCTAGCCTGCATTGGGGGTTGCACGATACAGCGTACTGGCAAGACAGATACGAGCTAAAAGCCTAGACACGCGTTTTGCCGATACTCTGTCGCCGCATGGAGCAGTTCCGATGGATACGGATCAGTGGTAGGCCCTGCAGCGTTCCCCGTGTCCGTTCCGGCGGATACTCTAGCTTTTACATTGCTCCTCTTTAATTTCCTTGAATTTAAGCCACCCATTTTTTGCTCTCCATTAACGGGGAAATTTATTATCCTATACCATCCTCTCTAATCCTCTGCATTGTTTGCCTGCATTTGTGATCATGAGGTAACATCTACAGTACGCTGCTACCTTTTTAAATACACGAAAACAAGTTATTTTATCTACAACATATTACCATCCCAATAGTTTCCAAATGCGGCCAATCCATCGCATATGCAATTCACCAACACCACCAATATCGAAAAATTCTCCGTAGGATGACAACATGAAGAAAAAAGCGTGTGAAGAAGCGGAAATGGAGAAGTTGAAAGCCAATTTGTTGCTATAGTTGATGTGAATTTAGTAAAATACTTGAATTGTGAGTATTACATGACCTTTTACCTTTTTCCTCTTAAAAATGATCCTTTATTTACCTTACCATCTGCTCTCCGTGAATGGAGCCATTTTTACTGAAAATTCAGGTTTGTAAAATCCTCAATTTAGCATTCTTCTTCTTCTCTTAACTTAGAACAACTCTGTTTTCACTGCGGTCGATAGGCGCAGACTGCTCTTGCTGATTTCTTTGGCTCATATCTGTCTGCTCTTATAGACCGTCTTTTAACTTTATTTACCCCAAGTCAGAGGTTAATTTCTGAAAAAATCGAAAACAATTATGTCTTTGTCAGAATGCGTCAGGTATTAATGAAGATTTTGATTGATATAAGCCACCTGTCACCTCAGAGCAATATACTTCCTACACCTGTTGGTACTAGTGGAACATCAGTTTTAATGTCCCGTTAATAATCCGTAAGATGTTATACGTAGTGAACTTTCATGCAAGAAATTTGGTGCTAACTCCCAGAGTTTTTCAGGAATGTTGCTAAATAAAGAGAGCAATGTGTAAGTTAAATGAACCTGCTATTGGTCACCCTTAATCCGGCATTTCTTACTCGGACGCGTTGCAAGCTAACAGATGACTGCCCCTCTGTGACTTCTTCTGCCAATGTACGCAGCTAGATGGTGCAGAAAGGTCAATCAAGTCGATGTGCACTTAGTCTGGTGCATTCATTTACTAGTTTATTCCGTTGCAAAGTTAATGTTT
Organism: Ligula intestinalis; assembly: GCA_036362985.1. Classification (NCBI taxonomy): domain Eukaryota; kingdom Metazoa; phylum Platyhelminthes; class Cestoda; order Diphyllobothriidea; family Diphyllobothriidae; genus Ligula; species Ligula intestinalis. Next base: position 49,275,306 of record JAYGXS010000004.1, on the reverse strand, counting down.
ACTTCAATATTTTCGGTGTTTCAATAACTTCTCCACCTGCATATCATGGGTTCCATGTGAAAGGTGGCAAGGATCAGGCGTCTATTTTTTCGGCGCGTTCACCCACTTCATTGCCCTTTCGGTAAGTAAACTGTTTTGTTACTTGATACTAGTTGACAGAAATGTAAACATATTAATTTTACAAGGTCAGAAAATAGTTCCTTATCCTCCATTATCACAAACACATAAGATTCTCGATGGCCAAGCAATTCGATGTGGTTTTTCTGTTGCCTCCAAGTTGACAAGCTCCTCTGAGCGGCTCGTCTGATGGTTAGTGAATCGCAAGCGTCGACTGAGCGACGAATTTCCTGCAACTCTAACCAGTTGATGACATGTGAATATTATTCATTACTTAAGGCTTAAATTAATTGCTGATCAAGTAATTAAATGTTAATCAATTTAAATATTAAAATATTCAATTATGAAATTATTTAATTATTTAATAACTAAACAATGCCTATTGCATCTCAGCAACCAACCCTACCTGATAATGCTGAGCATAATAATGCAGGCAATAACTTTTAGTGCATAAATATTGTAGCCTCCGCTTTAAACCAAATCAGAAATCAAAATCCCTCGTAGTTAAAATGGCACTGCCATCATTTCACGACACCAACCTTTTAATTAACACTAACATACCTACTGAATATTATTTAAATAGCAAGACAATAAACGTACGATAAGATGAACCAGCTGTTCTGATCCCTGTTTAAAGAGTAATAAGATTCGTATAAACTGGAAGAAATGTAATTTCGAGGAAAGGCGTCCTTTGGGGTAGTGAAAAAACTTTATTGAATAAATTTTTGACACTGGATTCTGAGGTCACCGTCAGACTTGAGAAACTGTGCAAAGAAGAATTTATATTTAAAAGTGCTACTGCATTCATAAAGTCGTTTGGTATGGGCATCAATTAGTAGCGGAAAGTTGCGTCACGCCGTGGTGGGCATAATAAGCAGTCGCAATGCTGTAATGGCTAATTGCTCCAATGTCGAAAATTCACTGAATAAAGATTCCTCATTTTCCCAAAGGATGCCTTTCCTTGAAATGTAATAAAATTGTTTCTTCAAACTAAATTGAAAAGCAACTGAAGCAGTGTACAGGCCTTAAATAAAGAAATGGTGCATAAAAATCAAAAAATCGTAACCATGAATGCAATTGACGTTCTGCTCCCAGGACAGACAACTTGAGGGTAATTAGTGGGGTTTGCCTGTGTAAAAAGGCTCCACAAACATTAAAAACAAATATTTGGAGGATTTTCTCCGGAGCAAATTCTATGTGGGATGAAAATGCCCAGAATGGGCTCATTATTATTTATCTGAAAACAAATAAACATTCCGTCGTGTTCCTTTAAGTGTTATAGAAATTATTTCATGGATGGTTAATGAATCGTTGATATGGTTCCGAAACTGTTGAGCAGCACATTGGTCCGGTCGCGATGTGGTGCTCAGACGAACGTCCAGGTTGGAATTACTTAAAATAACAGGCCACAGTGATCTTTTGGTGTTATTCACTTTTTGTAGATTTTGTGCAAAAAAACCTCCATATAATTGAAGTAGTGGAGAGTGCTATTTTAGAATTTACTGCATTACGAACCCTTGTTCTTATCTTCAATAGCATTGGTTTCCAACCACAAATCCTATCACTTTCCGATAAGCTTCGTTTAATCGTACGAAGGGCACGAGGGGCTTAAAGGAACATGAAAATATGCCATTGACCTTAAATAGGAACCCTAATAGACTCGACAGGTATCCAAAGAGATATTAAATATATTTCTGAAACTTAATAAATGTGACCATTAACAAGAGCATGTAGTGGACCTTAACGCCACCGTTGACTCATCACGCCAACGCTGTGGTTACCGTGATGGCCGACCCCTGGCCTGTCTCTCGCTCAAGGACCAGGGCCAGCTACTGACACACACGGCTTAAGCTCGCGCAATGCAACCAGTCACCAGCGGTCTACAGAGACAAAGCGTGTATTCGGCAGCCGCCCGGGATGACTGCGGTCAGAGGACACTTGGAATTCCGCCTGGGAGCGTCGCGGTGGCGGCGACGCCGCCCTTTCCCACTGGCCTCACGGTCGGACGCCTTGCAAGACCAATTGGCAACTTTCCCCTAAGATTTCGGTAAACAATACACTCTTACATCTACTCTGCCTTTCCAAGACTTCTCGCATATCCTAAGGAACCGGGCCTCGAGACCAGACTGTCGCCAAACCAAAGCTCTAACATCACAACTGCTCGGACAACCCGAGAAGGCTAATGCAGTGAAATCCATCTCTTTGGAAGATTTCCTCAAGAAACACTTCTACATACGCATGATTTAGGGCTTCTTCATACACGCATCGATATTCTCGTGGTCTAACATATAGACCTGCGTTTAACTCCGGGTTTTATGTGCAGTTTATACTATTGCCACGAAAATGAAAGGCAATACATATGCTTGACCCCAAAAGGAGAGTATAGGAAGCTGTGCATGTCAACACGCGATACAGACTCTTGGAAGATTTAGCAGTTTTCTATTATATTGCTATTTAGTCTGATAAGTTTAGTGCAACGTGTCTTTTTCAGTAAGTACTTTCCTGGGGTCGCCTGAGAGTTCGATCAACGAGTCTAATTATGGTAGGTGCGTGCTCCACAGCGTCCTGGTGCGGTGGTGATGAATTGCGCGTGGATGAGATTTAAGTTATAGCAGCCTTACGTTGCATCCACCGCATGCTGTCTTCCCTCACCCAATCGTGCCCGGCTTCATGACCAAATCAAGAAGACTGGCGGCTGGATCGGGTCCAGGCATTTGAAGCTGCCACGCCTGACTCAGATTCTACAGGATGATAGTGCAACGATCGGCTGGTGCCTGAACCTGCCCCTAAGCTTGCCACCAAAGCCCTTCCCTCCCCCTTCCCCACTTATTTTCGGCATTTGTTATGGCGGCGCAACCCGAATTAGGCCTGTCATACTCTGATCTGGCCTCCACGTCGGTCCAGCGCATCTGTTACGCCCTCTAAGTGTAACAGTTACAGTATACACTGTACTCATACGCATTTAATCTTACAGCACGTAACATGGTGGTGCTCCCGGATCGCATGAAGCGAAGAGGGGAGTTGAAGTGAAGAAGAAGAATACGAAGAAGACGAAGAAGAAGAATAAGAAGAAGATGAAGAAGAAGAAGAAGAAGAAGAAGTGGAATGCTATATTGAGGATTTAACAAACCTGAATTTTCAGCAAAAATAGCTCCATTCACGGAGAGCAGATGGTAAGGTAAATTTAGGGTCATTTTAAAAGGACAAAGGCAAAAGGTCATGTAATACTCACAAGTCAAGTTTTCACGACATTCACATCAACTATGGAGACAGGTCCGCTTTCAACTTCTCCAGTTCCGCTTCTTCACACGCTTTTTTCTTCGTGTTGTCATCCTACGGAGAATTGTCGATGTTGGTGTTGTTGGTGAATTGCATATGCGACAGATTGGCCGCATTTGAAAAATATTGGGATGGTTATATGTTGTAGATAAAATAACTTGTTTTCGTGCATTTAAAAAGGTAGCAGTGTACTGTAGATATGACCTCATGATCACAAATGCAGACAAACAAAGCAGAGGATTAGAAAGGATGGCATAGGATAATAAATTCCCCCGTGAATGGAGAGCAAAAAAATGGGTGGCTCAAATTCGAAAGCCGCGCCGTGTCTTGAAGGCTTGGCGTATTGTCGCTAAGAGGAGGCTTTAACACCTGCTGCTCCGTAACCAGGAACAAGAGCTCTTCCTCTCGCATCTTCTTACGGTCTAATTCTAAAACACGGCAAACTTCCTACAATAAATGCTCAGCATGCCCAGTATCTGCACTGCTCCTACACCTCTTTGAAACTCTATCGCATTAGGTTTTGTCACACATTACTGACCGACATCTCGTTGCACACATACGGAGGTAGACAAAGCCGATTGGAAAAGTCGAAGAATCGAATGCCGGATTGCACTAGACGCACCTCCTCGTCGTGCCAACGTGTACAACGACCTTCCTCGAAAGCAAACGGGGAGAAGGGGGTCGAGGTGTGGCCCCTGCAACGAGCGGCGCGATATAGGTGTGAAAACAACAGGGGGGAGGTGGATCTGGGCGTGGCTTGCGTTACTGAAGTTTTGGAATTCCGCACAGGGGGTGTGATGGCGCGCACGTCTGAGTGCAAACTCAAGCCACGTCAGCCGCCGTCACCGCCTCCTCCTTATCTCGCCTACAGTCGCCTTGACTTCGTCATGGGCTCAGATGGAAGAGGAGTAAAGATTGCGGCTGACGCCGCGCAAGTCCCCGATCCCGACAACATCAAGTCGCCGCTCCTGTCCGGTAGATTGCGTCGGAGACGACTGTCAAACTGTGGCGGGGGTGCGTGTGTGACTCCAGCCACTGCAAACTTTTGCTAAAATCCAATCCGCGAGAGTTAACTTGTCTCCTTCCTTATCCAATCAGATACCTGGAACGCGAACTTTCTCATTCATTCAGTACCGCATCAATTAAGACTCAAGCGGTTGCTACATACGTGAATGATTATCGCACGCACGGGGATCACCACTATGAACTATAAATGCCGTGCAACCTGTGCATGTTTCAACCCTATCTGCACATGACTATGACTATGCTATCATCACATATGATTAAGGATTCCCGACGGAATCCAAACCGTCAGGAAAATAAAACTCTTGTTACAGTGATCGCATCATTTTCTTCTGAACTGCTACCTGGAACTCGCATATTCTCCACTATTGTCAAACTTATCTGTTGTTTTCGTTATTGTTAGTTTTTTACTGTTTGGTAAACCCTGCCCATATTTCCCAAAATATGAAAGCTGTTTTAACAAGGTCGTTTGGCAACAGTAGTGTAAGAAATGCACCTCATATTCCCCTAGTCGCGGCATTTTTCCTACGGAAACGGTGGTTATAGGGGTTGTATGAGTGAAAAATTAGGACACGCAGTAGAATATACTTTAGTAACCGCTTTATGCAATTCAATTTTATTGTACACATGTGGAATGTTGATGATATATATCTGCAGATTTTCCTAATCTGCCTTATCGTTTAACGTATTGCAGAAAAATCCAAGCTTCAAAATGCAGGTTTCTTGAAATTTCTGAGAAAATAGAATTGATAGTTAGGAGTTCGTCTACTTCAACTTACCTGATGTACAACTTAACGTTTTGAAGTTAGATTAGTATAGTATGCGAGGCGAAGCATCACGCACACCTTCAATGTACATGTGGAACAACTTACTCCCAGCGGCCAAGGAAAACAAATTCAACTACATTTTTCCATTTTAAACATACTTTTACAAATTTTCTCAACTGCCATCCTACTTCTCCATCACAAAATCCCTATCACCACCATTTCCGTAGGACAAAATGATAGGACAAGCGATATTTGAGGTGCACTATTTGAACTACCTTTCCCGGTCGTTTGATCTCCTTCCCTTGTCATTAATAAATGGAGGGCTGACCAACTTTGATTAGATTCAAAAATCTAAAGATACGGTTATGAGCAGACTCATCCTAATGCGCCTTGGAACTCAGTCTAGAGCATTCAAAGGCAGTCTTCTAGGCAACCGTAAGGATAAGGTGAGGAGTGGGGGACAACGACAAGGGAGAGTGAGAGAGCTGTGCCTGGCCAGTCACACCCAGACACAGGTTTGGATCATCTGGGTCTCTAAACCGCGCTTTTATGACCATAAACTAAATTGACTTTTTGTTTTTCGTCTCGGAGACAGAGACAATAGCCGAGACTGGTGTTTCATACACAGGAAATCGCAGTATGTAAAGCATACAGTCGCTATGATACTGCTGAAGTTCACTGGCATTGTTTTGCTAATAAAACCTCTATACAGTCCGGCATGCCAGATATGATTGCCTTGTCAGATCTACAGCGCTTCAGTCAGGTTGGAGGGATTTTGTTACGCCAAAGACCTCCGGGAACGCTAGACACGCTTTGAACTACGCCCACGTTCTGGAAGGAGGGGGTAATTCGCATGTGGCGCCAATTCTCCCACATAAAATCGAGTAGGCTAGCACGCAGACCTGTCTAAGGAGTCATCTGAAAATCACCCGTTGGGTATATCAGGTGAGAGGACTTGTGTTGCCACGTGGGCTCTTAGTCAGCATTTAAACAGTCCGCTATAGGGTGGCTGTACTGGAATGTTTCTGGTAAGGAGGACTTATACACTCCACCTAAGCAGGACATAAGGAGAGGAACCACTCGTAATGCAAGTGTCATTATGCCAAACTCAGGTTTAGGGTTGATGTTGCCGTCGACCTAAGGTACGGCAGGGCGAAGGTTGGGGTTGGTTCAAAAGAAAAGGATGTGATCGTTAAAACATGGCACTTATTGGCCTGACGTTTCGGATGCTCGTTCGAGCCCACCATTAGAGACAACCGCCGATAACACTGCAATTATCACTGACCCCAACCTTATCTGTGAAAGCTAATTGTAGGGTTAGGGTTCTGTTATAAACTTTGGTGTGTCTGCGTCCACACTGGTTATTTCCCCCAGTTACGTGTTCAGAAAGGAAGGCAGACAGGATAACAGATAAAAGTTTACTGTCACAGTTTCTGCTTGAACATCAACTCTATCTTCTGTGTGCCTGTTAACAGCGTGTCTTCTGTCATCGGTCTCGTCTCGGCAGCAGTCTCTCGTCTAGGGCAGCAGAAACTCGTGTACCCAGCAGCCCTGTGCCGCCTCCAGTCGGTGGCAGCGTATCTAAGGACCAACGGCCTTTGTCGCCCATTGGCCTACCACGAGTGGCCCATGCAGACAGTCATCGCGCGGCGACCGCAATGTGACAGCCCGGTGGTGCCTCACGCATGTGCATGACTCCTTGCCAGATGTGAACTGAGCATGACAGAACCCGGCCGGCGGCGGTCTCGCATGATATCTGCCCTTGAAGGTCGTGCGTAACCTGTTCCTGTATGAGATGGCGCTATTGCATGTTCACTCTGTTATCCTGACTCGAGGATGACACGAGTGTGGACTCCTGTTCTGCGCCGTCCTAACAGGTTCAAGTCACCGTTGGCGTTAAGGTAAGTGTTACAGTTTAGGTTTGCGTTATGACTTGTGTCATAACCACCGTCATTACTGGGGCATTTCGTTATAGTTCGACTGTGCTGTTTTCGGGGACCATATACAGTACGGCTCAGAATTCGTGCAACATGCCGACACTTGCTAATGATTGATACTTTCTCGCTAATCATAATTGGGTAAGGTTGTAATACTGATTATCGTGTAGACTATTCCCAAGTCAGCTCAGTTATGATATAATTCCGGCTTCTGACAACAGCAGTTTAAGCAGTGCACCTCATATACCCCTAGTCCCAGCACTTTTACCCAAGGAACTGGTGGTTATAAGCGTTTTATGGGTTTGGAATTAAGGTTGACAATGGAATATACTTTAATAACTGCTATATGAATCTTTATTTCATTGTATTTAGAAATGTTGTTGATTTATATCTGTCAATTTTCCAAATCCGTCTTATCGTTTAACGTATTGTGGAAGTATCCGATTATCGAAATGCAGGTTCCTTGAAATTCCTGTAAAAATATAAATGGTAATAAGGAGGTCATCCATTTTAATTTACCTGAGGTCAAAATTACCGTTTCCGAATTAGGTTAGTATAGTTCGAGGCGCCGAGCGCCGCGCACACCTTCGATTATCATGCGGAACAACTTACTCTCACCGGCCATGGGAAACAAATTCAACTACATTTTTCTACGTTCCACCTACTTCTGCAAATTTTCTTCACTGCCTATCCTACTTACTCATTCCTCCCTCCAAAACTCCAATGCCAACCATTTTCGTAGTGCAAGATGCTGGGTCTAGGGGTATCCGTGGTGCACTACGTCAACTTCCTTCGCTTGGCTTTGTAACGGACTACTTTCTGACCGCAAACAAAAAAGTATGTACTGTAAACGATAGCTTCTTAAGAAGCATGCATTTTTATCATTGATTTTGACTGCCTTTATAAATTCAACTATATTTTGATGAAAACAGACGTGAAAAATTATCTGCTGTACTCGACTGGTAGCAAATTACGCCTTCTTGAAAAGATATGCTTAAAAAAGGATATCCTTCGGTTTTTAAAAATTTTTAATCATGAGATTTTTAACGATTTTGAGGTGTAGATTCAAACTACATCTTATCCAGCAATTTATTGGTTCTGCCTTTAATGTATACAGCATGATCCACATCTATGGCAACATTTCAAGAGAACTATGTGGCATCTTCCTCAAACCGTAGGCAACAACGTACTTTTCCTTAAACAGGATGTAAACCTTGAATTGGGGTGTAACAGTCAGTATTCGTCAATTGAGAACATTCTTGAAAACCCAAAGATACCTTTTCTTTGAGTATAAGATTTAAAGAAGGCACAATTTGCTACCAAACGGGTACAAGAGAGAATTTATTCATGTATCTGTTCCATAAATCTATTTGAATTTATAAGGGCAGTTAACATCAATTATAAGATGCATACTACTTAAGTTGCCATTTTTACAATAATTACTTTTTGTTAGCGGTCAGAAAGAAGCTCGTTAAAAAGCCGGCGTCCTATCGTGACTGAAATGACTTGAGAATAGGCTACACAATAATCAGTATCACAACCTTACTCAATGCCGATCAGCGAGTGAGTATCAACCTTTCGCAACTGTTGGCATGCTGCACGAATTCTGAGCCGATCTTTAAGTAAGTCTTACCGAATTCCTTCACACGACACATGAGCCTTTCCCGCTCTATAACAAATCTGACGCACTTATATCTATCACGACACGCTAATAATGTTTACTTGGATGTTTGCTGAATGACGGGACAACTCAGTGCACAGTGAAGAACTGAGAGTCAGGCTACGTGGACAGTTTCTCAGTATGGCTCCACCAGTAGATTCCCTATCTCATGAAATGTCAACCGGAATTCTGAAATGCGTTTTCGATTCCAACATATTATGAATTGAGGCGAATGTTTACATCCCAGGAACGTGAATATTTTGAGGAGAAGAAGTATCGAACACTGGAATTATTATATTATTAGGCTGAGCTTTCGGGCTCCTACAGGAGCCCATCATCAGAGTAGGGAAAACAGCAAATGAGGTAGCTAGTTCAGGCGTGTGCACAAAACAGCTAAAATTTGAACGGGTAGAAAAGCAATAATTGTGTGGTTTAGCCGTCGTCTCGATTTTGTGGACTTTATCAGTATGTGCTAGTAGGCAAGATCGGCGTGGTGGGTGGGAATATTTACAGAAGTAAAATCATCAACGTGTATAGGGGAAGGTCAGTCATAAATCATGCGGAAGGGGGGGGGAGGGAGGGATAGGACCACCAGTACCGTGAATCTGGAGATATTTGCGCAGGGCAACGTATGAGGATGCCAGCTCGATGCATCGGTTAACTGAGTTGTCATCCGACGCCCAGGCTTCAATAAGTTCTCGGCCCGTCTTGCTGCTTGCGTGGGTAATTATCCTCGCAGCTGCGAAGTTGAACACGTGACCCGTCTCGTAGGTGTGGGCCGCCACTTGCAAAGATTCATCACCCCGTCGAACAGCCGACTTGTGTTCGTGTATGCGCGAACCCAGCATGCGTCCAGTCTGTCCCGTGTAATTTACAGAACAGTTTAGACATGGTATGCGATACAATACACCCAACTGCTAACGTGGATTTAGTCTATCCTTGATCCTCATGACCAGGCTGCGCATTCTAGTCTTGGGACGATGTGCGATTCGAACGCCTATTTCCGCGGCAATACGCTCGGTCGCTTTCGACACGTCTTTGATATATGACAGCGTGTGCCAGAACTAGCTACCTCATCTGCTGTTTTTTCCTACTCTGATGATGGGCTCCTGTAGAAACCCGAAAGCTCAGGCTTATAATATAATAATTCCAGTGTTCGATACTTCTTCTTCTCATAAATATTAATTACGTATGGTTTTGAAAATGACGATCGTACAGCCTCATCTCAATTTATTAGGTCATGTCAGGCTACCGGCTTTTTTATGAGCTTCTTTCTGACCGCTAATTACAAGTGTGTACTATAAAAAGTGGCTAGGTAAGTATTAGGCCTTATGGATTTTGGCTGCCTTTGAAAATTCAAGTATATTTCATGGAAAACATACATGAAAAATTATTTCTTGTACCCGTTGGTAGCAAATAACACCTTTTTCAAATTTTATACTGAAAGAAAGGGTATCTGTCGGTTTTTAAAATTTATAATTCTGAGCTTTTTTACAATTTTCAGGTGTTCATTCATAGAACATCTTCTGAATGGTCGAGAATATGCGAGGCCCAGGTAACTGAATAGAAAACGTTAAGACGTTCTCTGGGACCAGGAGTGTATTTGTCCGACGTTTCGAACCCTCCCGCGAGCTCATTGTCAAGGAATAAAAAACGTACAGCTCACGGTGTAATTAAGTAGGTTCTGCGGGGATTGACCTCTGCCCTTGATCTCTACCCTCGATCTACTCGCGCAACGCGAGGTTGGCCTCAGGAAGCTCGACATGCCTGTTAATTGAGCCCGCGCGTGAATGCCAGGCTTCCTGCAGCAGGGGTGAAGTTCGGTCGTCTGACCGACCCAGTATTCGCACGTTTTCGAAGTCGAAGCTGTGCCCTGCCTTGGATGCGTGGGCGGCCACCGGGGAATTCTTGTCGTTCAGTTGCACGGCGAGGTCATGCTGGTGCATTCTAGTGAGGACCCGTTTGCCGGTTTCACTAACATAATTGGCGTTACCACAAAGGCAGTCAATACGGTAAATGACACCGGAGTTTTGATTAACGGGTACTGGGTCCTTGGGCCGCATAAGTTGTCTGCGGATTGCTGCTTCCGGTCTGTGAGCAGAACCGGTCCCCGCAAAACCAACTTAATTATACTGTGAGCTGTACGTTTTTTCATTCCTTGACAATGAGCTCGCGGGAGAGTTCGAAACATCGGACAAATACACTCCTGGTCCCAGAGAACGTCTTAACTTCTTTTATTCATAGAACATCGTATCCGTAAATTTGTTAATGCTGTTTTTACTGTATAAAGCATGCTCCATATCTATTGAAATATTTTATGAGAACTATGTGAGATCTTACTCAGGCTGTAGGTGAAAACGTACTTTTCCTTAAACAGGGTGTACACAGTGCACATTTTGTAAATTTTGAATTCCAGTGTAGCAGTCAATAGGTTTAAAAATTATTCGGCAATTTAGAAACTTTTTAAAAACCGAAATATACCCTTTTTTCGAGAATAAAATTTAAAGAAGACGTAATTTGATACCAAATGAGTACAAGGAATAATTTTTCCGTGCATGGTTTCCATAAAATATATTTGAATCTATATAGGCAGTCACAATCAATGACAAAAGGCATACTACTTAAGTAGTTACTTTTTATATTATAGAAAGAAGTCAGAAAGAAGTTCGTTAAAAAAGAAGCATCCTAAAGTTTTAAAAATATGCTGAGATTAGGCTGCAGGATCGTCTTTATTACAAACATCCGCAATTAATATGTTCCAATCAAAAACTCATTTCAGAATTCTGACTGACGTTTCATGAGATGGGGAATTTACTGTATGTGAGGTCTGAGCCGTCATTATGGTAGTTTGGGGACCATGTCGTGTGTGGCACGCGTAGACCGGCTGTTTGGCGTTGTCAATTATGGCAGCCACGCTATTCGCTAGTCAGCCTGGCAGCCTGTTGCCATCGGAGCAAAATTGGTGGGAGGCAAAAGTGAATTAGATACTGCGAAAGTCTGCCTACTTTAAGAGCAATTCAGACGCAAGTTATCGATGTGGCGCCCCTTTCGTGAGGCGGTGGCACTTTCGGAGACGTTTCAGAGCGCATCTCCCAGCCGCAGAACTCCTTGTTCATCGAAATTTTGTCAATTTGGAGTAAAACGATTAGGCTCCCGGTCGGATTTCGTGCAAATATTCCCTAAGTACTTAGGGAAATCTGAATTTTAGCAGCTAGCTTTGTAGACTTCCACGGTAAAGTGTCTAGCAGACTTTTATGTTCGAAATTTGATTTTATTCTGTTAGAGATCGAAGAAAGTGTTCCAAAAACTCCCCTTAAGAATGCAAAAGGAAATTTAGCTAGCATACGTTTGCTTTTGATAGACTCTTGTTAGGCCTCTTTAGTTATCTGTTTATGTAAGTAATTAAAGTAGAAAGAACGTGCGGTTTTTAAGGCGAAGGAAAAAATGAAATTTCGGACAGTAATCTGATCAGCATCGGGGCGACTGAGGGCTAAGTAAGGTAATTTGCTGCGAGCGGCTGAAGTGGTGGCATTCGGGCAAAATAGCTGCGGCGCCTTTATGCATTTCCTTTGGACGCACAAGGCTGGTTTGCGTAACCCGATTGCAGCCGCTTCTTTCGTAGCTAACAGACGCTGTCCAGCGAATTTAGAATAGCTTGGCGATACCTTATAAATCATTCAGAAAGTCTAGGCAATTGCCTAAGTCTACCATCTGCACGAGAATAGAGATGGTGGTGTACTTTCTAGCTACACTTGAAGGTGTTCTCACATTCCTCTGGACAAACGCCGGCTCGTGCGACCAATATATTTTGTACCACAGAAACAATTAAAGGTAAAACTGCACACAAAGGTGGCCTGGGCTGATCGTTTATCCTTTTCCTTTCCGTTTAGGATGAGAATAGTGCAGAAAAACTATTCGCTCCCTAGAATGCGTCTAAGTAAACGTTGATTTTAGTCTTGCGGATTGAATGACCCAAGAATGTGGATCGTAGATTGAATTGTTTGGTGACGAGGTTTCCTTGGTTCATTAAACTTTCCTAAAACGGAGCCCTTAAAGAGACGGCTGCAGCGAAAAGAGACTATGGATCACCAAACGGGACAGAGGTTCTGGTCTCGTTCAAAAGAATAAATGTGATTACGTTATCAAACTCGAATTAATCATGGCTGGTGGCTATAAGTTAAAAACGGAGATACAAAATAATAAACCAAACTGAGATCGGAGAATTCAAATGCATAAAATGTCTTCGGAAAGTGAAAGATCAAGGTTTCCTTGGTGAGTAGGAGTTCGAATTTCTTAAGCCCGTGGGCAAGCTCCTCCCAGAACTTTATGATTTTCCAAAGAATCGCTAACCAAACCATCCTATGCGGCTGATATTAGACATTTGCAATTCACCGCATCACGCAATTACAAAGTGGCTGCCAGAAAGGCTTGCGCCAGTTCACTGTCGGTGAATTAGAAGAAGTTTCGAGGGGATACCGCAAGCGAACGTTTGCAAGGTCGTCTTTACGTCACTTTCGCTTGCACTTACCCTGTCGCTAAGATAAGACTTATCTTCTCAGGCAGTCTGCTTCTCCTTTTTTACACTTCCTCAATGTGCATCTGCGCCTTCAATTGCTTCTGTAGGGCAGATTATATTGGTTGAACGACTAGGCGCCTATAGAAAGGGATGGGAAAGTGTTAGGAGCAGCTGACTAGTAGGTAGCCAGCACGCATGCAGATAGCGAGCCCCGCTCACGGTAGGTCATCGATCGGTCTACACGCGGCGAACGCAGACTGACAAGAAATCAATCAATAATTTAAAATTTAAGCTACAGATAGTCAATCGTGTCACTACTCACGCCAGGACAGTATTTGCTTGGCCCGATGGACATAGCTTTACACGCGTTTGTTACCCTACATATATTGTACTAATTATGCTTAAATACTTCTGCTTTTACGCTCTTCTTGTCGTGTTCTTCCTCGGGAACTCATACAAGGCGTAATTGGGCGGTGACATCTCGGCTTTGGCAACATTTATAATAGAAAACCCCATCCTGTCTGGCGCTAGATCATGAGGCCGAAGAACTCACTGCCTTGGCAAGAAACATCTGCGGTCATCTACCGGGTAGGTTGCACTTTTAGGCAAAGCGACTATTTCGAAGCAACTTAGGAACTACTTCGAACGCGAATGACTGACCACGCCGCAGCAGTAGCAGCAACGGAGAGGGGGAACTATGCCAGCTCCCAGACCGTGGCAAACTCGACCGGACCCAGGCCAGCCAGTCAAGTTTGCTTAAGCCGAAATTCTCGCTAGCGACAACAACCACGTGAGCGGTGAACTGCTCGAGACATGCTGTTCTTGCTCTCAATCAATTAACAAGTGCAACGATCTCCATATGCAGTGCTGAGGCTTTCCCTGGGCGGAGAGCATGTGGATGACCACTCGTCCTGATGCCAGTATGGGTTGGCAGGCCAAATTGCTCACGAACTCACATGGATGACGAAATATGGTGGTTAGCAGTTCGACTGCGGGCAGTCGTGGCGCCACATGCAGTCACTTGCAATGAACGTGAGCGCCGATAAAATCGATAGGCACGCAGGGGCGCAGCAACTGCCCGCCAGCTGCATTCTGCAACATCTGGCCGTTCAGGCAATTATCACGTGACAGGCACCTATCCGCGATGCATTTGGGAGCTGTGACAGCCTTGTAGTGGCTTAGCAACTGAATCTCACAAGCACGATGGAGCCTCAGTTTAATCCGTTCCGGCACCGGGCTCATCATCAAAAAACATTATTGAAAGTAATGGAAATACAATAAATCAATTCTCTCCCCGATAAACATCTTTATGAAATTTTATAATCTTCTTATCATACAGTGTGGCGAGTCCTGCATGCACAACCGTCAACGCTGTACGGACACCCTTGTAGCTCTCAGAGCGTTTACCCCACGGACGCACAATTGATATTACGTTAAAGGAACAAAACATCTTAAAATGAAAGCCGATTTGAATTTATAAGGTACCATTTATAAAGTGAGAAATAATTTGTTTTATTGAAAGCTGTCAAATCAAAAAATGAGTGTACGACAGGTCAATTATTTAAGTTCTTCTATAACTAGCACCAGTGTAGGAAAAAAGATGAAATTACAAAATATAGAAAATTAATAAATATGCAACATGCTAATATTTCGTGGATTGTCCTTTAGCGTTCAAAACAGCATAGATAAAACCAAGTTGTCAATGGTGGTTCGGTTCATAAAATTATAAGGCCCAAAGTTTAAGTTCTGTCCTAGTGACATATGTGTTGTTGGCTTCTCCCAGTTTCTTTTGCTTAACGCAAATATACTTTCAATGGAATTAAGGTCCGGAGTGCTTGGATTACTCTGTACTCTGTATGCTGTCTTATGAACTGTTGTTGCTGGCTTGAAGGAGATGACTGGGAGGTGGGGAGGAGGAGAAGGGTTACGATGTGAAAGGAGAACCCACCCCTGAGCTAAGTGGGTTCTCCCTTCTTGTAAAAATTTCACCCAACTGGGACCGGATTGTGGTTCACTATCACTTGCTCGTCTTTTGTGTTCCTCGCTTTTGTAGGCGTTTGAGGAAGTCCCTAAAACGAGGCAGTAAATGATCTTTAACCAAGTTTACATACCGTGTAGTTAATGCTTTATCTGGGTGATGCTTTTCCAAAAATGCGTCCACATTTTCAGGCACCCGAAACACTTGCCTGATCTCACTAGAAGAGGTGGCATCCTCCCCTACCTCCACCTCTCCTCATGAGAGTTCTTGCACCTCCCCGTGATTCAGCTCCCTCTGAAGTTCCGTGAGTTCCTCAGTGGTCAGTTCAACACTATGCTTCTGCATTCAATCCTACTGCCCCCTTTCTAGCTCACGCTCATGATCGGTTCGCTGCTGGAGCCCAGAGAGTTTTGGCTCCAGTCTCGCGAGAGCTGGTAGCCAATTCAACTACATAAGTTCACTGATTGGCTGCAGGTGGCCGGGGGCCCACGCTCTAGGAGCAGGAATCAGTGGTGGACACAGGCTCAAACACGCACTGATAACTGAGCGGAAGCTCGTCAATCGAAACAAAGTTTATCCAAGAGGCTCGCTCGTTACCTAAAATGCACATTGATGGGGCTGCTCGTCACCAGAAGCTACACTGTACTGCAAAGCCGGGACAATTTAGTGAACCTAAGAAACGAGATGGGCAACAAATCACGATCCCACACGTTAAAAAGGCTCGGAGGCCGTCGGCCGCCCACTGCCTTCTCACGCAACCTGGAGTTGGGGTCGCGCAGAGGCCGGAGGCAACCATAAGGCGTCAGATAATGAAACCAAAAAACGCGCTGCCCCGCCAAGAATCATTAGGAGTCATGTATAGGATCTGGTGCAGTTGCCGACAAAGCAACTATGTCGGAGAAACTGGCAGACTTTTCAAGACGCAAATTGCCGAACACGCGGTAGCAGTGCGGCGAAACGATGCCAATTTTCAAGTCGCGACTCATTGGAAGAGATCTGGCCACACATTCAAATTTGATGAGGCCAAAATTTTTGCAAGAGGTAACAATCATGTAAATCAAGAACTACTGGAGTCGTGGTTCACGGGCCCCCAGTCTATAATGAATTGCGACGACTTGCCCAATCTATATTCGGTGCTAAGGCCCAATGTGACCAAAGCAGTGGCCACTCGGGGAACGCACAGGCCACCGCGTCTTCTTACGCAAACACCGGTGAACCAGATGGTCGAGCACTTATCACGTCCAATTCCACCAAGCGGGATGAAAGTTCAGCAAGTCAAGGCCTGAATGCCAGTAATCAAGCAATCAACACACAAGAGGGCAATTATCGTTAATTATCGTTATGTGTCATGCGTGTGCAGTAATGACCCTGTCCTATAAATACTGCAACGTCCTTTGCATACGCTACCCGTATCTGCTACTGCTCTCTGATTATATCTCCGATGAAGAATCCGTGACGGACGTCGAAACGTCAGGCGAATAAAAGTGTTCCCCCAACGGCCGCATCTTCTTCTCAATTTCTTCCTAGGTCTCGTACGTTCGTTTGTATTGTCAACAACATCATCTGATTCTGTCTTTGATGATGGATTCAATTGAGAAACCCAAAAGTCCTGCTATAAAAACTCTTGTTCTCTTGAAACTCGCCTATTACCCTCCAATAGCACATAAATAATCGTCAGATACCTTAGTCTGCACGCCGTGCCACTCCCCAAACCTCTGACCCAACTGGGCTGTAACCACCCACACATCTCAACGCCTTCGGCCCTCTCATAACTACTATTCACTGGTTGTCTACATTTTGCTTATCAACCTTCCCTTATGTCATTGCGTGTGTGTTAGACCATCGATTTTAATTAAGTCCGCGATATGCAAAAACAGGTAAGTGCAGGAAAGTGACTGGGGATTAGGGGTGGATTTATGTCATAGTTTAAATCATAGTAGACATTGCAAGTGTCAACCGCACTCTTCCATCGGAAAGACCAAATGGGATCCAACGTAGGCTGCTTTCTCCAATGCAGGCCAGAAACACCGCCTAACATAAGTGACAGTAGACTTTGCGCGGGTACTACCGCACTACCTACCCTCGCTCATTCTTAGTAGGTATGAAGACAGGCTCAAGGAGGCCGAGACTGATGCGGCTGCTACTACTTCTTCTACTAACTAGCACTGAAGGTGAGTGTAAGTAGTACTGGTACTATTTCTGATACTAATATTAGTCAGAGATAATGCTGATCAAAAATCAGCACTGGGTCTCATACTTCCTTGAGCTTAGCAAGGAGTGTGAATCTAGGCTAATGCCTTCCCGAGCAAATACATATTCGAGGCCCGGAAGCAGTCGGCCGCCTTCTCGCACCACTTGGAGTTGGAGTCGCACACAGGCTGGAGGCAACCATAAGGCGTCAGATAATGAAGCCGAAAGACCCACTGCCACGGCAAGAAACATCTGGGGTCGTCTACAGGATCTGGTGCAGTTGCGGTCAAAGCAACTATGTCGGAGAAACTGGCAGACTTCTCAAGACGCGAATTGCCGAACACGCGGCTGCAGTACGGCGAAATGATGCCAATTCTCAAGTTGCGGCTCATTCGACGAGACCCGGCCACACCTTCAAATTTGATGAGGCCGAAATTCTCGCAAGAGGTGACAATCGGGTGAGCCGAGAACTACTTGAGTCATGGTTCACGGGCCCCCAATCCATTAACAAGTGCAACGATTTGCCCAATCCATATTCAATCCTGAGATTCAATGTGGCCAAAGCAAGCCGTCACTTGAGGAATGGGCAGGCCACCGCCTCATCGCACGCCAACACCGGGGAGCCAGACGGCCGAGCAATCATCATGCCCGAGCTCACCGCCCGTGACGAAAGTTCAACAGGTCAGAGCCCGCGTGCCGTCCAACAAGCAGTCCACGCACAAGAAGGCAATTAACGTTAATTGTCGCTGTATGCTCGCAGTAATGACTGTGTTCTATAAATACTGCAAACGTCTGTGCATACTTTACCTTTCTGCTACTCATGTCTCTGATGACGAATCCGCGACGGATATCGAAACGTCAGGCGAATAAACATATTGTCCCAGCGATCGAGTCTTCTTCTTCTTCTTCTCAATTGCTTCCTGGGACACGGATGTTCGCTTGTTTTGAGAAGGAGCTTATTCAAGTTTAAGTTCTTAAACAACGACAACCGTTTAGCTTTCAAATCCAGTATATCAACCATAAAGCAGATAGGGAAAGCTGGGCGACCCACTGATGAGCCGGAGCCCTCGCAGCTGTGTCAAGCAGCGGCAGAATACCGGCGAAACACGTGTCTGGGCCTTTTAGCAAGTACCTAGGCTGTTAGTATGGTAAATGACAACGTCAATTTATACTATTTAAGACTGTCCTGCGGTAGCAGGTGTATATTTTATTGGGGTTGACTGGTTTCAACACAAATATACACTTACGATTTTGGGCTATGCCTGTAGACCTTATATTTACTGATATATACCGCGATCAGAAATTAATTTCTCTGGAGATTAAAAAGCTGAACTTTCAAAACCGGTATATGAACCAGAAAGCAGATATGGAAAGCTGGGCGACCCACTGATGAGCCGGAGCCCTCGCAGCTGTTTCAAGCAGCGGCAGAAATCCGGTGAAACACGTGTCTGGGCCTTTTAGCAAGTACCTAGGCTGTTAGCATGGTAAGTTACAACGTCAAAGACTGCCGTCTTTTCTCTGTGTCTGGGAGTAAAATTTGCTTTATAAGGCTTGGACACTTAGACCTTTTGCTTCGCATAAACTCAAACACAGGCCGCTAGACGAGTGAAATGCGGTGCCTAGGTCTGCTTGGTAGGAAGGGTAAACACGCCTAGCCTGGTCTCTGTTCTGGATGACCTTCGCGGAACTTCTTCATTTTACGGAGCAAATGACAAATGACGTCGAGCCGAAGGGCTGCTTTGTGAATAATGGTCCCAGAGGAAAGGGCATACTGGGAAAACATAGACGGGTAAGGTCTTTCCGCCTGTAGTGGGTTATTTTCGTCTCGCTCTAGCATCTGGTTAATGTCTGAGTATGCGCTTCGCAAGCAGGGATGCAAGGAAAGCTTACCGTCGCGATGAAACACACCCATTGATTTTGAATTTTCTGGTTGATATAACGATTCTAAAAATGCAATCCTTTCTAGTAACCAATCTGGTTGGAAGTCTCTTGGTGAACTGATTATGCATGAGATGGATAGGATCATAAATGTTATTCTCATTGCTAGTAGTTAATGGAAGGAAAGTTTTATGATAAAACATTTCAACAATCGAATAGGGCACAGGAGGTAATTATAACTTGAAAATCAACTCAGGGCTCAGGTTTGTCTTTCTTCCTGCAGAAATATATGTTTATAGTTAACCTTGCTTGAAAGACGTCCAGTGTTATTTGGCTGCTTAAAATTAATGCCTTTTATATTATTTCGCCAAAATGCTATTATACATACTATCAACTTAGGTACTGGCTTTAAGTTCACGTACGTAGGTTGCTGATGTTTCCGCTTTTTGCAGAATGGGCATTGTGTGATTATACTTCAATAATGGATTTTCTTCGGCTCAAATGTCCACTGAAATTTCGACCCCGAGGATCCACCTCCATGCTTTACATCTACTAATTTTTAAAATTATTAACTTGACATATATAAAACTGTTGCAAGGTGACGTCTGTAAATCGCACAAAGTACACGGAAGAAAAATTGACAAAATAAGTTAAAGAAGTGCACCTCATAAAACCCCTAGTCACATGATTTTATTCCTACAAAAACCGTGTTTTTAGGGTTTTGGGGGGTGGGAAAATAGGATAGGCAGAGGACATTTTTAGAAGTAAGTGTAAAGTGAAAAAATGAAGTCGAAGTTGTTTCCAACGGCCGCTGGGAGTAAGTTGTTCCGCATGTAAATTGAAGTTATGCACGGATCATCGCGCAGCGGGCTATACTTATCTTATTCCATAACGGTAAGGAGGACCTCATTTAAGTTTAAGTAGATGATCTCCTTACCACTATTTCTATTTTTCGGGCATTTCAAGGTACCTGCAATTGGATAATCGGGCTTTCCCGCAATGCGTTAAAAGATAATACAGATTAAGAAAATCTACAGATATAAATTAACAACACTTCTTAATAAAACAAAATAAAAATACATATAACAGTTATTAAAGTATATTCCACTGCCTATTCTTACTCTCCACCCATAAAACCCTATAGCCACCGTTTCCGTAGGACAAAATGCTGGGACTAGGGGTATATGAGGTCCACTATTTTAGCTACTTTTGCCATAAAATTCTATTTGTTTTTGAATCTATCGCAAAATGAATATTCCACTTTATAATTTCACTAATTTCTTACTAATTAAGGTTCCCTACATAAACTTTACTCCTGGTTTTGCAGGCATAAATTGAACTGTATACTCATAGCAGGTGTGTGATTTAATTCTATGCAGACGGAAGTGACACAAATTACCGCCGTTATTCCAGGAAGAAATAAGGCACTTGCTCATCCTGATTTCCATTTCACTGAACTCCATCTACACGTGGCAAAACAAAGAAGTATCCAAGTAATTTTTTGCAGAATAGAATAACTACGTTTAAATACATATTTCACTCATATCACTCAAATTTCGTTTATTATTTATCCTTTAAGTTGCCCTGGTTTACCATATTTTTGCCGTTGTTCTTTGGCAGGCGTCCCTTCAAAGAATTTCGTACATTTGAGGATAAATGTAGGGCTTCTGTGAGCTTTAAAACACATTTGGGAGAAGATAAAAATTAAGGGGTCATTCACGCTAAATGCCAAGTTTTTTAAGAGGTAGACAGAGAGGGATGACTTGTAGGATTACCTAAACAGAACGTGGGAATAGGAATGCCCCGCCCACTTAAAATTGGTGGTCTTTACTAAAAAGATAAACCTTACCTGCAAATTAAGTGGTACCGGAAGCAAAAGATGCAATCACTGGTACAAGAGTTTTGTTTTCCTGACGTTTCAGATTCTATCGAGAAGCCTTAATCATAGGGCCGGGCCCAGCAACAACTCGCAATTACGAAGCCCGAATCCGACACGCACAAGGACGTCGCGGCAATTAATGAGCTGAACGCGAAGTGTCAAGCCCTCATCGCACCAATTAAGCCCCTATTCGGTGGCTACAGGAGCGGATAATTATGGTACGCACGCGGATGACCGCTATGAACTATAAATATCGTGCAACCTGTGCATGTTTCACCCATATCTGCGCATGGCTCAAACTATCTTACCAGTACCTATGACTGAGGATTTTCGACAGAATCCAAAACGTCAGGAAAATACGGGACTGATTGTATTAGCCTACGGCAGGACTGTCTTTAGAGGTCTTTTGTTCCTTTGACTTGAAACAATAACCTAAATTTACATATTCATTAAATTCAGCGATATAAGGTTGAATTTCCCGTTTTTCGTTGACGATTGAAGTTCCGTTATGCGGCATCAGTTCCTGGGCAGCAGGTGTTTATGTTGATGGAGTGGTTTTTATTTAGTGCATTGAAATGCACAATACGTTTCTTTAAATGAATATTTTTTATCAGTTCCAACACAAGTAAATATTTGCTTGCACCCACTTACTAATAATAAAGTGTTCGACCACAAATTACGTTGGACGATTGGGCGGGGGTGGATATGTAGGTGGCCCTACAAGACAGTTTTGCCGAGTCTAGTTTATTTTCTAGTTTATTAGTTTACTTTTAAATTAATTTTGGTTTTTATTTTAGGTAGATTTGTTTAGTTCAGCTTTGTTTGGTGTAAAGTAGTTATTTAAGTATATTTATCTAACTAAACTAAAAAATAAACTTTAAATCTAATAAAACTAAAGGTAAATACAGGACTAGGGGTGAGGGGTACTTAAGGTGGGCGACCGACTTACTTGTTGCTCTTTCTTGACTGATGTGCCCAAGTTAAACTTTTTAAGATAATAACTACGTCAGTCTACATAATAATTATTACAAATATACCATTAATGCGGAGATCGCGATGTCTGGGCGTGTTAATCTGAGTGCTTGATTGAGACAGTTCCAGATTTCCCATGAAAACATCGGCCAAAAAAAGCCGAAGAGCTAAACCCATAGCATTTTCGTTTATCTACAGAGCATGTTGCCTAAAAGTAACTGGAAATTTAATGTGCACCTTAGCAAGAATAAGGAGCTGTTAGAGTCAGAGCAGTATTTATGGGTTTATAATAGTTTCCCGAAAAGCAATCTGTAGTTACGTAACACATCCTCATGCTTAGGCTGTCTTCGTAATTACACAGGTCAAAATAAACGTATGCTGGGATCACGCATACATGAAAATAAGTTGGATGTGTGACGGGACGAGGAATTTTTGCAGGTTGCTGCTCCCATCTAAGAAATGGGGTATGAGTTTAGCCTCTCTACCATAACGACACTCATGCACGCCGGAAACAAGACGAGCCGAGAATCGATTAAAGCTTGGTTTACGAGTAGGAACTCAATCACTCGATGTATCGATTTGGCACTAGCGTACAAAGCCCTGCGCAGCCACTTCCAAACGTGCGTCACTGATATTTGATTGGCCTGCATTCTTTATAATTGTTGCCTATTTGGCTTTTGCTTTTATTTCCGAGGATGAACCCCTGTACACGGTGACATCTAACTAAACTAAAATTAAACTACTAAACTAAACATTATACTACAGTAAAATAAAACTAATAAAACTACAAGTAACCAGAGGAGTAGGGGCAACAGATACCTAAGGTGGGCTACCAACTTTACTGTTACCTTTTCTTTACCAATAATTTCATAGTAAACTGAGCGTTAAGGGGTCTGCTGAGAATGCACTTCTTTGGATCTTTAGGAGGATACTCTACAGATGTTGCCAGCCGACCTTATCATACCGACAGCAACAGTAATACCGAAGATGTATGCCATATTGCAAAGTAACACGTCCATCGCAAACACTAAAATTCCTCAGAACAGCAACGCAGTTGACCTTCGCGGTTCGCCACTGTGGATAATCAGCAACATCTCCAGTCGCTTGTTGATAGAGCAAACTTTCGATTGTGGGGTGTACTTTTATGCGTTCCTTCTGATTATGCTTTCTCTGATTACTTTCTCCTGAGTTTTGCTTAGTACTTCCAGGCACAATTAGTTACCTGAAAGCAATTATTCACCCCTCCTTAAGCAGTTTTGGCAAGGACATCGCTTCTGTCCACGAACGCGCTCTAATTGAGTGGAAGACAGATGCAACAAACAGTAACCTTCTAGTGGAGGGAATTCTACTCGTTTGAGTAGAACGCAGAATTTGGGGAATTTCTTATCCGTATTAGAATAATCACATGATCGAAGGCCATACAGTAGTAGTGTCTGTACCCCCTTCCTCTATATGCATACTAGCAAAGGTAATGCTAAATAAGACGAGAAACATGCATGTTGTGGTATCGTTCACTATTGACCTTGAATGAAATTCTGAGACGCCACCCACCTATTACTGTCTCAAGATAAATCGGAAATCAGAACTGCTTAATGTTGCCCGCACAAGTTCTCCTGTTTGCTACTGAGACTAAAATTACCCTCACGGCAGTTCGACTGTCCATTCCGAGAAGAATCACCAACTACAGCAGAGATATGTAGGCGCAGGAAAGGGAACCTGCATCAGACCGACAGTAGTTTGTATATCTGATGAAATGTGAAAATTAATATTTTAGTGGGGGATTTAACACACACACACACACTTGAGGTTATTTATTTTGTTTCATTGGGTTGACTTAAGGCGCAAAATGCTGTTTACTAGAACAAATGACAGCTCAGATCAGTATACTGGGGACAAATAGGGGCAGAATTGTGCTAAATCCAACGTTTGTTTGTATTCAAGGATTTTCCTGCACGATTAAACGCTGCGGACCAAAAGTTCTTGTTTGTGCGTGTTGTACTATAAAAGGGCACTGATAAAAACCAGATTCTTTTTCCTTTTTTGTGTTCAGAGGACAAACAATTTTGTTTGGCTTTCATGTAATTGAAGAAGTGCACGCGTGAGAGAAGGCACTATTGTCGGGAAAAGAAGAGTGGAAAAAATTTTCAAAATTTTTCTATCCAAAATTGTTAAGTTTTTGTGCCATAAAGATAAGTAACAAACCCACGAGAGCATAAGTTCTTTTACTACGCCGAAAATAGAACCTGTCATCAACCATGTGCAAGATATCGCGAAATGCCATAATTTTTCTCTGTTAGGCCGTAAACGAACCCCATTCAAGCATCTAGATAAAATAGCAGAGAATCAATGAATGCAAAAACTTTAAGCGGAACGGGCAGAATATTATTTCTGCTAAAAACATCGTTCGCGTTTTCCAAATTTTCTTGCTTTCTAAAAAAACTACCTTCATTTTACCGCATAATATACTTGGTTAAACCGCAATATGGCTTCCTTTTTGACAACCGTAGCTTATGTAGGCCCACTCATTAATCCATACTCCCTGCATTTTTTCCTACGAAAACGGAGGTTATATGGTTGTATGGGTGGAAAATTAGGACACGCAATTGATTACTGTGTTAACTGTATTTAGAAGTGTTGTTGATTTATATCTGTAGATTTTCCTAATCTGTATTATCGTTTTACTTATTGCAGAAAAACCTGATTAGACATCAGTGGCTTATGTAGCCCCACTCATTGATCCCTCCAACCTGCATATTTTCCTACGAAAACGGTGTTTATCGGGTTTTATGGGAGGGAAATTTGGACACGCAGTGTAATATACTTTAATAAATGCTCAATGCATTTCTATTTTCTTGTATTTAGAAGTGCTGTTGTAGTATTTTTGAATTTCCCGAAAAATTAAAACGGTGGTTAGGAGGTCGTCTACTTCAACTTACCTGAGGTCCAACTTACCGTTCTGGGGTTAGATTAGTATAGTGCGCGGTGAGAAGCGCCGCACACACCTTCAATTTACATGCGAAACAACTTACTCCCAGCGGCCACGGGAAGCAACTTCGACTACATTTTTTCACTTTACACTTACTTCTAAAAATTTCCTTTTCTATCTATCCTATTTCTTTTCCCCCCAAAACTCTATAACCACCGTTTTTGCAGGACAAAGTGCTGGGACTAGGGGGTATATGAGTGGGTCTACATAAGCTATTTTTGCCCTTTTTTATTAAAATTTATAATTTTATACATATCGATTTGGGGAAAACTTAGCTTTGGCTATTTTTGCGTACCAGGGATTTTGTTGTAAACTTCCTTGAATTTAATCAGGTGTAACACCTACTGTGTACGGAATGTAGACCTGTCGTGCCGGTATCGCACTTTCGCCTCATCTACACCTGGTTCCAGTGTCGTGAGCAATTCAAGAAGAGCGAAGGCGTGGCTGGCTGGCTGGCGCGGTCCCTAAGCATGCTCTCTCACCTAGATCGGATCCCACAGAGTGGGAGTGCCATAAAAGCCACATGAAGAAGTAGTTATTGCAGCCTGGCACTCAATCCACCAGTCGGCCACTCAAAAAAAACGCACACCAAGCTGGCCGCGATCTCCGAGTTCTCCCGTCAGTTTGCAACCTTCCAAGCCACAGCTTTTGGCGTATGGTGATAAATTCAATTAGGGTTGATTGATTATAGTAAGGAAGAAGAAGCTTCACCTTGAGCGGTCGAAAGAAGAGGACCCCAAGTTCTGGCTCGCAATCCTTTATACGAAGAACATATCATAAGCGATTGCAAGAATCCTGAAACCATTCGGGATCGATGTGACTCATAAGTCGGAGTCAACCATCTGACAACAGATCATGAGTCTCAAATACCCGCTACTATGGACAGAAAAATCAGCTGTGGTCTACAGCATACAATGCCAAGACAGCTATGCAAATTACCTTGGTGAAACGGGCAGAAGCCTGGGCACAAGGTTGCAGGAACATCATCAGGCAATTAACTGCAAGGATAAGTTGTCTATGGTCTATGACCATGCACAGCAGAACTAAGTTTTCGCTTTTGACAAAGCAAGGGTAATAGCCCGGGCCTATGACAATATGGCTAGCTAGCTTGCTGTTGGAAAGTTTGTCTTCGACTGGCACGCTTAACAGAGCCAAAGACCTTCATCCCGCCTACCGGGCGTTACGCACACGGCTTCATTCAGTTCGAACAAGGCCAACAGGATAGCAAAGTTAACTCAAGCGTGGACTTCAGCTGGGATCAGAGTAAATAGGGGAGGAACCGGCCAGGAGCCACGTGACCAGCGTGCAACACTACGTCACCGGCATGCCTACGAGATTAACATCAACTCACGTGGACAGGAAAAACTGATTAGTACATCAGTCGACGAGGGGCAGGCCAGTCGGTACGCTGACTTGCAACAGCCGCAAAGAGGGGAAAGGTCACATGAGTCTACGAGCGGTCAAAGTAACGGTCAGTCAGCAGTGAACAGGTAGGTCAACGGCCGTGCGTTGAGCACGGATATAATACCAGACAAGCGACAAGGCTGAAATAGTCCCAGCAAACAGGAGCAATCACCTAGTTACTCTGACGAGCGACTGTCCGAAACGTTAGTCTTGATATAAGTCGTTCCATGTCCTCATACCTTCTTTGTCTTCTTTGGGGGATGGTAAAAACGATGAAATATTAGTGAGGAACATGCTATGAACCGTTGACCTTACTTTAACTCCCATTCCAGCCACTGCCCAAGTGGGTCTGTTGTCCGTTGTCAGGATTGAACACAATGGCTGACGTAGATATTGACCCCGTCTCCGTGTCACATACATGACCTTTCTCCCAAAAATACTACAAGCATCGGTCCAGCTTCTTCCAGTGCCACACCTCTCGGTCCTTGCAATACACACCAACCCTGCTAGCACTTGTGAACTTGCCGGATTAAACTGGGGGACGAAGGCTGTCCTGACCTCGCCTGAGCGACTTCTCATCGTTTATTTGTGGCCGCAGATTATCTGTCTTGTTGTCTTATTTCGAAAGGCGAAATACAAGGTACATTTGGTACAGGCAAGCTTGCCAATCCGCTAGCCTTTGCTTATGAAAACCTGTCAGTGTCTATTAAGGACCACAAAAATCCCCACCATTTTAGTAATTTTCAGAGGTTGCTGAAAGTCGCCGAGGTTATAAGCCAAGAAGTGCTGATCGTCCAACGCCCGCAGTAGGCAATTGGATTGTCAATTAATCAGTTGCATGTAGATGAAAGTCGTAAAGTCTCAAACGGAGATAAAGTTGACTGACCATCGCCTCGTTTGTGCAGAATACGGACACTACTCTTCTAACGAACTTTAAACTTGCGAGCACTAAGGCACAGAGATGAAGGGAACCGTAAGTCGAAGGTGTGTTTACTGTGCTCAGATTTCCTGACCATCATATTAGATGTATTCCTAGTAAGTTTCAGGATGAGAAGACATGCGTACTAGGTTATTATCAAGTTTACTTGTCAGTGTAAATTTGAAGACGTTGCAGTGCCACGTGGAAGGATGTTAAGTAATGACGTACGAACATTTTAAATTATGAACTGTCATTCGGAATCTAACTCGTTCCTCTTCATGGTAATTTCGTGCGAGGCTAGACACCGAGACAAAAGATACTGATGGCCTGCTGTCTGCAGACTCATGGGGAAATGCACTACTTAATGTTTGTTAGTAGCCATTTGTGTTATTCTAAAGTGAAACCATATGTATTCTATCTGCTATGAGGAATGGAAGAGGGAGAGGGCAAAATAGCTGCGTTTAAAACACGGTACCTGAGTCCTGCATGAATGCTGAACGTATAGTTTACATTGAACAGTTTGAGACGGATAAAATATGCCCTTGAACAGAAAGCTTGACCGCAAAGCTGAAATGCAATTTAAACCAAAGGCAAGAGGATACGGGAGCATCTGCCAGCATGGCTTAACAAAGGCGAAGTCAGGAACATCAACAGTTCTATTCTTCCTCATATGGTGGACTCTGGACACCGTGTTGACGCAAACGAAGCTTTTAAGGTGATCTACGAGGTCTCACCAGCTTACCCGAAGTCCCTGGGTCAACGGCTGCTGGCAACAGCGGAGGCCACGGCCATTCGCCTGATGAAGCCGGTGTTGTGCGCGCAGAAGAACATTCTTCAAGCCCCAAGCTAAGCATGGCCAACGGCCGCAGATCTACCAGCATTTTCCATGTGTTCTTCCCCCCTCCCTCTTCTAATTACCCTGACACTACCCGCTTTTTATCAACCTAAACCCCAAGCCCCCATTCCCAAGACTAAGTTGATTAGAACGATAATTAATTGATTGTTTGTCACCCTGTACCTTCCCCTTCCATATAAATGTAATGGCCCGAAGAGAATTTATCGAAAGTATATGTATGCTCACCACCTGTCCTTCTGAATATGTAATTGTTTCCATCTGGATTTGCTGTGGATACTTGGGAACATGTGCAAATTATTGCATAAGGAAATGCATGAAATTTTTATAATTTTATATAATATTAAATGAAAGTTCCTTTAAACTCCAAGAGACCGACTGCATCCCTAAGTTCCACCCACTTGCCCGGCGACTTGTTGAGGATATTGGCGAGCATTCAGGAAAACCTTTTCACGGCCCTGTTTCTTCAAAAGCAAAGCTTCTTGTGTTCATTGTACAAAATATCCGTGTCGGTCCTTAATTATGGGTTCAAAAGAGAATCCAAATGCTAGGTCAGAAAACTTACTGTCCCATTAATCGCATCCTCTGCTGTTGAATTTTATTAGTGTTTACGAAGCTTTGGTATTAAAAAATGGCATGCATGTCACCAAATTTCCTGGGCTTTAAAAGCGCCAGTGTCCTGGTCCACGTTAATTTTTCCAACAGATAGTGCTCCAAAAGAAGCGGCAAGCAAGGAGAATGAAGATTATAAAAAGGCGGCTTTGTTTGAGCCTCTGTTTACATACTCAGTTTACACATGTTCATACACTGGCCCAATTTCTGACGTAAACATACTTCTACTCAAATGAATACACAGCGGATGGCCCAACTCATGTAAAGTTATGATCTAAATCAAATGGCGTATTTTGTTCTGCATTAAATGTTGTTATTTTCTTCTGTTGAGTGGACTGCAGGCCCAGAAAACGTTTTACTCAAGAGCACTGCATTTTTAATCTTGTTTTTTGAGAGAAAGCAGGCAAGGTTTGGGCGAGCTCGGAGTTGGTTGGATATCCCAAAATTTTGGTATGCTATTTACTATCGAAGAAGAAAACCTATTGTTTGCCTGCGTTAAGTTTTATAAGATTACTGACATGAGCAAGCAACATTTCAAATAAATCCCTTCTGCAATCGGAAAGGATGATCTTAACTCGATGAAAATCAAAAAAAGGCAAATTGTGATCCGCATTGTTTCCAGAAGCAAGGCGTGATGACGTGAAACAGTCCGGACCGCCAAGTATCGCAGCAATCAACCCAAGCGGGAGGTGAGGCGGATCACTGTTAAAATGTGAGTCTGCTTCAGCCCTGATAGTCAGCAACTTGCGTCATATAATGAGAACTACGCACAACACACTTCAGGCTCAAAAGATTTGTCGTTGAAAGCACCGACCGCAGCTAAATACCTCCCAGTAGAATGTCACCTGGGAATCCACTATTAACTCCAACTTACCCAACCACATGGCAGGCCTAACTGTATCCATTATGCATCTTTGGACGAGATTCAGACTTAAAGGTGTTCAGGTCTTAATCCCTCAGTTGGTAGCTTCGCACCATTGGCCGCTCGACCAGGCACAGGCACCAAATGTCTAAATGATCGGTTCCTCTCGTACTTAACAGGAGTACCATTGGAACGACTAGATTGTACTTCACCGTCTACACAGTTCAATCATCAGTAGGGTAAAACTAACCTGTCCCACGACGGTCTTAACCCAGCTTACGTTCCCTAATAGTGGGTGAACACTCCAACGCTTGGGGAATACTGCTTCACAATGAAAATGACCTTAAATCACCGTAGATGGCCTAACTCCTAAAATGTTTAACTCGAAATTCGTGTGGGCAGTTAAGCGTAGATTTGTGGCTCAGAACTCCTTTTAACAAAAAACGCTGCCTTTTCTTTCTTGTATATTGAAGGAAAATGGGTGGGATTTTGGCACACTCACAGGTTGCCGGATATCCAAATAATCTCCTATGATATTTAGTATCAAAAACAAAACTTATTGTTTTTCTGCGTTGTGTTTTAAAAGTCTACTAATATTAGTCAAGATAGGCGAACGAACGTTTTCGATTGATTCATCATTAGGCTTGTACAATAATATAAAAGGGGTAGAGTTAGCAAAAGTCTAAGCAACCAATCAACGGTAATTAAAGGGGAAGAGGGGGGAATTGTTAAGAGATCAAAGAGGAGCAGGGGGGAGGAGAGAAGTGTCCTACAATTAGATCATATCAACTGGTCCTGCCATCCTGCCTGGCTAAACAAAGACGAGGCCAAGTCAATATTTAGTGCGATTTTGGCTCACTTGGTTGAAAGCGGTCACCGGGTCCACGTAAACCAAGCGTTTCGAGTCTTGTATAAAGTACCAACGAAAAACTCCAAGTTTCTGCGTTAACGGATACTTGCGACAGCAGAAGTCGTCGCCATACGACTCACAAACCCGATCTTATGTGCGCAGAAGGCATTCATAGTGACCCTACGTGTTCCTTGGCCGAGAGCAAACTCAACATCCGCCTGCGCACCTTCTAGCTTACCACGAGACGATGAGCAGTCAGTGACAACCGGTATCAAGACGCCGCGAAGCGACGAGAAGATGACCAGTGGATATGACCTAATTGTAGGACACGTCCGTCCTCCCCCTGCCCCCTTTGATCGCTTAAAAATCCCCCTCCTCCCCTTTCATTACCGTTGATTGGTCGCTTAAGCTTTTGCTAATTCTACCCCCTTCATATTATTTGTTATAGGGTAAGTGGTGTTATTGTACACGCCCGAAGATGAATTAATCGAAAACGTGCCTTCGCCTATCTTGACTTCTCGAATGCTTAAGTGGGTATCACCGCTGAACTTAAACAATCTACTAATATAAGCAAGCAAAATTTCAAACAAATCCCTTCTGGTTTCGCAAACGACGATCTTAAGTCAGGTGAAAGTAAATGTGAGGAATCGTACTGTCTTCCAGAATAAGGAATTGAATTTAGGTTTAACAGTTATCCTTGACAAACTTTCAACGTTTTTGCCACAAAACGCAGTAGGCAACTTGTTTGACCGTATTATGTCCTAGCACACCAGAAATTTGGGTCGTACACAAAACCTGTGCATTCTTCCATGGAGGTGGGCGCCCACAACAACTTATATTAAAGTTGAAGTCTGTGAGAGGACACTTTTTGCATTAAATTGTTGTCAGAAAGCAACTGTGGTGTTGAATCTGTAATATCCTAACGATGTTATAGAAGTTTTGATCCACATGGTTGGACCTGCGGCACTTCGATTCGACAAGGGGAATCCGACTGTTGCTTGCCCCTCTACCTTAAGCTATTTTCGGCCACATCATTTAGAAGGACAAAAGGACTTTTAGATCTGCCTGAGGAGGCCGTGTTCTTGATTAAGGCACATAGATGGAGCTAGACTAAGGAAAGACTCTGTAGCCCTTAGGTACTCGTTATGCATAACGCACTACAATTATCAGACCACGTTCCAAGTTGCAGGTAAAAGGCAGAAGTCACCAGAATGAAGGCTTTATTGTGCAAAGAATCCTGACTTGCTGTCGCAGGCGACAGTGGCCACTGGCGAAGCCAGGGCTGGTGTTGACTGTGTCCAGTCGTGTCCGAGAATGTCTGACTGTGTATGTGTGTTCCCACCTCAGCTAGGGGGTGGCCTCTTGCTGGCGGTGGGGGGGGGGAGGGAGTGACGTCGACCCTCAGTGCATTTCTTCCTTCACTATAAACAATCTAGTGCGCTTTAAACTATCACGGTGCACTGAAAGCTGTGGCCTTGAGGGTTACCAACTAATG
The DNA here is from genome assembly GCA_036362985.1 of Ligula intestinalis. Taxonomy (NCBI): domain Eukaryota; kingdom Metazoa; phylum Platyhelminthes; class Cestoda; order Diphyllobothriidea; family Diphyllobothriidae; genus Ligula; species Ligula intestinalis. The sequence goes on along the minus strand of JAYGXS010000004.1, from coordinate 49,243,129 downwards.
GAATAACTTTTACACCGCAGTCGGCCCACTGTGTGTCTTGTTGTGTGGAGTGGCTTACTGCGGACTGAGAGTCAGGCCCAATGACTCCTTCTCAATGTGGCCTTTATGGCGCTCCCTGTTGGGAGCCTACCTAGCGTGGCGTGCTGTTGGTACGCGTGTTGAGTGTTGGTCGCGCCAGCCGCCTGCGCCCTCCCCCATCTCCGGTCTTCTTGACTTTTGTATTGACATCGGGTGGGGTGTGAGAGTGGTGAGGGAGTGAGGTAGATTCTCTGCGAGTCTACTTTCACTAAAATCCCGTGGGAGTCACTGCGTTGCTTCAGCTTGCTTAGGCTCCTAGTGGACATCGTTGAGAGCGACGGTTGGACTGTTGTGTTTGTGTGTGTGTGTTTGTTGTGAGAGATGTGATCGTAGCAGTTGTGGTTACATGATTATGAAGGGAATTCAAGTAGGGCACTATTGGTGCGTTGCATTGTCCTGCATCGGCCTGCTGCGTTGGCCGAGGGGTGGTGCGTTCAAGCGGTTTTTTGGCAGCCGAGATTATCTGGGCATACGCGTGTGTGCGCGTTTGTGTGCGCGCGATGATGACGGTCAAGGGTCTTCAGGTCAGCGAGTGGGAAATAACCGCATGCGAAGAAGTTGACGCATCCAGCATTAGGAGGGAGACAGAATTGTAAGCTGCCCACCACAACCCCCAAGAATGGAATCAAGCTTCTGTGATAGCTAAATTTGAATAGGCTTCAGGTGTGTTTGACCATTATGGGAGCAAGAATTTGTCGAAGAACTACTTTAACAATATAGATAGATCGATAGAGAACTATATTTTGATGATAATATCGAAATTTTCAGTAAAAAATGGCTCCATTCATGGAGAGCAAGCACTAAGGTAAATTATGGGGTCCAAAAAGCTCAAGAGTAAACGGTCAAAGATCACAAAATACTCAAAGTAAGAAATCGACACGGTTACCACATCAGTTATGGAGACAGGTCTGCCTTCAGCTTTTCAATTTCTGTATCTTCACACGTGAGGAATCGTGCTAAGAATGGGAGTACCGACTTCTGGTAGGCCGATGTAGGGCATGTGATATGACGGAAGCTTCGGCGCATCGTACGAGAAGACTTCACAGCCATTAATTCAGAGTGAACAGACTGAGCGACATCATTAAGAATACGGTCCACGAAGCTCTTGACCGATTTGAAATGTCGCTGAATTATGAGGTCAGGTAAAAATCATAGGAGTAATACGGAGAATACGTTTAATAATAGGCAAGTCTTTCTTGAGTAGTGCTGGAAAAGTAGTTGGAGAGCAGTAAAGAATGAGAGGGAGGATACAAGTATCTATTAAATGCCAGATGAGGGCTAGCGGGTGCGATAAGAACGCAGTCGGTGGCTATAATGTAAAAGTTAGCGGATTTAAATAAAAAAGGTCTTCAATATGAAGAGTAAATGAGAGGTTGGCAGCTAGTGTTACACCAAGGTATCTGAAGGAGGATACCTTGTTGGGCAGGAAGTCAATGGTGTCAGGACTGGGAGAGGGTCGCAGCCGAAAGATGTACTGGAATGACTTCCACTCATTAAGTTAAAGGCCATTGTCTGACCACCATGCTGTGACATGATCCAGTCCAGTCTATAGGATTGTCTCTACCGATAACAGCTCCTGGGTAGTCAAAGCTAGTCGTGGTTCGACCGCTCGTGCGGGCTTTCCATCTGGATCTCAAAACCTTATCCTATTATGCAATCACGCTAAATCGATAGCCGCCATGACTGCGTGACTTCGATTTGCGGCATTCTAATATGAAAACGAGGATTGAATTCCATTTCCTCTGCGAGAAATCAATTATACGTTTAGTTTTGACTAAACAAAATAAGGACATGGCTATAATTTGGTAATAAAAAACCTCTTGAAATCCTTTGGGGACCCTTTTGCGTTTTATCCGAGGCAGCTTAAGCAAGGGCTGCCTCTTACATGTGGCGGAGCGCACACGCAAGCAGATACATAGATGATTTCGAGACCAGAAAATTGACACTTCCTGTATCGTTCTCTCTGAATAGACTACGGCAAAACGTTCTCTATGACCATCAGTTTATTTATCTGGCGATTCGAACTCTCACGCGAGCCTGTTGTTCTCTCTGAAGATGCCAACATCCATAAAGTATTACACTGCACGATAATTTCTCCGTGTCTAGGGATATCCTTAAAGATTTAGTGGCATACGGGAGATTGAATGTTAAAAATTATTTTTTGTCCCAAAATAATATAATAAGAGTGCAGAAACCAGTTTTCCGCGTTTTGTAACAGAAAAAAACTGTCCACTGCCCTGTTTCTTCGAAAGAGAAGCATCTTGTGTTCATTGACATAAAATGCACTTCGGCATGAGACCTCTGCACAATTTATTTAAAGTTGGACTTTAGCGAGCGCGCTGTTGTTGCTCACAGTGACAGTGGCCTCCGCGGTTTCTCACGCCATACTACTCTCAGAGCATACTCAGGATCCAATCGAGGTCCACGCTGTTTTTTGTGTGGGGTGGAGAGCTTATACTCTCCCCTGGCCAATAAATTTATGCACTCTGGCCGGGTTTTGGTCGATGCGTGTACATCTTTAGCCTGCTGATAATTTCTCAAAGGGAGAAATTACTAAAAAATATGCATAAATTCACAAGCGATCATGCCAACTCTGATAGTAGCCCAATTACGTCGACCAAAACGGAAAGTTAAACAAATGGACAACCTTTTGTTAGATGAAAAACGGCATAAAAGAATTAGACGAGATCGCTGGTTCAAAAAAACTTTATTCGCCTTGCGTTTAGGCTTTTTGCTCGGACCCATCAGCAGAGACAACAGCAGATCCGGATAATTTGTACAAAGGGAGCTACAGTAGCTATGGGATGCAGCCGCTATGTTTGTGCATGTATATAACAATTACGCGCTCCCCCATTCATCAGGGATGGCTGCCCTCTGATGGGATCATGGCTTGGTAGCCAGGCCATCATCATCATAGCGCTAAAATCCGACACGGATGATTAAATGTCAGAGATCGACGACACGAATGTCGGCCATCAAGCAACTATGGCAGCCAAGCACAACCATTTTTGATAAACGGAGAAGCCATTGATTTTTATAGGTATCCAGAAACATAGTGGCTGCATCCTTTAAATACTATGGACGCCTTCGTAAGGATTGCTCCCAACTGACAGCTGTATCTGCTTCGAATGTCCACCGTATGCTAGAAACGGGTTGGTGCAGGGACGATTTTTTGTGCGTGAATTAATTGTAAGTGATAGTAGATTTGCGCTGCATCTAGTGCACTTTTTATTCCCTCACCCACCTCTTTCCGGTGCCAAGACAGAGTCAGGATGATCGGGACTGAGATCAGGCGCAGGTGGTGGGCACGACCGAGACCGCTCCGTACGTACCACAACGCCCCCTCTCCCTATGTTCGGCAGTTGTTATGGCAGCGCATTCCATGCAAACCTACAATTGCCATTAAGGACAAAGTAAGACGCTTAGATGCTCTCATCCTTGAAATTACTGGCTTCATGCTATTTGTGTCTATAACCGTCGAAGTTCTTCCATTACTTGCCGCCCGAGGTCTCTCACTCCAGTTTCAGGCCCATCCACAAATACAACGTCTACTTCAGCTTTTTAATCTCCTGAGAAATTAATCGCTGTTCGTGGTATATACCAGTAGATGTAAGGTCTATGGGCATAGACCGAAATTGCTAGTGTATATTCGGGTTGAAATCCGTCAACCACGCGAAATATCTACTTGCTGCCGACAGAAAGAATTTATTTGTATAAATTTATGCTATAACTTACCATACTAACAGCCAAGGTACTAGCTAAAAGGCCCAGACACGTGTTCCGCCGGTATTCTGTCAAGAAGGGCTATTTCTCTACTTTTAGAGTAAAATAACGTGCGCTGATTGGTTGCTTTTATGCTGGTAAGAAAGCCTACGAAATCCGGGAAAATATTATATTTGGCATTATCCCGAAAAGACATAAGTAGAAATGAAAAGATTCTCCTATTATTTGATGCGATACAAATGCCCGCAACACAAGCCCTAGCCCTAAACCCTAAATTTAACCTCAACTCTAAAACTAACCCTTACCTTAAAACTAACGCCAACCCTAAAATGCGTTTTTACTGAAAGCAACAGTAAATAAATAATGAGATCATCCACATTCTGCAATTGGTTTTTAGGTTGCATTTGGTGCACACCAATATTTGAGTTTCACTTAATTGGATAAGCTTCAATGTACGAAAGGAAACTCTGCAGGAAATTAATCATCAGAATTTATCAATGCAAGAAATAAAATAGAAACAATCATTCTACAACGGTTTAATATGCAAAAAAGGCTCACAGATGGTATCCTATCAGCGCACAGCGACCTTGGGCAATTTAATTTTCTGATCGGTCATAGTTCAACCATATTCTGTCTCGTTGTCACTACGGAGGACCCGATTGTTCTTGGCGTTGAGTGAAGGAACACGGAACGGCCCTTCGAAAGGTTGTTTCAGGGATTTGCGCACTCGGTCGCATCGCACAAACACATGGGTGCTGTTGGTCAGGCCTTTCTGGCATAAAATTCAGTCGGCGGAGTACGAGGCCGGACCGGGAAAAGCGAGCGCGTAAATTGCCGTAGACGATGCATAAAATTGTCAGGAGTCTCATTGGAACCACGAAAGGTTGGACTTACCAGCAGGTAGTCACCCAGTTGTTCAAATTCAGCTAGGAAGTTCGAACTTAGGATTGCATTAAGGACATCATCAATAACTAAGATCCAGGAACTCGACCGCCGAAGACCAATGTCAAGGGTGAGGGACCGGGTACCAAAAGTCGGAATTGGGAAACAGTTTACATCGTAAAGGTGAATACCGGACTGGGGAAGTTACAACCAGCTGAAATTCAGGATATGACACTCAAGTAGACTCAGGGGTCCACAAGAAAATGTCTGCGTGTCATGCTGTCACAGACGTAAAAGGTGCGACCAGTGCCGGGAGAACCAAAGAAAATGACTGCGTTGATTTTCTGGCTGGTAGATTCCCCGGCTTCGAAATGAAAGAGCATAAAGAAGAAAATTGGCGCGCCTTTGCACCAAAATCTGTATCGTACCAGCACACCCCGGCTATTCTCGGTCGCGAACGAGAGCAACGACAGTTGGATGAGCGACGGGCAGCAAAACGGGTAAAAAGTAGCTTCAGAGAGGCCAACTCTTCCGCCCTGGCTGAAACCTGTTTTACTAAGTGCTCGTTTACTCTCGAAGAGTGTGTGGAAATCTGGGCCATAGATGACAGCTGGAACAACTGCATGTCTAATATCCGGTCCGCTATTTCAACCAGCTGGCTTTTAGAAACAGCATTAAGTCGAAGTATTTCGGCTTTCAATTTTGAATAGGAAGTATTGGCCGGGGGACATTAGGAATAACACTAGGTGGAAAAACTTCCACTTGTTGGTGATAATGTACCAGTTCCTTTGTAACATAAGTTGAATAAAATGCTAATTCGATGCGGATGAAGTTAAGCTCTGATAAATTTTGCCAGAAGTCGGGGAGGGTGAATTTAACGGCTTGAAGAAAGTGATCATTGTAATCAGGTTTTTTGGTAGAGGCAAGACACGAGGAAGAAAATATAAACGGCAAAATATGCAGAAAATTCGCGCGAAATGTAAGTTTTCAACATTATTTAATATGACGGGACGGAGGAATAAATCGCATTAAGCAGTTGGGTTCACCATGGAGGAAAGTTTTAATGTCCCTGAGAACTAAAGAAGTAGATCTCATTAATTCTATGCAGAACCATCAAAAACGCAATCCGAATGAATCGAAAAGGCTAAAGTAGAATCTATTGCCAATCGAGGAAAATATACGAGTTCCAGGCAGCAGTTCTGAAGAAGAAGATGCGATCAATGGAACAAGGACTTTATTTTCAGACCTGTTTACGAATACCTATGACTAAGGATTCCCGACGGAATCCAAAACGTCAGAAAAATAAAGTCCTTGTTCCAGTGATCGTAACTTCTTCTTCAGTAGAATATATGTTAAACAATCTTCATGCCGGTTAGCAAATGTGCAGATATTGTAGAGAAGGCGTGTGTTCGCCATATGAGAGCGAAACAGTCCAGACACAAAAATTTGAAAATATTGTTGCTAATATTGAGCCTTTTTCAACTGCCCCAACA
>JAYGXS010000004.1:49193881-49236553 GCA_036362985.1 Ligula intestinalis | reverse complement strand
TGTTGGGGCAGTTGAAAAAGGCTCAATATTAGCAACAGCCTTCTACACCCACTACAATATCTCTTACGAGCTCCCAGCCTCCATGTATAACTGGTTACCCTGCTCTTCAACCCTAACCCAAGATCTCCACCGGTTACACAAGGTAGTCGACATGCGTGTTTCTCTGGTCGCACTTCTTTATCTTCCTTAAAGTAATATTTTGGTATCTTATTTGTTAGAGTATTTACATAAACTACTCTGAATATCGTACCATCACCAAATCGCGTCTTTATGCCCAATTATTTTCTCCGACTTTTACTGCCATATGTAACTTGTGAGTGTATGTGGCTTACGAACAAAGAAAGACCGATTCTTCTTCTTCCACGGAGTGACTGCAAAAGTGTTCGGATGGTAAAGCTGTCATGTCTGATTTAAATGATAAAATTAGCCTTAGTCGTAATTCAAATGCCTGCAGAAGCGCATCGTGCTAGACGCGCCAAAGGTCTACTAAGCTGACTGCACGGCAATTGCGATGCCGAACTCCGTATTACAGGAATTAAATTCTGCCAGCAATTATTGGACATGGAAAAGGGGCGGATGGTCTAAAACTGAGATCGAAAAGTTGAACAAACTTCCAGAGCTTTTACTCGAAGACAGGAGAGTGGTGACGATAAATGCCGAAGAATACAGAAACCATAAACAACAACAGCTTTCTCAACCGCAGCAACCAATGAGAAAATGGGCAGCGCGTCTACAGGTTTAGGATAAACCATTAAAAAGGATGAAATGGATAGTTTTCAGAAATCAAAGAAGGTTAAGACGATCAAACCAGCCAACAAGTCCCAGCGTACAGCAGGTTTCCTTTTTATCGATAGAAGTCCGAACTTAATCGAAGGAGAGTCATATGGGAACCACTGAAGCACAAATCGACAAAATTTTCAAAAGAGGTGCGCCACTGACCGCATGAAGTGCAGTTTGCATCGGCATAAATAATGCAGTTAGCTCGAATAAAACAGGATCTTTCGACATCCCAAAATTCAACTAACGATACACAAGAACCCGGTATGATGATTGAGGTCCAAAGTATCTTCTGATTAGAATCTTTGGCTAGTTGTGCCTCAGAGTAGGTTCGACTAAGAGTGCTGGATGTAAGATTGTCTCGAAAATCCCGAAGGTGGAGCGAATACCTTGGAGTTTGTTGTTTCAGACAGTACTACTCTTCCACCGATCGGAGGATGGAGCGGTTACTAGTCAACAAATTCAAAAGACGTCAGAGGGAAGGGGAGACGAACTCAAAAATACCAGACAAAAATCATAAAAACGGAGCACTCTTTCATAGGTAGAGTGGCCACATTAGTTATTAATCCTACTGAATGCGTGTAGTTCTGAACCTAGAAATTGGACTAGATGTATCGTATAAAACATCCAGTAAAAACAAAACAAACAAACACAACAAAACAAAAAACAAATGCGCAGGGCTTTTGATTGAAACGAATGAAATCAAACTGCTCGTGGGCCCTTTTCAATATGATCTCATAACTCCAGCTGAAACATGGCTTAATCAGCAGATAGCATATGCAGAACTCAGGCTGGAAGCGTTTAAGCTTATCGCAATGGATCTAAATTGACATAGAGCTGGGTGGATAGAAATTTTCATAAAATATGGAATTGATTGCGTCCAGGCTTATTCGTCAACAAACAAGTAGGCTTCCTGTAAAATACTTAGCTCTAAATTGAGAATGTGGAACAAATCGGACCTCAATATTGCTCTGGTATACAGGTCGGAGGACAACGCACGGACAAGGACGATACATTCCTCACTAACGTTAAACAAACATTTGCCACAAGCTAATTGATAAAGTGATGAAAACGGAACTGAGGAAGCATATTGATGAGAACAACTTGGTAAGTGCGCATCAACATGGATGTAGAAGTGGTCGATGCTGTCTAACTAGCGTGCTAACATCGATGGAAAACTGGACGAATTTACTAGAAATTGATTTCACTGTCAGCCAAATTTACATTGACTTCCAAAAATCCATCGATAGGGTTCCACGTAGACGGTTGGTCTCGAAACTGCATCAAATAGGCATGACTAACAATCTACTCAAATGGTTACCCGATTTGCTTACAGACAAGCGACAGCGTGTGTGCATAGACATGCCAAATCGCAAGCGAAAATCATTCACAGAGGGGTTCCACGGGAGCGTTCTAGGTTATATTCTGTTTGAGGTATACATGAATGAATAACCTTTTGATCACACTTACACAAAAGTTGAAAATGTCCGAAGATGTTTCTGACGATAACTGCTTCATCCGACATTTTCAAATACTTCCTACTCAAGTAGATGCCAACTAACGGAACTGAAATTACCGTGGGTCAGGATATTGGAAGCAGGCTTTTGTCTCTTTTTCGCCTTGATGATCAGACCTTGCCGCACATTTAAGTTCGATGTGGTCCATATTCTTACAAGAGATGAAAGTTGCGTCAGCTGCGAGTTATCTGAGTTATCGTTTACGGATCTTTAACTCACTAACCGATAGTCAGCACTTACACTCGGTTTTTTTTCGAAGCAGGTAAGCACTCGGGGAGCTCACAGTCGAATGCATTTTCCACAACAAAGGTATGTATAATTGAATGGTAACATACAAGAAATGCCCTTGAGACCCTGTAAATGCAAAGTAAACCATATCGTTGTCACAGTCATTACGAAGTTATAGCAATATGTGGTAACATGACACACATTCGGATGAGTTTTCGTGGAACAGTGCGAAACAGTATGAAAGCAGTCTAGAGCCAGGAAAATGGTTTTATTATGCTGGCAATCAGAAATTATGTTGTGATAGTCACCTTTTGTCAAATAAAAAATATCAAGCCTTCTTTTAAAATCAACAATGGTGTTCGTGGAAACCGTCTCGCTTGTTGGCAAAGTCAATTGTCACTAAGAACTAAATAAGTGGAACTTTCAACTTGCATTGGAAAAAGTAGCCTACGCCGGACCCCGTTTAGTCTTCGAGACTCCGGGAGAAGTGAAGAATGGGGAGCCGCCAAGTACGTCATCTATCAATTTAAAGCTAACCCCTGAGGCCGCCACCTGCTGTACCAACATATAAGTGCACTTGGTGTACTAAGTCGACATCGACGGTTGAAGACACACACTTATTTGTTTATGCGTGGCTTCAGTTAGACTTATTCGCTGATGCGTCGCTGCAGTTGACGCTAAGAGGGTTCGGTAAGCTACACGTACTGCGATAACCCAAAAAAATACTGGTGACCTCGAAACCTACATAAAGCAAATTCCTTTTGAAAAATTTTAATCATGGCGTGGCCAAACGGTGCGATCGGTCAAAATACCACGCCATAGCCATGCCGGTTTGCCACGTCGTCGTATCAGGCGTGGCCAGCCATGGCTAGTGCTGTTGAGGGGGGTATTTATTCTATATTAAAAAGCTGCTTGCATGTGTACCATGTCCTTCCGCATAAATTGTAGAAAATTGGAAGTTTTGGAATCTTTGAGTATCATCGTGAAGTCGAACATAAAATATTTCAAATTCTGTCACTTTCATGCAAAGCCTTGATTTTTTATCCCAACTTCCACATTAATGGCAAAAAACTAGCAAAAACTGATAATAACTGCACTCAATATCTCTGGGTTGGCAAGCCACACGTATTTCTGCTTTTAAAATATACAAACGCAAATTTTAGGCTTTTGGATTTGAATTAATCAATTTCGCAAGGCTCATAAGCGCGGCATTTCGGAACGAAACTTGGTTTCGCGTTGCGTTGTGTTCGTTAATGGTTATTTGTAAAGCCGTCACGGTGAAATTACTTAAAATGATATTCTATTTCCCACACTTCTATACATATGTGCACCTCCTCTTTCATTTATTAGGCACATTTCAGATTCCTGATCATTGAACTTGAAAACTGGTTCGTATAACTAGATTGTAGCCATACGTTTTTAAATGTGCCATTTTCGAATCAATTACATCATACATTTCTGTTTTGATCCTTCTATCCTGAATAGCATTTTGTTTTTGTGTAGAATATAATGCAATTTCAGTCCAAATCCAATAGCTTATCTTGGTTCGTCCCAAAATGCCACTTTAACAGTTTTCCTTACCAGTTTGCAAAAGACCAGTGCAAGTTTTATTATGCTATATGACCTTGGCTACAGTACCAGATTTCGACTTAGTGGCCCGCACAGCATATATAATCCAAGTTTGATTTTATGTAAGAATTCTGATTCAGTCTGTCACAGTTTCCGTCTCGATACTCGGTTTCTAATCCATCATAGGATGCTCCGTCAACTCTAATGCCGACTGCGTTTGGTTAATTCAAAAATGTCCTATACGACAGCTAATGAACACCCCTTTAGATATATCTTAAGGAATGTTCATTAGCTGTAATTGGAATAAATGCACATGTTTGAGATATGATTTTGATGTAGGTTAACCTCAATGCGGACATTTGGAACCATCAGTCCAGGTCCTTTATTGCGACTACGGTCGTTTCCGTTACCGAACAAAAATTAATTGAAAAAATATTGCTGAGCCAAGCTATCTCATGCATGTTTTCCAAACGGTCAGGCAAAGGAAGTCTCCGATAAGAAGAGCTTTACCGCCCATGATTAGCCGATTAGAGCCCATCTATACGAACCCATTACTAAAGTTTCGATTATATGAGAGAAATTATTTTGAAAAGTCGTTTACACGTATTATTGCTGTCAAATTTAACCTGAACTGGACAGGTGAACTGTCCGATGCCCATGGGCGAAAAAGCTTATGCCCTTAATAAAGGGATTTACCCCCCAGGTTGTGGCTTGCCAACTACTACCGGTGTGCACTTGCCAAAGATAATGTCGAAAACTGTTGATAATTCGACCTTAGATGCTTGGGACCATATTACCGCACTTGACTGGGGGTTGTTACGAGGAGCTCCTATAGCTTGCGCCCATCCCTGCAACTTCTGACGCTACCGACGCACCCACAGGAGATAAAGGCTCTGTTTACTTGTTCTTGAACACAGGTGTTTTTAATAGTTTGCACTAGTTAATCGATGTAGCAACCTCTTCAATAATAAGGCACGCCTGTATCGACCCATTGAAACATTTCCGATGACTACCCAAGCCACTAGTCAACAACATTGGCTGGACCAGGCCCTTTATTATCGGATGCTGGAGATTAGCTCTTTCAGAAATGACAACAACCGCGTGGGCTATCCTTGATAATCGACAGTTCGACCGTCGTTTTCTATTATGTCCACCGTGTGTTCCAAAAGGATAGTGCAGGGGCGGTGACTTGCACTTAAATCATTTTAAAGTGATATTAGACTTGCACAGCACATACCACCTGAGCCCCGTGTCAAGGCACAGTCAAGAAGATCGGAGGCAGGATCGGGTGCAGGGGACTGGCGAGACCGAAGCCACCACTATGCGTACCATAATGCCCCAATTTTCGGCATTTGTGATGGGCGCGCAACCCGAATGACGCTTGTCGTACCTTGATCTGACTTCCGTGTTGGTCCAGCCCATCTACGGCACCCGTTTAGTGCGCATTGTCATTGATAATGGTAACGGTAACAAGCCATGCCTTCGCAATTCAGACTCCACGTGAGAAGAAATGAGGGATGACCAAAAACATAACTCTAATTTTGTTGTTTGAAAGGAATAGCAATCATTTGCTTGTTTAGAACCTTTTGGATTCCCTACGACTCTAGACTGACGAATTAATAAAGTTAATTCGTCAGCGGTTATTTTCGTCCTATTTGCATCTCATGCGTTTTTTTATAACCCACACTAATCCTCATCTCTCACATCCTTTCGTATCTAAATTATATTTTGTCAGTACTCTTTGTCGCTAGCATTTGCTTCTAGCACCAGAAACTTAGCTTTGGCTGTATAACTCGTACTTTTTTTAAAATCTCATATTAACATTCAAATTGTTCCTTCACAAAACCTCTATTAGCTGACGGTAATTAAAATCACCAAGTTTATAGCTACCAGTTTACTACGGTAAAACAAATACCTTTTAAGGACGATTGGTTTACATTTAAGGCGCTCTGTGGTTCCCTTTACTGCTTACTATTGCACCATAATGTTTTTCCTCTATAATTCCATCTTATATTGTGACATTTCTTTTTAACAGTTGCTGTAAAAAATGTTTGTCCGGAAAAGCAAATTCAAGCACATCATAGGCAAGTCTAACAAAAAGGAGTTCTGTTATGACGACATACGAATTACCAAGAGCAGTTGGGACTCAACATATTGTTCAGTCAATCCAAAATACATTGCTATAATCACAGAGGCTGCTGGCGGTGGTGCCTTCCTTGTTTTGCCCGTCGAGAAGGTACGTATTTCTGGCCTTCTTTTGCACATTTTTCATTCACGATTACCTCTAATGATAATGCGGCTTTTGTAGAAAGTACAAATCTCTTGTATTTGACACCATTGTCTCACTGGCAACGGCAAAAATATGATCAGTTTGGGACACAGTTCATGTCGGGCTCCTAGGGTGTGGTGGTGGTTCTTTGAGCTACAATGCTCGGTCTTCTTTGTTAGTAAAAAAAAACATCGACTTGAATTCACTAGGTCTACTGTCACAGATCGCCGTGCACGTAGAAGGACGGTAGGGAACATCATGAAAACTAACCGGCTCAGCTAGCAGCAGCTAGAACAGCGGTCTCACAGTATCTCCCAATGTCTGTCTTATCTTTTTTATCAAGATTAGAACTTCTTACAAGAAACCGCTCGGGTTTCATGTTGCTGTAAATATTTTCACTGAAGGTGGCAATGAGACTGACTAGTTCACAGGATGCCCAATAATTGAACGAGGATTGCAGTAATTCAGATAGGCACGCCGCAATTCCACCCTATTGCATTCTTTCCTAAAAAGTAGCACAAGATAAACAGGTTCGCGAACCAGACCTAACTTGGAGGTAGCATTCAAAGTCTTAAGCAAAATAGTTCCATTTACTGAGACCACGGATGAATTCACAAAATACGCCGAAATCTAGAGGTTTTCATAAACTGCGCGTCTGTTATGGCGACAGTTCTAACCTCAGCTTCTAGATTCTAGTTTCGCTACACGTGAAGAAGTGTGTTAGAAATTGCAGTACAGAACGCTGATCTACCAATGTGCGGCAGGAAATTTGGCAGGCCTCAGCGCATAGGATGGGAAGATTTCGGAGCCATCAAGTCGAAGTGGAGAGTATAGACAACCTCATCAAGAATTCGATCAGCGAATTGCTTGACTGTTGTCAAGTGTCGCTCTATATTATTATAGAGTAAAAGAACATAAGAAACATCGGTAACTGAAGAAAACACATTTAAAAATCAACAAGTCGTTTTTAAGCAAGGCTTAAAATTAACCAGAGGACAGTAGAGAACGTGGGAATCGATAAATCGCCACATTAGGGTTAGCAACATAGACGATGAATATAATAAAGTAGTTTACAAATTTTAGTGAAGGGGATTTCGATACGAAGGGGAAATGAAATATTGTTTGTTAAAGTAACAACATGGTACTGGAAAAAGGATATCCGGCTAGGCGGGATGACTAACCATTCAGTACTGGGAGAGGGCTACCATGGGAAAATGCATTACACTGACTTCTGGTTACACAGTAGGAGAGCACTGGGCAATGACCGTGCTTAGACGGGGTCCAGGCGATCTTTTAGGACTTGGAGATGTGTCTGATGTTTTAGGGGATAACCAACAACCAGCTCGCCAGCATTTATAATACACAAATAGTCATTTATCGGTCTTAAATTTTCAGTGTGGAAAGAGAAGAGGTTACGGGATAAGTTAGACCCTTGAAGAACTCCGCCGTTGTTAGGAAGGACAGTGGATTTGGACGAGTTGGGTGTGGCAAGTAAAATATCCTCCAAGCCAAGAGACAGCCCAGTCGGGAGAGCCACATGGAGACGTTTTGTTAGGGAGATAACGTAGGATAGTACTAAAGGTTGAGGAGTAGTCAACGAATGCACATGCCTACGCACGCCAACCCTTATGTAGATTTCTTCGAGCAGAATGCACCACGACAGCAACAATATTTAGAACACTACGCCGGGCCTTATATGCCCATTGTAGGGGCCGGAAAGGTTTAAGGAGAATGGCGTGATAATATCAAAAGCAGCTCGATCCGCATGTTTCAGTAGTGCAGTGGTGCAGGCAATTGGACGAATAAGTAGTAACTGCTGTATGCGTGACTGTATTCTGCCAAGTTGTCTTGAAATAGAGAACCCTGTTTCCCCCAGAGTCGTACGTAATTGCTTCAGCTTGTGGCAAGAACTAATTAGCGCACGATTTTTTTTTATTGGAGTGAGTCAGCACTCCTTGATTCTTGAATTACTGCCACTGTCTATTTTGTGGGTTCTGCCGCTGTGCCTAACTGGCTATGCTAGAACTCCATTCTCAACAGTACTTTCAACCCTTCTTCTTGGAATGAAACCCAATGTCTGCCTAATGAATGGCGAGAAGAATTCATTCTTTAATGCAACCAGCGAGACACGGCAGGATTTTTTTTTGTTTTGCAAGAACATCATCTTCTGTGATCAACAGCATTATTCTACACCCTAATGTATAACACCAGGGCGCACATATCACAGATATTTGCCACGCTGATTATGCTGCACAGTCGCAGTTTTACTTGCGGAGCTGTGACTTGTTCTCTAGAGAAGTGACAGAACGGCCACAGCTGACCTAAAAAGAAAATTCCTCAATGTAAAGGGGGGGGGGAGGGGGATCAACCCGGCGTTGTTTGTTCGGTATTCGATGTCCTCGCGTGAGTTGGCAGCTGAAGAGGATATCGTGTATCGCATGAAATAGGCCAGCTGCCTTCTTTTGACTCGATTGCAACTTACGAAGTCCCTGTGGGCTCAACCAATTTGACCACAGCACCCATTACAACGATCCCTTTGCGTGGATGTTTTGTGTTGCCCGCACGCATGGTCATTCACCGACCGAAATTATTTTGTGGGCTTGCCGGTCTTGTGTTTATTGGACCACTGTATAATTGATCTTAAACCCAACTGGTTAACTGCACTCTTGCCGACTCGGACGATCCGACCGTGAGCAGCGGCAACCTGAACTGTCCCGGTTAAGTGTGTGTGTGTGTGTCGTAGCCCATTGTAGGATCAGGAATCCGCGCCGGAACCCAAACTGGGAGTAGTTGGGAGACGGAAAGAAGCCGAGACCTTGACCGGCTTGAGTCAAAGGTCCGCGGGAGTGAGTTGGGTGCCTGGCTTGGAACTGCAGGCGAACAGATGCTGACAGTCATGCGGAGAAGCGCAGCAGTCGGGTGTGGACAGGTCTAACCGATGTTGGTATTGGCGAAGGACCATTGGGTAGCCACTGCGCAGTTGTGCCAGAGTACAGCGAGTGACCCTCGGTAGATGTTGTTCTGAGGCCGCAATCGGAGGTGGACCGGGGGACGGTAACCTCGTTTCTCCTCGACAAAGGCTCTATGGTGGAGACGCTGGAAGCCTGTCTTAGTGACAGAGTTATCAACGGGTAGAAGACGACAGCTTCCTTGTGGAGAGCTTTAATAGACGGCTGAACTTTGCAGGTTGCGAAAAGGTCCACCAGAACTGCTGGCCTAGGAGTGTGTTGTGATGGGCAACCGGTAGAACAGAAGCCTCTTCATGGAGATGATCGTTAGGCGACATTTTATAGCAATCCGTGATCGTGCGGAGGGCAGCGTTCTGTGCTGACTGAAGGTGGTGGAAGCTGGAAGAACTGATCGTAGGAGACCAGATTGGTGCCGCATAAGTGAAGTGCGACTTGTATTGGAATTCGGTTCGGGCTGCTGACGTTGGGACGGTCAACTGGAGGAAAAGAAATTGTAATGGTAGATATTGAATTTTACTTTGAACTTTCGGCCTTTTGACTGGCAAAGTTTCACTCGGGATTTTGCTATGGACTGACTGCATATAAGGGCGATCGTCTATGCTGCGATTAGTTCGAAGTAGGAAGCCACCAGAATCACAATTTCTTCTAAACAGCAATCCTTACTGTAAGCAATAGCATCGTCTGCAGTTC
The DNA here is from genome assembly GCA_036362985.1 of Ligula intestinalis. Lineage (NCBI taxonomy): Eukaryota > Metazoa > Platyhelminthes > Cestoda > Diphyllobothriidea > Diphyllobothriidae > Ligula > Ligula intestinalis. The sequence goes on along the minus strand of JAYGXS010000004.1, from coordinate 49,226,534 downwards.
GTATTGCAACGCTTTTCGCCCATTCTTATAAGAGTGATAGGTAAATCGCCATTCAATACTCCGGGTTGCATTGTCTATGTCATTACGACACGGTCTTCTGCTATCGTGACTCACTCGACTCTGCGACTTTCGCAGTACGCCCATTCGAATTTTGTAGACTCCTAATGGGCCCTGACCCCCTCCGCCTTCAACGTGGGCAGGCGGCTGCCGGCGCAATGCCCTGCCCATGGGAAGTTTGCTAGGATGACGCATGGTCTTATTAAGCCTTGTGATGTGCGAATTGCTACACCCCGCTGACTTCGTGCATGCGTGTGCGCGCGGGCGTGCGTGCGTGCGCCGGCCAACCAACCAATCAGCTGGAACCATTTTGGCGGGACTGCCGCAGTCGCTACGGCGTAGAACAAAGCTAGCCTTTCGGTTTTATCAGCCAATCAGCTTTGCGGAAGCTGGTATTCTTTGCCTCTGTAGTTGTCGCGTCGATATGACCTGTACGGACACTGTTGATACCTAGAGGCGAGCGCATTAAAGGATGGCCCACTAAGTAAATGCATCTTTCACTTGCCTGTGATTTTGAGTTTATCATATCACGGCGATCTGGATGGGGCTTGAGTGTGTGATATCTGTTCTTCAGTCGGCAGATTCCTGCGCTGGACTCTCCTAATCGAACTCGGCTGTATACATTGTCTCTACTTTATTTAGTTTCGTGAAGCGCATGCGAGCAGAGGTGTGTTTAGTTGTTGACTTACCTTGTCACCGCAATGCAAGATCACTAATGCGAGAGTACTGTATATTACTAAATGATCGATGAGTCGATAAGGATGACTTGTATAGCCGCCTGAACTGGAAGGAAGCGGCATCCGCCCATCGTCTATGCGGCTTTCTGCTGAATTTCGGGGAACGTAGGATTAAGCTTAAGGTCAGCGTTGGGGTTACAGTCAGGATTGTGTTGAGGATTAGAGTTTGGGTTCGCGTTTTCTGTGCGATTCAGGGTAAGGTAAGGACTCTGACTAAGGCTACGGTTTAGGTTAGGGTTAACGAACGGGGTGATATATTTTAAGTGGGTGGTGTGTTCGTATTTCGGTGTCTTGTTTAGATGGTCCTGCATGTCAACCTTCCCCCTCTTTTATCCATATAATCATCCGGATAGACAGCTTGCGAGTGGGTTTTTGTGTCATCGAGTTTTTTAAGATCTGCTTCCCATCAGAGGCCCCAGCGTCAACGAGCCATCCGGTGAAGCCTCACAGAAATCCTTTATGCAACTATCTTTGGCTTGTTTGGCCTGATAAACTTCCACTGTTTGTTCTCTCCGTCTTGCTTTCTGATCGTACCGACGTCCATGCAGTTGCTCAGCAAGCCTCGTCGCGGAGACCTTGGTATAGGCTCTAAATAATACCCACGGTGACTGATGACCAAACTTTTATGCTCTTCAGACCGTGTGGTTCTCGCTTAAAAAGAGGAAAGATGTAGATAATCAGTTGCAGCCTAGATTACTAATTGATACTCTTACACTCAGGACATTTCTGTTGCTGGGGCCTCATTTACCTCAAAATACTACCCAGCTAAGGTGGTCTTTAACCGGAGCTAGGAGGACTCTGCTCTTGATCAAAAACCTACGGAGTTTCTGAATAAGTACTATTTATGAAGCATTCCACCAGGTTTTCCTTCTTTGCTCGTATTTTTACGTGCTGGTGTTGTAACGGGTGGCGTCTCGTGAGATCTGTATACCCACGCCCGAGACCCGAAGCACATCCACCACATAGAGTTGTTATTATCGAAATTGATCCTGCATGAGAACGTTAACCGGATGTCGATGTCGTGTAGGGGAGCCGACAAGCAGTCTTAGGTCACACTATCTACCTGAATAATAGTCATTTCCAGTCCTGTCGTCGCGCCTTGCCGAGTGGCATTCGTCCTTCCTTTACGGCTCAATAACATAATTCACAAAAAACCCGGCTGTTACGGCGCGTGGCAGCGTTAACCGTGTCACTCATGTTCTTCACTGCGACTCTGTGTGGTTCCTGCCTGTTTTTTTTTCCTGTACCCACACCAGTGGCTTCCGCTCGGGTACTGATCTGCGCTGCCATGCTTTCACGTTCACTCACGTATATGATACAGAAGTGCAAGGACATGGCAGACCCGATAAGTTGGGAGCGGCAGCAGGCAATAAAATCAGCTCTGTGTGGACTCTCGGTATCCGTATATTGGCATGGCAACAATGTTTTCAGACGGATACAATCAACCTGACAGCTGGCCATTAATATATAACCTTTATGAGGTATTGGACCTACACAAGGGGTAAGTAAACTCTCAGGAATGTCTTGGCAATCGTTAGTTCCAGGACTGCTAAGCGGTTCTTGTCGACCGTGGCGATTCCAATGGCACAGGTCTGTACCAACCAGTTAGGCAGTGTGACACAGATTAATCGGTGCAATATATCTAGTCCGTCGCTGAACCCCCATACGTCCTTTCAGGCGTCTTGACTCAGTCTTTCCATTAGAGTCTGCCCAGAATGAGCGTGGATTGTGGGACCGGTGCGGCGTTAACCTTCCTGTCTGCACTACAAAGTCATTTTCCGTCGTTTTTCTCTGCCTGAGCGCATAAAAAATCGTTATCGTCGTGGCTCCAATTGCATGGCCGCAGTTTCGACTACTTTCTAGGCAGTACGTATGCACGCCCAAAGCGTTCTGAATCTCATGCGATACGTGTGTCGAAAACCTTGTTCGTGCCCATTAATAGCATCCTATTAATGTATCCATAAGCTTATTTGCATAATAGTGTTTCTGAGACCGATGCTTACTTTAATCCTCGTAGCTAGGCGTGTTCCTACCGACCGATAATATTTTTAATTTTCCGCCACGCCTTCCGCATGCCGCGTTACCCTTCAGTAGGATTGTAGCTTTCAGTTGTGTCGATGCTGCCTACATTCTGCTGGTTATAGTAGTATCTCAATGAACTTAGATTCTGGCATACCTTCGAGATGGCCGCTTGCGTGCAACTCTGTGCGGTCTTACCCTCCCGCCCTAATGGGTCACATGTTCTTTCCATCACTTCTGTTTGATTGTCTTCTGCAGTCGTTTTCATCCTTTACGACCCTCTTTGTATGGTAAGCAGCATACTTATAAAGGTGCCGTTCTTTAAAGGGCATGCAAGCTCAAGCTGCGTGGATAGCTTCTATTAAGTGATGGGTCTTGTGAACTTCACGTACCAAGAACTTGTGTAGCGTTATTCATGCTGAGAAAAGTTAACAGCTAGAACTTTTCTAACCCACTTTCAGCCACTGTTCTCATTATCTACGATGCTGTGAGTTTAGTTGGTAACCTTAGGTTACAGACAGGCACTCTGCAATATTTTCGTATTCAATACTTCCACAGCACATGACCTAGAATATCTAATTAGCAGTTTAGAAATCATATTTTCGTCGAGCCAACCTAGTTGTGGGTTAGTTTTAAGTCATAGCAAATCAGCGTTGCGTCTACCGCCCTCTCTTCTCTCACCCGGGCTTGAGCGTGTTTACTATCACTTAAACTAACCCACGCGTAAGTCACCGCACCACTAAGCTACGGAATACACGGTTGACATCGTCGGAATCGATGGTTGAAGTGTCGGGGCGTGTAAATTTTAAAGCCTCCCGACAAGTCTACGCAACCAACAGGTAACTGCTATGGTGGAAATAGAGGTGGTATTCAGTAACCTTAAATACCCCAAAGCAAATGATGACTAAGCCATCGTCACTTAGCAAATATAGTCTGAAATAACGGACACTTTGGTAGGCTCGATGAAAATGCAATATCAAAACTGCTAGTCGTATATCAGAATACGCCTAGCTACGAGGATTAAAGTAGGTTACGGCTCCTATGCAATCAAACTTACAGGCACATTAATAGGATGCTTGTGGTAGGCGCAAATCAGGTTTTTGATATACGTATTGCATAACATTCAGGAACACTTTAAGCACACGGTTAACTTCGACGGTGTGAATCGTGTGTTCCACAGCGTGGTGATGCAGGGACGGTGACTTACGCGTTGGTTAGTTTAAAGTGATAGAAGCCTTTCGTTGCATCTACCGCACTCTCTCTCTCCTCTCCCCCACCCAAGCCCGGTGCCAAGAGCAAGTCAAGAAAACCCGAGGCGGGATCGGAGGCTGGCGGCCTGAGCCCATCATGCCTTATCCAGATTCCGCAGAGTGGAAGCTGCATAAAAAGCATGCCTGGCTGGTGCCTGCGTACCCACGTTCGGCATTATTATGGGAGCACAGCCCGAATAACGTTTGCCGTGCCGTGGTCCAGCGCCTCTACCACACGGCTTGTCTAGGCGACCAATTCACACATCCCCACTGATGTGTATATGTGAGCATGTGTCGTAGCCCTTGTTGGGTCAATAGTCCCCACCGGAGTCCAAACTGGTCGTAGTTGGAAGACGGAGAGAAGCCGCGACCTCGACTGGTTTGAGCCAAAGGTCCACCGAGATGAGTTGAGTGCCTGGCCGGGAACTGCAGGCAAAAAGATGCTGATAGTCACGCAGGGAGAGGCCGCAATCGGGACAGCTGTCAGATGTGGACGGTTCGAGCCGGTCTTGGTACTGGCGAAGAAGCATTGAGTAGCCAATGCGTAGTTGAACCATAGTACCGCGAGTGACCCTCTGTAGTTGTTGTTCCGAGGCCGCAACCGGAGGTGGATAGCCGTCCAAAAGGACCGTGGGGTGGTAGCTTTGCCGTGCTTCGACAGCGACTCTCTGTTGAAGACGCTGGAAGCGTGGCAACGGTGGTGATTAGGATGGCCGGGTTACGAACTAGTCCGCCAAAACTGCTTGCCTATGAGTGTGTTGTGAGAGGCGACCGGCTAGACAGAGGCCTCTGCACGAAGATGATCGATAGGCGACATCTTATAGTATTTGTGGGCAACCACGTTAATTGTCTTTCGCCGACCAGATCGATCAACATTTAGTCTTTTTATTGGGTTTCCTTCTTTCTGTGCTCAAGCTCAATTTTGGCGCGATTGTCCACTGTATCACGGCCTTTTCTGTGCTTCCCCTCGACGTCAGTACAAAAAGCGGTGTCTTTTATATGCCTTCCGCTTCCCCTCCCTCGTTTTTTTTAGTATGGCCGTGTGGAACGTGACGCCCCCCTGGTAGCTGGTCATCGAGCCGCCGTGTTGGACATTGAGTGGTGTCCGCACAACGATGACCTCATCGCCAGCGGTTCTGAAGACTGCACAGCCAAAGTCTGGCAGATTCCCGAGGGTGGCCTCGAGCCAAAAGTCAATCTAACAACGCCTGTAGCCGACCTGGTTGCCCACCAGCGTCGAGTGGGCCTTGTAAAGTGGCACCCGACTGCCGAGTATGTCCTCTTGACTGCGGGTGAGTTGCTCACTTTACTGACTCATTGCATTCTCACTAATGATCGCTCATCCGACTGCTAACGGCACTTATCTGTCCCTTTCTGTATGGGGTCTCGACAGCAGCCCTGACCGTCGTAGCATCTGGCCAGAAATGGCCACTCCAGTCTCCTTAGTCTTTGCCGGTAGTACTACCATTGCATTCTACGACGTTGAATTGAATCGCGCTTGGAGCAGGCGGTACTCCATGACTAGTCCTTGTGAAGTGTTACATGCCTTTTGCTTGTACTTGTTACGGCTGCGATCATGACTGATTTAGCTGGTCTAGCTGATGTAACAGTGAGGTTGTGCGGGTGAAGATGAAGCAAGTGTCCAAATCACATCGGTTGCCTTTTTTGGATAGTCTGGGAATCCTTGCGATGCTGTCACAGTGAGTGCGGACTGTCTCATTTGAGAAGAGGTCGGTGTACCTTCACTCGAAGGATGATCTTCAAGCAGTAGTGGTCAAATACTTCCAGTTTCCGTATATCTACCACGCGCATAGCCCAGCATTCTCAGCCGTAGAGAAGCGCAGGCCGAACGGATGCATGGTAAACGCGAACCTTCGTTGCAATAAAAATCTCGCGTCGAATCCATAAACTGCATCGATTCTGGAGACAAAGTTATCCTTACACTGTTCATTCGGCAAAAATCTTGCTCGAGATATTTGAAACTGTCTCGAGAGGTGCAGCATGAAAACATCTTGGTCTTCCGAGCGTTTATGGACGAACCGACCGATTTAGCGGCCTTGTTTACCCGTGACACCATAGTCTGTAGATTGCCAAATCGTGAAGCTACTGAAGCGATATCATCAGTATAGTTAAGATCAGCCAACCGGCGTCCGGGGAAGAGGTCAACATCGTCCTCTTCACGTAGGGTTTTTACGAGCATCCAACCAATGGCGTAGTTAAATAAAATGAGTGACAGGACAGCTTTTTTGAATGCCAGGCCGAATAGCGAACGATTTTGAAAGGTTGTTATCGACCAGAACCCGTGCACTGGTAGAGCGGCAGTATACCGTGATCATGGCGAGGATTGTTCGTGTTATACCATCTAGTGGCATTGCCCGCCAGAGGGATGCACGATGTCTTTTTGCAGACTGCTTCTTATATTTTAGAAGGTGATTCGTGTGCCTCTTGTTCGCATCGAAGACTGCATTGTGACTACCAAGTTTAATGATTGTTCATTTACCTGTTCTTAGGCATTTATGTATGCAGGGGTAGCGAAGCGGTCTATCTGTGCGTGTAGGACTTTGGTCAGTCAAAGTGATCTATGGCAGTGGCGAGGACTGTGGGCGGGTCTGACATGTGGATTTTGCCGATTTACTTTGCGCTGATTCGCTACCAGTGTGATGCCAGTTTAACGCGGAGCTCTAGTTATTCCCCATGTCACCTCGGCGCGTTTGTTTGGCGGGCAGTCTTTGTACAAAGGAGGAACTTTGACGTAAACATGCAACCCCTTTGGTGTGCCAAGTGCTCCGGCGATGCCCTGTGACTCATCTTCACGCCGCCCTGCTTTATCCTCCCAACAGCCACTTCGGCGTGTGTGTTAGACCAACCACACTGCAGAGTGCCGTTCTATGCAACAGTGGGATGCGCATTGAGAGGCTCGTACATTCAGTAAGATTTCTTTATGAGAATCGGACTTCACCGACGGTGTGTTCAGCCCTCTAGCAGAATCCTCAGTTGATTATATTGGCGACCGTATCATCATTAAATTAGGGACACACCCCGCATCACACAACTGACTGGTTTGGTTGATTGGTGGCCTGATGTTGGGGGTAGGAGAGAGAGAGAGTGGGGTCGATGGCTCAGCGTACTTTCCTTGCTATACATGATCTGATAGTGGTTGAGGCTATCGCGGGGCGTTAAACGCCGTGACTTAGAAATTCATCGACTGACTGGATAACTATGAAAGCACGGTCAGCCCAGTATGTGTTTGCGTGGAGTGGTTGACTTTCGCGCCAGCCATTTACACCCTCCCTCATCCAACGTAGGGAGATGGGTGTAGCAGACCTTGGCCGCCGGGAGGGCGGGTGGGAACGCGGTCGAAGAAGCGTCTGCTGTGGTTCAAGCCGGCCGAGGTTGCGGCATTTTTCCGCCTTCCAACTGCACCCAGTTTGGATTCCGGCGGGAACCTCTGATCCAACATGGGATACCAACCAACCAACCCTCCCTCATCCCCGGTCTAATTGACTTTGTCCTTACACCGCAAACGGAGGTGGGAGCGGCGAGCGAGTGGGCGGGTTCCCCGTGAGTCTGCTTTAACTCTTGTTTTCGCTCGCTGTAGTTCTCTGCGTTGCTTCTGTTTGCTGTGGCCTTCGTGCAGCTCGCCTCAGTGTCCGCTTCGGCTTGCTTCAGCGTTTGCTGCGGCTTGTTGGAGCACACGGTGCCCATCGTCGAAATCGACGGGAGAAATGTCGGTTGACTGGCGGACCGAGACGGCTCTATTTTAATGTGGCCTTTATGGCACTCCCGCTCACCTGGCATCCGAGCCAAGTGCGGCGGCTCCAGCCGTCTCATATTTCTAAGCAAAATCAGAGTAGATTTGAGATTTAATTAATAAGAGTCCACTCAAACTCCACAAACTGCAATCGATGCTAGAAGGACATAACTCTCCAACAGTTCTTTACTGCGCTTTCGTTAACTTTTCTTTCGCCACTTTTTTCAAAACGCTGGTCACAGGTTTCTCACGTAAAAGCCTGAAATAACAAAATTTTGAGCAATGGGTGAGTTTTATTTTGGTAAACTATTTTTAATTTTGTGTTTTTTTATTTTTCAACCGGCATCCACCTACGCAATTTATGGCAGTCATGTGGTGTACAGATTAACAGCAGACTCTTAAGGTATTACATAGGTCTCTTCGACATTGACATTCAAGCTTTATAGCAGTGGAAGCAATTTTTTTAGGCTGTTCTTGAACTATGGTCATAACGGCGTCAAGGCTATCCTGCCACTGTGAAGTCTGTCCATCAAAAATGTTAAGTCTGCGTTAAAGCTCCATTTCCGTTCTGGATCTTCCCAGAGGTCTAATGCAGCCTAGCACTCCACGGTTCATTATAATGAAGTTAAGTGCTCACTCATTGAACGACCCTTATAGTTTAATCACACACTGAGCAGCAACCAACCTGCTCGTTCATCTCCCATTACTAAATGGCTGTTTCTTCTCCTGTGCATAAATTTATAAATGTAAGCGTCTCCAGAACTCTCACCGCAATTTAATTACCGAAGTTTTCATTTACTTCTAAACACTTCCGATCTCGAATTCATGGATATTATTATCCTAAAGCCTTGCATGCGAATGAAGAACTCTGCATTTCAAATCTCTACGAAAACCACTGCCTACATTTTCCTTATAGAAGACGGTAAAGCGTTCTCTGGGACCCGTGGTTTATTTGGCCGACATTTCGAATTCGCACGCGAACTCATTTTCAGGAACTAAAACAAATGTACTGCACACTGCATATTTAACTCAGTTCTGCCGGGAGTGATCTTGCCCTTGATCGAGGGCAGAGGTCAAGACCAAGGTCGGTCGCCGTAGAACTGAGTTATGTACGCAGTGAGCTATACATATATTTCATTCCCTGACACTGAGTTTGCGTGAGAGTTCGAAAGGTCGGCCAATGAAAACACTGGTCCCAGAGAACGTCTGACCGTATTCTATTCAGTTACCTGGGCCTCGCATATTCGCGACCATTCAGAATATGTCCTCTATGCTATCACCCAACTCAATGCTCACGTTGTTTTTGTAGTGTCCTCCAGGTGCTGAAATTGTGCCCCTTAAACTGTGCGCGTGGTAGCTGCGCTAGGCTAAATCCGGGGGCCGGATCAAGGTGAGGCAAGTTTTATTCGCATTGCGCTCGCATAACAACTGCCGTGCATGGGAAGAGTTGGTTGTTGTAGGCTCACGCCGTGCCAGCCATCTTCCCCCCCCCTCTCCCGCCTTCTTGACTCTGACTTTATATCGGGAACAGGTGGGAGCGGGTGTGTGGAACAGAGAGTGAGGTGGATGCAGTGTAAGTCTTCTTTCACTGTAGCCCAGCGCATGTCACGGTCCCGTCAGCACCACCCTGTTGAGGAGCACACAGTAGACCTCATTGACAATGACCGTCCAACTGTCAGGTCACTTTGGGTGGCACATCTTCCAGGGAGACTCTTTTACCCTCGTTGTCTAAGCTCATGATGACAGGTACCCCGGAAGTACGAGACCCGCCTGTCGGTTTTGCCACTGACAACCGAGGATTTGCATTTCAGGATGGGAAAGTGTGATACACTTAGGAGGTGTGGCCTGAGCATTGTCAGTGGTTGCACGAATAGTTGAAGGCTAGTGAATTTACCGAACCCAATTTGTCAGCCGTTACAAATACCTACTTGCGACGTCCTAGAAGGTGTTCAGCCATTCGGCTCTCCAAAAATTGCAATACTCAGTACACAGTCGGCATTCAGTACTGGACCCCACTCTATGCAGCGGCAGTGGTTGTGACCACAGTCAAGAGGCCGCAGCCACGACGCACACTGTGTTTTCTCCAAAGACCGCATTCGGTGTGAAAGCGTGATTGTTACCGAGATCCTGGCATCGGACCCGTCTCCAGTTGTTTTACTTCACCGGCGTGGGTGTCGAGTGTATCAACTGAACAACATTTTCCAGAGGTTCGCAGAGGATGTGCTAGGCGATTGTAGGCATTGTCACATGGATTGTATACCTTGGGAACTGTTAGAATATGGACTGCTTCCTTTTAGGACAATCTAAATTTCAGAGATCTACGTCCCGTGACTAGACGTTTCGCGTACCAACAGCATTTAGAACAGTTTTTACATGACTCAAGGCGGTAGACGAGCCAATAATGTTAAACTGTAGCGCAGTGAACCATTGGTCTTCATCCTATTGGATTTTCTGATCTTTGGTAATGTATAAATTGTGACGTTCTTGATGGTAGCAAATTTTTTCCATGGACCTTGCTTACTATCATGGGTCGTTGGGCGACTAATTGCTTTGCTCGGCGCCATCGATCCCCAGCCAGTCTCACCACAGCGCTCACATCATTGCTTGCCGGTCGCCCGAATAGGTGGTGTGAACCGTTACCTGATGGTGGGCAACATTTACCATGGCTTGTGTGACCTCAGTATAAGAAGCCCATTCGGCCGTCCAGACCCCGTTCACACCTTAGGGTATTTTGACTGCATAGTCGACGACCCGAGAGCCTGCGTATTTCGTAGATAGCTTCCGCTGAAGGCCGTTTCACAAACTACCGTCTTTAAAGGCGCCGATTCACCCGTGGCAAGGGCCAAGTCCTCCTAACGACCGGATCCCATCTGAAAGACTTGCTACATTTTATTATTTTGCGAATTTGGTAGGTTGTGGGATATTATTTGCGGAAGTGCCTGACTGCTACAGCTTAAATATTAGTAGTGTGCCGGCCGGACATCGAAAAGGTGACCAAAAACGCTTCCTCTTCTGGTCATATAGATTTCGGACGATAATTTGGCGAACATACGTCTGTTTTCGATAAATTTTCGTTAGGCCTTTAAATGTATGTGGTAATTAACTAAATAAACTTTACGGGTTGGTGGAAAATATAGTGAGGTTGTCAGGAGAAGTGAGAGGGGGGTGAATCGGGTTCAAACATCTGATCAACGTTGGGGAGAGGTGGCCTGGTAACCGAGAGAGGTAATAAGCTGCGGGCTGTTGGATTATCAACTCGTGGCCATAGTCACTGCGGCGCCGCGACGAAGTTCTTTTGGGCGTACAGGACCGGTCGGCGTAGCCTGATGGCGGCCGCTTCTGTCGTAGCCAACAGACGCTGTCTAAGGAATTTTACGTAGCTTGAGGCTACCCTGTAGATCACTCGGGAGGCCCCTCTGGCATCCACACGATAGTCTGAGTCTTTGAGTAAGCATAATCTTGCACCGTTGCCCACCTGGAAGTTTTGTAACGAAGGTCATCTCCAAACGTGTCTCAAGACAATTCGCCAAGATATGTAGGTGGTAATTGCACCTTCCTCGATACGGTCTGCGTCGCTTGGAGAGGTGCAATTCGAGACATGATCACAGCCCTACCAAGTACAAGAAACGAAGTATACTGACCTCTCTTAAGGACATGACTGGCAAATAAACTGTACTCCGAAGAATTTTTGCAACCTTTTCAAGTCTGTTATTGTTTTGATAGTGATCGTATCATTCCGGTGTTTGGTATTTTTTCTGTAGCATTTTAGAGAAAAGTCTGTTTTTCTTGCTTGCTTCAAAACAGTTTCTTTTATAATCGCGCGACTTCATTCTTGAAATGATATCCTACCTCTTACCCTTCGAAACCAATGTCAACCAGGACTTCAGACCTTTCACTGCACCGCTTTGTCGATGCCACATACGTTAAATGGATCGAATTTTGTGTGCTTAGGTGCCTTCATTTAAACCGCTATCAAACTAGAGAAGGTTCATCCTCTGCCCTTGCTTGACTTTGCAAGAAGATGATTGGTCCATCTTGCCATCCTGTTCAGCCTCTTCTGAACATTCCTTAATGGCTCTTGGGAATCACGCGTGTAGTTTGCTATTCGAGAGCCTGTCTCGCGAAAGCGCGTCTATGTTCCTATGCTTCAGCTTCTAAGAAAGACCAAGTCATACCCAAATTCTTGCACATCATACCGCGGGTCATAGTTTCAAGTGTCTCGCTTTAACTCTCGGCATGTTAGCGCTCGCTGACTAGTTTTTGTTACTGCCGACTGTTTTTTAAAGCACGCCGTAGTCTCTGTAGTCTGGGATTATTACTCGTCGCTCCAGCTTTGGATAGGTCGTTTGCTGTGGGCATAAGTTGAACGAATTTTATTACTTGCTTGCATGTCTTTAGGCCCTCCCTGTCAATTCTGTCTATAGGAACTGCGACGATTCGCATAGTATGTGCTCTATGAACCTAGATCTGTGCCTCATTGGCCCTGCTTGCCTCTAAATTACGTTTTAGCACACCAATAACTAATCAGCTATTTAAGTGGTTTCCTAGAAAGTTACACAGAACAGAATATTTACGCGTGCTGCCTTCAGGAGACGAAACTCAGAGATACCCAACTGACGCCTACATTCGCAGGATACGAGGCCCTAAGACGGGACAGAGAATCGGGTTTTGGAGGAGGTCTGATGACGATTATCCGAGATATCATCCCTCATGAGTTGAAACGAGCCCAACAAACCGGCATCCAAGAACTTTAACACATCCTAATGTTCCACGAAGGACAACCTGATCTGGAGATTACCAACATATATATCTCACCAATACGTGCTAGAAATGAAGGGACGTTCAGTGAGGAACCTAATATCCATCTACTCCCTAGTCACCCCAAAATGATGTGGCTCGGTGACTTTAATGCGCACTCGGGACTATGGCAGGATGGAGTGAGAGAGGACGAGCGAGGGAGAAGAATAGAAGACTGAATAAGAGAGGAATGCCTTGCCGTCCTGAATGATCCTGCGTGCATAACCTGTCTCCGAAATGGCGGACGCTTAGGCACATCTCCGGACATATCCATCACTACAGCAACAGTGGCAGCAGAGTCAACCTGGACAGTACTCAACACGTCCAGCTCTGACCACAAACCCATTGTCATTCAGAGGGCACAGGAAGAGGATAAGTCAACCAGCAAGATGAATCTGTTCTGCTGGAAGGTATCCGGAGTGGACTGGGAAAAATTCAACGAAGTCGCCGAAAATTATCTACACAACCATCCACCCCAGACATCAAAGATTTTAGATCGCGTTGGAACCTTCACTGAAGCAATCATGGAAGGGCTTCGCAGAATTGCGAGGAAAGTCAGAGCGGGGGGAGGATGGCTAGCGTATGGTGGACTGCAAAAGTTGAGGAGGTCACAAAGGAGCGAGACAGGCTGGCCAGTGAGGGGAAGAGGAATACGGCGGAGTGGACCCAGGCATGTGAATTAGTAAGAACGACTATAAGCGAAGAGAGGACAAATACATGGCGAGAGTATCTCGACACTGTCAGAGAGGACAATGACCCATTCAAAATGTGGGGTACTATTCATATGCTACAGGGGAAAAAAACAAGTCAACATATGACCATGTTATCCTGCAGGGGGGCCGCAGCCTCGTCACCGACAAACAGAAGGCAAACGCTTTTGGAAGTCAGTATGCCAGTGTGAGCTGACTGAGACTGGCCAAACATGAAAGAACGATGAAGGGATACGCGGCGGAAGCGCGGAAAGAAGCCCTCCACCTTGATAATGATAACTCCTACGGACGGCAGTTTACCATCAACGAACTGACTGAATCCTTACAACAACTTAAGGACAAAATGGCAGGTGGAGCGGATGAAATACCCCCCCCCCCCCGAGGCAGTAAAAAACCTCTCTACAAATAACAAATTGACGCTGCTAAGCATTATAAACCAGAGCTGGCAGGATAAGGCAATACCCCGGAGCTGGAAAACAGCCATTATAGTACCAATCTTGAAGGCTGGCAAAGACGCGAGGAAACTGGAATCATACAGACCCACCAGTCTGACCTCTGGTGGGAAAAGTCTGTGAACGGATCGTCGAACGCAGACTCCGACACTGGGTTGAAGGGAACCAGACGCTGGTTGACTATCAAGCCGGTTTCCGGAAGACGAGGAGCACTGAGGACCAGCTGATCCGACTATCTCAGTCGGTATCAAATGGTTTCCATAGTGAGCCATGCAGAAGGATAGCTTTGGTTCTCGTCGATTTCGAAAAAGCCTACGACACGGCGTAGAGAACCGGTCTAGCGCTGAAAATGGCAAAAATGAAGGTCCCAAATTGCCTACAGATTTGGATCGAGAGCTGGCTGACCAACCGCCTAATGCATGTGCGATACAACGGACGCCTTAGTAGGGAGTTCAGACTTACAAGGGGCCTCCCACAAGGAGCAGTACACTCCCCCCTCCTTTTCGACATCTTTATAAATGACCTTGGGGATGGCATCGGAGATGACGTTGAGATGAGCCTTTTCGCGGACGATGCTGCAGTATGCAGCCAAGATACCAACCCCGACAGGGCCATCCAGCGAGTGCAGACCGCAACCGAAATGATGGTCCGATGGAGCCGAAAGTGAACGATGCAAGTGAACCTCCAAAAGACGGAGTAAGTGGTGTTCAGTACAACCCGAGTGAAAGAAAAGGAGTTAGGGCGATCGAGGTCGATGGATTGCAGTTTATCCAAAGACTGACGGCGAAATTCCTTGGAGTGGTGTATGACTCGGGGCTAACGTTTAATGGACACACTGATTTCGTCCTGGAAAAGGCGGAGAAGCGACTTAATATGATAAGGGCCTTAAGTGGAACAACCTGGGGATGGCGGCCGGAGGACATCAAAAAAGTCTACACTGCCTGTGTGCGGCCGGTGATTGAGAACGGATCAGCAGCATAGATGCCGTGGATCTGTCGCTCACGACTTGAAAGGTTAGAACGCCTGATTCCGAAAGCAGCTCGAATTACCATAAGCCTCCCAATCTCATGTCCGTCGGAGATGGTGCTACTAGAGGCCGATATCCAGACGATAGAGGAGAGGGGCAGGTTCGAGGCTATCAGGGCCTACTAACACAGCCTGAGACTTCCCGCACAAAGTCTCCGCAGACAGATGGCCGAAAAGCAGCAGCCAACCCGGCTAAAGCGGACGTCAACCTGGCGGGAGAATGCGCGCAGATGCTTGCACCGAACTCTGGGAGGGGATTCGGAGATGCCTAGAGAGCTTTTCGTTACGAACACGATAGCCCCATAGCGACGACCCAAAATCAATATTCTAAGGAATTTTGAAGATATATGCAGGAAAGCAGAGATGCTAGAAAATCGAAAGCGAATGGAGGATGAGCTCAACTCCCCACCGGAAACGCCCCTGACTATTTATAACGACGGGTTGGCGATAGATGGATGCAGACAGGGAGGTGCGGGAGTCATGGGGACAAAAGGAAGTTGGAATAACTACTCAACAATTGCAACGTCCAGGAGAAGGGGCGCATGCTACAGCTCATCCTTTGATGCCGAGATGCTAGCCCTACTGACGGCGGCGGAATGGCTAGAGCACCCACCAGAGGATTGGAGTTCTGCCAGAATCCTTGCTGACAGTAAATCCGCTGTAGATGCCCTACAGAACTTCGGGACGGGAGAATATCTTAAGAAACCTATGGTACAACAAGTGATGGATTTTCTGGAGAGAGCCACAACAAGAAGGAGGGTGGAAATTGCGTGGATTCCCAGCCACGTCGGTATCCCCGGGAATGAACAAGCAGATGCCGAAGCATCAGCGGCCAGGACTGAACCGGAAGGTAGACCGACATCCTTTGCGGCAACGATGAAAGCAGTCAGAAGAATGACCCCCAGGACACAAATGACACATGAACGCGGCCGAAGAACGTATACGGCCACCATCAACTGGGATGAAGAAAAGAAAATGACTCAGCTAGATAGAACGACCCTAGTGAGATTTAGGGCCGGGCATTGTCCAAAGCTGAACCACATCAGGAAGGGGTACAATCTGACTGATGATTCCACGTGTGCAGCTTGTGGGAAGGAAGAGACCAACGAACACCTTATGGAATGCGCAGCCGAGATGGTCGCAAGAGTTCAGGAGTTTGGTGTCGACTGCAGGCTGAGAGCGCCGATCGACCTTACCGTCCGAAGACCCTCTGCCACAGTCCGGTATCTGAAGAAGATCCGGAAGTCGTGGTTCTAAAGCCACTTTCCTTCCAATTGATGCTGCAAAAACAACAAAAACCACCACCACCACCACCACCATTGTTTCTATAACCACGGCTTTTGCTATAGTTATCACAACCAGTACCATCAGCCATGTTGGTCCAGCTCACCTACAAAGTAATCCATTCAAAGGGCCGAAAGACTTCGACTCCAACTGTGTTACGCATAGCCCACAGCTATAAGCAACCGTTTGTGGCGACTAGTATACTTATTGGAGGTGTTTCAGCAAGAATTGACCTTTCTAAAAAAAGCGTCGATCGGCTGAAAACTGTTCGGTCCGCCCCGTCGCTCGACGCCTCTGGTTTGCCGTTGGCAAACGAGGACTTACCGCTCTATTACGCAATACTTCGCCTTTGTCATCGAGGTCTCCTTACCGAATTAGCTTTGGAAGTATTTTTTATTCAAATTATTCCGAGAACTTAACCACGACGGACTATAACCGGCTGTTCGTGTACCAAGTGTTTTTGATCTTACCCTTTTCATTCCCCAGTGTCCATCGTTCGCAACTCAGTCGAGCCGCGCCACTTCCTATGCACACTCCGTCACATTTTATATTGTTCTGTACTTTTAAAATGTCGACCTATACTAGAAAGAAGGCGCGAATGTAAGAGGAAAAGCATCTTACTGTACTTTTTTTTTCTGACTTAAGGCGGTGACAATATGGTGTTCCTCTGGAACGTCTCCACCGAGGAAAAACTGGTAACCATCTCCTTTCCAGACATGGTGCTGTCAGCAAGCTTTAACTTCGATGGTTCTAAACTTGTCACAACCTGCAAGGATCGTCACACTCGCGTTATGGATCCTCGAAATGGGGAAATCCTCAAGGTGGAGTGCTGTTACCTCTCTCGCTCACTATCCTTTCTTCACTTCCTCTATTATGGCCATTAGCCCTAAGGCAGCACATAGCACTTAACAATGATGCTTCCTTTTCAGGAGAATATTTGCCATCCCGGTACCAAGCCACAACAGGCAGTCTACCTGAAGAATGGGCGTATCTTCACAACGGGTTTCTCCCCTATGAGCGAACGGCAGTACGCCCTGTGGGATGTGGTGAGTTCTTTATCTGCATTGTGTTTTGTCTTGCATGTGTCGTCGTCTTTTTGATGAGAGAACGCACCACCACCGGCTTCCATTTATTGCTTCTGCTAGTGCAGTTTGGTGGTGGTGGTTTGGCATTGTTAAGACCTCTTGCTCGGCCTCCGTCCACTCACTCGCCAAATGGTAATAATCAACTAGCTCCATTTTAAAGTGTTTTCTCTCCCAGCCTCTTTCACTATCGATCATCAGCGTATACTTTTTAAAAATATCGTACCAGTTGGGCAGATTTGTATAATTCATTTGACCCACCGACGCTGTCGAATATTTCGCAGTCAGATCTGGCAAAACCCATGTTTACTCTATAGTCGTCGTGACCGAAAATTCGGTCGGTTTGTTGGCCTCGTACAATTCGAAGCAAAGCAATTGTCCTAATTGACTATGCGTACTCTTTGCTCCTTTATCCCTTCTGCACCCTGCACAGGCTACTTGAACTAACTAATTTTTGTATCCGGATTCCACATGTTTAAGCACGTTCCTACTGGCTAGCTTTGTTCCTCCTGTCGACTTGACTAGGACTTGCTGGCTGATCCCAGTGCAGTTTTCTTACTGCATTACCTCTGGCGCACTTTTAAACTACCACGATTTGTTAAAAGTCATGAATCACTATCTCTGAGGGAAATGTTACGGGGGGCTCCTCCTTAATGACAAATTTCACTCGGAGGTGAGTCAAGTACGCGCGTGACTCACATTAGACGAAAGCTTTTTACAACGTCGACCTAAACTCCGCATTATAGTAACGAAGTCCTGTTTAGAGGGTAAAATTGCCTTCATAGGCGGCCTAAGCCGATTCCAGTCGTACTTATAAATGCAACAGCAGCCCGAGGTGTCTTGGTCTGGAATGTCAGGTAATTACTGCTCTAAGTATTCATTAACGCCAACGGTCACTGTGCGTTCTCCAATACAGCGATCGTCTTCGTTGTTTGCCGTGAAATAGCTTGTTTTCCATTCTTTTACCCCTATCTTCCATGATTATGGTCTGAGTTTGTGCCTGTACCTATCCAAGCCCTCTCATTCGGCTAACTTGCATTCTTTTCAAACAAAAAAGATACGGTATTTCAGGCGGCCTATCTCATGAGCAACTATTTCTTTCATAAACCCTGAAGCTGTATTCTGCGCCTACAGTTCTGCCTAGGTACCTTGTTTTCGTCAACCACCTGTCCTTTCGTTCGGTGCCCTTCCGGTGTTTCCCAGCTGGGTGTTGACGTTGGGACCTGTCAGTATTTTCACTGTTGAGTCATAGTGGGTGAGCAGAGTCCTTTTGTGCGTTGCGTGTGCCTGTGCATGTGCTTAAATGCGTCCTCTCAAAGCGTACGACAGAATTCTGTTTTGCTTTCTCCTTCCTCAGAGGTTGGACTTTGTTCGAGGTGCTTTTCAGCGTTTCTCCTTCTGTCTTACTCTTTTTTCGATGGATTTTATCTTTTCCCTCTCTCTCTCTTGCTCAGGATGACGTCACAAAGCAACTGCAATGCCAAGACCTGGACACCAGCAATGGACTGCTTTTCCCCTTCTATGACCCGGACAGCGGATTAATTTTCCTTGTCGGAAAGGTAAAAATGTTAACCCTTGAACAGAACCGGGCAAAAAATTCGTGGCCTCGGTCGACTCGAACCCACATTGTGCCTTCGTAGCTCAATTGTTAGTGTTGGCTGTACTAAAGCCTCCCCTGCTGATGTGAGGTCGATTCCCACCTAGGTCACGAATTTTTCTCCGTTGGATTAATTGAATTATTCCTGTCTCCCAACCCCCCTCCCATAAAGAAACTACTAGGTCTTCCAGTCAGATGTTAGACAACTGCTCAGCTATAATTAATCCACTTATGGATTGATGTCCTTCTGAATTCATTAGTTAAAATCGAATTTAGGAAGTAAGTGTGATATCTCTTAGCCACTTTTTATAGTCAAGGAACAATTAGGTTCCGCTTTGCCAAGGAGCTCGCAACGCAAACCCTCATGACCGTCAAATAGTGACAAAGGTGGTATGATTAAGAAGTGCATCTGACAAAGCAAAGGGAGACCGGAATTGTCGTTTCTGGCTTATTAGCCGTCATCAGCCAGTCATACCCAATCTCGAGGGTTGGCACCTCCGAGATTTGAACCCGGAACCTTCGGTCATTGTGTTTGAGATACCACCTCTAGTCCACAGGTCCCCTGCTTTGTCGGTTGTGATCGGGAATATGATGAATGAATGCAGGTGTTTCACCGATCTAGTCAAGGAACAATTAAGTTCCGCTTTGCCAAGAAGCTCGCAACGCAAACCCTCATGACCGTCACATAGTGAAAAAGGTGATATGATCAAGAAGTGGATCCGACAAAGCAAAGGGAGACCGGAATGGCCATTTCTGCCTTATTAGTCGTCATCAGAATTTCTCGTGTCCAAATCCTGTGTGCAACGGCTTAGTATAGCTTAGAAAGCCGTTTGTATTCATTGGATGGCTGCAATTGGTTCAAATTTAATCTCAATGTATTTACTACGAGTTACTAATTAATAGTTGATTAACTCTCTATTTAACCATTTAATTTAACCCACCATTCCATTGGCTATATGATAAAAAATCGATCAACCAACTAAAGACTGAGTTATTTCCTAATTCATCCGCCATAGTAATACCCAGTCAGATACAGAATATGCACACCGACCCAGTCTTTTTATTGAGTCTTCAACTGAATGCTCAATATTTTCTTGGAAGGTCTATTGTGGCGAGTTCTTAAGAAAAACTCTCGCGCACATTTTCTAAATTGGCCTCTGATCAGTCCAGTGCCCTTTTAAAATGCACGCATTACGACCAGGCACAACGCGTGAAGTAACCTTACATCATCAGTAAAACCTCTCTCTCTCTCTCTCTGTGCCTCTCCCTCCAGTGCATTGTTCTCCTGGACGACTGTCTGCCCCCCACATCCCCCCTTTTAGGGTTTTTTCGCCCCATGCAGCCTTGCTGTGGCGCGGGGGTCGCAACCAAAAGAGCCCTTTCCCGGGTGCGTGTGTAGGGCAGATGATGGGTTGAGAGTTGCATAGTGGGTAGCACCACAAGGCTGTTTGCTGCTGCTGTATGCTGACACCACTCCTACAGGCAACCCATTAGACAGGCGGATAGATGACATGCCTACTAGCACACACACACACACGCATGCCGGCGGGCAAAATTGTGTGCCTGGTCTGTTTTAGTTCGCAGCAGGGAGGGGGGGGGCCTCGGCGATTGCGCTTGCTACTGTAGATCGCGGTAGGAGCCGGAAGAAGAAGTAGGTAGGCTGACGCTGTGTTGTAAGTTTTCCATTCTATAGGCAAGTTAACACAGAGGTGATTTTCCCTTTACAGTCCCTCCGCCCACGTCAATAACAACAATAAGTTCCAGTTCCTATAGAAAAGGCCACATTGGTATTGTAGACAACTCAGACTAACTTAGATCATTTTATCCGTAAGAATAATTGGTTTTCATTGGAGAAGGTACCACGTGCCTAGTGGGGGGGGGCGCTTGCTACTGTGGATCGTTGCAGGACCGGGAAGAAGTAGGTTGGCTGGCTAGTAGCCCTTGTTGGATCAGGGGCCCCGCCGGATTGGCCTCAATCCCGGCGACGAGGAGGAGGAGAAGCAGCAGCAGCAACGTGATCGGGAGGAGCTGTTTTTTCATTAAAAATAGGTATAGAGAGGAGGGGAGATAGGTCCACCTTAGGGAGGTTTGGTGTAGCAGACCTTGGCCGTCGTGAAGGCGGGTGGAAACGCGACGAAGATGCGTCTGTTGTGGTTCCCAGAAGAAGTATGTGGACCGACACCGTGTTCGAATTGTTCGACTCCAGCATCGAATTAAGACAGAGCAAATTTTTCCCTCACAGTCTTACAACAACAACAACAACAACAGTAGGTTTCAGTTCTTCGAGAAAAGACCAAATTGGTACTGTAGACAACTGCAGAGTAAGTTGGATCTTTTTATCCGTAAGAGTAATGGGTTTCTATGGAAGGTCGCATTTGGGAAAGCACCGTGTGCCGTGATAACAGCCGAGGAGACGATTTTCGGAGAAAAAGGAGTAGCGCTTGCTGCACCAGCAGCAGCAGCAGACATTTTATCTGCTCGACGTTTCATGCCGTCAAAGCAAATGGATACTTGCGCTTTAAGTTTCTGAGGGGAACACCTCCTCAGGGAGTCCGTTCCACGCTTCAACGAGAAGGCTTTGCGTCGGATGTCCATATGGGTCAACTTCCTCTGTGGTTTAAAGAGGTGACCCCGCAGATGGTCCGTTCGATCCAATTCGAAGAAGTCATCGAGTGCTAAGGCGTACTCGCGGCCTCTGACAATTCGATAGGTCACCACGTAGTTGCCTGTAATTGGCGGGAAACAAATCTAGTTCAACTAGTCTGTTTTCGTAAGGCAGATGACCAAGATTCTTGACCATCTTCATAGTCTTCACCTGCACTCGTCCCAGCTGCAGATAAAACTTCGTAAACCTCGGACGCCAGAACTGGATGGTATACCCCAAGTGCGAACGAACAAATGTTCCGTGGGTTTTTCTGAATAGCTCCTTATCGGTCCTTATCCTAGTCGTAGCACAAATAAAACCTGTGAAGATGGTTTAAGTGAGGGGGTTATTAGAGTACCGGAGTCCTTCTCTTGGTCACCGTTTGAAAGGAGCTGCCCATCGAGAAGGTATTGGCAGGAATCGTCCCCTTCACGGGACTTTCTAATACGGCGCCTTAACACAAGCACTTAGCAACGTTGAAATGTAAAAGCCAACGAGCAGACCAGCTGCAAATTCGTCAACACCAATAAGTTCCAGTTCCTATAGAAAAGGCCGTATTGGTCCTGTAGACAACTCAGACTAATAGAAGCGGATATGCGAGTTCCAGGAAGCAGTTCAGAGGAACAAGATACGATCACTGTTCCAATGGATTGTGGGGAAAAGCACCGCCTGTCGTGATAGCAGCAAATAGGCGAGTTTCAGATAAGCGGTTGAAACGAAGGAGTAGCGCTCACTGTAACCTGCATTTTAGTTGCTCGATGTTTCGGGTGCTCAAAACAACTAGATACTTGCACAATTTTCTTAACATGTGCATATGCCATAAACTAGACCGCATTACTCCAAAATTTCGGTAAGCGCTGCCTTGTGTCTAGAACGCCTCGGAAACTGTCAGCCGCCTTCTAAACTTACTTAATGTCAAGGTTACACACAAACCCGAGGCACATATCAGTATCACAACCAACAGCTCCCTTGCCATGACAGGGGAACGTCTAAAGTTGTTTACTAGATCTGGTGTAGTTGCGGTCAAAAGAACTTCATCGGAGAAAATACTGTGGACGCAAATGACCGAACATGTAGCGACAGTGGGGAGAAACCCGAGCTCTCAAGTCAACCGGATCTGGCCACGCTGAAATTCCCGGGTGACAATCACGTGAGCCGCGAGTTGCTTAAGTCATGCTACAGTCCATTAACAAGCTCGGTGATTTCCATATTCGGCAGCGAGTCTTACCTCGAGCTATGCAGGGATGAAGGCTCGGCCGAATATCACTGTCCATGCTAGAATCCAAATGGCTGAGTCATTATCACGCTAATAGCCAACACCGGTGATGACATTGTGGCAATGTAAATGAGTGCGTACAAGCCGGCCACTATCGCTCCGATTACGACCGGTGAGAATGAATGTGGGGGCTGCTAATTATGATAGGCATGTGATAGCATCGCAACGGCGTCCTCTGTGCGTCCATTACCGTTATCTGATGGGTTTGAGTGAGAATTCGAAGTGTCGGGTGAATAAACATTTTGTTTCAATGCCGTATCTCTCCAAGGGACCGCCTTCAACGCAGAGAAAATGACTAAACAGGTTTTAATGATGTTAACGTTATCCTCCGCTTAGTTTATGATGAAAAACTCGGCAGGTTCTAAAGTTGCTGTAAGTTGGACAGGTAAATGTGAAAACTTCGACATGCCCCTCGCCGTTCGGCTTGTTCGATCGTTGACTGTACTCAAACCTTATCCGTTCTGTCGAGGGATGGGTAGGGAGAGTTGGTGGATTGTCACCAAAGTTGTCCAGTTTTGCACTACGGGTTTAGCTGTTTAGTTCAGGTACGTCAAACCACCCATTAATTTTTTATCTTCTACCAGTCAGCTGACCGTGACTACCGGAGGAAAGGGGGCGTCTGCTGTTGAAATGCAGTTGGTTGGTTGGTAGCCCTTGTTGGATCAGGGGTCTCCGCCGGAGTCCAAACTGGGTGCATTTGGGAGATGGAAAAAAGTCGCAACTTAAGCCGGCTTGAGCCAAAGTTCCACGGGGGTGAGTTGGCTGCCTGGCCGGGAACTGCAGGCGAAGAGATGCCGGCAATCATGTGGCGAGATGCCGCAGTCGGAATAGCTATCGGTTGTGGACGGATCGAGTCAGTATTGGTGCTGGGAGAAAGAGCATGCAGTGGCCACTGCGTAGCTGCGCCAGAGTACAGTGAGTGACCCTCGTGAGCTGTCGTTTCGTGGCCGCAATCTGAGATGAATAGCCACCTCAAAAGCACAGTAGGGTGGTAGCTGAATTTTGCGTCCACAACAGCTCTCTGGTGAAAACGCTGGTAGTCCGTCTTGATGGCAGAGCCATCAGCGGGTAGATACGAGAGAGACGAGGCGACAGCTACCTTGTGGAGAGCTCGAAAAGACAGCTGAACCTTGCGACGAGGCTCAGGCGGGTGACAACGATGATGATTTGGATGGCCAGGTTGTGAACAGGTCCACCAGATCTGTTGACCTAAGAGTTTGAGTACCAACACCGGCTGGACCCGCCTATACCCGACTGCGGCGTCTCGCCGCATGACTGCCGTCACCTGTTCGCCTGCAGTTCCCGGCCAGGCACCCAACTCACCCCCGAGGACTTCTGGCTCAAGCCGGCCGAGGTCGCGGCTTTTCTCCGTCTCCCAACTGCACCCAGTTTGGACTCCGGCGGGAACGCCTGATCCAACATGGGCTACCAACCAACCAACCTAAGAGTTTGTTGTGGGAGGCGACCGGCAGGACAGAAGCCTCTGGATGAAGGTGATCGACAGGCGACATTTTATAGCAGCCCGTGATCGTGTGAAGGGCAGCGTTCTGTGCTGACTGAAGGTGGCGGAGGCTGGAGGAGCTGATTGTGGGAGACCAGACTGGTGCCGCATATTGAAATGCAGTGGTAGCCGTTGGCTGCCTCTGAAGTAATTAACCGTCTTGCATGGCAGGCATTTTCATTTGCTCTGAAAACTGGATGAGTTGCCACAAAAATCGGAGCTGAGGCTAATGCGGAGTCGCACATGGCAGCTAGGTCGGAGCACTGAGGAGCAGACCCATCGGTGAGCACTCATCAACGGATTTCAATATTTCCGCCCTAAACCAGTGGGGCAGCGAGCCTCTGCCTCAGTAGTTAAAGCGTTTGACTTTGTTCAACAGGTGGCGGGTTTCGAGCCTCGGTTGGTGCCTTAGGGTGGTTGGCTGATGGCAGCTAATGAACAAGAAATGTCCATACGAGTCTCCCAGGTCTTTGCCGGTAAGTTTAATCGGTATAGGCTACTAACGACTCTACGGCTGCTGGCGGGGCTCGAGCGTGTGCTCCAGGACAGAACGAGACGAAGGAGTGAGTGCCGCTAGTGATCGGTGGGCGTTCATCATCGAAGACCCATCACTGTCTAAACCTCGTTAAACTTCTCCCTACTGACAGAAGTACACTTTCAAGGTTTGAAGCGGTGCCGTAGAACACCACTAGCGTAGCTCCAAGCTTACCTCTCTGTTCACATTACGATCACATCTTTCGGACCCAGATCACGCTGGTTAATTGGCGTTGTGTTAACCTAAGTTCAACTAGAATCGATTCAACCATCGCAGTTTGTGGAACCTCCATCTCCTCTCATTGTCAACTAGACTCATACCTCGAGCTAGCCCTTGACCCTAATCACCGCTAATCATAATTTGATGAAGATAGCCACCTTCTATTATAGAGGGCGCTCATTGTTCTCGGTGTGGGACCTAATTGCCCGCTCTGTAGTTTACGGATTGCCGATCTCTTGATGATTCCTAACAAATAGCCAACCGAGGTTTTAGTGTGCTGGTTCTATTCCCATTTCGTGCACACCACAACTGTTCCCTTCCCCCTCCCCCCAATTTTTGCATTACCTTTTCACTTCCTGCTCATGCAGTGGCATTTTCTTCGACCAGAAACCTCACTTCTACTTTCTATTGTATTTTGGTAAGAACCATCTTTTTTTCACGTCCAGGGTGACTGTTCAATTCGGTACTTCGAGATCACAGATGAGGAGCCTTTTGTTTACTTTATCGACACACTCACTAGCACCGATCCGCAGCGTGGTATGGGTTGGATGCCCAAACGCGGTCTCGACGTGAACCAAAACGAGATTGCTAGATTCTACAAGCTGCACACCAGAGGCTTCTGTGAGGTCATCTCCTTCACTGTGCCTCGCAAGTCAGCCCTCTACCAGGACGACCTCTATCCGGACACTGCCAGTGATATGCCCGCACTCTCCGCCGAGGAATGGATGTCCGGCAAGAATGCACCTCCTCTTCTGGTATGTTGGGTGGTCTCCTGCGCGTTCATGTCCGATTTTTATTGTGCACATCTTTGCTGCCGTTTCTTTTTTCGCCCGAATTTTGTTTCGGACGCCATTAGTACACACGTCCACATTCGCTCAATAAGCGTTCCTTTTATTCGACTATCGTCCACCCTTTTACTGTCATACCCTTTTTAACTTGAATGTAAGCAGGATTTAGTAGTCGGAGGCGTGTAATGAGTTTTCGTACTTTTGCGCCGGTTATTTACCTGATGCAGTGAAACCTCAACTGAACGGTTGGAACAAGAGGTCCGAGCTCCAATATCTCACCCAGCCCTAGTTGAACATGCTTAGTTACCACTTAGCCTATGTACGAGCCAATCGGATGTGAACTAATCTCCGTCTTACGCCTTAACTCCTTCCAACGAAGTTGTGAGGCCATTTGGTGCAATTTCTAGCAGTTAATTTAGCAAAGTACAATGGAACCTTAGTTTAAAGAGTTGAATCCGTTCTGCCACCGAACTTGTCGTGTGAAACACGTCTTGCGAAACGCAGCCAATCAAACTGTCGCAGTTCACTGATTGGCTGCAGCCGACCCACGCCCTGGGAGCAAGTCTCAACGGCGGACACAGGCAAACACACACTGCGAACTCGTCAACTAAGCGGAAACTCTTCAATCGGAACACATTTGCTGAGAGTGGCTCACTCGTAGATGGGACTGCTCGTTACTCCCGAGGTCCCACTAGCCCCCCATTATTCCCCTTAGCAAATGGCTACTAGAATAAGGTTTTCTGGGCTACATCAGGGTTCGTGCACCCCCATCTTGTGAGGAAAGGCAGTCTATAATTAGAAGTTCAATCTCAGTCCAAAGAGGTTGACTGAGACGACAATTTCTGGCTTCCTTGCCATCGTCAGCCCTCAATCTGTCAAGTCGTGGATGACTTGTTTCGACTAGTATCTAGCAGTTGACGAGCTCGCGTTTTGTACAGAGGTATGTGTCATTTTCCTTAGACAGAATGAATTTATTTGGGAGTTTTGAATGCAAGTCAGGTCAAAACGTTTTGGGCAGTTGAGAAGGTTGTTAAAAAAACGAAAGATACGCGCTTACCAGACTCCGCTTCATGCTGCCTGGTTTATCACTGTTTCTCTCTAGCCTAACAGTGAGCCATGTTTAAGCAGTACTCCTTTGTAAGGTAGGCGTGCAGATTTTGTCGACTGGAGGCACCCTGTGCTAGAACGTTGGTCAATCCGTAACTTGCCGATACGAAATCGCGACTGAAATAGCTCAGACTGCCAAGCATGCCTGGTAGACTCAATTGGACTAGATACAGTGAGACAGTAATTAAAACCTCCTTCCCCCTCTCTTTCCCTTACTGGTATATTCTGTACGCGCAAGCCGCTAGTGACGCATGCACTCTGAGTCTGTCGCTTGTGACAGTCGACGAAACTGCTATCAACCCAAAAATGTCACTTTTAGCCGTCGCACCGCTCCCTATGCGTTCGCCCACGTTGCGCTAACTGCGCCCTGGCCTCTAGGCTCTTGTACTTGATACGGCTGTGATCATGACTGATCTAGCCGGCCTCAATTATGTTTAGTCCAGCTAGCATACTATTCGCCCTCACCACTGGACAAGGGTTGCGAAGCGCGTCGGTTTCCGCAGACGCCGCAGCATGGAGCGGATTGCAGTTATCGGACATGAAATTCATTGGGGTGACTTGGGAATTTCGGGTACGAGCGGGTCCCCAACAGCCGCAAGGATTTTCTGTTCGAGGTTGTCTCCTCTAGCACTTTGGCTCAATAGCCTAACCGCAAGGCATTGAACTTATTTAATGGTGGTTCACGCTCACCGTGTCACAGCGCCGTCTTCAGGCTTTGCGACACTTTATAAGGGTTTGGCTTCCCAGGCCTCAGTCCGCCGTGCCCTGGTAGTACTCTCGCTGCTGGTCCGTGACTGCTTATTCACCAGACCCGAGAGTCCGCTTATTTCGCAGCTAACCTTCACTGAAGGCCGTTCCACTATGTGCCACCTGTGGACGCCCCGGTAGCTGGCAGCAAAGCTAACAGGTAACCCGCCTTCCCAGGCCCTGCTGAGCCTGACGCCGAATTCAGGTGGCTTAAGGGCGCTTTGAGAAGGTCAAGCGAGACTGGCCTACACGATAATTTGCCGTTCCTCGTCTTCCGCACGTCCACACCAGTCTCGCCCTAGGGTTTTGTGTGCTTTTTACCGCCCGTCTCTGTTTTCGGGTGTATGTGATACCTGGTGTGTATTCGTCTGCCGTTGACCACCACGACCCCTGTGTGCCGCGCCGCGTCCCGAGGAAACGTGCTGCTACTGCTGTCGTCGAATGCGCGCTATTGCTGTGTTTGTGTGTGTGTGTGTGTGTGTATGTGTGTGTCTGCCTGCCTGCCTGCTGCCCGCGCGGTGTGACGTTGCGCGACGATCGAAGGTAGCGCGCGCGCATGTGCGCGCGTGCCGTTGTAATCCTCGTGGCAGTCACAGCGCCGACCTTGGCCATATATGGTCAAAGTACGCGCGTCCTCTCTCTCGCTCGCTCGCTTCTCCTCTCTGCGCATAATCTCGTCGAAGGAAGGAAGGCGATGTTTTGGTCCCAAAGTGCTGACTGCCTGCATCCTTCCCCCCCAGCCTTGCCTTTTTGTTTCTTTTTATTTTACCACAACAGCAGCATCAGCTGACTTTGGGCTAAAGTATGCCCCATCTGGCGGTTGTATTTCCCACCGCGCACTGTGCATCACTTTTGGCTTCCTCCCGCTAGGCCTGTGTGCACGTGTGTGCATAAATTTGTTGCTTCTTCTTCCGGCGGTTGTCTGAGGGTGACTGGTTATTTTTGCTCTGCATCTTGTCCGAATCTTGGGTGCCATGAGGGAAGCGCATAAGACAGTTGGGCCTCGGAGGAAACACATGCACGTGACTGTTCTTTCTCTAGCCACCTTTGCTGCTACTACTACTACTACTACTACTACCACCACCACCACTACTACCTCTACTGCCGTCACTACTACTATAATCAAAGTAACTACTACCTCAGCTATAGCTACTACAGCTACTGGTACAATAGCACTAACGACAAAGACAATGGATGCTGGATGGCCGTTTCTGGCCTATTAGCCGTCGTCAGCCAGTCGTTCCCGCCCTAATTGGTGCACCAACCAATGCTCTATCCATTGAGCCACAGGATCGCTGTCTTGCCGGTTTAGTGACATCCGTTGATGAATGTTCGTCGATTGCTAACGGAACTCACTTGCCCTCTTCCACCTTGGGGATCATTCTTCGAGACTGTCAGCAGCCGTACAGTGGCTGGTATTTTAGACGCATTACATTGCCGGCTCAGTAGGTAGAACGTTTGACTTCTAATCAATAGGTCGCGGGTTCGAACCTCTGGTAGGGCACCACCTGGAGTTGGGTATGACTGGCTTATGAGCCAGCAATGACCATTCCTGTTAGGAGTTTAGCCTGACCAAATGGTAGCAACATTTGGAAGCTTTCCTGAGGCGTCGAGCCCAGCCAAATGTCTTTGTTTGTTCGCTCTGACCGCTTACAGGCTGTGAATGTTCGCGCACGATAACCTTAACCTCTGGAGAGGACACAGGTGCACGCGTGTCCAGTGGTCGAATTTATCCCAACGCGTCCAATCAGGCTACGGGCGAACCCGCATAACAATCAGTTATAAGCCACTGTCACCTCTCAGACAGTGGAGTTGCACACCGGACTGCGAGGACACCGCCTGTCCGTCCAACTGCCGGGGCTTGCCCCCGCAGCGGGGAGAAAGAGCGTGCTGAAGATCAACCAGCGGCAACTGCCACCCGAGACAGCAACTCTGGGTTTTGTACACAATAAACTCTCCTCCGGATGGATTCCAAAGTTATGCCCTTCTTATTAAGTTCTTCCTTGGGGATTCCAATGGGCGGAATTCAACCGTGACACACGTCAGATGTCACCGTTATATCAATTCCAATCTCCATTTTCTTTGCGGCAATGTTATCTGTCTAAATCATTGGCCGCTGTGTGTCCGCTGGTGGTGAGGCTCGAGGACGAGTCCCAAAACAGAGTGGGGAGAGTAAATTCCGTTAGCGGTCGGTGAAAGTTAATTTAAAAGCTATCGAATTGTCAAACTGACCAGTTAGGATGGCCCATGCGTATGCTACGTCGATCGTGTCCAACTATGGCTGATAGGGGGTGTTGAAGGCGTAGAAGGAGGCCGTAAGAATCAACAAGGAGTTCATCTTTTTCCCTCCGGATACAGGTATCTGAGTGGGCGTACCAGTTCACCTCGAAATCTGTCGCCGTCGTCTGCAATGGAGGACCGACCGACTTGTCATTGCAACAAAGTAATTTTTACAGGAGTAGCCTCCCGCCGATCCATTAAGTTCCCCTAGAATTTAAGTTCGGGGTGCGTTGCAGAGGTCCGAACAATTAACCGCCTGCCAGGTCGTTAGATTATTTTTGGTTGAATACAAGTATAATAAGACCGAAGCGGGCCTGTATTAGTCCACACGTGTGTCTGTGTGTGGTTACTTCCCCTGCTGGCTCTCTGCTGTTTCGACAAACATTTAAAATTGAAGGTCGTTTTCTTTATAATCTGCATTAGCCAGTGATTGCATCTTCTTCTTCGGAACTGCTGCCCGGAACTCGTATATTCTCCTCTATTGGCAATTAGCCATTTCGTTTCATTCGGAAGCAGTCCTGTATTCATGGGTTCTGTGATTTATTTACAGATAATCATGTCTGTGCGTGTTGTTGTGGACTCTACTGTCGTCGTTTCTTTTATCGCCATTGGTTTTTTGCATCCAATCACAACATGCCGATAATAGATTGTCACTACCCTGAAACATAGTCAAACCGTAGCATGTCGGAGGTTAATTACATGAGTAGACGTGTCCACACACCCCTTTAGTACACCGCTTAGGGTTTTCGTTTTGTGGTTTTGCTGCTAAAGAACATCTGTTTAATGCCGAGCAACAGTAAGACTGCCTTACTTGGTAAAAAATATCGCTCCCGCTCTGCACAATCTAACAGACACTTTATTCATTTCACATCAGTGGAGTAGATATGTTCGCCAGCGTTCTTTAGCGCAACTCAGACTGCAATGCGCGTTTTACTTAACAACTTACTGTAATTGCTGCTCTTTCTCTCTTTGTCTAGATGTCTCTCAAAGACAGTTTCGTCAGTAAAGAAAAGAACACAAAGAAGAACGGCAAACTGCCTCTTTC
The DNA here is from genome assembly GCA_036362985.1 of Ligula intestinalis. Lineage (NCBI taxonomy): Eukaryota > Metazoa > Platyhelminthes > Cestoda > Diphyllobothriidea > Diphyllobothriidae > Ligula > Ligula intestinalis. The sequence goes on along the minus strand of JAYGXS010000004.1, from coordinate 49,195,630 downwards.
GCGTCCTCGGACGAATCTCCGCGAGCTCGCCAAAGACCCCCCCACGGACGGTTCTGCGCGCAAGCTGGGTGGCACAAGCACGCCTAGTGTGGCTACTGAATCGATCAAACCAGTCAGTAACTTTTTTTTATCATCAACGTCTTTATGCACCAAGCTAGAAAACGCTAATAGGTCTATTTGCATTTGGTTTGCCGTATAGCTAATGTGCACCAAGCATGGCTTGGAAGCTTGCCAACTGCCGGACCTCGCAGTCTGCTCAGTGCGTGTTTGTGTGGAATGGTCGACTGGTGTACTAGAAATCAGACTGCAATGGCTCCTTACTGTGTTCCTAGGGCACTGTCACTCAGTGTGATCTAAGCCGGTGTGACGTCAGGCTTAGGGGACAGCTCTGGCCACGCCAGCAACCGGCGCCCCCCTCCCCAACTCCAATCTTCTTGACTTGGTAATGACACCGGACACATGTTGGGATGGGGAGGAGAGAGCGAACGAACGAAGTAGATGCAGCGAAAGGTTACTATAAATATAATTTTGTTCGTGCAAGTCACTGTCCCTGTGCCATCATGCTGCGATCTGCCGTAGGTATCAAGAGCATGCAGTGACTGCCAGCAGTCAGTGGCGTTTTATAGTGCAGTATAAGCCTAGTCACAGACTTTGGTGTGTTTAGTGCTGCCTCATTGTTTCCACTCGCTAACAACCACTCGCATACAGCAATCACAGCAGACGCTTCTGGCAGATCGTAATAATGAGGTTAATGTCAAAGGCGATTTAAAGAGCTCAAGCACTCCTTAGAGCACGCGCCTTGCAGGTGGCAATTGTATCTGCTCAGCAGTAACTTCAACTCATAATCTTCACCTCAGTTACCTCACCTTTCTTACCACTTTCTTAAATGAACCTGCCGTTACCTAATTTGCTTTGGGGCCTATTATATCTACTAGAAAAGGCTTTAGGGCTGATTCAGTAAACCTTGTGCAGTCCTATTCGAAGGTCGTGCCGCATTGAACTTCCCCGAAACTCTTGCGCCTTTTCTGTGGACCTGTTGGGGTGAATGGTCGCATTCCAGGCGTGTCTCTAAATATAAGAAAACTGATTGGTTGACCATTTCTTTATTTGTCTGGGTTTTAAAACTAGTTCAGGAATCAATTGTCAGAGACAAACCGGGCAGCAAGCACAGTAGTTAAGGAGAGTGGGGATATGAACCAATCAAACAGCAGTAACTGTAGTCCGGGTTGACTGCGGAGGGCTATGTATGCCGGTGCCTGATCTAAATATCGATTGCTTGGTTTGTTGCCAATTTTGTTTCTTGAGATTTAGTCCTTTTGGAGTTCTAAAACTCAGATAAATAAGGCAGTAGTCCCGGTGCATTCACCCCCCCCCCCACATCTTTTATTGACACATTCTCCTACATCTGAACTTCAGGTGTCAACTGTGGGCGATGGAGAAAAGCCGGCAGGGGCAGCGGCATGTGGTGTCAATCCCGCTGACGTTCAGCAGCTATTAGACGACATGCGGAAGATGAAGATCATCATCAAGGGTCATGAGAGGCGGATCAAACAGTTGGAGGAACGCCAGAAATGACACTAAGCCTTTCTGTTCTTGTCTTCCGTCGCCCTGCAACCGCCCGCCCCCTCCCTCCCTCCCTGACTCCTCCTAATTGCTGCTGATCTCGATTTTGGTCGTGTGTATTTCTTTTTGGATGCCTGCATAATCCCCCCCCTCCCCCTCCACCCTCCCAACAACAACAACAACAAC
>JAYGXS010000004.1:49148604-49193871 GCA_036362985.1 Ligula intestinalis | reverse complement strand
TGATTCCAGTTCTTGAATCGAACATTGCATTTACCCTGATATCCCCCGCCCCCCTCGCTCCCGTCTTATCTAACAACTAGCTCATTCGCACAAATGAACCCATTTGCATCCACTTATCCAGCCTCCCTGCCCCCACTCCATCCTTGTTATTAGGCCGATGACCGCCGCCTGTCCATAGAGAGAGCGAGAAAGAGTAAAGTTGGAGAGAGAGAGAGTGAATACTGTTGACTTTTCGAATAGGCACATGAGTCGTCACACGTGCCTGCACCTACGCATAAATCTGCACAGCGAATATATGTGCAGCCGGTCGTCGAACAACCTAATACTCCTTTTAAAAGTGCGTCTGTTGATTGCCTCCCCCGGCGCCCCGCCCCCCTGCTACGCTTACGTGTCAGTCCCCGCCTGACCGTCTGATTTTGCTCTTTCTCCCGCTCTCCGGTGCATCTTCTCACTCCAATTGAATTACCCGAGATCTAGCACGTTTTCGTGTTTGTGCCTGTGTTTGCGTACTCTCCGGCATCCGCTGCATGTGTGTGTCCGTCCGCTGCTTTCAGTCTCCTCCCCCCCCCCTCCGCCTGCACTGACCAAGTTGCCTGGTTTTTGTGTGTGTATGCGCATGCACATTGTCTCTCTGACCAGATCGCGATTCCCTCTGGCCTGTCTCTCTGTCTGTGTTCCCTGCTTTATTTCTTTGGCCCCGTTGGAGGCCATCTTCCGTCCATTTGCCTTCTTTCAGTGACGACAGCCTCTGCCTGGCGCTGGAAATAAATGTGAGATTGCCTGCTGATTCTCGCTCTCTCTCTCTTGCTGCATCTGTTTGGCCCTCAATGTGCACGAGTTCCTCCTTTTAATCGCCGTATGTTTCTTGTGCACTCGCATTCTGGGCTCTCTCGCAATGCGGCCACGTGTGCCTGTGGTGGTGGTAGTGGAGGGCTGCTCTCAGTTGCAATCTAGCGTCTAGTTTCCTCTTTTCGTGTTGAGCATGTAACCTTTAGTCTTGAGCGACGCGCTCAACTTGAAAGATTGTTGATTGATAGGATAACTTGGTCTGTGTGAGGGCCAGAACCCCTTCCACCATCGAAGACTGGATCGTATGTTGTAGTGGCCGAAGACGTTGGGGTTCGCGTACGACAGTTTAACCGTTGCTCTCACGAGATTCTTGTGAAAGCAGGCTAGCGGATAATCTACCCCACTCTTTCACCACCTCCATACCGGGACTCGATGTTAAGACAAAAGTTGAGAAGAGCGGAAATAGGGTAGGGCGCAGGCGGCTGGCGCTACCAACACTCAACACGTGTACCAAAAGCACACCTCGCTAGGTAGGTTCTCGCCTGGGAGCGCCATAATGACCACGTCAAGAAGGAGCTATTGAGCCCGACTCTCAGCCGCGGTAAGCCACTACACACAACAAGACACGTACTGGACTGACTGCGGTGTCCAAGTTATCCCGTCAGTTGGCAACCCTCCAGGCTATGGCTTTTAGTGCGCCGTGATGGTTTTCGGCGCATAAGATCGTTTGTAGTGGGAAAGAAATGCGCTGAGGGTCGACCTCACTTATTTCCCAATCGCCAGCAACAAACCACCGACTAGCTCGTCTGTATCGTTTTCCGGTTATGCAAAATTGGACGGAGTTGTAAATTACCACAACAGACACACCTATAAAGATGTAGGACAAGGAGTTAATAACACGCAAGGTATGTTATGGTAAAGGAATGGGTAAACAATAAAAAGGGAAGGTTAACGCTACAAGGTTCTGTACAAACGATCCATTGGTAGTGAGGTGTGACCACAAAATATCCGTTAGATACCGGCGTGGAGTGCAGTGGGGTCGACAACTGTGGGTGAGGGCCATGGAGATGCTAACGGTAGAGGACAAGCGGTTCGGTAACGGTGGCGGGTTAAGCAAAGTCAGAGTTAGGTAGGGAAAAAACGCCAGCCATGTTCACCGACACTATCGGGAACCACAGAAGACGCGTTCTCGACCGTGTTCCCACCTGCCCTCAGGGCGGCCGAGGTCTGCTAAACAAAACCTCCCCATTGTGGATCCATCTCTTCTCCTCTCAATCTGGTTTTTATGACAGAGCAGCCCCCCCTGACTATGCTGCTCCGACTCCTCCTCGCTGCCGGGATTGAAGCCAACCCGGCGGGGTTCCGGATCCAACAAGGGCTACTTGCCTGCCTACCGACACCATCGTCAGCCGGAATCCGCGCGGAAATTGACCCTGGCACATTCGAACAACTGACAGATTTGTGGTTTGTCGCATTGTGCTTCGTTAGGAGTAGCAGTGGTATGCATTGACGTGACCCCAGCCTTATTAGCTATCGCGTCCATATCCAGTCTCAACTCTGTGTTGCGATTTGAGCATCCCAGGTGTGAACAAGAAGGTTTCCTAGGCGCCGCGCAGGTCTGTATCAATCTAAGCGAATGCATCGTTGTGCCGTTTCCTAGCTACCGACACTCGGCGGCGGACGAGCTTATTTATGTGACTACAAATCAGGTTGGCATTTTCAGTAGGGAATTTAGGTTAATGGGCCCTGCTGTAACTATTTATCACCGTATAAGATATCATGGGAGCGTGGCGTCGAAAGTAACTGTTGATGGACTTCAACGGCTTGCTTCGGATGATCTCTATCGGCACGAGAGATTTTCATACCTGAACGCATCTTTTCCCGGCCACACGCAAAGTAGCAAATTAATGCGACATAAAGACTGCTATTTCACGGTCAGTCCACTGTTTTCTCGTCATGAGATTGTGGCTATTTCTATTGGAGAAGTCTTCACCTCCATCCATCTTGATTGAATGCTAAGACTGATATAGTAGAAACGAAGTTGGGTTTGGATTGGTTTGGCTACTAAGAAGGCGTTCTGTTCCGTCCTCTGCACAACACCTGCATCTCCTCCAACCCAATCGGGTCGGGCTGCAGTCGAATGTGTCGATGACAGCTACTATAAGGTCATTTTTATGAAGAGCGTTTGCCTCCTGTTTCTCGCATTTTCGATAATCTGTTTTTACCTCCAGTTTACAACAGTCGGGACCGTAATTCACGCTAATCATAAACAAGCTAAGAACGATCCTCTAGAACTTGGTTCTCTTATCCGGCCCGTATAGGGTGCTCATGGCGGCACCAATTCAAGCTAACTTGAGATCAGATTGGGGGACTGTTTGACCATCGATTTCCATTAAGTCTACCATATGCACCAATAGGTTGGTACAGTGATGGTGACTGGGTACAAAAGATAATTTAAAAGTGATAGCAGACGTAGTAAGCGCCAAGCGCACTCTTCACCTTCACCATGGATCAAGAAGACCAGATTGGATCCGCCGTTGGCCGCTTTCTCCAATGCAAGCCAAAAACCCCACTTAACTTAGTGTTAAGTGACAGTCGACTTTGCACGAGTACTACCGCACTGTCTACCCCCACTCATCCTCAGTAGGTGACAAGACAGATTCAAGGGAGCCAAAGCCGGTACTGCTAGTAGCTCTATTTCTACTAATACTACTACTAACTGTCAGAGGTGTCGCTGACTGAACTCACCGCTGGGGCTCATACTCCCTCGATCTCAACCAGACGTATGAATCTGGGTTTAAGCTATTCCGAGTAAATGCATGTCCGAGGCCTGGAGCACATCAAGGCTTGCCTTGGTTTCCACCCTCTCACCTCTGTCCACCAAAAACTGTCTCACATTTTACCAAGCTTGGACTAGGATACTGCTGCTAGAAGTAATATGTCACTGCTAAGAGTGCTTATGCTCGTAATCGTACTGAATAAAACCAGCGGATAGTATACTTTATTAATATATTCCTATAATTGTCTCAATAGCTGACATTCATCTTATTTTTGCAGCAAGCATAAAGGATGAGAGTATGAGCTTACGCACTTCCTTAACTTAATGTGGGCTCACTTGTAAGACACCCGGGCGAGCGGTCACGTCCGGTAGGCAAGTAAGCCCGCGGGATAGGTCAAACATCAATGCAAGCGAACATGCAAGTCCCAGGAAGTAATTTAGAAGAAGTAGGTTTGATCGCTGGGACAAAATTCACATCTACTTCTTTTCAGGTCAAGCAGTGCAGGGCAGGAGTCCAGGTGTTGGAAGGTTGTTTAAAAATTGTATATGACCGGTGGGTTTGAGTTCGATTTCGTAGTCCCCGTATGCGGTTTAGCTTCCCAATGACGGCAAATAAGTCAGGAACGATCAAATCAGTCAATTTTATCGGTAACACTCCGCCTCTGTCGATGCTGTCAGAAGACTTCCTCCGAAAAATAAAATCTGCATCAACTGAATTACAGCGGAGTAAGGACTTTTGCAAAAAGTATAGATTTTCTAATTTTTGCACGGGAGCCAGGCTTTATGAGTGTGACCGTTCTTACCGATAGTGCGTTTACAGTGAGGAATTAATCGAAATCGACACTGGTTATACTGATGAGAGCGGATATTAAAGCAAATCACTGATGTGGTTCTCGCACGACAGATAGCGTATAATTGTGTGAGTGGAAAAGGAGAGAGAACACTTTTTTCCCTTTCAAACAGCTGATTAAAGTGGGTTGTGAAAGTCATGCAATCCCATAAGATTCCAGGCCCGTGAGTTAAAAAGTTCCTTGAAGACTGCTCTCAGCTGATTTACTTTCCAGACGTGTCGCATACTTACCCCTCGTAACCAGTTGTTCAAGCTCCACTGAGAAGCAAAACTCGACGTCGACAAGTTAGATAGACTTGCCGCGCACCTGACTGACACAGGGGGCAACGTTGCGAATGCACACGATAACATAATGGTGAATCAGTCCCAGAATTGAATGCTCTTGAGCACACATCAAACATTTTTTTATTCCCGGGCAAGCTGTCAGCAGCCTGGACGCCCTTATTATTTTCACTTACGATAATCTTTCTTGCTTCTGTGGGACAACGCCTCAAATTCAACGAGTGAAAGCAATGAATTGCTATCGTATGTATACCGAGGAGACTGCACCATTAGCCGCTTCAGGCTTGTCTACTTTTTCTGGTGCCGGTCATTCCCCCGATTCTCACCTGTAAGTGAACGCATATCGATGGCCATATTAGCATAGTTCCCCTGCCCCTCCCCTCCACCCCACCAATCACCCATGTTGGGCTAGCACGAAAGGTCTAGACCGACTAGGAAGCCATATGCTCCATAACTTTGTGGTGCAGACACGATTACTTTCATGTGGATTAGTTCTCAGTAGTAGTAGACTTGCTGTACATCTACTGCACTCTCTTCTCATCCGGCTGTGCCCGGTGTCAAAACATACAGAAAAAGACCGCCGGAGCTCGCAATATGCTTGATTGAGATTCCACGGGGTAGGAGTGCCATAAAGGCCACGGGTGACTGGTACGTGTGCCTGAACCTACGCGTGCCACAGATTTCCCCTCCCCCCACATTCTGCGTTTGGTATGGAAGTGCAATCCAAATAACGCCTGCCATGCCCTGATCCGGACCCCTCTTTTTGATCCAAATTATCCATCAAACAGCCTGTTTAGGAGGCACGCAATACATACAGTGGGCCATGCATACGCCGAGGTAGGAACTAGGCCTGGTAAGCCAATCGAAGGATGCCATTCTGGTATTCAACGATTGAAAACATCGTCTACAGAAATGTGGTGCCCGTGCATTAGTGGGGTAATAAGACCAGGCAAATAAGTAGACGACTATATGTCTGCTGCATTAAGTTCTAGTACTGACGAACACTGGATCGACAGCTTCCTACCGTGCGTATTTTCGATATCTTTGGCTGGATTACTTCCCTTTAAAATGTTGGTGGCTTTTAGGGACGCTTGTATTTGCGTCCAATATCGCATTTATACGGAAGGCCGACTTGAACTTCGATGCAGGAACTGATGGACCTGACTGCTAGCAATTGTGACTGCTTAAACAGCAACAGGTGGAGTTTTTCCAACAATTCGTCCGAGAAAAATATGGGGATACAAGAGCCACCCTTTGACCTTTTGCCTAGCATCATCCAGATCGTATTTAAGCACTCGCGTGGTAGCCTAGAATAAAGTCTTGCTCCAGAGACAATGGTTTTTCCTATCCTCCGGATTTCTCTGAAATATCGTGCGATTAGAAACCGATGTAATGAACCAAGACACAGTGAACCGGTGACCCTGCGTATAATTCCAGCTAGTGTAAATATTCCAGTGTCCTAACCCTAATACCAGCCCAAGCATAATGACGTAATGTAGAAATAATGTACGTTCTACGCTACAGAGCAAGAAAAGGAGGATGCGATCACTGGAAAAAGAATTTTATTTTCCTGATGTTTCGGATACCGTCGGGAATCCTTAATCATAGGTGATGGAAGCATAGTCATAGTCATGTGCAGATACAGTCAAGACTAAACGTAATGCTCTCCTTAAGCCTAATCCTTAAATTGTTCTTGCCTTAACCATAACCCTAACCTTGTTTCTCCTGGAATTTGGCTGAAAGATACCCCTTTTGTGAGCGGTTCCTGTTCTCGTGTCCTGGTTAGGAGGACACATAAGGCACTCTTACCTGCCCTGCATATAATCTTCAGTTTGCTCTGAAGAGTTTTTGGGAGTGCCTCTTTGAACCGACTTCGGCTTGTCAGCTGCAAACTGTCGTCGCTTCCACCTCGTAGCCTTCGCCCTAGCTAGGCCTCGATTGTGTGGCTGCAGGTATAGCCGTCTTAAACAAAAGAACACAACCTTATGCGCTTGACAGTTGTACCTACTACGCGCGTACTACGCCGGCTTGAATTCAGCAGTCACTGGTCTAGGGTCGCCTGCGCTCCTCTCCCCCCCCCCCCTTGTCGTAATGCGGTGTGTGGCGAGCCGTCGCACTTCAACTCGACTGAATGAATAACGCAGACATGCACCTGCACATCTATGTAAAGAAAACGTACGCGAAGGTGCAATTGTACGTCATAAACCGACGCACACCTACGACAATATCCATGTGCTGTGATGACTGAATCAAACGCCATTGTTCGTTTGCCTGCATAATGACCCACAAATAAGACACCTTGGATGTAAATGTGTGGCTTTCTAACAAAAAATTGCAGAAAACTGCTGTTCATAAAATTTGTTTCTTAATAAGGCCTCCTAGCTTAGGAAGTCGATGTAACAGAGGCGAAGAAGGCTTCCCCTTCCTGAACAGTTCGAATGCACCTAGGCATCAAAACTAATCCACGAATATAACAGTGTGTGGTTAACATCTAGTGCAGGCTAAAGCGCAACGCAAGGAACGGTTTTGCTTCTACAACGGGCAACATTGTAGGTCCGCAGGAGGAAAAAGGAGTTAGATCAGGGCATAGCAGTCACTGTTGGAGATACGCATCTACTGAGAAGAAGACGACTCGATCGCTGAGACAATACGTTTATTCGCCTGAACTTACGAGATCTGCCGCGGATTTGTCACCAGAGACATAGTCAGAGAGCTGTCTGTCAGTGCTCTCTGACTATTTCTCTGATGATGAATCCGCGACGGATATCGAAACGTCAGGCGAATAACAGTATTTTCCCAGCGATCGAGTCGTCTTCTTCTCAATTACCTCCAAGGACTTTTATGCTTGCTTGTATACGCATCCATAACAAATTTCGCGCGTTGGGAGAGAGAAGGTGGTGCGCCTAGGTGTGCGATCTTCAGGCCCGGTTCCATAAGGGAAAGGGAGAAGTAAAATGCCAACTGGAAGAAATAGTGTTTCATGTACAGAGGTAGCGGAAATCGACTATCGGACGGACATGCGTCCGCAATCAAGGGGGGCCGCGTCCGATATGTGTGAGCATGGCAGTCGTCGTGGTGAGGTGCTGTGTGAGTCAGCCATAGGGAGATGATTAGCCAGATAGGATTGTCGTAGGCTAGTTAGTGTATGCGCACTTGCTAGCAGCCACAAACAGTTGAGCGTTGGCGCAGTTTGCGGCAACTGCGATTGGCTGTCCCAGAGGCAGGCCAAGATCCGCAATCATGTGACCTCATGCCCGGCGTGGCGTCGAAGGTCGAAGACGCAACAGAGTCACTAAATTGTGCTTCTATCCCTTAGCCACCGTGGGGTCGAGTGTTGGTACAGTTTGCGGCACCTGCGATTGACTTTCCTAGAGACGGGTGGAGACTTTCAATCACGTGACCTCATGTCTGGCCTGGTGCCTGAGGTGGAAGGTGCTACAAGCTCACTACACAGGTTCCCACCGTGTCAAACACTTGCGCTCTCTCTTGCCTACGGTCTTCTTTGCTTTATCATGGCACCGGACTCTGGTGGCGGAGCAGGACATACCCCGGCAAGACAACGGTCTTTGCCGGTAATACTATCTGCCAGCAGGAAAGAATGTTACATACTGCGTCTGTGTCCTCTCAATGTAAGCTAATTCACGTGCAATTTATCGTACCTGTATCAACAGGTGTTAAGGCTAAGAGGATTTAGCCCTAACAGCTACGATCTTCTAGGCCCATGGTTCCTTTAGGTGAGTAGAGAAGACAGTGGGAAAGCCAGATTGCTAGGAATAGTGTATTCTGCAGAAAGATAGGAGAATATGTGTAAAGAGTTTTGAATCGCGGACTAGTTCATCCGTTCTATAGTTGGGTCGGTCTGGAGGGACGACAGCGTGGGGAATAGCCGGATGGCCGGCGCATGCTTTGTTACAGTAGCCAATAACGTGGCTGATGTCTAAACTAGCAGTAGGGCGGTACCTTGAGATAGGCGAAGGCTGGTGTGCACGCGCGGGCCTTGCAGGCCAAAGGCGTCATGCGTCAGTACCTGATCTTGGGTTCCAAGTCCATTACACATGCACCCATCCTGATGTAGGGCATACGGTTCAACTCTTCGGAAACGACGGTCACACTAGCCTTGGAAACTCGGCGGCCCAGTAGCAATCACTATACTAGCGAAATTGCACCGAGAACATCGGTGGCCTTGGAGACTGGAGCCAAGATTGAGCTAGATGGTAAGCATCTGAACGTGGAATTCGTTATTTTGTTACCTATCTCCTTTCTTCAATACTTTAACTTTCATACAAGACAAGAAGCTGGTCAATTAGAAAAAAAGAGGCGTGATTCTTCAAGCGATACTTAAATTGACCAGATTTCGAAATCAGCGATAGAAAGAAAGAAGTTCTTGGTGGCACGTGCATTATGGGATGCAGATGCTAAGCGACCAAATATCTAACAAATTCGCAATTTTCACCTTTATTGCAGATGCTTGCGCTTCACTAGATCGCGCCTTGGTCGACTGCGTATCTGCGTCGTTAATTGGCAAAACTGAAATTTTTACAATCATTTTACCAATTAATCTAACACTGGACCCGCCCCAGTGGTGGCAACATCGTTCAGCTGTGCGCCACTCGCGTGATTGATTACTCAACTTGGACAAAATATAGGCATTAAATGGGGCAGAAGGTCAGTTTGCTTGATGATACTCTGAAGACCAGATAACCATGAAAAAATCAGTTCCCTGTGACAAAATGCGTGTCATCCAATGAGGGTTTTGTTCTCTTCCAAATTTATGGTGTGGCTAGAGTCCGTTAAGCAGGTTGAATCTTCAAAACTTGCGTCATTCCCCTACCGCGTTCGAATAGCTGCATGACGATTCCTTTTTTCTGGTTTGTCTGAACCAGTTGCTTTGCCCGAAAATGCACAAGATGTGACGAATGACTACAGGCGTTTCTGACCGTGGCAAAGGATATTTTGGTCACATGACTTACGTCACCTGCTAGGTGCTGCTTCTGGTGGGTACACAGCCCCAGCGCTGACACGCGTGCGACGAAGAAGACTGGCAGCGGCGTAAAAGATGTTCGCGCAGCCCGTGGAAATCTGGGTCCACTGAGATCCAACCTCATTTGCGTATGCGTGTTGTGAATAGCTCGAGTCGAAGTGAACTTCGCTAGAATCTCATGACTGTGGTTCTCGACGCCTGGATCAGCAAATCACAGTTGGCGCATAGATGCCTTCTGGCACGCGTGTAGGCTGTCTTCCTGGGCCGTGAGGATTCCTGCAACGAAGCCGCACTTCGGATCACGCCGCTACCGCGGGACGTCGTGCTCTCCGTAGTCAAATCTCTTTCCATCTATTCTTCTTTCCTCTGTGTACACAATATACTGTTCCTAACACTCTGGACTTCCCAAGACCTTTCTCTCTACTAAATAACCATCGTCTGAAGATCGCAGTTGCTAGGGCTTAACTTACTTAACCCCCCTTACGATATGCGCTGCAGGACGTAGCTGCGCAGGTGGCCATTCACACCGACCATCCGTCGAAGGCTGTTTAATTCAAGAGTCCTTGTTTTCCAGTTCACCACAGCAGGTCCCAAGCGGATGACAGAATGCCGTTGAACAGCTGTGTTTTGGCTGACTTCCGCTTCTGCTTGATCTATGAGTTCGAACATCGATTTGGATGAAGTCTACCATGTGCTCAAGAGCTGAGTGTTAGTATTTGCTGGTATTATTTCTGAATGTATTGTTAGTCAGAAGTGACCCTGAGTAAAGTCAGCACTGGGCTCATTTCCCCTCAATCTTGGCAGGAAGTCAAATAATACTGGTGCTGGCACTGACGCCACCATTTGTCAGAGTTGACGCTGTTTAAGCCAACGCTAGGGCTCCTTCCCCCTTGATCTCAACAAGGAGCGTGAATCTAGGTTTAAACTATCACGAGTAAGTACATGTTTGGGGCCCCTGAGTGCAGTAGTGCTTGCCTTGGTTTCCACCCTCTCAACTCTATCCATCAGGCTGTGTACGTTTCTAATAGGTGCGGACTAAAATACTGCTGCTATCGGTACGTACCTATGCCAAAGGGCTTATTCTAGTAATCATGCTTTATTAGGCCAACAATTAGTATACTTCAATACGGTCTGAGGGCTTTTTAAGAAGACAGCACCCTGTATGCACTCCCAATCTGTGTGAGGTAAAGTAATAAGCATCTGGATGATAATAGAGCGTTTTTAAATAATAGCACAAGTCTTAACATGTCCTTATGTTGTGCAGTTTGCCGGCTGTAAACTATATTTGGGTTTACTACAGTATCTATCTGTAGCTTGGACTTTACAGAAGTATGAAACCTTGAATTATGCTATTTCCAGTAAGTACATATTTGAAACACGGAGCACAAGCAGGGCTTCCTTTACTTTTCGCCCACTCAGCTCTGCCCATGAGAGCGTGGCAGTTTTCACTCAGTTTGGACTACAGAGGCTAGAATACTGCTGCCAGCAGTAGTGTACCTTCACTAAGGGTCTTAACTCTAGTGATCGTTTGTCGTAAGACAAACAAATAGTGTGCTGTCATACGGCCTGTGCGTGCTTGTAGGAAGCCGGTGCCCGGTATCCAGTATAAGGTAAATATTATTAAACTTAAAGCACGATATTTAAATTGTTTGTCTGCTTGGTACTCGTGTCATATCTGTTGCTTTCGTGTGTGTATTTAGTTTTGCTAAGTATTTGTTAAGGAGAATCTGGGGATGCAACCAACATGTGTCATCCTATATCTACCTCTGTTCAGCGCTACTCCAAAACATCCTCAGCTATTTCCACGTGGAACTGTAAGGGGTAGTTCTTCCACAGCCTAGTGCTCGGTATCTTGCAGACACATATTGCGGCGGTACCAATTTCGCTTCCTGATCAAGTTTGTCTAAATGCCATCTCGGTCAACGCTGGGTCATATATTTTTCTTTGGTTATTTGAGGTAGATATCGTTTGTGTTCCCCCCTTTCCCCCTCCGACAAAACAGGGGTGTAGTGCACTCTAGCAGCCACTTGGAAACCAAGATCAGCCGCTGACGCATGACGCCTTTGGCCTGTAAGGCCCGTGCGTGCACGCCAGCCTTCGTCCATCTCAAGGTCGCGCCCTACCGCTAGTCTAGACATTAGTCACGTAATTGGCTAATATAACAAGCATGCGCCGGCCATCCGGCTATTCCCAACGTTCTCGTAACACCGGAATTGACGCCCTAGTACCCAGGATGCGGTCATCTGCGATTCAAAACTCTTTCCATCTATTCTCCTGTCCTTCTGCAGAATACACTTTTCCTAACAATCTTGCTTTCACACCGTTTTCTCTCCTCTCCTAAGGAAACGGGCCTGGAAGGTTGTAGCTGTTAGGGTTACATTTTCTTAGCCTTAATCACAGGGTCGACACCTTGAACCCGACCCGACTAGGAAACGGATGCACTAGTCCGCGAGTCAAAACTCTTTCCATCTATTCTCTTATCCTTCTGCAGAATACACTTTTCCTAACAATCTGGTTTCTCCACCATCTTCATTCTTCACCTGAGGGAACCATGGGCCTGGAAGATAGGGGCACTGCTGGTGGTCTTCGCGTTAACTTCCAGGCAAATCACGTTGAAGGTAGGGTTAAAATTAGGCTTAGGGTTAAGACAAGGGAAAGGTAGCCCTCCCTAAAATGTAGGGCAATAACATCTGTCTGTGCTTTTAGCTGATGTTATAAAAAAAGGCGACACTTTACAACGGTCAAGCAATTTGTTGCTCGAATTCTTGATGAGGTTGCCCATCCTCTCCACTCTGAATTAATGTCTGCGAAGGCTTTCCATGCTATGCGCCGAAGCTTCCGACATATGTCCTGCCGCACATCAGCATATTGCTATTCCGTGATGCCAGTCATACGTAAAGAAACGGAAATCCAGAAGCTGAAATTGAGCCTGTCTCCAAAACCTGTAGATTTCTGAGTGTGTTGCTATTATATCCCGTGGTCTCAATGAATGGAACCATTTTTGCCGGCAATTTTGGATGCAACCTTCAAAATAAATAGTTTTTCTCTCTCATATTATGAGGCAAAGCATTTCTATTCTCCTGTTTTTTTTCGGGCGATGACCTCTTTGTAGATATTCAAGCCCAAGCATGAACGGTTGACGAATATGCGTTAGGGTTTAAATCATACAGTTTCTTATGAATAAATGTGGAACCTGAAATTGGTCTGAAACACTTCTAGTAACCTAAAACTACCCAGGCTTTTCATGAAGATTCGTCGATACGTTCGGGTATTTGCCAGTTATCAGTTTAACCCCCCCCCCCCCCTGCATATTAGCCTGCGGCCGCAACATCCACGTCTTCATGCAGAGTATGGCCATGGTTGTGAACAACGATGTAAGCCCCCTCGTGCATTAAGATACAGTAAGGGGTAACGGATGCTTCTGCGACCCCACTTCCCCGACAATGAATCGAGTAAGGGCTATATTGGCTTGGATGGATCAGCGTGTTATACGGTCCGATTTGGCGCACCCTAACTGCGCTTGACCATGACTGTATTATCGTCACCTATGATTAAGGATTCCCGAAGGAATTCGAAACGTCAGGAAAATAAAGTCCTTGTTCCAGTGACCGCATCTTCTTCTTCAGAACAGTTCACGTCAATAATTTTGGTAAGTATACAGCATGGTGAGTGCTGCAAGCAGAATTCCGCAATTTGCAAAAGGCTGGTAATCACTCGGCAGCCAACATTAAGTAAGGTTGTAGTACAGAGTATCGTGCAGCCTAATCGTAAGTCTTTTCAGTCACGTCAGGATTCCAGCTTTTTAACAAGTTTCTTCCTGGCCCCCTACAAAAGGTAGCGTTTGTGAAAAATGCCTTCTCAATTATTATGCATTGTTATCATTGATTTTGACTGCCTTTATAAATTCAAATATATTTTATTTAAAAAACACGCATGAAAATATTGTTTACTAGCGCGGAAGCCCGGCTTTGCCTTGGGCTTCCTTACATTTTGTTGTCCGCATTAAATTCTATGGGAACACTGACATTTTGCAACTGTAGTTGACGTCGGTAGTCTTTGGACATATCGTTTCTGTACTTCAACCGTAGATCATAGGGGCAGTTTAACTCAGCTTCTAATTACGAAGGCCAGTAGCCGTCGTAATTGAAATGGAGTGTTAGCAACGACAGCTTCAGCAATGGTATTCTCCCACTGATTATCATCTTGAAGCAGACCAGGCCTCGCACAGGCTTCTCTGTAGGTTGAACACAGAAAACCGTCAATCGTCCTAAGATCTTTAAACGATCTTGGTCCTTTAACTTCATGGAGTAACATTCGTAAGTAGAAGCATTCTTGTTGAGAGGGGTGAACAGTGTATATTCTACCCATTTTCACATCATACTTGATGCCCGGATGTCCCTCAACTGGAATACCTACCTTTCGTCGGGCCCACTTGTTTCGATTCCATATGTAGTATGAGGGGACCTGAATATATAAATCTGTCTGGGCAAACAAATCTTGCTGGCACAAGTTGAAGAAAACAGTCAAAGTTGTATCTTTGGGATTCTGAAGCTAATCTAAGAGGAATCCTTCCGTAAAGTAAATCCGTTGTCCATTTTCCAGGTGGACGCTTAAGTGTTCAATGGCCGGAACATTTTTATGAATATAAAAACCAAAGGTTCTCCAGAATGCTTCATTACTGCTGATGTATCTGCCCATTTCATACTGGGTAATCTCACCAATGTTGTTACGGCGGTTGAGGAAGCACATTGCGGTATCGGATCCTTTGTTGATGTACTTGCAGACGTAGTTGATAGACTTCGCTGAGTTGCAAAATTCAGCATTGATGTGGGCATTGAATACTTTTTGACATTAAGGGACAATATGGCACAATCCAATGGTTATCAATTACTACACTACCGTTTCGCCTTTTATTGATAACTGCTTCGAATCCGCCAATCTCAGGTTGTCGCCTTCTATAACGAGGGTAACCATCCCCATCGGTCTGAGTTGCATCTAGGAAGCGCTTAGCATATCTCTTGGTACATTTTCCACCCTTCATGCAAGGGCTGTCGGGATTTATCTGACCGCATGGGCCATGCACCATTTGAGTTTTGATCGTTTCAAACAGGACATGGTCAACGGATCGGTCCGGCAACTCTGCGCATATCAATTTGTCGACATCGGAAGAGTGCAATTTTTCCTGTAGCCAAACAAAAATGTGAGCGTGGGGTAATTCTCTCTTTTGCCACTCTCCAGTGTACATGTGACACTGAACATCACCGAAAATTTTGAATTTTGTGATGAGTCTCATCATGGTTTTCAACTTAACCTGGAATACCCGCGCGGACAAATCATGGCGGTCCTGTGGCTTTTGACCGGGGAACGACTCATCAGTAATTTCAGGCCACGATGGGTTGCAGGTTAACGTAATGAATAGATCCGGGCGACCAAAATGCATATCAAAAAACCAACATATCTTGAGTTTTCTCATACATATAGCGAGGAGACCCAATGTGGCTTGACGGCAAGATGAAAGGTGGACCGCGACCAGCATCATTACCACCATCAGAAAGGTTATTGTCTCTAAGGTGAATGAAGTTGTCCGCGCAAAGTCCTGGTGTGTGCGGAAATAGCAAAGGCGCTCTGTTTCCATTTTGGCAAACATATCAACAGCAAATTGAAGGAACAACATTTTGAATAGACAAACTAGGTTAAAAGTTCGTTCCCGAAACATAAAGTGATATAAGTAGAAGGCTTTAAAACTAACTGTTTTACGGGTGCCAATTTGAGGTATACCGAAGCGATAACCGTCTTCACCATTGACATGCATGAGAGGGTATTGTAAGGCGTCGTATGAGCGGTGTGTCTCGTATATCCTTTGCAACCTATCGTCCTTCCTTCTCAAGACAATATCTCTGTTGCCGTGCTGTGTTTCAGACATGATGACGGCCACCTCGTTGCACGTGAGAGCATTTATCGCAAAGGAGTAAAGGCTACGCCGGTTAACCCTAACGACTGCGATCTTCCAGGTCCGGTTCCTTAGGAGATGATGGAGAATTCTTGGAAAAGCAGAGAAGGAGAAGGTTATATTCTGTACAGAAAACGAAGAAGAATAGAGAGTAGAAAGGTGGTTGAATCCGCCTGGCGTCGAGTTCGACTATTAGCACCGTGAGATAGCACTGCAGCGTCGCGTCCGTCTCGAGCCGAGGCGGAAGGCCGAGTAACTCCAACGTCAGTCGCCGAAGACTTTTGTCCGTCTGATGGCCTTGATGGTGATTGGTGAACACCAAGGACAGAAACCAGTGGGGGAGTCCCTGTCTCGCGCGATGGTTGCCGAGTGCGCGGCAATCAAAGATAGACACAGTGCGTAGGAGTTTAGTCGGCGCGCGTAGCGACTGAACTTGCGTGGCTTTTGGCAACGAAGCCAGCGTGATTCAGCGGGGCAGGCTTCCACACATTACATTTTCGTTGGTCTTCTTCACGAGGACGTTTATCGACATCGATGACAATAGTAAAGTCAATGGAAGCGTGCATCTCCAGGGTGGACTTGAAACTGTTAACGCAGCTGTTGCGCTGGTGTAGCATGTCTTGAAGGAGCAATATTATGTGATGCTTTAAGCCTGGGTACACTCGGGATCAGCTTTGAGCCTGTAGGTTGATGTCTTCTACGAAGTATATTTTTAGAAATTTCGGCTCACCATCAGGCGAAGGTAGTAACGATCCAATCCGGTGGCAAACTTGGCCTTCCACCTTACAGGTAGGCATGAGTCAACCTCATGAACAATGTTGGCACCAAAGGGGGACATTTGAAACGTCCCGTTGTATTTACTGATGTTCGAAAGAAATTTTTTCGAGTCGTCGGTATTACCAGCAAGTAATGTTTGGAGTATTTTTGGTGGTTGGGGGAAGTTATTCAGTAGCACTTTGCCATTGGAACAGCCTATGCCGATTGTCTCACCAACCCATTTTTTCGCCTGAAAATGTCCAAAAACTTCCACCACCTTCCAAATGGAAACATTTGCATCGCCCGCATAACCAAGACTTGGGTTGTAATTGAGTGAGGCTTTGTTCCATAGTTGAGCCTTTATGGAAGCAACCAGCGGGCCAGAGTCGCCAAACCGTATGTGAATTGGTTGCGAACTTGAGTTTCCAGCATCGGTTGAGCGTAGATCCGCTCTTTGTGATGCTTGCATAGCCAGGCGTGCACTTCTACGTCTGGGTAATTCGTTTTGCCGACGTTGCGAATCTCCTACCCTACCTAGCTCTCTTCTTCGCAGGCTTTGACGTCGGTTTCTTGGGAGCGGTTATTTTGATGGCGAATCGCATCTTCGTGTCTTCTTTGCAGCATTTGATCTTCGGTTTGCTTGGGAGTTTTGATATCGTGACGCATGGCATTATTCTCCAGGCGAAGCTGTCTTTCTGCTTGTGTTTCTTGCGAACGTCTATTAACATTGGCAAATCTCTTCGGTTCATTCGTCTGAACTTGTGTTCTCGCGGCTGCTCTAATTCCTTTTCTACCTAATGAGGTAGAACCTACAAATAGGTTATTATTCTGAGCAAAATAACATTGGGTAGAAAAGAAGTAAGTTAACAACGTTACCTTCAGTCACCGGCCCAGCATCGTTTGTCGAGTTGTTTGTGTTCAGAACATTTCTGACGGCATCACTGTTGTCCATAATGCTAGTTTTTAAGGGTTGGATTGTATGTGAATGGATTTATGTGGTAGGCCATTCAATCTAATCTAAGAGCTAGCCCGCGACAACCTACGCGTGAGCAAAGGGGGTGTCCAAGTGAGTATGAAAAAGCTGTGCAAACACCGTTATAGCCCTTGCTGCATTAGTGGCGGGAGGAGGGGGGGGGGTAATGTTTCAAGCAGCCGCGACGACCCCTTCCCCACCCCCGCCCACCCCCCGTGGCGTATTCACATCCGCCTGTCACGTCGGGTGTCATTCGGGGCGACAGCGACATGATCGCTGAATCCTCAACCGCACAGAAGAATGAGACGCCCAAGCAATGAAAGCAGTCAGATGCTCGGACAGTAGAGAAACACACACGCTCATGCCAGTGCCACACGCGAGTCGAAGGCGCTTTTCGAGGTGACCCCTTCGACCAATGACCACGGAGACACACACGACAGACAGACAGACAACTCACTTTTATTAAGCATGCAGATTGCACTCATTTGGTAGCAAATTACGCCTTCTTTGAATTTCATACCTGAAGAAAGGGTATCTTTAGGTTTTAAAAAATTTATAATTGTGAAATGTCTTACTACTTTGAGGTGTTCTTTCATAGTGCATCGTATCCGTCAATTTATTAATGCTGCCTATAATGTATACAGCATGATCCACATCTATTACAAAATTTATGAGAATGTGTGACTTCTTCTTCCACCCGTAGGCAACAACGTACTTTTCCTTAAACAGGATATACGCATCATGCAGTTTGGAACGCTTGAATTCAGTTCTAGCGACCAGTAGATTTCAAAACTATTCGGCAATTTATGAACTTTTTTGAAATCCGAAATATACACTTTTTTCGAGCATAAAAATTCAGAAAAGCATAATCTGCCACCAAACGAGTACAGGAAAGAATATTTTCGTGCATGTTTTTTAGAAAATATTTTCGTATTTGTAAAGGCAGTCAATGATAGAATTGCAGACTTCTTTAATTGCAATTTTTACAGAATCTACTTTTTATAAGTGGTCAGGAAGACGCTCATTATAAAGCCGGCATCCTGGCAAAGCAAGGAGCCCGTGGGCCAGTGGTAGAGTCTTGAACTCAATGACCAAAGGTCTCGGGTTCAAATCTCGAGGCTTCCAACCCTTGAGATTGGGTATGACTGGCTGCTGATGGCTAACAAGCCAGAAATGGCCATTCCGGTTCCCCTTTGCTTTGTCAGATCCATTTCATCACATCCTGAAGTGGCTGAAAAGGCTTGACATTAGGCTTCACGGTGATCAGTATTACGATAGTAAGATATGTTAGTTTGCGAGTGATGACCAGTCTTTCGGCATTTGATTGCAGCACTCGCCACACTGTACATATTTCTTTTAATGGCCAACGGTTTATCACCCTCTTCCGTCCCTTTAACTGCTCCTTCCCCATTTCCACCGTACTCCTATTACGTGCCTACTTATCGATTCCGTTCACTAGGGAGGTCGTACAGGCATTGGCTGCCCAGTAGTTGATTGCCGAATACTTCCCTGAACATTGTTGTGTCCCATTTGGCGCATACCGTTCGACTTTCTTCATTTGTTTATTGGGTAACTGGCAGTCGTGCTTGCAAGTGCTGACCTTACAGGATGCACTGCGCACGGGGTTTATCCCATGAAATGACCTTATTTAGGTGGCCAAAAAAAACGACAAGGAAAAACGAATTTAATGGACAACATGCGTGCATTCAAGAGATTGGGCCATTCTGCGAGGTCGGGAGTTTGACAATTGGGCCGAAAGTACATCTATTCGGCTACCGTTATCCACAGAACTGCCAAAACATTCGCATCCAGCGCGCGCGCGTGCGCATAAAATCCGGCAGGGAATGTTGTTTGGTGTTACTCACGTTGTAGAATCTACCGAGAATCAGGGTAGGCGACTACCCCCCCCCCACACGCACACACAGAACTCTGTCTTAAGCCATTTAAAATTAATAAGGCCCGTTCCGGACGGCCGAGTTGTAGGTGTCACACTGGCCAGGGGGGCTAGCACATTAGTGCGTGAAGCTGGGCGATTGCGTAAACAGCGCATTTATTTGGGGCTGGGGCAGGGTGGGTCATGTCATTCAGATAAATGTGGCCGGGGGGAGGGGGGTATTATGCGGGCGAATTACTGGGGCGGAAGACGGAGTGGCGGTTACGTAAGAGTCCAGACAGCCGGAAACCGACTAGCAGCCGTTGCTTTCGGACGTACGAGGAGGATCAGTGAACCGTGCACACACAAACCGCTGTAATGAGAGCCCGGATCAACGTGACCATCAGTGCTGCTTGCGAAGGCGTAGCCGGCTCTGAGAATTTTTTTCGCCTGCTGGGCGTAGCAACTGAGGCGGCAATTAGTCTTAAATGCTTACCCAACTACGATAAAAAAGGGGCCGGTATGAGGTACGACCAGATTGTGTTCTTTGATATGAATTCGTAGATCTCGACCTGTATGACCAATTCACGTGTAAAAGCACCTAGCATGCTGGCTGCTGTAGATGGCAATCATCCAGGTAGGACGCTGGTTTGTGGACGATTCAGACACCAGGCAGTTTTACTTGCCACATGAACGCTTCAAAGCTGCCCTGCATAAATGCATTTATTTCCCTTATGTCGACCATCAACCGACTGATGAAATCGTGGCGGACGCTCCTGTTTACGTTATCTTATCGCGTGGTTTTAAGGCTAATGTGGTTAACCTTAACGACTGCCATCTTCCAGGCCCCGTGCCTAAGGAGGAGAGGGAAGTCATTGGAAGGCCAGAGTAGCAGAGTGGAAGAATAGTTAGAAGGAGTTTCGACTCAGAGGAGTGCAGCTCTGCACACGAGCGGGGCAGTGTCCGAACTGACGCCTGACACCGCATGGTGGTCTCTGTCTACACGGATTGAGGCCAACCCTCGAAATGAGGCTAGTCTACTAACACTGGAGTCTCGTTTGAGGGATTGAGGTCAAGCATATGTGGATTAAGGCCAAGTGCGCACGTTTGCGCCTGGTCTGAGTCACGCCGAAATCTGCCTTCGCGCGAGGTCCTATGCTCTGTGTGACCTCGTCTCTGGCGTCAAGAGTTAGGAGGTCGTCGGGCAGCAGAAGCACTACAACCTTATTGACTGACCAGACAATCAGCAAGGGCGTCTCATGGTCGCATCGCCGGCATTTCGGTGATAATATCGTGATCTCTACGGGCCCCTCCTCGTTGCTACCCTTATCGCAGGGGTCAAGTGAGTTAAACCCTAGCAACCGCGATCTTCAGACTATGGTTACTAAGTAGAGGAGAAGTCTTGTTAATGCCAGAGTAGTAGGAATAGTATATTGTGTACACAGAAAAACGAAGAATAGAAGGAAGGAGATTGACTACGGAATGCATGACCTTCCACGGGAGCGGCGTGATCCGAAGTGTGGCTTCGTTGCAGGAACCTTCGCAGCTCAGAGAGACAGCGTACACGCATGCAGGCTTTCTATTCATCACCTGACCAGAAGGGCATCTATGCGCCAACTGTGATTGGCTGATCCAGGTGTCGAGAACCACATTCGTGAGATCCTAGCGAAGTTCATTTTGACTTGAGCTAGTCAGAACACCCTTACTATACCGAAGAAAGCCGGGATGGCTTCCCCTGTCTTGCCTTGCACGTACTCATCAGCAGGAAGGCCCTACTTCATGGATATATTCTTTCCATGAGCGACAGCTTTCTTTCCTAAATCCTCAAATCACATTTAACCCTCCGTTGTTTCCGAAAAATTGTCAAGGACTTTTTTTTCACCACTCCTTTTGCTTTTGCTTCACCTACTGAGTCGTGCAATTTGGCATCGCTGTCAATCAGCCGAAGTTCTATGTCGGAGAATGTTTTCTACAGTACCGATGCATTTCTTGGTGGCCGTGTCACCAATGGGAAGCTCGGAAGCGTTTTCCTATATTTTCCTTGATACAACTGAACTGAGCTGCTTAAAGAGAATACGATTTCCCTAACGTCATCTCTTTATTGGGATTGGGAACTCGTAGCTGTCCGTGCCACAGTTTTTCACGAAACTGAGCGGGCGTTTGTTAGGCGGGAATTACCGATTTAGCAGGCCACATATATCGAAAGCCTATTGTAGTTTTCATTTTTCTATGAACCTTATTCCACTGGCAATGCCAAACCGAACGCTCATAAACATTATTATAATTGGTAAAGATGACAGGAGAACAGGACCCGCCCACAATCTCTTTGACTTTGCGTCCAGTTCCAGAAAAAAAATACGTACAGTCTTCAGGTGAGAATTAGGCTCAAGTTTACGGCCAAGTTTAAGGTAAAAGTTCAGGTCAGAGTTGGAGTTAGAGTCAGGATTATGTTAACTCTCATCGACGCCCGTTCACTCGACTGAAAACGGAACCCATCTGACCGGTTCTACCTTGGGACTCGACAGAGGCCCTGATAGCTGTAGCAGATAGGCAGATAGTATTGCCGGCAACGAGAAGGGACACTGGAATGGACATTTCTGGCTTATTAATCGTCGTCAACCAGTCATACTCAGATGCCACAGCTGTTAGGGCGTCTGTCGAGTCCAAAGGCAGAGCCCGACAGGTGAGTTCCATTTGCGGTCGGATGAACGTTCATCAACTAGAGTCAATATTCCTTGATCTCAACTGGGATAACAGCGAGCTCGTGGCAAAATGGTTAGGGCCTTTGACTCTGATCGATAGGTCGCGAGTTTGAAGCTTAGGTGTGACACCATCTGGGTCTAGGTATGACTGGCTGATGACATCCCAGTCTACCCCGTCTTTGCCGGCAATGCTATCTGCCTAGTATATTAACTATTAGATTTTGGGTTCATGTTCACTAGGGTCTAGAGGCTCTGGGGTAGAGTAAGGATTAAGAATAAGGTTACAGTTAGGTCTTATTGTTAGGATTATGACACAGGAACATTTATCGTTCCTGATATGAACCGCAAGGCCACCTATTTTAAGTGGTCGAATGGTCCACTTCTTGTGTCTTTACAGGTCATCTTTATCCTCTTGTGGTCCGCATAGGGCTTTAAAAAAATAAGATCGGTACACCTAGGCGTTCATCTCAAAGGAAATACGACTGGCATGCTTTGGTCGTGCATTTACCGACTTCCTGTAGGTCTTTTATCAGGTTGTGCAGATTTTTCTTTAATATGGATGGCGTTACGCTTAAACGTGCACTTTTTACTCATTAATATAAATTTATCCAGTAGGCAAAATATTGACGCGGCAGTCTTGACATGATGCTATGGATGGGCTATGGCCGTTGCTTTTTTCTCCGGACCAACAAACGACGGTCAACAGGCGTGCTGATGAAAACAAAGGATGCTGTACTCACCATTTCTGTCCTATTTAACCCCAGCCAGCTATGTCGCAGTCCGGACTGGCAACGAAGGCAGATTAAAAATAGAGTCTGCGTGTGTTTACTGTAACCGGATCTACGCTATCTCGAGCGCGTTAGACAGCGGTCGATGTCCCGTGGGATTATCTTGCTCGATGTGGCCTGCTTGTTGGACGGAATGGGGATTCGGCATCCAGGTCTTTCCGGCCTGAGGTTTGGGCAGAACTAGAACTAGAAATGGGAATTCCTCTCCTTCCCTTCCTAAAAATGGAATTTTACAAAAAGTTCTAACGTCCCAGCCGCGAAGCTACTGCCGCGTCCGCTTGCTTTAAGCTTCTGTCGCTGATGACCTGCTAATCGAAAAGCCGCTGTTTGGTAGGTAACAGAAGCCCCGGCCTAAAGCACGACAAGGTAAAAGGTCAGTTACCCCTTCCCACTCCCACTAGTGTGTACGGTTTGACCGATGTCGTTAGGACGAGAAGATTGGGCTGCTGGTAGCTAATAATAGCCCCCTATAATAAGTGGCTTTAAACAGTAGCCTATGCTACACTGTCGACGCTTACCTCGAATTCGCACCTGCCCGCCATATCCCCTTTTAATCCTATTTTCTTATCCCTACCCGAACCGTCTAACCTACTAATTTCCTTCAACTCGGTCGGTCAACCTCTCTATCTGTACGTCGGCAAAAATGCAGCACAAGAGGACGCGGCCCTTAAGTTGAAATTTCAGTCAGTGGTCTTGCTCGATTTTTGTTTTTTGTAAACCGAATTAAGGCCCAATGCTGGGGTGCAACGAAGCCGCGGTCCAATCAGAAATGCGGAAGGAATAGGGACAAGGACTACAAAGATTGGAGTGATGATTACGAATTTCTTTCTCGTCTTTACTCAGTCATGTTTCTGGTCTGGACAATGTAGCATTTTCGGAGATAAACTCCGATTTGTCTTAGCCCACTTTTCACCAACGTTAGCTGCACCGCACGCATAGTGCCAAAGAAATGTCCTTAGATTGATTCCCTCATCATCTCCGTCAAGTGATTTCTGTCGCTTTCAATGGCCTGATTTGTTTTCGACAGCTTATTTATAAGTACGATGTCCTTATTGAAGTACGGCTACCCTAACTGCCATTGCAAATGCCAAGCCAAGAAGGGAAAGCCGACAAATTTTATCTCGAAGTGTTTTCCAAGTATTCAGACTGCTAGTAGACAGTGATCGTCAGGTAGAGAAAATATATTATCAAACGCTGGTGAAATGAGAGTGGACGATTAAATAGTTGTATATAAGCAGCGAAAGCTCACAGTCCTGTTCGGGTGTTTGCATAGTCAGAAGTGACTCATTTTAATTTCCGAATTCTCTATTTTAACGACTAACAAAGTCATATATGCCGTTTTTATGAAGAGCATAAATGAATATGAAAAAAAGAATTCGCTTCGAAACTACTGAAGGCACTATTTTACAGTTTAACAAAAAGAACATGCAGTGCATTGGGTTCTGGGCAGAACACTACTAGTGAATTTCCAGGTTGGTATTACGTCGAGTTTGAGGTAGTTTTAAAGTCCACAAATATAGCAGCACTCACAAAACTTAGCCCATTTTAATCTAGTTTTTAATTTGCGTCTTCATCAATAGTCTGACCACCGTCAGTACTCAGCTATGGTTTGAGACAAATAAATTTGCCGAATTTAGCGACTACTAGAAAGGAAGGCAAGAAAGGATGGCAAGAGGTTCATGCAGTTGTAAGGTCCACGAAGAGAGTAAAAATCGGGATACCTCTGTTAGTATGTGCAAACATAGGAAGGCTGTTATTGTGATTTCTGCATTTGCCATTGTTTGACTCCGTTGTCTGCACAAAAATGTGGAATGACGCTAACGTCAACCTGCAGACTTTATATTTATCTTTACTTAAATGCTTCTTGTTAGAATGGAAGTAACATTGCGTTCCAGTATGGACCTCTTCTCCACCGCTACAACATGTCTTTACAATTCGAGGTTGAGTCCTCAAGACGCAAGCCACAACGTGTGCTTCTCACACAGAGCCGTACGATGAAGTTCAGTTCTAATTAGGACATTTGGTAAGCGGCGCTATTTTTAACCATAACCCGCATCTCTGTGTTTAAATTGATCTCTCTTGATCATCACGGTTAGGCAAGTAAAACGTCCAAGTCGCTGACTAAGTGGCACTTCTACTGGGTTTTATGAAATGAGCGATGGAGGCAAAAACTACCAGGAAAATGGTGAGAATGGTGGATCGTCAGTATTCTTACAAGCCTCTTTTTTCTTGTTGTGCCAAATCCTGGTCAATGACCTGGCGATGCCCAGGCGCTTAATGATGAGATGTTATAACGCGCAGGTCCACGCCGTACGAGCTGAGATTCGTGTCGTCTTTCCTCCTACTTTTTGTGCAAAATCCCCCTCAAATATAAGCCGCTTCCAGGTGGTTTTGTAGTGACTAGATCGCATCGACGTGAACTCCACTAGAATCTCATGACTGCGGTTCTCGACGTCTGGGAACAGCCAATCACTGTTACCACAAACCTGCATCCTTAGCACAGCGACGAATAGCATGCCTGTACGCGTTTCCGACGTGATCTGTCTGTCTGGTCAAAAACCTTCTAGGCCGACCCAGCCAATGAATGCTATCTCTCTCTCTCTCTTTCTGTCCACTGGCCTGACTACTGTCAAACTGGTACTTGACCCCGGCTAGCTCTCCTGGCTGGTCGTGTTCTCCCAAGTCAGACTTCTTTCATCTATTCTCCGTTATTATTAGGTGTAATGGTGCAGTGAGCAAGCTCTGCGTGCATGGCTCAACCTCGCCTCTTGCAACTGTTAGCACGTAGGCAGCAGTACCTCTCGACCGCAGTCATTTCTGACCAATCACTTTCAAAGCGGACCCACACAGAATCTCACTGTGACGACCACCGCCCTCTCACACTTTGGACACCGGCCCTCGCGGCTGCGAACGTACGCTCGTCCGGCTGCCAACCTTTTTCTCAACTAACGCTGTACATCGTACACTCTTCCTTCCACCTAACGTCCGACGCCTTCTCTTCCCACACGCTACGGGGCCTGAAGAGCACAGCGGCCAGGGTTTTCCTTATGAACTTAAGCAACTGCGATGAAGATACGCAAGGCCACGCCTTGGTAATTGGGATCCTTGTCGCTGCCCACACCATTTTGTCGTTGTGTTACAATCTTGATCGAGTGGTTGCTGTGCACCAGAGAGCGTGTCGTGGCCCCTAGCAGCCACTTGGAACCCAAGATCAGCTGCTGACGCATGGGGCTTTTGGCCTGCAAGGCCCGCGCGCCAACGCCAGCCTTCGCCCATCTCAAGGTCACGCCATGCCCGATAGTCTAGACATTAGCCGCGTGATTGACTGCCGTAACAAAGTATGCGCCGGCGATTCCCCACGCTCTTGTAACTTCGGACCACGTCAATCCAGCGGAATGACGTGCGCTCCGAGGTCAAACCTCTTCCTGCTCATTCTCCTTTTTTCTATATACAGAATAAACTATTCCTACTATTCTGGCCTACACAGACTTCTTCTCTCCTAAGGAACCGTGGTCTGAAGATCGCAGTCGCTAGGGTTTAACCTACTTAACCACCTGTGATAAACGCGGTGATACGTTTAGGTGTAGATTTTCGTCATTCCAGCTGCCGGCGTCTCCTCATACGTGCTGTCTTATTGTTTATGACGCTACACCAGTTCTGGGTGGAAAGGTAGGGGAAGGGAGCGTGGTAGATTTTGTGAAGTGCTATTATCCCTAGTGACCACGTTTTCTTCTGGCCTGCGGTGAAGCACGCGGTGGGCATGTGGTGGCCGCTTCTGTCCGACGCCCACCTAACTCTTGACGTCACAGACAAGGGCAATCAGAGCAGGACCTTGCACGAATGCACTTTTCGGTGGGCCTCTGACCAGACACAAGCTGACGCGCGAGACACGGACCGCCCACTCAGTGTCTGCCTCGCGCCGTCCAACCAATCACCAAAGAGACAGAGAGAGCTTTCGATGGCCGCTCGGGATGACTGACGCTAGACTCACTAGGCATTGCGCCCCCGCGCGGGGCGGACGCGACGACGCCACGCTCTCACAAGGTCCTCACGGTCGAACACCACGCCAGACTGAGTCAACCCTTCTGCTAATTATTCTCCTATTTATTTTGTGCATAATACAATCTTTTTACAACTCTGACTTCCCAAGACTCCTCCCATCTCCTAAGAAAACTATTGCCGCTGTGAGCTTCAGGTCTGGTTCCGTGTGGGATGTGAGAAAATGTGAGACGCTGGGTCGACGGACTAGTATATTCAGTACAGAGGTAGTGAAAAAGAGATAAGAGGAAGTTGACTGTCGGAAAAGTGCACAACCACTCGCGAGAGGGTGGTGTCTGAAGTGTGTGAGCGTGGCAGTCGTCTCAGTGAGTTCCCGCGTGAGTCAGCCCTAAAGGTGATCGGCCAGACCGCATTAGTGTCGGTCCACAAGTGCGCACTTGCTACCAGCTATGAGGGGCAAGATGTTGAGCGTTGAACATGGACTTGAGTAGAAATAAATGGTCAAGCTGTTACTAGTAGACCACCACTCTCAAATTTGCAGTAACTAGCTCCCGTCGCAGTGAACTTTGGGAACAGCCAATCACAGTTGCCGCAAAATTGCCTTCTGGCCCGGCGACAAATGGCAAGCCTGCAAGCGTGAATGCTTTCTCTGTCCACTGGCCTGACTGTTGTCAAACTGTCACTTGGACCTAGCTGGCCCTCTTGGCTGGTCGCGTGCTCCCAAATCATTCTTCTTCCTCTGTGTACACAATAAAATATTCCTTCTAGTCTGACCTCCATCGACTTCTCCTCCCCTTAGTAACCATGGTCTGAAGATCGCAGTTGCTAGGATTTAAATCACTTAATCCCCTGCGATAAATGTACTAAGTATATTGTTGTAGGCGTCGACTTCCTCGTGACTGGACAAATGACTGATGTTCAAGAGCTGCTGCCAACCCAAAAAGCATCGACTGATCACCAACTGCCGAACAAAACATCTTTTAAAGTACAACAACGAATAATAGTAGACGACAGTCAAACACAATTTAGTGTCATTGTTAAGTTCAAAAGGACACGTCAGTGTTTCAAGCTGCCTGCAAATCCGCTGAGTCTCAACCGCTCCATTCTTATATTTTTGCAACAGCAAAAGTTCTGCAAATTTTCCAATTTTTCCTTGTACGATTGAAAAGTTGCATTGGCAAGCAGTTGTTTTCGATCCTTCATCAGCATCAGGCCTTTACAGCGACATGGAGAATCACATAGAGAGGAAGATGAAAAGTTATGCACACCGCCATACCCGGCCATATTTTCTAGTTTGACGAAGCCGAAATCCTTGCAAGAGGTGGCAACCGCGTGAGCTGCGAGCTGCTCAAGTCATGTTTCTCAGGCCCCCAGTCCATCAACAAGCACAACGATTTAGTGTACTGAGAAATTTCCTGAGCAACGGAATTAGTCAAGTGGGAAGAACCAGGCGCAGCAACAACTCTGACGACAGTGGGCATAATTTTCCCAAAATTATCAAGCCCTCATCCGACGTTGACAAGCAAACTGTGGCAATTAGTTAACCATCACCGCAGCAATCAAGACCTCAAGTGGTGGCTACGGAAACTGACAATTATAGGTTGTATGCGGATGACCGCTACAAACTAGAAAAACCGTGCGACCTGTGCATATATCACCCTTATCAGCGCATGTCTTCGACTTTGTTACGATTGCCTATGATTAAGGATTCTCGACAGAATCCGAAACGACAGGAAAATAAAACTCTCGTTCCTGTGATCGCATCTTCTTCTTCTGAACTGCTTCCTGGAACTCGCATATTCTCCTCTACTGGCAGTGCTTATATAGTCCTTGTAGTAGGGGTGGGAGCAATTAGCCCCAAGTCAACGTCCTCAGTACGCTGAGTCCGGCATGCACAAGACGAAAGAACGACGAGGTGGCTAATTGCCCCCAGCCCTACTTAAAGAAATATATAAGCACTGTACATAGCTGCCCATTTTACTCTCGATGCTTTTCTCAATGTTACTGTAAGGACCTGATGATGCATGATCAAAAATAGCTGTTTGTCAATAGGACTTTTCAAGAGCAGAAGTGGCTGCCATCGGATTACGCAAGCTGCCCATACGCGTAAAGAAGAACCGCGTATAAGCTCGGCCAAGGGTCGGTTAATTGCGTACGATTTCCCGAACTATCCCACTTTCTCCCCCCCCCCCCTCGGCAAGACTGCCATTGCCTGTGAACTCAGTACCTCTTATTATCCCCAGCCCACCCCCTCCCCCTGATTCCCACACCTAACTTGTGCGTTACGACAAACTTTAGTCCATTCACTCGACCGATAATTTTTCGAAAGCTATCTTATGCTTGTCAATTAATTCATAGGTGGTAAGGCTAAGACGGTTAACCCTAACGCCTATAATCTTCCAGACCCTGGTTCCTTAGGAGATGGGAGAAGTCTTGGGAAGGGAGAGTAGACGGAACTTTATACTGTTTAACGAGTTATGGGAAAGTTTTCAATTGGTCTTGCAAGGCGTCCGACCGTGGGGCCGGCGTCGCCGCGACCGCGACGTGCGAGGCGCAATTCCAAGTGTCTCTTTGACCGCAGTCATTCCGGGCGGCCGCCGAATACTCGCTATGTCTCAGTAGATTGGTGGTCATTGGTTGCACAGCGCAAAGTTGGCAAGGCGAGACTGCGTGCCTTCGTAAGTGGCTCAGACCAATGAGCGAGAGCGGACAGGGGGTGCCGGCAAGTGGCGCCGGACCGCAGGCGGCATTAGGCGCGCAGGCCAAAGGCGCCATTAGTCAGATATTGGGTTTCAAGTGGCTGCTAGGGCCACTGAAAATTTGCTGGAACGTAACTGTCAATCCTCGTTCCATCACAGGCAATGAATTTCCTTCAAAGTTCGCACCAGTCCCTGCCAGTTGTGACACACTGCAACTTATTATATTTCACGGCTTTTTCTTTTCCCTGTTAAGCGTACAAGGAGCAAAGTTCGAGGAAATGCTTTCCTCGCAGATGTGTCACTGTCACTGACAATGAGCTCTTTCATGGCGGTCAAATCGCAGGCAAATGGAAGGACCGTGCTAGTATCTGATCAGTCTCTGTTTTCCACAGTTCCTACTATAGTCACACAGTGATTGGTCCAATCGACCTCCTACAGTATTGTAGTGGTCACTGCTGCCAGATGCAAACTGTCGCGCGAGCGAACGCACGCACCGTCTCCCCCATTCTGGCCTCAACCCACAGTTGCTTGACCTCAATCCGTCTGGAAAAACCTCAAAGCCGTGACTACCGTCAGAAGCACCTACGCGCGACCGTCTAATGCGACCACGCCGGTTCGTCCACGCGTGGTCCAATCAATGACCTTCAAGGCTGCGGCCAACGGTGGCCGCTCGAATGTCTGCTCCCAGACACCACTCCGGACCTAGCTCGCCTCGGTATCCTTCGGTTTTAAAATATTTTATAAATTGCCAAATAGTGTTGGACCTTGTCGACCGTTACACTGGCATTCACGGTTCCTACATTACATGCTCGATGCATTCCGCCTGAGGAAAAGCACGCATTTTTCTACGCTACGAAGAAGCGGCAAAACATTCCTCACAAAATTTGACAATGGATGTTGATCATGGTATTTTAATTATAGGCACCGAGTGAATATCTCACGGCGTTATAAAAACCTCAGAAATCTTTATAAACCAAAAATATATTTTCTTCAAATATATGAGTCGAATGAGGCAACTTTGTCAACACGAAAGGATCTACTTGCGCATTTTTTCGATAAAGGATATTTTAACTTAGGTGGGCATTGAAGAGCACTGAGAAAAAGACGTTTTGCAAAAGTGATCATTACATCGGGCCAAAAGGAAGCTCGATCAAAAGCCAACATTTTGAGGTGACTAAAATATTCTGAGATTAGGCTGCACACTTATTACAGACGCAGTTAAGTAATTTGTTAACGTTGGAAGTGCACTTCAAATTTTCAAAAGATGGGAAATGGACTTAAGTTTTGGTCGGTTAAATGAGAAGGAGCGCACGTAGTCAAAACATTATTAAGTCAACAGCCACTAAAACCGATATTTTTGCATTTTTCTATGGTTCGTCGAAAGTTTAAAAGCCACAAATAAAATTTACAAAATGCAAATATGTAGAAAATGCTGGAAAGCAAAAGTAAGGAAGCAGCATAAATGGTCTATTTCGGTTAGAATCATAAGGTTAAAAAACTGTAGAATGTGTTAAAAGTCCACTTGGTTACGCAGCCCTGCCTACCGGATACTGATTGCTGGATTGAATGCTGTAAGTACTGTGGGAGTCTTAAGTTCTAAGTGATTCAAGCCACACCCAAGTCACTATTGTGTATCACCACGTGACAGAACTGTCATTGTCGCCTTCAAAGTATAATGTATCGGGAGTCTGAGGGATTGGTAAGCAAATGCTGGCGCTCGACACTGACAACGAATGTGCGATGATCCATCAGAAGATCGCACTTACTAGATTTGAGTTTGCAGGACTTTGTTTAACCTGAATTCTTACTTGTTGCGTATGAAGTTGCATTGGAAGGACACTGTATACACGTAATTTTAGTGTCTTACGGCGAATTTATCGACATTTTAATAAATCTCACAAAGGTTACACTCTCAAAGGGAAATTTTTGAAGCAGTTCAAGCCAGTTGGAGAAGAAGAAGGTTTAGGTCCAGGAGAAAAGTAACGGGCAGAAAGTCCATCAAACTGAAAATGAACGCAATTATGAATGCACTGTGGGACTGTGATCAGTCCACTCCCTTCGCGATCGTAGGAGAGTTTTTTTGGAAGCAGGGATGTCATGCTTGTGGATGATTAGGACCTGTAATGGCTAGCTCAGCGCGAAGTGTACTTGTGAACGCATGTCGTGACTAGCTCAAGTCGAAGTGCATTTTCAGAAGGCTCGCTGTTTCCGGCCTCTGTAACAGCCAAACACAGGCCGACTGACACAGGACCTCATGTGACGACTGCCAAGCAGACCTCACTTCAGACGCCGTCTGCTGGCTTGCGGTTGTACGGTCGTCTGGTAGTCAATTTCCTACTGCCTGTTCTCCTATTCATTCTGTGCAGAATGTACTCGTCCTAACAAGCTGGCTTTCCCAAGACTACTCTCTTCGCCTAAGGAACAGGGCCTGGACGATCGCAGCCGTTAGGGTTAATCTTCTTAGCTTTAACCACAATTCGATAGACTAATCGGATCTTACTGCAGTTCTGTAGTTTGGGGCACCATACGAGAACAGAAGACAGTGACACATCTAAGGCTTTTTGTCAGAACAATCCTCCTCATAGGCTGAAGGCAATTGAGAATTGGATGAGTTAAATTGATGGAAAGTGGTAGTGACTGAGTATGCATACGATGAAGTGGGTCGCTTGCCTCGGGGTAATGCACGTGTTTTTTGAGGCTGAACATAACTAGGTAGATTATGTGGCAAGCCACGTCTGATGTTGTTTCAACTGCTTTCCACAAATTGATGTCGACGGTTTATCGGGCAGTGGTAGGACTATTGAGGCTTAACCCTAACAGCTGTAATCTTCAAGGCCCGGTTCCTTTAAGTGAGGAGAGAAGACGGTGGGAAAGCCAGATTATTAGGAATATCGGATTCTGCAGAAGGATATAAAAGTGTATGGAAAGAGTTTTGACTCTCGGATGATGGCAGTCCGGCTGTCAGGGCTTCAATTCCAGAGTGACGAGCGCGTCAGAAATCGCCACAATTACGGCGCATGCTTTGCTGCGACGGCCAATCCCGCGGCTGATGTATAGACTACCGGTCGGGCGCGACCTTGACATGGGCGAGGGCTAGCGTGGGCGCGCGGCCACGATGAAGCGTATTTCCGCGTCGGTTAAGGACGTTAGCGCCTAGCCCCAGGAGGCAGTGAGCGCGCAGGCTCTGCAAGCTTAAGGCGCCATGCGTCAGCGGCTGATCTTGGTTTCCAAGTGGTTGCAAGAGGCCACTGCAGGTTTCCCACCCGACTCAAAATTCCATGGTTGCATGGATCACCCTAGTAACATTATTTAATGTAATATATTTGCATGAGTAAGCTTGCCGTGCATATTCATAAACATGCAGTGTGCCTGTGGCAGTCCTTTTATTATCCCCATGTGTTCACACTTTTCGTCGCTGTCAATCTATGCGCTGCACTCGCGCGTGTGTGGCCAAATTCGCCGCAGCGCCCAGCGTGACGCATGTTGCCTTTGTCCGAACCACACAGGCGTCGCGGTCGTGACAAGCCTCAAGGTCGTCTTCATGTCTCGCTCTTGCCTAAGGCGAGTTAGGCACCTTCTGCTGATCGGCTGGCGGGCGCCCAAGCACCCCGTAACCTCTGCGCGGAGGCACAGACCAGACACGTCAACTGGCTGATTCACTGAGTGCACCTTGTTTCTGCAGAGACTTTTGTTAGCTCCTCTTTACAGTACACTGACCTACCTATTTGGTCTTACTGACTTCTTGACTTGGGGAACCTTCTGTAGTCGAAGATCTCTCCTTTCGACACTGGTGACTCCCTCCTACCACGTTCTTCTTCAAGTCTACGATATAGACAGCTATTGACCGTGGGCAGTTTTCCAGCTGAAGTTCAGCACATTTTAGCGCCTATTTCTGACTCTGCTAGTGCCACAACTCTCTCGAATGGCTGAAAAGCTTATGGAGACGTATGGATTCTCCAAAGCATCACCTGCCGCACTACCTGTTACTCCTGTTACTCCAGTTGTTTCTGTGTCTCCACTCTCAGAGCTGAAAGTTAAGTTTGCACAACTTACCGCGCAAATAGCTTCTCTTCAACAGCAAAAAGCCTTTTCATCTGAGACCCTGCCGAGGTCATCTTCCCGGCATTTCCAGCCAATTTCATCTGGCTCCACCTCATCCACCACCTGCCGTTATCACACCAGTTTTGGTGTTAAAGCCCGTCAGTGCATCTCTCCTTGCTCCTTTTTTCCACTCGGAGCAAACAGGTAAAACCGGTTCATGTGAAGGTTAATTCTACCAATCTTCCTGGCGTTCCTTAACCTAGTCGCACCTTCTAGGTTTACGACGGCAAAACTGGCAGACACTGGCGCTCAATTAAGTGTTATTCCTCCTTCAGCAGCCGACCGTCGGTCTCCAAACCCTGATTTCTTTCTGCAGGCCGTCAACACCTCCCCTATTGCCACTTTCGGTACCTGTTCCCTCTCGCTGGAGATCGGTTTACGGCGCCTTTTCCCGTGGGTGT
Organism: Ligula intestinalis; assembly: GCA_036362985.1. Classification (NCBI taxonomy): domain Eukaryota; kingdom Metazoa; phylum Platyhelminthes; class Cestoda; order Diphyllobothriidea; family Diphyllobothriidae; genus Ligula; species Ligula intestinalis. The sequence continues at coordinate 49,159,948 of JAYGXS010000004.1, read as the reverse complement.
TTGTAATTGCTGACGTGCTCTGTGCTATACTTGGTGCAGACTTTCTCGCCGCTTTTGGCCTTATTGTCGACCGCCGTCGTTCCCGCTTACTTGATGAGACTACGAAACTGACTTTCCCAGGAAATCCCTCATCTGAAGTGTCCCGCAAACTCGCTGTCTTGGACCCTGATCCTGGTAGTCCATTTCGCCAACTTCTTGCGGGATATCCTGGTCTCACTCGTCCCACCTTCCGTGTTTCAACATGACGTTGTTCACCATAGCCGGATGACTGGTCCTCCTGCCTTCTCTCGCCCTCGCCGTCTCGCGCCCTCGCCGTCTCGCGCCTGCATGACTTACTGCTGCCAAGGCCGAGTTCGAGCATATTCTCCAGATGGGCATTGTTCGTCAATCTGAAAGCCCATGGGCCTCCCCTCTTCATATGGTCGCTAAGGCATATTCTGGAGACTGGCGTACCTGTGGTGACTACAGGAGTTTACACAACGTCAATACCCTGGACCGCTACCCAGTTCCGCATCTTCAGGACTTTGCCGGTGCTTTATTCGGTAAATCAGTGTTTTCGAAGATAGACCTGGTCCGGGCCTTCCATCTGATTCCTTTTGCCACGGAGGATATTTCAAAGACAGCCGTGACAACCCCTTTTGGCTTCTTTGAGTTCATGCGTATGCCATTCGGACTTTGCAACGCTTCCCAGACCTTTCAGAGGTTTGTAGACAGAGTGCTTCGTGGCCTCCCTTTTGTCTACGCCTACATTGATGATGTCTTGGTTGCCAGCTATACCACCGAAGACCACATGCAGCATCTTGCAACGGTGTTTGACCACCCTCAACAATATAGCGTTGTCCTCAACCCGTCCAAGTGTGTCTTTGGTGTTCCTTCTCTTGAGTTTCTTGGACACCTAGTTGACACCAACGGCATCCATCCTCTCCCTTCCAAGGTTGCTGCTATTCGAGATTTTCCACCTCCTTCTTCAAAGCGTCAGCTGCAGCGATTATTGGGCATGGTGAATTTTTACCACTGGTTTCTTCCGAACTGTGCCGACACTATTTTGCCACTCATGAACCTCCTTTTGGGTCCCAAAGGTTCGTTCGAGCTATCTGCAGATGCCCTCGCAGCTTTCGACAAGACTAAGGTTGCCCTAGCTGACGCCGTCCTCTTGATACACCCAGTTCCCGATACTCCCATCTCACTCATGGTTGATGCTTCCAATGTTGCAGTCGGCGCGGTTCTCCAACAGCATCTTGCCGGTCAGGCTCAGCCTTTAGCTTTCTTCTCTAGGAAGTTAAAACCTGCCAAATCGCGCTACAGCACAGTTGGATGGGAGCTCCTTGCCGTCTACCTCGCCGTGAAATACTTTAGGCACGCGCTCGAGGACAGAGAATTCACAGTTTTCTCTGACAACAAGCCATTATCTTTTGCCCTGAAGTCACAGTCAGACAAGTTGAATCCCCGAGAGCTTCGCCAATTGGACTATATTTCTCAGTTCACCTCAGATATCTGCCACATCGGTGGGTCACGCAATGAGGTAGCTGACGCACTGTCCAGGCCTTCTATCGCTCATTTGCAATTTACCCCTGGGATCGACCTCGCTGAGGTGGCTGCCGAACAACGCCGTGTTGGCTGACCCTGTGATGAGGATGTTTCTGGACTGCAAATCCAGGAGTTGCCGCTGACGACTGGCAACGGCACCATTCTTTGTGACGTTTCTACCGCCTCTCATCGCCCCTTTGTGCCGCCGTCCCTTCGACGCAATGTCTTCTCCTCCCTTGACAACCTTTTTCACCCTGGGAGTCGAGCCACCGAGAAGCTAGTTTCCTGCCGCTTTGTCTGGCCTGGGATACACAAGGACCTGAAAAATTGGACTCGGGCTTGCCTCGCTTGTCAACGGAGTAAGGTCCACCGGCACAACAAAGCACCTATTGGCGCCTTCCCCAGTCCTGGTGCCAGGCTCATTTACGTTCATCTGGATATCGTAGGCCTCTTGCCTCTATCCAATGGTTTTTCCTATCTCTTCACTTGTGTGGATCGATTCACTCGATGGCTGGAGGCTATCCCTCTCCCAAATATCGAGGCTGCTGCGGTCTTCAAAGCTTTTCTCAGTCGTTGGGTTGCCATCTTTGGCGTTCCATCCACAAGCACGACTGGCCGTGGTGCTCAGTTCGAGTCTAACCTCTTCCAGTCTTTACTCTCCTTTTTTGGCTGTACTCGCATCCGCACTACAGAGCCTATCACCTGGCTGCCAACGGGATGGTCGAGCGGTTTCATCGCCAGTTGAAGGCCTCCCTACGCGCCGCGGCTGATCTGGAGAACTGGACGGACCATCTTCCCCTGGTCCTCTTGGGCATCCGCTCCTCCCTCAAGTCGGACTTTGACTGCTCCGCCGCTGAAGTGGTGTTCGGCGCCCCTGTTAGACTTCCCGGTGAGCTGATCTCACCAACCCCTCCAAATGCGGTCGAGGATTCTGCCAACCTCCTGCACCGTCTCCGGCAGTTTACACGGATGCTTTCTCCGGTTCCGCCCAGGCCCACTATCTCCAAGTCTTATCTCGAAAAAGACTTGGCGACCTTCTCTCATGTCTTTTTACGGTGTAATAGAGTTCGCCGGCCACTGGAACCTCCCTATGATGGCCCGTTCCGAGTTGTATCTCGCGGTGAAAAGACCTTCCGCATCCTTCGCAGAACACGAGAGGAGGTCGTGAGTGTGGACCGCCTCAAAGCTGCTGTCCCGGACATTCCGCCGGACGAGCCTTCGGGTTCCATTTCTTCTACTCCTCGACCCTCTATTCCTCCGTCCCGTTTGCTACCCCTTCCGTCCTATCCACTGCCATCCACAGTTACTCCTTCCACATTCACCCCCAACATTCCTGTCACAAGCCACTCTAGTACTGCGCCTCCTGCATACATTACCCGCAGTGGACGCCACGTTCACTTTCCTGACTGACTTGTTTCTCATCATTTTTAGATTTTTTAAAATTCCTTCGGCGTTGTTTTCTCTACGCCGCCTTCGATCTAGCTGGGGGTACTGTGGTGGTCCTATAATTATCCCCATGTGTTCACACTTTTCGTCGCTGTCAACCTATGTGCCGCACTCGCGCGCGTGTGGCCAAATTCGCCGCAGCGCCTTGCGTGACTCATGCTGCCTTTGTCCGAATCACGCAGGCGTCGCGGTCGTGACAAGCCTCAAGGTCGTCTTCATGTCTCGCTCTTGTCTAAGGCGAGTTAGGCACCTTCTGCTGATTGGCTGGTGGGCGCCCCAGCATCCCGTAACCTCTGCGCGGAGGCACAGACCAGACACGTCAACTGGCTGATTCACTGAGCGCACCTTGTTTCTGCAGAGCCTTTCGTTAGCTCCTTTTCACAGTACACTGTCCTACCTATTTGGTCTTACTGACTTCTTGACTTGGGGAACCTTCTGTAGTCGACTATCTCTCCCTTCGACATGCCTTACTTTTCATAGTATGAGAACCTTGATTTGGTGGATCGCATCCTTAGTGAGGTCGCTCACCCTTTACACTGTCAAATAATGGTTGCGAAGTCTTCCCATACTATGTGCCGAAGCCTCCGTCATATGTCTTGCCGTATCTCGGCATATCAGTACTCTCTACTCCCATTCCTAGCACGCTACCCCACACGTGTGAATAAGCGGAAATTCAGAAGTTAAAAGCCGACATATCTCCACAGCGGATGTGGATATCGCTTAAACCTTTAAATTTTGAGTATTCTATGACCCTTTACCTTAACTTATTCCCTCTTACTTTCCGTGAATGGAGCCATCTTTTGCTGAAAAAATTGAATACTCACGAATGCGAGAGAATAATCGTATTCCAGGAATGTCTATCGGTAAAGGAGACATATAGTCGATCACTGGAACAAAATTTATTTTTTCCTGAGCTTTCGAGCTCTTATAAGAGCCCATCGTCAAAGTTGGAGAAGCAGTAACAAATATGGAAGCTACTTGGGGCGTGTGTACAATAACTGAAATTTTGAACATGCAGAAAATCAATAATTGTGTGCTGCCGACTTGCCACTGAGGGCTGTGCTAGCCTGTGCCAGTAGGCAAGATCGACAAGTTGGGTGGAAATATTTACAGAAATAGAATCGTCAACAAAACAAGTAATAGTTATGATGGGAGGGATGGGCAATTAAAAAAGTCATAGGAGAATGGAAGGAGGATGAGAACAGACGGAGTATGTAGGCTTGGGCGCCACATGGCCACGTCAGCATCGACAGTGGGATGATTATGGAGGATGTTGGGCCAATTGATTATGGCGGGCGTCTGGATGTGATCGTTTTTAATAGCGTAAGGCCCTGTACGCCGGCGCTAATTCGACACATCTGTTGACCGAATTCTCATCCGTGGACCAGGCTTCGAAAAATGCTCTGCTCGTCTTGCTTCCCGCGTGGGCGAGTACCTTGACGGCAGCAAAGTTGAACTTATGGCCTGTTTCGTATGTGTGAGTTGCAACTTGTGATGATTCATCGCCTAGTCGCATGGCCTGCTTGTGTTCATGTATACGCGATCCGAGCATGCGTTCCGTTTGACCTGTATAATTACAGGAACAGTTTAGGCATGGGATGCGATATACTACTCCAGATTGTTCATTCTGCGTAAGTCGGTCTTTTATTTTCATCATTCTGCTGCGCATTGTAGCTTTGGGTCTGTGTGCAATTCCAGCACCTAGTCCCGCAGCGATGCGCTCAGTCGCTTCTGATACGTCTTTTATGTATGGCAGAGTGTGCCATATCTTCGTTGGTTCTTCTGTTTGGGTCCTCCGGGGTCGAACGCGTAGGCATAGGTTTATAAATGCTTTTGGATAACCGTTCCGCATGAACTGGTCACGGATATATCTGGCCTCGCGTGCCTTTTCCTCTGGTTCACTGCAATGGGTTTGGATCCGTTTGAAGATTGTTTTTACACAGCTCCATTTGTGAGCAACTGGATGGTTACTGAGAAAACCGAGAAGTTGTGTTGTGCTCGTCGCCTTCCTGTAAACCGTCATCTCGAATTCACCGTTGGGTGTTCTCTTGACGAGGACATCAAGGAAAGGCAGCTGCTGCTCTTTTTCTTCTTCCTGTGTAAATTGTATGTCAGAAAATATTCCTGTGAGTAAGTCATGGAAGTTTTGCAGCATATTTCTCTTGATGATGACAAACGTGTCGTCAACGTAGCGGCGCCAGAAGACAGGCTCATGTTGGGCGAAGGCGATGTTGTAGCGGGTCGTGCCTGGCTGACTAGCTCGCGTCGAAGTGCACTTTCCCAAACGCTCATCGATGTGCTTTCTCGACGTCTCGATCAGCCAATAATAGTTCTCGCATATATGAGGCGACGAATGAGGAGCTTGCACGCGTGCCCGACGCAAGTAGCCTCTCTGCCCAAAATCTCCAGGCCGACCTAGCCAATGAAAGATCTCCCTCTCTCTGTCTTCTGGCCCGACTACTCAAAGACCTCACTTGGAAATCGGCTCTGAGCGAGACGGGTTGGAGGCCGCGCGCTCATGCGCCCTCCGGCCGTACAGCCATGCCGGATGGAGTGGCAACTTTCCCATAACTTTTCTGTAAACAATACACTGTTCCGTCTACTCTCGCCTTTCCACCATCTTCTCTCCAATATCCTAAGGAACCAGGGTCTGGAAGATTTTAGGTGTTAAGGCCATAACCATCGTAGCCTTAGCTCCTATAATGTTTTCATAGTTCCTGTAGAACCAGTTCTGCCACTAAGCCAGAGATCGGGAAGCCCATCGGAGTTCCTTTGATCTGTTCGTACGTTTCTCCAGAAAAGGTAAAGTAAGTTTTCTGGCAGAATTCGAATAACCTCATAAGGTGTTCAATTTTTAGTGGGCTTTGGGCCTCATCATATGCCTCTTCAAGTCTCTTATGTAAGATATTGTACGCCAGTTTTGGCGGTATGGATTTGAACAACGAAGTCACATCGAAAAAGACCATGATTTCATCCGATTGAATCATCCAACCTCGGAGGTCCTCGAGGAATCGAGAGGCTGATTGAACTGAGGTAATCGAGTTGCCTTGGAGGAATTTAAGTTTTCTATACATCCACTTTGCAAAGTTATAGGTTGGGCTGCCTTTAATTGCAACGATTGGCCGAAGTGGGACATTCGGTTTTTGGATTTTTATGGACTACCAAAAATCCACAAACCGAATGTTCCACTTCGGCCAATCGTTGCCCTTAAAGGCAGCCCAACCTATGACTTGGCAAAGTGGATGTACAGAAAACTTAAATTTTTTCAAGGCAGTGAAAAATAATGATAAAAGGGCATTCTATTAAAGTAGCCAGTTTTTACAAGAGGTGCGTTTTGCTAGTGGTCATGACGAAGCTCGTTAAAAAGTTCACATCCTATCATGACTGAAATGACTGCAGAATAGACTACACGATAATTAGTATCGCAACTTGAGTCAATGCCGATTAGCGAAAGAGTATCAGTCTTTCGCATACATCGATAGGTTGCGTGAACTTTGGCGTCTGTTGTAGTAGCAGATAGGCGTACACCGGTCAGTTGGAGGACAGACTTGAAGCGGGTCGTGCCTGGCTGATTAGCTCGCGTCGAAGTGCACTTTCCCAAACGCTCACCGATGTGCTTTCTCGACGTCTCGATCAACCAATCATAGTTCTCGCATCTATGAGGCGACGAATGAGGAGCTTGCACGCGTGCCTGACGCAAGTTGCCTCTCTGCCCAAAATCTCCAGGCCGACCTACCCAATGAAAGATCTCCCTCTCTCTGTCTTATGGCCCGACTACTCTAAGACATCACTTGGGCCCGGTCAACCTACTGATCGGACGTGTCTCTCCCGAGTCAATCTACTCTCATCTATTCTCTTCTTCCGTTGTGTACACAATAAACTCTTCCTACTACTCTGGCCTTCCAAGACTTCTCTTCTCTACTAAGTAGCCATGGTCTGAAGATCGCAGTTGCACGGTTAGACTCACTTAACCCCCTGCGATAGACTCGTCCGTCCATGGTACCTTTAAAGTTCACACTCGAGCCTACCCATCAAGGCGGCTAATGATATAGACATTACCGACAACCACACACAAATATATTTTCTTGAAATCATGCATGGGAATATACTTTAATATACCCATTTGGTAGAAAATCACGTCGTCTTCAAATTTCGTACGCAGTTAGTGAGCATATTTGGGTTTTGAAATAATTTTTAAGTGTCACATCTTTGAAGACCATGTACGCCAATAGGAGGACTGTACAAATTTACTTACGTAGAAAGCACAGAGCTCGTAACTGGTAAGCCATATAAGTTAATGCGAGGAAAGATTGGACTGGAAGTTACTTGAGAATCGGATTAAAAACAGTTAATAGCATATGATCTTAAATTTGTCCGTCAAAGTCTCTCACTTTAAAAAAAATGTTTCATAACAGGTGAAAGGACTCAACGAAGTGTCAGACCAAGGACTAATTCTTCCTTTCAAGACAGAGCAAGGAAAAAGTTAAGAGCATGTCTTAGGCGGTTGCATATAGTGATTATTACCGGACGTTCATCTGTGTGTATGAGTAAATGCAATACCAATTCTTATGATAAATAAAATGATAGGTATTTGTTTTGAAACAAACAATTTCACTGCTGCGAGTCAACTAAGAAGACTCAAGGAGGTATGAGGAAGCTAGAAGCCTGCCAGTTAAGACTGAATGATTATATTGCAAATGCAAAGACTGATTACATTTTTAGACAATTCTGGAACGGTCTGCCGAAGTCATTCGATTATGCTGCACCCTTAAGCCTTTAAGATGTCATTTTTCCCATATGAGGATTGAATTGGAGATTCAATTTTAGGCAGCACATTATTAGTAACGGAAAACGTAGCAGTTTTCGACTGCATTCAATAAGAAAAGAAACTACCTGTTGTATGTTTATTAAAAGGTCAAGCACAGTGTACTCTAATGATGATTATAATTAGGTTTAAAATCTGTTAAAAAATTAGAAGCCATGTCGTCATTGCGAAGATTCAACACCCAGTAGGTATATCTGACCCGATAGCTGTGGGGATGTGACTAAACGTAACTCCAATTTTAATACTTGAATGTCACAAATTTACTTTAGCTGAGGCAAAATTCGTTTTGGTATCAACTTGCCAAAAAGTACAGTAGTCTGAAAATGTTCTGCACTTCTGCATCGACTGATAGAGATGAGCCCTAACGCTCTTTAATAGTCGGCACCATCGTCCTTGTCTAGAGACCGAGCCAGAAATGTGCATGAATATCAAACTTTGTAACACCTGTTACTCATTCTAATTAATGATACCACCTAAGCTTTGATAGTAATTCACGATATACTCTGTTAAGTTTTGGTCATTGCGAATACTTATCCTATTTAACCAACGCCTCAATATACCAACTCCGTTTCATGCTATCTTTTAATTTTTCTATGCAAAGTTTCTTGCTTTCGGGGCAATGTCAAATGGTTGTTACTAAGTTGTCGATAGAAGCAAATATACGAGCCCCAGGAAGCATGTTTAGGAGAAGAAGAAGATGCGATCACCGTAGCAAGATTTTGATTTTCCTGACGTTTCGGATTCTGTGGAGAATCCTTTATCATAGGTAACCGTAGGATAATGTAAGACATATAAGACATCTGCGCATGTTTAACACCATCCTACGGTTACATATGATTAAGAATTATCGATAGAATCTGAAACGTGGCAAAAATAAAAATCTTGTTCCAGTGATCGCTTCCTCTTCTTCTTCTTCTTCTTCTTCTTCTTCTTTTTCTTCTTCTTCTTCTCCTTCTTCTTCTTCTGTTACTGAATTATTCGGATTTTTGTGAACTGAGTCACCTATTTGAAAGTCAGCATATATTACTGATGCGTTTCTCAGACTATAAATTAATTACTCAACAGCTTTACAGCTGATTCAAGTGCATTTATAGCCGATGATAACGCTTTCAGAATTTGAAATTGAGACAGTTTTTGTCCTGGTGAATTTGACGCAATGAACTCACATACTGTAAGACTTGTCTTGGCGTACGGAATCGTACAATATGGCAGGTGTTTTGCCCGTGAGCTCTGCAAGTAATCGACGTTTCTTTGTCTATGTACAGCAAGCTGTGCTTAACAGACGTCCAGCTACACTTCTGTTGCATTCCCCAGGCAAAGCCCTTGCAAACGCAAGTTAGACAACTCTAACGGTATAGAATAACAGGCTTCCTACTTAAGACTAGCCTGACTTGTGTTCTTATATTACATTATCGGGGTAACTAGAGCAGAACCTGTAGGAGTGCATTATCTTGTAGCGACCCCCTTTCATAGTCATGCTTTCCTCGGACGCCGCACGGACTAGGTCATGTCTGGCGTGACCACCACGCGTCCGCAAGACACCATAGTCAAGGCCTCCGTTCAAGGTCACTCCTGTCTGGCTTTCTCAAGGCGGTCTAGTCTCACAGCCAACCACTTCTCAAGGTTAGACCAGTGCCCGAGATGCGGACGAGTTGTTTACGCTCAACCACTTCCAGAGCCGACGACTCACTGTTCGGTTGCAGACCTCCAGACCCGGTGATCGACTCGCCGGAATGCGACTCTGGACTGCACTCGTCTGGAAGTCACTTCTCCTATTGCTTACATACTACGCTTGTTCCTACCTTAGTAAATTCTCTCTGACACTATGGCCTTTCACGCCTTATCCTATTCGACTAGCTTATACATGTTGGGATAAGTTCTATTGCCTATTATCTGGCTGGACCACATTGTATCCCATAATCTTATGAGGGCAACGGCCGAGCATGAGCTTTATCGTGTGAATGGAACGGATGTGCGTGGGGTAAAGTATCAGGTAAAATGAAGTTATGTGCGTTCTGCCAAAGCAAAATCCAACTTAGCATTGCAGTTTTGGCGAGCAGGAAATTTTACAATCGCCTCCGCCAGCGCCCTGGATCGCTAGCTCACGTAGTCATTGATTTGCAAAGTCACCTTTCGGAGGAACGACGGTACGTCCTTTCGCGGAAAAATAAGAACTATGGGCATCCGTGATATTCCCCCCACAAAAATGCACAAGTTTCTACTGTGGGATTCTTCATTGAGGCGTCCAATAAGACCGAAACAAGACATGACTCCGCGGATGGGTGATAAACACTGATCCCTTTCACCTCCATAGGGTGGGGGCTCATTCCAAAGCGTGTAACGCATTCATGTGATGTCACTGATGAACTCGGTTTAGTTTTCTTGTTTTTAGACTGGCTGTTTATAGGAAGAAGTTGGTTGAGAATGTGTGTTTGCACCTCTACGATGGAACACACGGTAAATACGTTGGATCACTTATCGTAACGTGTTAAGGCTTCTAAGGTTAAACCCTAACGACTGCGATCTTCCAGGCTCGGTTCCTTAGGAGATGAGAGAAGTCTTGGAAAGCCAGAGTAGTAGGAACCATATATTGTTTCTAGAATGACTTGGATAATATTTCATAGGAAGGTTGACTCGGTCTGGCGTGCGTTCGACCGTGAGAGCCATGTGAGTGAGCAGCGGCGGCGCGTCCGCCCCGCGTCAGTACAGAATGCCAAGTGAGTCTAGCGTCAGTCATCCCGAGCGGCCACAGAATCCTCTCTCTGTCTCGCGGTCTTGATGGTGATTGGTTGGACCGCACGAAGACAGACACTGGTGTGGGTGGTCCGTGTCTCGAGCATCAGTTTGCGTCTGGTCAGCGGGAGGCCTAAAAGTACATTCGCGCAAGGTCCTGCTCTGAGTGATCTTGCCTGTGACGTCAAGAGATAGGTGGGCGTCTGGCAGAAACGACCACTGCACACTCAAGGAAGCAGGTCATCTTAGGGATGCGCGTCCATAAAAATGCCAAACAGGTGGAGAGGGGTGTAGTTTCTGTGATCTCCAAACCCAGATTTCGTGTGGGAAGAAACGAATTAAGAGAAATAATATATTCGATACAGAGCTAAAGGCGAATAGGTGGGAGGATGTTGGCAACCGGGCGCGCGTGCATCCGAAGTGTAAGAGCGCGGTAGTCATCACAGCGCGGTCTTGTTTGAGTACGCCTTGAAGGTGATTGACAATACTGGACTGCGGTCGGCAAACACTGGTGTGCACGTACTACCAGTCGCGAGATACGATAGTTTTAGCGTTGCGCACGGTCTTGGGCCACTACTACTACTGTTCCTACTACTGGCCACTGCCGAGTTCTTCTCTACTAAGTAATCATGGCCTGAAGATCACAGTTGCTCGAATTTAACTTTCTTAACCCCCTGCGATACTATCAAACTGACTGCCTATATAAAGAAGTGGGCTGGGAATGTGTGTTTGCGCTTCTAAAACGGACCACACGGTAAATACGTTGGATCACCAAGGGATGCGCGTCCGTAAAAATGCCAAATATGGGGAGAG
>JAYGXS010000004.1:49105586-49148594 GCA_036362985.1 Ligula intestinalis | reverse complement strand
GACTGCGGTTGGCAAACACTGGTGTGCACGTACTACCAGTCGCGAGAGGAAAGCGATTGAGCGCTGCGAGCAGATTCAGGTCAGTAAATGCAGGCTCACGCCACGCCGACCACCTGCGCTCGATCCCGCCTCCGATCATCTCGGCTTGTTCACGATGCCGGTATGATGTGAATGCGAAAAAGAAAGTAAGGCAGATGCAGTGGAGATCTCCTATAGAAACATCGAATGAATAAACTTCCGTCCCCAGAGAATACCCTTCCGTCTTCCCCCCTCGTATATTTTCAAACATCGGACTATCGTTATCAAGTAATTTACAGGTTAAGCACCGCTGCTGCGCCTTTCCTGCTGTCGGGGTGAGTGTTTGGGATTTTTTATACGTACATCGAGTAAATTATTAGCGTATGGCGTAAGCCTTAAGAAGGCTGGTAAATGTAAACGTAAAGGGCCTGTAGGCTCCTTTATTCTGTGTCAGGATGGATAGCAACAATGATCAATATTTCCGGCTGGTTTACCAACGGATACCTAGAGAGTCTGTTTCAGTGACATGCGTGTGTGTTTGGCCAGAAGCGACCACGATCACCGTCTATGTTTGACTAAATGCTTACTGACCTGGTGGGGCACAGTGTTCGCCAAGAATGGGTTAGTTGGCAGTAAACTCGACCGTCAGACAAAGGTGGGCAGTTGCGGCAGTTGGCTTCTTTAGGTCTCCTCATTTTGAACCAAGTGGCTTTGCAAATTAACACTTAGTAAACACTCCAGTACCTTTAATGGTAACTCAAAGGCGTAATATGTACAACGGTAGATAGGGGCTCACTGATTGCTTACGGAACTCACTAGTCATTCCTCTCGAGCCCCACCAGTAGTGGCACAGTGGCTCGGCAGAATGGCATTACCGAAAAAGACTAGGAAGACTGGAATACCCATTATCCATCAGCCAACCATACCCCATCCAATGTGGTGCGGCGCCAGAGGCTCGAACCTGTGACCGGTTGGTTCCGAGGCCAGCACTCTAACCCACAGAGTAACGGACTCGTCGTCTTGTCGGTTCCAATTGGGAATACAGTAATCGCCGGCTATTAAGCCCATGGTTACTAAGCCCAGCCGCTTATTAAGCCCAATTCGGTCTGGGTCCGAAGAGGGCTTAATAACCAACGACTACTGTAGGACTCTCCGGTTAATGCGCCCGCCGCCTATTAAGCCCAATTTGGTCTGGGCCCGAGGTGGGCTTAATAGCCGGCGACTGCTGTATTAACAGTAGTAGACAGACGCTTACCGTAATGGTAGTGGCCCCTAGCAGTCACTTGGTACCCACCATCAGCCGCTGACGCATGGCACCTTTGACCTGCAAGGCTTGCACGCCCATTACCGCCTGGGATCAGGTGCTAACTGTCGTTAACAGACGCCTCAATGTGGCCACGCGTGCAAACCAGCCTTCGCCCATCTCAAGGTCGCGCCACGACCGCTAGTCTAGACATTAGCCGCGTGATTGGCTGCCGTAACAAAGCATGCACCGGCGATTCCCAACGGTCTCGTCAATTCGGACTACGTTGCTCCAGCGGAAGGACGTGCTCTCCGTAGAAAAACTTCTTCCGGCTCATTCTCCGTTTCTCTGTATACAAAATAAACTATTCTTAGCATTCTGGCCTTCACAGACTTCTTCCCTCCTAAGGAACCATGGTATGATAGGCTTTAACTCTGTTAAGTACTGCGATACCGTAACCGATCGGTGAGCACCGATTTACTGCTGTCAATGTTTCCAATAGAAACTGACAAAACAGCCAGTCCATGACACAGGGAGTTAGAGCATTAGGCTTCTAAATAACAGGTTGCAGGTTCGAGCTCCATGTTATGTAGCATCTGAGGTCGGTTATGACTCGTGAGTGACGGTTTATAAGCCAGGAATGGTCATCTTAGTCTCCCCTGTCTTGCTCGATAATTAACTTCTGCCTATATCACCAGCAGCCTTGCGGCGTAGGCTCGAACATGAACTCTAAAAGCACCACGGGCGGACGAGTTTGTCCTTTAACTGATCGGCGTATGCCTACCAGCCAACAAGACAGCGAGTCCGTGGTGCAGTGGTTACAGCCATTGAAGACTCCATCGAAGTCTGTATCGGTATTATCGGTATAAATTTTTGGCAAAAGTAGCTTATGTAGCCCCACTTATATATCTCTAGTCCCAGCATTTTTTCCTGCAAAAACGGTGGTTCTAGAGTTTTGTGGGGTGTGAAAATAGGATAGGCAGAGAAGGAAATTTTTAGAAGTAAGTGATAAGTGAAAAAATGTAGTCGAAGTTGCTTCCCGCGGCCGCTGGGGGCAGGTTTTTCCGGATATAAATTGGAGGTGTGCGCGGCGCTTCGCGCCGCTGATTATACTAATCTAATTCCAGAACGGTAAGTTGGACCACAGGTAAGTTGAAGTAGACGACCTCCTAACCATCATTTCAATTTTTCGGGAAATTCAAGAAAACTACAACAGCACTTCTAAATACAGTAAAACAAAAAATGCATTTAGCATTTTTTAAAGTATACTCCACTGCGTGTCCTAATTTTCCTCCCATAAAACCCGATAAACACCGTTTTCGTGGGAAAGTATGCAGGTTGGAGGGATCAATGAGTGGGGCTACATAAGCTACTAATGTCTTATTTTCTTTATATATGTTAATGACTAGCGTTCTATGGGTTCACTGCAGTCAGGTAAGAGACGAATCTGATCTTCTCTAAAGAAACCTAAAAAGGACTATTTTCTGATGGTGATTAAAGTTTTCAGTAGTTAGAACATTTGAATAAGAAGAGATGCAAAAATATAAATTGCTTCTCGAAACGTCTCCCACGGGCGATAATTCGGAAGTTAAGGCCAGAATCAAGAAACAATGCCTAAAAGATGTGACTAAATGCGTCGAGAAATTCCTGTTATCTCGATTAAAATGAAGCACGCCTTATTAATAATAGTAAAGATGACAGCCCATGAGGCACATCAGAATAGGACCAACCTTTCCTCTCAATTCGTTCATCTTTCCAGAAAATCTGACAGCTGCGAGCCCCTGAGGAAATACAGAACCAATCTGATTCATTTTGCAAAAAATCGAAAAACAACAACGAAAACGTGCCACTGGAAAGGAACAATATTTACACCTGGAGAACCACCAAACAGTCGAATTTATTATCGCAAAAACCCTCAGTTTCGAAATATCATGAGAACAAAACGAAAAAATAATAATGCAAAACCGTTCTGGAAGAAAACGCAGCGCAAAAGACACCAAATGGAAGGCGCAGTTTGACTGATTTTCTTAATAAGAGCAGCCAAGTTGATCGTGAGAGAAAACCGTGCCAAAACCGGATTGGGCATTAAGTAGCTCTTCGAATGTCAGTAGAATAGGCTTCAGCAGGAGAAAGTTGGTTGAAGAGACCTGGCTAGGATGATAAGATTTTGCTGAAAACTTGATGCTTCAGGTGTCTGGGCACGTAGATGAGGCGGACGTTGGTTGGCAGCATTGGCAGGTGATTAAAATGCGGCGTGGGCGTGCGGCGCTCCAAACCAAACGAGCCTTACTAGCTCCTGCTTTGAATTTTCAAATATCTGACGCGGGATGAATAATGCAGTGCCTCAAAAGCGTGACGTCTTGAGCGTCGCCGTGAGAGTTATAGGCGCGCACTGAGGTCACAACAGCTAAAATAATGCCTACTTGATATGCGGCGTACGAAAAAGAATAATTTCCAGTTTCTCTTCTGGACAGGACTGTCTTCAGACGTCCGGCTTGCCTTTGCCTTATAATAGTAACAACTTACTTTTATCTGTTGGAGTAGTCCGACTTTCCTCTTTTTCGTTAAATTCCGCTGCTATAAGGTTGAATTTCCCTCCATGGTCATCAGTTGCCTGAGCAACGGGATTTTATGTTGATGGAGTTGATTCTTGGACGAGATGAAATGCTGGGAGTTGATTCTATTTATTACATTGAACCAACTATACGTTTCTTTGATTTAATATTTTTTGATTAATTTCAACGCAATTAAACATTCATTTACGCACGTTAACCAAGAATTAATTGTTTAACTGCAAATTACCCAAGACAGTTGGGCAGAGGGAATAAACAGTTAGGCGGCTCTACAAGACAGTCTTTCCCTCTAATGTTATTAAAGGACGCAGAATTGCAGTGCTCCCGCAGCGAACACATCCTTAAACGTCTGTAGCGACCTTGCATTCCTTAGCCATGATTTCCTCGGAAGCCGCGGGGACATGCCGTGTCTGCTATGTCCACCACGCGTGTATAAGAGACGATAGTAAAACCCCCGTTCAAGGTCACCTTCTGTTTGGCTTGCTGGTCAACCACTTCTTAAGGCCAGCGCACAAAATAACTTACAGCGGGGATGTTTACGCTCAGTCACCCCAAAAACCGGCGACCTACTGTTCGGTTGTAGTTCTCCGAACCCGGTCATCTACTTGCCGGACTGCGCCTCTGGATTCCGGCCCACTCATGGCTGGACTGCACTTGTCTGGGAGTTACTTACTTGTTACTTACATTATACTCCTGTTACACTTTATTAAATTATCCCTAACCACCTGGCCTTCCACGCCTTACTAGTTCATAACCGTTGGGATGCGTTCTATTTGGCCGGACTACTTTGTATCCCACACGTCCATATATTTGGAGAACAATTCTCATGAAAACTCAGCCTCATCAACCAGTCGGATCAGACAGCGTTACTAAAATGTCTCCTTAGCCTCTGTTTGAAACCCTTAGTGCTGCCGTTCAGTTCCGTTGTATCGCTGCTGTGTTCTTTTATCCCAATTACCAAAAAAATTCGTTTGTCCGTATCATTGACCGTCTATGCAGAAGGTCTTGTAGCGACCCCCTTTCTTAGTCATGCTTTCCTCGGACGCCGCACGGACTAGGTCATGTCTAGCGTGACCACCACGCGTCCGCAAGGCACCATAGTCAAGGCCTCCGTTCAAGGTCACTCCTGTCTGGCTTTCTCAAGGCGGCCTAGTCTCACTAGCCAACCACTTCTCAAGGTTAGACCAGTGCCCGAGATGCGGACGATTTGTTTACGCTCAACCACTTCCAGAGCCGACGACTCATTGTTCGGTTGCAGACCTCCAGACCCGGTGATCGACTCGCCGGAATGCGACTCTGAACTGCACTCGTCTGGAAGTCACTTCTCCTATTACTTACATACTACGCTTGTTCCTACCTTAGTAAATTCTCTCTGACACTATGGCCTTTCACGCCTTATCCTATTCGACTAGCTTATACATGTTGGGATACGTTCTATTGCCTATTATCTGGCTGGACCACATCGTATCCCGCATTGTTGACCCCGACGCTACTATATCCCACACACTCATGAACGAAAAATATGAAAACCAAATAATTATCTATGGTTACGTTTGCCTACTTGTTTCGAACGATGCATCACTCAAATGCTGAATTGTCTCCAAAAATATAACTAACGTCTACTCGCGACGTCTCTAATTTGTGATTTTGTTCAGGCAATACTATACATTCAGAGGACGGAGTACATTGAAATCTACATCATAGTCTTTATCAAGCAATTACGTTCGGCACTTGGCCTGGTTGGTGACGGGACTAGTAATGTTAACCTACAGTTCTACGTTTGCACACCTGACCTGCACTGGACAAGAGTGGTAAAATAGTCTTTCAAATATGTAGGTTTATGCGACATTCAGTGAAGGAAAAATTGTTACGAAGCATTGAAAAGCGCTGATTCGCTCCTTGAAAGCAAGTTTCCTTCTGAAGCAATCATTGTGCATGATTTGTGGGAAAACTAGTTTATGTAGTGCACCCCATGTACCCCTAGTCCCAGCATTTTGTCCCACAAAAACGGTGGTAATAGGGGTTTTCGGGTGGGGGAATAGGATGGGCAGGGAAGGAAATGTTTAAAAAGAAGTATAAATTGAAAAAACTCTAGTCGAATTAGTTTCCCGCGGCCGCTGGGAATAAGCTTTTCTTCATGCAATTTGAAGATGTGCAAACGCGCTTTGCGCTATGCTAATCTGACTCCAGAGAGGTAAGCAGGACCTCAGGTTAGTCAAAGTAGATGACCTTCTAACCACCATTTTTATTTTTCAGGAAGTTCAAGAAACCTACAATTTGATACTTGGGTTTTTCTGTAATGATAATACAGATTAGGAAAATCAAAATATATAAATCAGCAACATTTCTAAATGCAACAAAATAAAAATGCACATAGCAGTTATTAAAGTATATTCCACTGAGTACCCTAATTCCGCACCCATAAAACCATATGACCACCGTTTTCGTAGAACCAAATGCTGGGCCTAGGGATTAATGAGAAGCACTACATAAACTACTGTTGCCGATTTATGATAATGGTTGCAGCCTTATTACCCATCTGTTGGAGTACTTCCTGTGAAAAAGACAGTACATTAAATCTCGGACACTATTCTTACTCTCTAGGTAGGCACCATTTCTAAATAGGAGTGTTTTACACATTTCCGGCGTGCGGAAGGAGCTATTCTAAAAAGAAAAGAAGATGATCGGTGAACATCTCAAGTGATGGAGTAAATATACAAAAAAATTGCCCTCTATTTATTTCATGTGTGCACACTTTTGGGAATGTGGCCCTCTTTTACCTAAATTGATATCACCATTTTGATGTGATTCATTAATAAATGGAGATTTGAGATAAGTCGCCAACCAACTGGGATGATCTTTCCAGCTTGGTTTTCTGCAGCAGCAAGCCGTAAACGAGGGTTGAACTCAACATGGGGGCGAGCACCTCATCACGTAGTCACAGCTTTCTGATTTGATTGGGATTGTGCAAACTAGCACGCAGCAACAGCATTTGTCAGTCTATCTGAAATTCATTTTAGGGTAGGGGTGTTCCATCTCGCCCGGGGACTCCGGGCTTTGGATATTGGAAACATCAGAAGGAGAGGATGCGATCGCTGGACCAAGAATTTTACTGGCCTGAAGTTTCGGATTCTGGATTGAACCCATCAGCAGAAAAAACCACAGAAAGGTGTGCTAAGAACAAAGGGCACCACGTGGCCGCATGCATACTAAAATTAGCAGCTTTCATGATCATGGTTAGCGGTCGTGATTGGTGCGATGACTGCTTCGTACTTTGCGTCCTAGTTGTTAATTACCGCGATTTCATCATCCGCGTTGGTGCTTGGCGTGATAAGTATATAGAAGTGACGTTCACTGTTTAGCCTAGCTGCAGAACGGCAAAGTGCATTCCATTTTGTCCTCCAATTTCGGCATCAGAATCCACATTATCTACTGGACCGCGGTGACTAAACCGCAGGAAGTGTTACAAATGCAGACCAGCTGCACTGGGACGGCCTGAGCGGATACTCTGCCTGGAACTTATGGGGAAAAAGTAGCAATGCCCGTTTACAACGTGCATTCACCTTAAATAGGCAAACAAAACTCCCATACGGCAGCATCCCTTCGACAGACAGCACAAGTGGATCGAACTTTGAACCTTATTTCGGCGTGTCAACACCTGAGTTTGTAAGATCACTGGCTAAGGCTGGTTAGCAAGTCAGAAATGGTTATTTCTGCCTTCGAAATGTTTTTTGTTGATAACGCTTGCGGGCTTCTGACCCAGAGTACACAGTTTCGTGACGTGATACTCAGCGTTCAATAAAAAATGCAGACTTTACAACCACGAGGTTCACAAATAATATCCCTCTCTGCGATTAACCCTCTTCTGTCGTAGCCGCTTTTCCAAACTCACGGTGTGTCGACTGCTGGAGTGAGTTAAACAAACGACATTTCGCCCCAAGAACTGCGTGCTGACGCATATATAAACACCCGTAAAATGTAAGGCTGGTGTGAGTAGTGTCGGACTGTAAGCAAGAATACGCAAGCAGCCGTGCGTTTCTGCTGCGAAGTTTAGCACCTTCAAATTTTCTGCGTTTCCTGAGTGACAGCAGAGATTTTTACCTCAGAAACAAACTAAATTTAGTTTAATGGTCTTGCCTTTTGCGCAACTTTGGCCCGGAAATTTCTGTTTTGGATAGATGCTTTTTGTATAATTCTTATTTCCGGACAGCCATGCTGTGTACAGCCCATTAAACCGGCTAACTGAGATAAATCACACCAATTGTGCATTATCGGAGAGTGAAAAAAACAATGGCTGCTCTAATGGCAATTTTAATTTTTTGTTTCATGGAAGTCGGCGGAAATGCATTTGGTTAGAGGTCACGAATCATATAATTCCGGTGTGGGATACAATTTCGTCCTATCTGCGTAATTTTGCTGCACATGAGAACGCTTTTAGCAACGGCTAACGCCAAATCACTCCTGAGCTTTTAACTAAGCAAAAACAGAGCGTTGCGTGAGGGCTGGAATTCATTTTATTGGACTGTAATTTGTCTGGCAAATGGCTCACAGAGGTCTTAAACAAGTGCGTGATTAAAAAGACAGGATTTATCACTTTCACAGTAGGAATGGTCCAATTTAGTCTGAAAATTCAGATCATTTGTGTGAAAGTGGTCTATTAACATTAAAAATGAGTAAATCATGCGAATATGCATCAACTGGAAGAAAAACACTTGCATATGCTTACGCATGGGAGACAGAAAACAGGAACCTATAATTGACCACTAATTTGACCATCTGGCTTGTCTTAAAGTAGTAAGAATTATCCAATTACTCGATGACTTCTCTCTTCGAACCTCTATTCTCTATCATTAATTACTTAATTGGTAACAGTAACTTATGTAGGCCCACTCATCAATCCATACTCCCTGCACGTTTTCTTACGAAAACGGTGGTCATAAGGTTTTATGGGTGGAGAATTAGGACACGCAGTGGAATGCACCTAAATAAATGCATAATGCATTTTTATTTTATTAAAGTTGGAAGTTTTGTTGATTTATATCTGTAGATTTTCCTAATCTGCATTATCGTTTAACTTATTGCGGAAAAACCCGATTATCAAATTGCAGGTTTCTTGAATTTCCCTAAAAATTGAAATGATGGTTAGGAGGTGGTCCACTTCAACTTACCTGAGGTCCAACTTACCATTCTGGAGTTAGATTAGTATAGTCCGCGTCGCGAAGCACCGCGCACACCTTCAATTTACATGCGGAACAACTTACTCCTCGCGGCCGTGGGAAGCAAATTCGACTACAGTTTTTTCACTTTACACTTACTTCTAAAAATTTCCTTCTCTGCCTAGCCTATTTCCCTACCTCCAAAAACTCTATAACCGCCGTTTTTGCAGGACAAAATGCTGGGACTAGGGGTATATGAGTGGGTCTACATAAGCTACCTTTGCCAATTGATTAAATCAGGCAGTCAGGTTAGGCGAACGAACGTCATCCTCAGACAAAACAATAATATAAGGGAGTGAAGAGTAAATGAAAATTTAAACAACCAATCAGTAGTAATTAGAGGAAAGGGTGGAGGTGTAAATGTATCAAAGGGGCCAGGTTCTAGTCTTAATTGGGGACCAGAGAGGGGTAAGGAGGTCCGACGATTGGTTCATGTCGTCCCATCGTCATTGTCCAGCGTTTTGTTGGGAGGTGTGAGGACCCAAAGTGCTATCGTCTCCTGACGGCGTGGGTGGTCTGGGGATGCTTGCTATCGCTGCCTCGTCATCGTTCCGCAGCGTGGTAGGAAGCGTGTGGACGGATTTTGAGTTGACCTTTGGCCATGGAAGCCTTAGGATCGCTACAGACGTCTTCTGCGATCGCAAGTATCTGCTGATGCAGGAACTTGAATTATTTTGCCGGCACTTTATACATGACTCGAAACGCTTGGTCTACGTCTACCCGATGACCACTGTCAACCAAGTGAGCCGAAATCGCGCTTGATATTGACTCTATCTCGTCTCTGTTTAGCCAAGCAAGATGGTATTCTCGCATGCACTTGGGTAGCCACCTAGTTGTTTGGTCAATATAACCTGCCCCACCGGAGCATGCAAAGGTGTATATACATATTGAAGAGGTCTGGAACGGGAGCCTATCCTTGCCTTCAAGGCGAAAAAGTGGACTGCTTGAAAATACTAATTTCAACTTAGCTGCTGGATAGGTACGCGCGATTGCAGCGTTCAAGCGAAGCTGTAGAAGTTCACTTGCTGGATCCTCTTAAAAAGGCAATGTAAGAAATAAGTTTTTCTTCTCAGTCGTCTGTACTTCCGATTTTGATGGAGGTTCCTCCATAACCTTCTCAGGAAAGCCATTTTCTTGCAGGGTTTTTTTGATGAGTGTGAGTTCGTTCTCCAGTGTTTCCGAAGAACATATTATCCTAGCTCGGTTCGTAAGACAGCGGACTAGGCCTAGTTTCTGACTTAGTGTGACAAAACTGTAGAAATTTGTTGATTGTCCTGTCCAGATTTTCTTGCGTAATACACTTCTACTTATCGTTTCATCAGCCTTTCTACTAATAAGGACGTCTAGAAAGGGGAAGCACTGTCTGTCCTCTTTTTCTAAAGTGAAGGTCAACGCTGGGTGCACCTGATTCACTTTAGCTAAGAAACTGTCCAACTCAAGTCTTCCATCTGTTATTGAAAATATATCATTGAAATATCGAGCATAGGAACAAAGGTCCTTTAAATTAGAGGAAAGTTTGCTGACCTACCTCTCTGGTCCTCAATTAAGAGTAGGATCTGAGCCCTTTGATCCCTTTACACTTCTCCCCCTTTCCACTAACTACTACTGATTGGTTGTTTAAACTTATGTTAACTATACCCTCCTTATATTATTGTATTGCCTGATGATGAATTAATCGAAAACGCTTGTTCGCCTAACTTGACTTCTTGAATGCTTACATAGGTATCGTCACTGAACTTAAGTAATTAATTCATAACTTAGCCGCAGTGGAAGATTTACCTGAACATGTCGGCTGCCCAGGCGCTCTCTGGGTCCTTCATCTGCGGCGTTTATTTGGGTCAACACCACTTAATCCTAGTTGTCTTTGTCCAGCTTGAAGGCTAATTAAAATTCAATATTTGTCGTACTCTGTTAAATTCACGGCGGTTGTGAGTACTTAATATAGGCATCTACCATTGCCCCCGACTAAATAGCACTTCCTGGATCCGTCTTCTTTCACTTGCTCCCATCATTTACTTCGGGCAGGAACACGTTTGTTTTGTTACCCATCATTGCAAATCTAGCCGTTAAGCAGAGAAGAAGCATCCCACAGTGAATACCAGTAAATTTTATAACGGATAGATGTAAAGGTATACACTGTGCTCCACAGAATATTCACAATAAGACTCCCGTTGGTGGTTTTGCGGAAGGATGATATGCCTTCGCTGAAATAGGAGAGGAATTTAGTTCGGCCTCGGCTGATGCTTGGACAACGACGGCTTATTCTAATCTTCTTATTGTGTAAATCCTGATCTGTGGGTCAAGTGAGCCAGGTCGCGCTGTGGTGCGTGTAGACGGGTTCCCCAACCTTGTCAGCCGCTGTACCTATCCGACATCAGGCAGTCGACCAGCTAAGATGGTGACTGGATGATGGTGGTGGGAGAGATTGTGCGGTCTACGAGTCAGCGCATTTCCTTTCTCAGTATAAACAATCTGACGCAGAAGAGAGAAAGTGGTAGATGCTGCAAAAGTCTAATATCACTAAAAGCTGATTCACGCGCATTTCACCGTCCCTGCAGCATCCTGTTGGGGAGCATACAATGAACCTCATCGAAAACGGTGGTCGAACTGTCGGTTCAGCGTCACCCACCGCAGGACACCAAACAAAAAGAACACAATGCAATATGCCGATTCCCGCGTGTTCGTCAGCTGAAACACAATAACTTGCTTCCCTCCTCTTATTGACTTCTGTCTACAGGACCTTTCCGTCGCATGTCACCTATTCCAACTTCCTGGCAAAGACACCAACTACTATAGGCATTGTTTCTGTGGTGGCAGCGGATAATCACACAGTTAAACAAAATGTGTGCCCTGCCTAGAGAAGATAAGTTGGAACTGCAATGCTAGTTATTCCGATTGATATCAGCTGCCGGCTACCTGATAATGTCAGCGTAAGCTTTCCCATCGCTAAGTTGCGACGTCCAAGTGTCTGCTGGTGAAGTCATAGGTGAAGCGTAATAGCCAGCGAATGCGTAGTGAGTTGTTGTCCAGTGAATGGACGGCCGATTTGAGTAATGGAGTATGCGAGTCTCCCGCGAAACGGAAATTATGTCTGGTTCATAAAAAGGAAGGGACGTAGAAAGTAGCTGTGTGGTAGGCAATCAGTCAGTATGATGGCGGTCTTTCAGGAAGACTTTCCTGATTAAGTTCAAAGCACAGTGGGTTCGTTCAGTCTGCCCTCTCCCTTTCTGGAGCGCTAGCTTCATGAACTTGTTTTTGGGAAAATATTCAACCTAACGGACTGACTCAATAGGGATGCTCTGAAACTGAAAATGTGCACAGTAAAAAATCAGCCATCATGGATACAGTGCTTTGTCGTCAGCCCACCTGGATAAGTAATCCACCACAATAAGCGAAAAGCTCTGATCTGATGTCGTGACCGGAAGAGAGTTGATGTTATGTAGACCTGCACGTTAGAATTGAAAACTTGCGTGCAGTAATTGTAATGGTGCGTGGGTTGGTTGGTTTGGTTGGTTAAAAGAAGCACAAACCATGCAAAAACAGCAAACGAAGCGAGTTGCTCGGGTCAATGATACCGCCAAAAACCGTTATTTCGTGACTTTGTTCATCTAGCTTCTTTCAACATACCCGACTTCATTGTACTTGTCGGTAAGGCTACCAGGAACGAGTTTCCGGAAGGTTCTGGTTGTGCCACCTTGAAGCAGTGGAAAGTAACTAATGGATGGACCTCCTCATCCTCGGGACCGTGTGATCCGTGTACGAAATCGACAGTATCCTGGCTTGTACTGTGGGGATGCCGTGTCTTTTTAGTACTAGGATTGGCCTGATTGACAATATGGTTGAGCAAATTTAGACAAGAAACGAAAATAGGGACTCATCACCATTCCGGGCTCTTGGAATGGTGAGTCTAGGCCGATTAGCGTACAGCCTAATCTCAAGATATTCCTCCAGCGTGACGTCGCCATTTTTTGAACGAGGTTCTTCCTGACAACCTGCCAAATCGTCTCCGGCAAAAATGGCCACATACGTAGTATGTATTCTTCTCATGGATTTCCAATGCCCGCGTAAACTTAAATATATTTGGTTGGACTGCTTTTAAAGAACCTACGTGCCTTTGACCTTTGGTGCTAACCTACCCTTACATTTTGCGGTAGCCCAACGTTCTTTTTTACGTTAAATGCCGCCATTATAAGGTCGACTTTCCCCGTTTTCGTTACGTAGGAAATAATGTAATTTTCCCTGGACCGAGTGTCGAAAACCTGAATTCAAGTCTAACGGCCGATAGGGTTTCAAAGTATTTGACAATTTAGAAACGTTTTTAAAACCAAACGATACCTTTCCTCAAGTAAAAAAATTGAAAAAAGTTATTTGCTACCAAGAAGAAAATACTGCTGCATTTTTTCTACAACATATATTTGGATTCAAAAGGTCAGCGAAGAGCAATGACCTGAATGCATAAAACATACGTAGCCTTTTGTATTACAAAATATGCGTTATGCAAATGAGCAGACTCTTATTCAAAAACCAGCATCATGACGTGATTAGAATACGGTGAGAATTAACTATACCATAATCAATATTACAACTTTAACTAAGTGTGTTGTTCGGATCAGAAAAGAATGTCAGAATTTCTGTTGACACTTCACGATATAGGAGATCTACTGTAGCAACCCAGTGGTTTAGTTCCTATGACCGCTCTCGCTAGTTACAATCTTACCGATTGGGAGCGTTGTGGTCAAAAGCATGGCTGTGCACGGACAGCGGTGTCCGGTTGTAAGACTACTGACTCCGTACGACTTGGACTGCGTTTATATTTGGCACGCGCGCGTGCATGCATGCAGTAGTATGTTCGTTTTATTGCCTCTTTCAGCTCTTCCAAGAGATGCACATGTAATGAAGGTGGTAAATTCGCTGACACAAGTCCCTGGCTAAAATATCGCATATACTTGTTGTCCTTGTTTCTGTAGGATGCGAATTAGTCCAGCCGGGTGATAGAAGATAGAAAGTATCTTATCGTAAATAAGATAAGGCGTGGAAGGCCAGAGCGTTATGGATAATAAAATTAAGTGTAGAAGCGGTAGACTGTGAGAAATAGGTGACTCCAAGACGAGTGAAGTCCAGTCATGAGCGGGCCGAATCCAACTTCGCATTCCGGCGGGTGCAGTTACCGGGTCCGGATGTTTGTAACCAGTCGTGAGGTCGCCGGTTCCGGGAGTGTCTGATCGTAAGTAGTCACCAGCCTAAGGTCTTTTGTGACCTGGCTTTCGGAAGTTGTTGGCCAGTTAGGCCAGACGCGTCCACGACCTTGATCGGAGGTGGACACGAGAGCCAGACATGCGGAACATGCCGCAGACGAGTGCGAGCAAAGCATGGCTTAGAATACGCGGTCGCTACATTTCCAACGAACAGGTATGGATATGCCACAGTATGGCGAGTGCTGCAAACAAAATGCCGCAATTTGCGAAAGACTGGTGATCAATCGCAAATCAACATGCTGTTGGGGAACCTTGAATTCAGGTGTAGTTGTCAGTATAATTCAAAATTGTTCTGCAATCTACAAACAATCCAAACGTTAAAGCCAAAATCTCCCTTTACCTGCACAACCTAACGCCACAGGATTCACGTCACCGTTACCCTCCCCCAAACCCCTCCCCGTTCGTTGTAACCCCTGCTTACAAAAAGCTCTAGTGTGACACTCCCAGCCGTCACTTTTCATTTAGTCTGACGACGAATAAGTGATACCTACTCGAAGATTTTCCGAAGATCTCCGTACTTTTCATCTACAAACATTTTTAAAACTGAAAGATACCCTTTCTTGAAGTATAAAATTAATAGTAAGTCTAATTTACTACCAAACTAGTACAAGAAAGAATAGTTTAGTGCATGTTTTCTATACAATGTATTTAAATTAATAAAGACAGTCGAAATCCATGATAAAAATGCATACTACTTAAGTAAGCCTCTTTTAAGGAATCTAGGTTTGTAAGTGGCTACAACGAAGCTTATTGCAGAACCGGCATCCGGCCGTGGCTAAAAAGACTTGAGATTAGACTGCACAAGAATCAGCATAGTAATTCTATTTAATATCGATTGGTGATTGGTTACCAGTCCTTCGCAAATTGCGGCATTTTGCTTGCAGCACTCGCCATACTGTACTTTCAGGAGTCATTGGAGGGCTTCGACAGTGTGTCTAGGGTTTCCAACAACAATCAGTACCGATTTGTTGGCCACTGCTCAGTAGCTTCTTTGCCTGAATTCGTTGAGCGCTGCTTCAATTGTTCCGTCAAGTTGCGACGATGCAGAGGAACTCAAGTAAATGCGTTTCCTCTCAAAGTGCGAAATCTCTTCGGGATAGGAACGCGCACGATGCAACTAGTTAGCGAACTTATCCTTGCTTTGATTTGAATTTTTTACGCTACCGTCATTTTCTGTTTAATAGCATTGTTTTTATTTGATCGGCAGTCTTCTTTTCGGGCAAGAAAACATCCATTTAATCATTCATCATTGAACAAAGAATCAATAATCAAAATAAGTATGCATCTGATTAGAAAATTTCCATAGTAAACATCTGTATACATTCCAACAGACAGAAACGATCTTACAGCCTGGATAGAGGTAAATCCTGCTCTTCTCTGAATACGCACGAGAGCATTAATGTTGGTGGTGTTGGGGAAGAAAAATTCGCAGATTTCTACTCAGAAGGAGGAAAAGTTGCAAGGTTCCACATTATAAGACACCAAGAAAAAAAACAATGCTATCCAGTGCACCGTTTTTCGATTTCTCGAAGCGTCGCACTCTTTGTTCTACCAGCTTAAAAAGCGTTGTACACGCTATCAACTAGGAATAGGCAAATGTCCAAGGTCACGCGTTTATGAGCTTCAAAATTATCGATTGTTTTAAAGCACGCCACTATCACGTCAGGCGGGGTTGTTCATCTGCTGAATGGACAACGAATTATTGCGCAAGGCGCTAGAGGAGGCAGGATGGCAGGCATCGCTTGCGTTTCCTACTGCCTCCAAAGAAAATGTAAAACTCTTGGAACTGGTAGGTGGAATTTTGTTAAACTTTAATTGAAACTGTCATTTTATCCTGAAATTTGATGCATTAAAATTGTCAAGTTCAACGTTAAATAGATGCCCAAACCTCTGCGCATGTGCAAATATTCGTAGCAAAGAGCCAATAAATTGCTTTCTACTTCAAGTTTGCGTATTCGTGGACTTATTCGATTGACAGCGTCTTCAAACCCCGCCACCCACAAATAATTTTGAGAAGATATACCACTGAAGCCCTTGTCCACAATATTTGAGTAAAAAGTAAATTTGCTGAGCAAACGGGTGACATGTATACACACACGTTTACTCATGTGAATATGATCAGTACTTTTCTGAGCTAGTCTGCCCTCTACGTTGAAATCTAGGTTAATTTAATCTAAACTAGTGTAAGCTAAGTTCTAAGAAAATTCCCATTTTCTGCTTGAAAATCCCATAAAAGTTTGGTTGGTCACCCACCTAGTCCAGTGGTTACTTTTAGTTTGAGTTTAGTTTAGTAAGATACCGCCGAAGTTAGATGAATATATTTTAATGGATACTTATATGCTGAAAGATTCAGGGTCCACATATGTTATCCCCAAAGGGAAGAAAGAAGAAAAGGGGGCGGGTTCATGGTCCAAATTATATTTGAACTGATGTTTTGAAAACCTCGCTTTCATCGTCAGAGTGTTGTGGTAGCTGCGTCTGCTGGTCTTGAATTAGCCAGGCTTGCCCTCTGCCTTAAATTATATCGGTATTTGACCTGCGAATTTTGACCTGCCCGCTCGTTGCCAACCCCATTTTGGCTCATGGAGATTGGCTGTTGGTAGGCTTGCGTGACCTTTGTCCCTCTGCGGTCAGCATAGTTGTAGGCGAGTCAATATGCTTGCTGGCCTCCACCACGTCAACCGGCGGACTGATCACTTGTTGGTATTCAATTGGGTTGTTCTTTGCCTCGCGGTTGTAATGGTGAGACAGTGTTTGATGTTGGTCAGGAGGCCAAATATGGTCAGCAAAGAACGGGCAGGTCAAAATTAGCACATCCAACACCGATATAATATGAGGCAGACGGTAAGCCTGACTAACTCAAGACCACCAGACGCAGCTTACACAACACTCTGACGATGGAAGTGAGAACGTTTTCGAAACTTCAGTTCAAATATAATTTGGTTTTTGAATCCGCTCTCTTTTCTTCTTCCTTACCTTTGGGAGATGATGAATGCGGTAAATGGATACTATATACTAAACTAAAATAAGTAAGCCAGGCTAAACTTAACAAAAGGAACACAACTAAAAACTAAACGATATTTAACTCAAAGAAAGCCAATACCAACGGTCACGTAAGACAGAACTATGGGGCTAGTGTTGTCTAAGATGAACGACAAACCTAACTTTTACCTAAAATTCAGCTAGCAAACATTCATTCCAATGAAGCCACTACAATATCATGGAGAATGAACTCGTGGGCTACACACAGTGTTTATGTGTGGCCCGGGCGGAATCAAATCAGCTGCACTGCACCATATTTGCATATAACTCATCGTATTCTTATAAGACTTTGACAATTTTATGGGTGCGCCCAACAGTTTCTTTTGAAAATACAGATCGTATTCGTTTCATGCAGCACCTTTAGTCAGTTCAGGTCAATAAAAGTCTGTAATTTAGCCACCATAACTACCCAGTGATATTGGTGATCCCTGTTTAAAAAGCTGTCTGTTATATTAACCACTCCACGAGTGGTGAAACCGGGCCCTCGTGACGTGCAAAGCGGCTCACAATGATAACCTATTATTTTTTTATCAAGAAGAGCTGGATCCATACGCAAAAAGACGGCCTTAACTAAGTCAACGCTCTCCATAGTTGCATCAGTTCTGAGACTCGCTTTACATTTCGTGCACATGATCGCCGAAACCAACGTACTAATTGAATTAGAAGAGGTTTTTTTAGGATCATCCCAGACTTTAGTAAAGAAGGGCTTACGTCCAGATTAAAATGTAATCCAGGAAGACTGGTCTCCCTGTTGGCCTAGCTGCTATCAGCCCGATGCGGTAACGAGTGGCGCATAGCGCAGCAGATAGCAGTGAAGGCTGGCTACAGGCTAGACTGACTGTTATCCGATAGCTAGGCAGTGGCGCATCAGTAGTGACACTGCTATTGAGCCTCCAGTTCTGCAAAATGCCGCGAGAGTAACCAGCCGGCCTTGAACTGTTAGTTAATGCGGTTGCTTTCCCACACTGCCTTGCGGCCAGGTTTCAACAGCTACAGTAGTCAACTTGGGCGGCTAGGACGCTGCATGTGTCAAATAGTAACAACAACTTATAAGGAGGCAAAGTAGATGCTTTAGTGGAGAATGGCTTCCTATTTTTTGCGTAGGGAGATTGATTACTGCGAGTACTTGGACTAATTTCTCTTCCATAGTCACATTTATGGAGTACCTTATTGTATGACGAGCAGCATGGGCGAAGATGACTTGTATGACCGCCTAAACGGAATGAGAGATTGACAATCGGTTTCGACAATGTTTATCGTGTGTTTCACAAAAAAGTAGGGCAGGGATGGTGACGGTGACGTCTGCTGGATTATAGTGAAAAAAGCCTTGCATTGCATCTACCTCACTCTCTATTCCACTCTCCACCTGCACTCGATGTCAAGTCAACGTCAACAAGACTGGAGATGCGGAGGTCACACGCGGCTGGTACGGCGTGAGCCAGCAACCACCACTTCTTCCCATGTTCAGCAGTTGTTGCGTTAACGTAATCCGAATAACGCCTGCCATACCCTGATTTGGCCCCCGTGTTGGTGCAGTGCATCTACCTTGCGGTCCGTTTGGATGCCATAATTTTAGCATCCGGAGGGCACTCTAAAAACCGCGTGAGCACTGAGATGGATGATATAATCGATAACACGTAGATATTGGTGTTTCTTAGAGCTTTGAACTCGCGTCATGAACATCATGCAAGGCTATTCATCATTCGCGTTCTATTCACGAATTCCAAATCGGAAGTTTTTCGAAATAAAAATCTAACGTTCGGAGCAAAGCAGTGAAATAGAACTCCTGCGGTGAACTTGGGGTGAAAGTTCTGGAAACCTTTAAATTCGTAAATTAATGCAGACGAGAAGAAACAGCCAGTTAGTGATGGGAGATGAAAGAACAGCTTGGGATAGAACCACAAGGACCGTTCTGTGAGTTAAACCCTAGAAACTGTGAACTTCAGACCATGATTACGTAGGAGAGAAGACGTCGGTGGAGGCAGAATAGTAGGAATTGTATACAGAGAAAGGTGAAGTAAGCAGAAAGAAGTTTGACTTCGAATTAATGCAGCCAGGAACCTAGCCGGGTCCTAAGTTCGGTTGGGCCGCACACCTCTGATAGGACTGAGAACGGAAGTGGGGCCTTAATACAACCCTCATATTCAATCGTAATGGAAACTGAGAAATGCTTAGGGACAAATATCACAATGACGGGAAAGCATGATACCGTTATGGTTTTACATCGCAAAAGAGTTAATAATTCTGCTTCTGCTGCTAGAAAGTTTGAATGCCAAGGGACCCAAAGGGACCAATTTACTATTTAGAGGTCCTGCTGTCTGCTTTATATTTCGTACACCACATGACTGCCAGAAACTGCATAGGTGGATGCAGGTTGAAAATCAAACAAAACAAGCGCAAAATGATTTGCCAAAGCAACACCCATTCGTAGCTCAAAACTTTGTTACTTCAGTATTTTACGTGAGAAACCGGTAGATGCGTGAGAAACCGGTGAACATCGTTTTGTGGAGAATGGTGAATGAACCTTCAACGAAAGCGCAGTGGATAACCTTCCAGGAAAGTTACGTCTTTCCAGCACCGATTGCAGTTTGTGGAACTCGAGTCGACCTTAAGTAATTATCTCAAATTTCCTTTGAATATGTTTAGAAATATAAAACGGTCGGTTTTTGCGGAGGCACTAATCCGTCTTGTTTTAGTGCATTCATCGTAGCAGTCAAAATGCCTTAACTAACAACCACGTTCTTTTCTTATGTCAACTGATCATCTCCCGAGGGAAGAAGTTGCAAGCGTGGGGTAACTCAGGTCTAAAAGGTCTGTAAAGTTACTCTTTTAAGCACCAATTAGAATATGCAGTAATTTAGGTCGACCCTGCATTATTATCTCATCAATGTTTTGATTTTCTCTTAAAAATATGAAACGATAGGCTTCCGACCATATAAATGTGTGCTGGTTGTTTGGTAGTATCGACAGGTATTAAGGCTAAAAAGGTTAATCCTAACAGCTTCGATCTTCCAGGCACATAGTTCCTTTAGGTGAGGAGAGAAAACGGTGGGAAAGCAAGATTGTTAGGAAAAGTGTATTCTGCAGAAGGATAGGAGAATAGATAGAGTTTTGAATCTCCGATGACCGCAGTCCGGCTGCCAGGGCGTCAATTCGGGAGTGACGACAACGTCGGGAATAGCCGGATGGCCGGCGCGTGCTTTGTTACAGTAGCCAATCAGGTGGCTGATTTCTAGACTAGCGGTAGGGCGCAACCTTGAGATGGGCGAAGGCTGGCGTACACGTGCGGGCCTTGCAGGCCAAAGGCGTCATGCGTAAGCGGCTGATCTTGGGTTCCAAGTGGCTGCTAGAGTCCACTACAGTAGTATAGAAAAGACGCGGTAACCTACGCTACGCCAATTTCCGCCAGACTTACTATATGTTCCTTTATAACCAAAAATACGGTTAAGACGCTTTGTCGCTCGATTTTTGTCACTCTACTCATCTGGATGAAAGAAACAGTACTATTGCTCGTGATCATACGAAACTTCTCTGAGCTGTGCAGGCGAATTTCACAGTTGCTATCTATTTTCATGTATGAACAAAATGTGTCGGAGCTATGAACTTTCCCATATTCCATCGCAATAAGAACACCAATTACAGATTGCGAGTGCAGATACGGCAACCTAAGACAAGATAGTAGTTAGTCATCCCATTAAGAGGAGGGTTCTAATCTCCAAAGCAATCTTTATGAAGAAGCATCACCTTTCCAGTTTACTTCAAAATAGAGGATTTATGGTAAAGCTTCCGAAGGGCAGAAAGGACCATTTTAATTTGTAATTTTGATTATCTCTTCGAATTATATTGCTGAGGCCATGAAATGCGTCGACATACTGACCGGAAATCAACCCAGCTGATTCACAGTAGAGCAACAATAAATTTTGTCTTCCACCTTAGATACTCTTAGCCCTTGGTCATGTGGTTAGTTTTAGTTTTATTAGTCTTACTTTAGTTTTAGTTTAGCTCATACTTTTGTTTATCAGCTTATTTATTTCAGTTGGATACCGCCAAAGTTAAATAAATATACCTAAATCACTACGATAAACCAAACTTAATATAACTAAAAAAAATGACTAATTCAAAAGAAGACCTGGCAAGCATACGAAGCTTTCGATAAATTCTCCTCGGGCCATTGCATTTATATAGGGAGGGGGTAAAAAAGTTACATGCTGGTAACATGCCTCAACCAAGCCGTATCACGAACCTTCCCAGCAGCGAAAGTTTGGGTGATATTCTCAACCAACCCGGTTCTGCACTGCGAAGGTAAGGATAGGCTGCCAGCTCAGACCACTTTTATGTGCATATACGCATTCACCTGCTCCTGTGGAGCAGTTTATATCGGTTGCACGAGTCCGCGCTTATCAAAAAGAATACGGGAGAACCTCCCTGCATGGCTGGCCCAAGGTGAAGTCAAAAGCATCAACAGCTCTATCCTTGCCCACATGGTTGCCTCCGGACATCGTGTGAACCCCAACAAGTTTGCGCCAAACTACCCAAAGTCCCTGGGTCAGCGTTCGCTAGCAATAGCAGAAGCAGAACGAACCGCAATCGGGTTGAGGAAGTCGGTTCTGTGCGCGTAAAAGAACCTCCTGCAAGCTCCAAGCTTGGCATGACCAGTGGTTACATAACAGCCTGCATCTTTCCGCGCTTTTGCCCCCTTCCACCCTTCCACTGGCCGGATTCAACAGACCTTCATGGCCTCGCAACGAGCCGGGTACTATCAACCCCACCCCCCCTTTTCCTATGACTAATTTGTCTGTGACGATGAACAAAATTGCCAGCATGTTACTTTTTACCCTCTCCCTACGTAAATGTAATGGCCCGAGGAGAATTTATCGAAAGCTACGTATGCTCGCCAGATATTCTTCTGAATTCTCTGATGGGAACTGTCGCAACTTAAAAAAAAACTAAACTGAAAAGTAAGCTACAGTAAAAGTAAAGTTAACCTAATAAACTAAATAATGAACTACAAACTAAACTGCATTAATACCGCCGACAGACTCCTGGGACTTGGGGTAGTATAGGTGGTAGAGCTACCAATTTTTAGCATATTATTTTCTATTGAAAAGTACCTCCTGACTAGATGTCAACAAAACATGGTTGTTTCTGTCATCAGTTGACTGAGTCAAGAGCAAAGATCCAGGAGGTATCTAGCGAAGGAATTCTCTATAAAGACAAGAACAAAAAGCTGCGGGACCACATTGAACTCGTGAAGACGGAAAGGCGCCAAGCTGAGGAACTAAGAGTTGAACTGGACAAGGAAATTGAGAACCAGCGGCATCTGATAAAGCTGGCAGAGCAAGAAAACTGGCGTACGGGTAGTGACAATCGAAAGTTGCTGCAGCAGAAGAAGAAAATAGTCGACCGACTGGGATCTCTGGAGGTGAGAAGGCCTTTTTTGATTTTATTGACCTCGTTCTCTTTACATCAAACTGTGCTCGGACTTCGGTGTCAGCAGATACATTAACTCCGATTCTATCTTGGCCATATTCATTCGGTCTTAGGGAAATTTACTTCAACAGTCAGCTAAAATTCGCGAGGAGTTTCTTCTGCGACGACCCCTCCCCCCCCCAAACAATTACGGAAACCAGATGCGTGTATTACTTATTAATATGCAACAAAATGTCCATCTAAAATACACACTAGGCTCGCAGCATCGTTTCCGATAGGCCTATTAGGCAGCAGTTGCGAGCACCTTATAGGGATTAACAAGGAGTGTATATTTCAAATTCGACGATGATAACCCATCTTGGGAGTCAAGGTTGGCAAACATAAGCTTTCGATTATTCATCCCCTGACCTTAACGGTATGCCAGCGAGACGCTCCAAGTTTCTGCGTCAGCGGTACTTGCGAAGACAGAGACAGTGACTACTGGGTTGGCCAAACAAACTGTGCGCTCGGATACAGTGTTTACACAGGCCCCGAGGCTACGTGGCTCAAGATGGGCCCAGCATGTTCGTTCACGCATCCTGACAAGTCTTGCTACAGTGACGAACCACAGGCAGAGCTCATTGTCAGAGCTCTCCTCCCCCTTCCTAAGCCATAGTTCATTTTCAGACCCCTCGCCCCCCTCCCCGTCCTAAGCCCCTCACAGAACTAGATTGTAACCCCGGGCCTTATAAACTCCCTCGACCACTCCCCCCTTCTCCCATACGTGCTGTTCACTGGCTGACTTAACTTTTGCCACTCTATCATCATTGGTAGTACTGTAAAGGCCTGGGGGTGAATAATTAACAACGTAAGCCTGTCGAAGTGGAATTCTTAAATGTAGGTTCCCAGGACAAGCCAAACCGAGTTTTTGGTGTTCTGAGTAAATATACTAAGGCCGTGCTGTTGATGACAAATATCCGATACTAAAATAAGCATATGCCCAAAATCTAGCGGTGTTACCTCTTAGCTGCGTAAAATTGTGCCTTCAGGTTTTAAAGTTAGATTTCATACAATGATCCAGTAAATGCTAATTGATCCAACAGGGCAATTCTGATGATATACCTCCTTCTCGAAATTCCTATTGAACTCGTTATAGAAACTATCGTTTTTACTCAAGTTACCCTCAACGAACTCCGTGATGAGTCACAATGCATCGTTGCATGAACCTGTTAACTTCGAAGTCAACTGTAAATACGACGCGGAACAGAAAGGGCATTATCTCTTAAGAGAAATATGTGCTGACATTCAAAGTGCCGAGGGGTAAAGAAGTAAGTCAAGAAAGTAAGAAGTCAATTTTGACAAATGTACGCTTTGGATTATTCATCATCAGACCGGCACAGTAACAGAACCTAGGGTAAAGTGGCAAAGTTTAAAACGGCTAATGAACAGCAAGTATGGGGCAGAGGGTTGGGGGCGTTCATATATCAGGGGTCATAGTCTGGTTCTGTCAGGGGTTTAGGGGAGGGGAGGTGTTTGACCGTTACCTATGTCCCAGCTCTATCAATGTAACACGACGCGGCAGGTGGTATGAACACACGTGCGAAGTTTATCTTGAGCCAGGTTGGCCCTGAGGCCTGTATAAACGCTTTATGCTTGGGCTTGTCAAGCGTATGGCCAAGGCATTTGCTTTATGCCAGTGAACCTGGGACAGGGTGGTTGGGAGAGCGCATTAAATTGTAGTTTGCGGTATTTTGCACGAACTTTACGTGTGCAATCAGACGGTATGGACACCAGTCAGAGCAACTTGTCTGAAGGCGGATTAGGACAAAAAACCTTCCGTAATTCGAGTTTCGGCGCTTCGCCCTCATGAGCGCGTCTGCCAGTCCCAAATACAGTAGATTCCCAATCTCATGAAATGGCACCCGGAATTCTGAACTGAGTTTTTGAATGGAACATATTAATTGCGGATGGTTGAAACAGAGACAATCTTACAGCCTAATTTCAACATATTTTGGACATTTCAGGATGCCGGCTCTTAAACGAGCGTCTTTTAGACCACCAGGACAAAGTATGTACTATAAAAAGTGACTAGTTAAGTAGTATGCCTTTTTGTCATTAATTTCGACTGCCTTTATAGATTCAAATATATTTTTTTGGAAAACATATGCGAAAAAAATTATTTCTTGTATCCTATTGGTAGCAAATTACAACTTCTTTAAATTTTATACTTAAAGGAAGGGTATCTTTCGGTTTAAAAAAAGTTTTCAAATTGCCGAATAATTTTGACACCTAGTGACCGCTACACTGGCATTCAAGGTTTACAAACTGCGCATTATGTACATCATGTTTAAGAAAAAGTACGTTTTCGGCTAGAGCTTGAGAAAGATCTCACAAACTTCTCATAAAATGTTGCAATAGATTTGGAGCATGCTTTATACAGTAAAGGCAGCATCAACAAATGACGGATAGGGTGTCCTCTGAATGAACACCTGAAAATTCTAAAAGAGCTCACAATTAGAAAAAAATTTTAAAACCGAAAAGTACCCTTCCTTTAAGTATAAATTTAAGGAAGCTGTAATTTGCTACCAAACCGGTACAATAAAATAATTTTTTTCACACATGTTTACCAAAAAAATATATTTGAATCTGTAATGCAGTCGAAATTAATGACAAAAAGGCATACTACTTAACTAGTCACTTTTTATAGTACATACTTTGTCCTGGTGGTCAGAAAGAAGCTCGTTACAGAGCCGGCATCCTGAAATATCCAAAATATGTTGAAATTAGGCTGTAAGATTGTCTCTGTTTCAACCATCCGCAATTAATATGTTCCATTCAAAAACTCAGTTCAGAATTCCGAGTGCCTATACATGAGATAGTGAGAGTCGCATGAGTCCGAAATATGTCCAGTAGCAAACTATACACGAAAGGCGATACGAGTAGTCCGACTTTGTCGGTTTGCAGGCATGAACCACACGGACAGGAGATAGTCTACAGGACGTCTGCGAAAATGTCCACCATGGGTCTCCAAATTGCCTTAATAACCTTCGACAAACTTCCACATCTGTCATTGGCTGGATCTCAAAGGCCAGTGTACCGAATTCCAGACCGATTTTCGCTCATTCAATTTGATTAAGAGTGAAGAATAATAACAGATGAAGGCTTTCAGAAGCATAAAACTGTAAGTTGGCTCACTGATTACAAGTAAGCAAAGGTCTGACTTTTTCGAAGACCGCTGCGGACCATGAGGCCAGTCATAGCCCGTGCCATTATTGCAGCGTTCCAGTTTTCTAATTCCCCTTACTCAACTACCGCGTCTTTCTTTCCTACCAAATGGTGCTATTTGAAGAGATCAGTAATGCGAGGCGTTGTGTTCTGTCGGACTTTCATGTGAAAATTTTGGAGGTTCCACTCGAAATTTAGCTCACACACTGTAACCTGAATCCACTGTTATTCTCCGACTTGGGTATGCAAGCGTAAATAAGCATTGACGAAACAAATGATCCTCTGACACTCTGGTGACATTAAGCATCCGTAGGGGGTTCTAGTATGGTTGTGGACTTTGTATTTAACATTCTGTAAAGAATAAGGGGGTGGGGGACTCGCCCCAAGGATTTTTTTTATTGTGATTGTGACACCCGTCTCGTGGTTTGTAGAGGGGGGCTGGGAATACGGCTCTTAGCCTTCTTTGTTCTTCCAGACTGGCTAACGATCGCACTTTTTTACGCTTGCCTGCAGGATGAGATATTTCTGAAGTCAAATCAACTGACGTCCATTAAAGCAGAACTGGACTGTGATCAAAAGCTGGTCGAGCGATACCTAGAAGACTGCGAGAACGACATTTCCTTGAGGAAGCGTATCAAGTCCACAGTAAATTCGGACTCGACTCACCTACAGGTATGTTCCCTCGGTAGAAATTCTTGCTATCAGGGCACATGGGAATACAACTTTTTTACTTTCGCCTCGTGGGGCAGAGTCCAATAAAAATTCGGTTTATTAAAGGTATAGGCTGTAAAATAGTAATGTACAAGAAATGCGGCCATTAGCTTGTAAGTTTGCCTTGTGCTGTTTTTGAAATCAGTAGTAGTGAGATACCTACTGGTCGTGTTATGGGATGTGCCCTTTCATTTTTGCCGTAGGGCCCACTCTCTGCACACAATGAGACGAGTAAGCCTCATATGACCATCAGTGTATGCACATTTACTCTGATTAATAAATTATATTACAGCCGGCAAGCGCACTAGCCTGTGACTCAATGGTTAGGACGTTGGACTTTTAACCAACGGGTTCAAGCCTCAAGGGTTGCAGCATTGGGAGATAAGGAATGCCACCTACTCAAGGCTAATTAGTTAGAAATTGATATTTCTGACTCCCTTTTCTTTGTTGCTAATGATATATTACCTACTTTTGAGATCGTTGCATTTGTACCAACATAACGAATCAAGAGTACGTTTGTCGAAACAAGGAAAACCAGTTTTATGCAAACTGTAGATTTGCATGTGACAAATTCCGACAGGAATCCTTGTGCTTAATCTGCAGACTGAATAGAAATCTTTGCAGCACAAAGGAATCGATTGAATCTCACTTCGAGCGCACACATAAACCAAAGTTCCACGCAAACTTCACAGAGATTTGTCGGTACTGGGTAATGAAATTGTGAGATGTTTAGTTTCATTAGTGGGTCTCTTTGAATCCCGCGGGTATCAGACCAATCTGTAAAGGCCCTTCCAAGGTTATCACTTGTCTAAAACTTACTAGGCGAACGTGTATTAAGTTCGTTCTTATTGGATAGGCTCTGCTCCAAGCCCTAAGTAAAGGTTAACGTTGGATGTGTTTCCTTTTTTAGCAGTGGTTGACGTATGTAACTTCAAATTGCCAAATGCATGCAGGCGGGTTCTCAGAGTGATGCTTGACCTACAAGCATTTTCGGTGACTAACAAAATTTGTTAACTGCCATAGCTTAGCTAAATGCAAGTCATTAACGGGACTCCACCAAACTTGCACCTCAGGTGCTTCGACTGCATCATTGTACATACGCTTGTGCACAATTCGTAGAAGGCACTGGCCACTTGCGTGTTACTTTTCGTAAACAAAAATTAACTAAACTGACAAAGAATATCCTACGAGCTAAAACCGCCTGATAACTATGAATCTAGACTGAGAACTGAGTTCATCGCTTAAAAATATTTACTCTTGACTAAGCGCCCTAGGAGCAGAAAGCAACCTCACTGTCGGAAGTGTACGTCCTGTGTATTCCAAGTTTATTTGTACAGAATTCACTAAGATAACACGAGTCTGTGGGATACGATGTGGTCCAGCCAGATAATAGACGAGAGAAAGTATCCCAACATGTTTAAGCTAGTGGAATAGGATAAGGCGTGGAAGGTCATTGTGTCAGGGAGAATTTACTAAGGTAGGAACAAGCGTAGTATGTAAGCAATAGGAGAAGTGACTTCCAGACGAGTGCAGTCCAGAGTCGCATTCCGGCGAGTCGATCACCGGGTCTGGAGGTCCGCAACCGAACAGTGAGTCGTCGGCTCTGGAAGTGAATGAGCGTAACAAATTGTCCGCATCTCGGGCACTGGTTTAACCTTCAGAAGTGGTTGGCTGTGAGATTAGACCGCCTTGAGAAAGCGAGACAGGAGTGACCTTGAACGGAGGCCTTGACTATGGTGGCTTGCGGACGCGTGGTGGTCACGCCAGACATGACCTAGTCCGCGCGGCGTCCGAGGAAAGCATGACTAATAAAGGGGGTCGCTGCAAGTCCCTGGAACTGCACTCATTACCTACTTTTGTGAAAATATTAACAGAAGCCTGATCCAGTAGCCAAATGACTAAACAAACATGATAAGTCAGAATTTGCGTAGGAGCAGAGGGATTTGTCGGCTCTTTAAAAAACGGACTGGTCGGGTGGCACACAAGTCAACCGGCGAATTTTCCATAATTGCTTGGTTCAAGCGGTTTTATAAAAACGATTCTCGTGAAATTTACGAGAAGACATTGCCACTGCTTTAACAGGAGTTCACGCTGAGATGCAGAAAAAGTGGAACAACTGTATCATATCATCAAACAAGAATGTATAGGTCTGTATTACTCAGGTATATGTTGAGAAGAAGCCATAGATTTGTACACAATCTAAAAAGAACAACCTTGATATATTTCCCGAGTGAATGAGTATCGGTTGTGTATCACAATCCTAGGGTTTGCACCATCATAATCTGATTATCGTCGTAATTTGAGTTATCGAACAGTATGGCCCGTTCCTAGTTGATTCCCTGGAAAACCGTCTGGTCGGCCTTTCGGACCCGCCACTTTTGTGAAGTCATCTGAACAGTTGGGCCATTTGAAACCACAATTCTTTCTTACTCGGTATTCCGAAGAATTATGAGAATGACAGAGAATTAACAAAGAGTTCAGACTAAGTTTTGATGGGAAAATAAGGCTATATCGTCATTTTGAGCTGTCAGAATCGGAAGATTTGTGAACTGAATATGGAAAAATGAAGTTCTGAGTTGCAATCGCTTGTTTGAGTAGAACTGGTCAGACAGTGCTACCAAACTTTTGAAATTCGCGAGATTTCTGTTTAAAAGATAAAAACAGAAACACAGCAAGTGGTACGGATAAGTTGTTACAACCGACTGCGAGGGTATGGTTTTTTTATACTTCAGGGTAATCATCCTGCTGACATGCTCATGTATCCCGCTTAGGATACAATTTAATTCAACCGCATTCTGAGTGCAGCAGACCGTTAATGGGTTTAGGGTTCCAAATTTGCAGCTCGCAGACGACTGTTCCAGGTTTATAGACACTGCTGACAAGGGGGATTGGAATGGCCATTTCGGGCTTATTAACCCTCATCAACCAGTCATGCCAAGCCCCATCGTGGTACACCACTCGAGGCTCGAACCCACGACCTATTTATGAGAAGTCCAACACTCACCATTGAACCATGGGCTGGTTACCTTACCGGTTTAGAGCGGGATATTGATATTGGTCCAGATGTTTCTACCGGCACCTACACTGGCTCTATATGTACATAAAGGATTTGTGGAACCAATGAGTTGAAGGCTGAAGATTTGTACTTTTTTGACCCGGAGTGAGGTGGTTAGCATCTTTAGGGGTTTCCTTTTCGGAGCCTTTAAATTCCCATGATTTATTACTGCTTCTGATGCCTAGCAAATGATGACGGTGATTCGGCGTCTGATGCTTCTTCTATCTACGGCATGCATAAGTAATGAGGCTACACATTAGGCACCTACGACTTCGAAGCCAGTGACTAGGTGAGTAAGCTGAATTCGTCTTTGGCGTTATGTTTTTTGCGGTGGTCATACAGTGAGCTCTAACGAGATATACGGACCGCCAGTGCGTAAGCGAAAGTGTGGGTGGCTTCCCAAACATGCGCCGCTGTTCATGTAGGCTAAATGGTGAATAAAAAAATACTGAGGTATGAGAACAGAAACTGTTTATGCGGCTAACAATTACCCAACTTTACACTCTACTTCTGCATCTGAGAGTTTTAAATACATTTTACTAATGCTTGTTATGACTCTCAGGAAACCCGGTAGTTATAAACCTTGCTAGAGCTAAGTCATCAGGGGTATCATGGAATTGGTGATCAGCTGAAGTCAGTTTAGATCCACGTGTTTCAGTCCCTCATGGCGCTGTTGATCATGTGACACAGTCTGTGGTCTAAGCAGCTATCTGACAGACTGGTGTGACTATGCACGACTCGCTTCTGCTCAGAAACCGTTAAAATCCTCAGCTCTAGGCTGGAATGACCTTAAAACCTAACCTCAATTTACTTACCATTATAAAGATTTCGACAATCCCACATCCATCTTAATTCCGGAACCATAGTCAGCCTTACCTTTTTCAATTTCCCGATATATGAGGTTTCAGCGCATCTGGCAGACGAGAGCCAGGGACTTAGAAACAGTTTCTGTGGTTGACCTTGCTTCCGCTGATATTACTTTTCGTTAAATACACCCTTGTCGGAATGTCACTGCCTACAAAATCCTCCGACTGGTGTTTCAGGACACAATACACTCATGCGGCATTTGGTGCTGTGGTTGAGATAGGCCGATAAAGACCGTAAAGTAGTTATATATCAGGTAATGCTTGTGTACCATAGAAGGGATCAAGCATGGAGGCATAGGATCAGGAAATCCTTCATTATATACAGTATATATATGGTATCACATTAAATTTTAACCAAACTACTGAAATGTGTTTTCAGTTTGAAAAGGTAATTGAACTATAGTTTCGCTTGTCCTGCGGCATAATTCTGACCTATTTCTCTCAGGTAATGTTGGCAGCTTTTCTACGAGCGTCGTTTTGGTTGCCTGAAAAACCTACACATTTAAAAACTGGCTGCTTTTTTCCCATTAACTGGAAACTTTGCAAAAGCTGAAAGGTACCTTTTCGTTAAGAACGCCTTCGAAGAAATTGCAATCTGTTAAGAGATGAGTAC
Source organism: Ligula intestinalis (assembly GCA_036362985.1). Lineage (NCBI taxonomy): Eukaryota > Metazoa > Platyhelminthes > Cestoda > Diphyllobothriidea > Diphyllobothriidae > Ligula > Ligula intestinalis. The sequence goes on along the minus strand of JAYGXS010000004.1, from coordinate 49,117,368 downwards.
ACGAGAGGATATCTTCCTACATGCCTTCTATACAATAAATTTGAATTTTTAAAGGTATCAAAAATCCTTTCAAAGCCTAGACTTTGCAGGCAGTCTGAAAGAAGCTCGTCCAAAGGCCAGCATCCTGGCGTGACTTAAATATATAATAAGATTACCAATAGAAGTGAATATGCGACTTCCAGGAAGCAGTCCAGAGGAAGAAGATGTGACAAATGTAACAAGAAATATCGCATATTCCTCTTCTTCCATATGTAGATTATACTGCATAACTCTTTACTGTGTCTGTTCTTCGTTCATTGGCCATGACACCTGGTCCAGGAGCGTGAGAGAGGGAGTGTGGTAGGTGCTAAACAAGTCTTTTTTTAAATATATACTATTTCACGCGCAAGTCATCGTCCCTGTACCCACTCTATCGTTGGACATGCGACCATCCTCGTCAGAATCGACGGTCGAACCTTCGATTAGGAAGATAAAGCCAGTTCCTGTTCTCTCTCCCATGAAAAAGATGCACTGCAAACGCACGGAGTATGCAGGATATTTTAACGAATTCTGAAATCAATAGCCAAACTTTAATTTGTCACCGGGATTTATTCCTCTTGACTACTAGTCATTTTCAGATCACTGTTCAAGTTACACCCGCACAGCCCCGTACCTGAACTAATAAGCAAAAACGCTTTATGTAGGATTAAGTGTGACGAGCTGAGTAAGAAGCCCCTACCTCCCATATTATTATTGTTGTGTAAAAGCCTAGCTAATTGTAGATTGCGACCAGGTGGTGTACGATGGCGTGTAGTGACAGGCAGGTCCAAGCTATGAGAACTGGGTTCCGTGTCGCTGCCCCATCCTCTCGGTGTTTTTTTAAAATCCTGATCAAGTTTTTATTTCGGATCAGGAGGCCTGGTGGTACGGATTTTTCCATGACAGTCACCTGCGCCCCATCCTGTCTCCCGGTTTTCATAACTCTGCCTTCATACCAAGCACGGGCGGGGGAGGGAAAAGGGCGAGTTGGGTAGACGCTGCGCAAATCTTCTCTCACTTAGAACTAATTTATGTGCCAGTCATCGCATTTGTCTCCAGCCTGCCGCGAAGCGCGGTGGACATCGCCGAATTCGATGGGGAAAATGTCACATTGTCCTATTACTAACAGAGCAATTCGACAGCCTCAAGTGTCATTATCTGGGAGAATCTTGAATAAATTGCAGTTGTAACTAGATTGGATCTTTACTGAGGCAACATATCGACAACAGGGGAACTCGAGGCCCAGAAATATATTTTAGGAGTTAAAAAGACGTGATAAGAGATTTATCTGTGCAAACAATTGTCGTAGCTTCAAAAGAGATATCCTGGGGCAGATGTGATGAGTCAGCTGCTGAACCATATTGTTTCGCCATGAACATTTCCTGACTACAAGCCTTCTACTTTTTGTAGTTGTGTGAAAAACTGAATGTCTTAAGCAGCAGAAAATTTCAAACTCCATGATGTGACAAACGCAACATTGGGGGTTTACTGAAGCGGATTGTCTTGCAGTTGATTTAAACTGTTTGCATTTTTTACACAATGGTTTAAGTGGATGAGTTTTTTATTTTCCGATTTCGGCATAAACGTTTCTCAAAGCCAGTTTTACTGTGGTATTTTAGCTGAAGAAGAGAAAGTACCTTTGCATAGTGGCCTTGTAAGTTTCTCAATGGGTGCAAAAACCACTCGATTAATTCGTTTAATAATGATAACGCATCTTTATCCCGGCAACGAGCTTGATTATAAGTGCTTATTCACGTTTTTCTACCAATCTGCCTAGCCACGGTCATAGATTTCGTCCTCGGAAGGCTCTGATTTTGCAAATGTAACAGGTTTCCCCTAATTATACTCAAGGGCACGTCACCACAGGATATATCATGGCTTTTTTCATGAAAACAATAAAAGTAATTATTTAACTTACGCCTATGTTTAACATGAATGCAATTTAAAAAATCCAATATTCCATTAAAAATCATTGATAGTTTTTGTTTCTGCAAATATTAAAAAACCTTATGGACACGAGGCAAAATTCTACAAAACGCTTGGCACATGACACAGTTTTTCCTAACCAGAAAGACCTCTTGATGGCTGAGTTTAGCCCTTTGCCACGAGGACACAGCTAATAATAACTTCTGTGCTTTTATCCTCCAAAGTACCTTTGCAGTGAAGAGGTTCGCCTGAGCACAATACGGATGGATCTTCAGAAGAAACTGGACACTGCCGTTTCAAAAAATGAAGTTATCAGCCTTCGCATCGACAACGCCTGTGAACTCAGTCGAATTGAGAACCGCGGACGACGCGAAATGCTACAACTGTGGGAGAACACAGTCGCCCAAATGGCTGCTCGAGACGAGGACTACGCTGAGTTAGGCAAGGTTGGGATCGGTAAACCAATTTAGATGAAATAAAATTAATAGTACTTAAACTTCACTGTGTGACTGAAATGGTAGAACTTAAACAGCCGCTTTCTACTTCCGTGAATTGGCCGCGGCTATTCCCAGTCTCGTAGGTATGGACAAAATAAGACTACTTATCATACATAAGTAGCACTTATAAAATACATGCATTGAGCGTAGGCGGCCGCAATGGTGAATCGTTCCAAGAGAAACTTTGACGCCAGAATGTCTGGTAATTCTGAAAGCGGTAGTCACCTTATCCAGTTTCAACCCTGCAAATAGAAATTCGCACTAATTTTTAAGTTGAAGACATTGCCAGACATGCAGCTTCTCGCTCGTCACCTCACCCTCAATACCTTTCCACTAAGTGCACAATATTTTAACTTTAGCAATACGACGGCAAGCTTAGTGAACTCCAGAGCGCTCGTGCAAAACTGCAAGATCTCGAAAAACTGCTTGCCAGTATTAAACAGGACATTGCGGATACCAAAAAGAAAAGACATCAACTGGACAAACAGGCTGGTGACCTACACGACCAGATCCAGAAAGAAACTGAAGAGTTAACAACCACAGAAAATGACGTTAGTGCTTCGAAATTCCTTTTAACCTTGAACAACTCTTTCCCTGTAACCTTGCCCTTTGACTTAATTTTGCAAAGGAATTAACATAGAAGTGATAGAGAGCATGAGAAACATTATCTCAGCTGGTGTTTGTGAGTATTTAGTTAACTGTCAAAAAAGAAAGACGAGTATAATGCTGGTCAATTGTCAAGATAGTAAACGGATTTTTAAGAATCCGACCAGGAATAACTATGCTCATCCTACTGCTAATTCTGAAAGCTGTAATAGTACTCAGCCTTCCCATTTCCCCGTTTTGCTCTTCTTTTGCATATATCGAAACCCTACAGGTAGGGAAACAGCTTGGCAAGGCGATTTATTATCAGATCTAAGGCTGGTCAATGTGCTTAATTAACGAAGTGGAAGTAATAATTCCATTTCGAGCGTTCCACCTTCGGTATAGAGTGTGAACTTCTAAATTAGCAGACAATTTCTGTTTGTCCCAGAACAGGTGAAATGTAGTGAAATTCTTCAACATCCGTCCTAACATAGGCCGCCCAACCCACATAAACGAGAGTTGTACTGCGATAAAGGAACGACTCTTCCTTGAAATCGATATGGTTTGTTTAGTACATTATTATTTATTAGGTCCGAAGTAATATTTTTAATCGAAAACAACTTATTCAGGAAATGACTTCACGAAAGCTTAAGTATAATAAGGCGTCATATACCCAACAACAGAGGAGGAATGTATAATGCAACGAAAACATTATGGAAAGCATTTAAAAAACAAACAACTTATTTATTGGTTTTCCCTTTGCGTGTAAAATGCTGTGATTGAGTTTCACAAAAGAAATACCGCACATTTTATGGGGGGTTGGATGATAAAATGTTTGAGCATAAACTCAATTTTCCTACATCAAACACTGTTTTCCCAATTTCGTGGATATGTGCGAGATTTTCTCAACAGGATTCGTTCCAACTGTCTGGAAAGTAATTTCATTTCTCATGCCTGTTTTCACATTGTTTGCACTGAGGTCTGATCAGAGTTTATGGCTCCAGAGAGGACTTCCGTATGAAATTTCGTATTTTTACTAATGTTCTTTTATAGTACAACACACACAAATAATAAATTTTTGCTCTATGGTATTAAAAAGCGTGAAAAATTACACGACTAAGAGGAATTGTCTGATTTTGCCCAAATCTTGCATAGAACATCCTTAAAATTCCTTCGTGGTTAGTTTTCTGGGTCCCGAATAAGATTTCTTAAATAAATAATAAGATCGAATATACGCGGAAATACCCACCCTAATTTCTGCGGTAGCATTTACTAAGTAGGGCTTTCCACTATATACTTAGGATTTTAAGTTCTTGCCTATAATGCTGGCGAGCCCGCTAGCCCGCATCTGATGCACGGATTGAAAGTTACAGGAACTGAGAGTCGATTTGCTTTATGTGTTATTTTAGCTTCTCACCCTGAAAAAAACTGTGGAAAAGACTTCCAAGGACCTCCACGTGGCAAAGGCCGAGAACCGTCAGATAAAGGAAGATCTCAATCACATGAAATCTCAGTAAGTCAAGTTTTGCAGCTGTCGGACAAACATCAGGAATGAAACCACGATTTTTCTGACTATGCTACATCGTTAGCAATGATGTCCGCCCGCGTTTCTGGTAGAGGACAGAAGTGACTTGTGCGTTCCTTTGTTGATTGTAAGACAGGCATGCGCGGATCCCCCTCATCTTCACCACTCTTCGCTATGATGAGGGCAAGACGTTAACAGGACGATCAAAAATGAACCAATTGAGTAAAACAGGACTAGACAATCCGTTTACGCGTGCCACAGCAACGCGCGAAGGCTTGATAATCACTCGCACACCGGCATGCGATGACTTAAGAGAAGTATAAAAAATATTGATTGTGTGTTAAAAAGGATAAAACTTTCTTTATATTCCCCAAGTTCCAGAAACGTAAAACATAGCTATAAATTAGAACAATCTATTAAATTATTTCTGTAACTGAGTTCATAACCATACCACTTTCTTTAGAACAGAGGAATATTTCCTAAGTCAAAATACTTTGACTATATTGCTCTTATTTCAGCATAATTACTGACAAAATTGGCCTTTGAATTCCGATAAATTTTCGAAGATTTTCTGTGTTTTCAAGATTTTGTTCAAAATCATAGATTTTTTTCGATTTTCCCATCAAAATCTTCAAAATAAGATATATGTTCAAAGCATTAACCGAATAAAAATGAGTTCTGGATGTTATTTCATATAAAGATAATCATATGGGTCATATTTAAACATCCCTCAAAACAGCAAAATACATTGTCGAGCAAACCGAATGTCCACAACAGAAGTCTGATATTGATATTCCTACGATTAATAAAAGAACGTTTCTATGATAAGCTACCTCTTTAAGGCACTTACGGTAGATTCCCTTTCTCATGCAATGTCCCCCGGAATTCTAAAATGCATTTTCGATTGAAACATATTGATTACGTATGGTTTTAAAACTGATGATTATGTAGCCTCATCTCAGCATATTTAGGTCACGTTAGGATGGTAGCTTTTTAATGAGCTTCTTTCTGACCACAAAGTAAAAGCGTCTACTATAAAAATTGGCTACTTAAGTAGTATGCCTTATTGTCATTGATTTTAACTGCTTTTAAAAGTTCAAATATGTTTTTGGAAAACATGCACAAATATTGATTTATTTTACTCGTTTGGTAGCAAATGACGACTTCTTTAATCTTCATACTTGAGGAAGGGGTATCTTTTTGTTTTAAAAAATTCTAATTTTGAGTTTTTTCACAATTTTCAGGTGTTCATTTATAGAACATTGTATCCGTCAATTTGTTAGTGCTGTCTTTACTGTATAAAGTATGCTCCGTATCTATTGCAACATTTTATGAGAACTATGTGAGATCTTCCTCAAGCTGTAGCCAAAAATGTAATTTTCCTTAAACAGGATGTGCACAGTGCGGAGTTTTTAAACCTTGAATTCCAGTAGGTTTGAAAATTATTCGGCAATTTATAAACTCTTTTAAAACCAAAAGATACCCTTTCTTTAAGCATAAAATTTAAGGAAGGCATAATTTGCTATTAAACGAGTACTAGATATAGTTTTTTTGAACATTTTTTCCAAAAATTATATTTGAATCTATAAAGGCAGTCAAACTCAATGAAAATAGGCATGCTACTTAACTAGTCACTTTTTATAGTAAATACTTTTTCCTGGTGGTCAGAAAGGAGCTCGTTAAAAAGCCGCCATCCTGAAATGTCCAAAATATGCTGAGATTAGGCTGTAAGATCGTCTCTGTTTCAAAAATCCGCAATTAATATGTTCCAATCGAAAACGTATTTCAGAATTCCGGTTGACGTTTCATGAGATAGGAAATCTACTGTAAATTATGCATACAGCTAATGAATTTCTGTGCATGTTACATTTTTCCAAGGTAACGGCAAAATGAAAATGCAGATTCTTGACACGTTTTTTTTTCATTTGCCTGAAGAGAAATCATATGATTTAGCCGAAAATGAAATGCAACACTTCGCTCTTCATATTGGTGTATTTTCCACCACAGTATTTTGCTTTCAGGCTTCGTTCTAAGCTTGTGGATGCCAAACGAATCGCTGAATGGCTATTAAGATATTGCGATAATTATTAATCTTCTGTCTCTACAGTTTCTAACTTACGCATAAGCGGAAATTATACTGTAAAAGTATGTTTATACACGATCTAAATTTAATTAGATCTGAAATATTGTTTTCCCGGACGAAATTTAAACAAGGCGAAGATCACGAGTCGGGCAGAATTGATTGACGTCATACAATCTCGGGACCTCTAATTCATCTGCAAACGGTCAGTGCCTGTTAATATGGTAAATTAACTGTCCAATTAGAAGGGTGAAGCTTAATAGGTAAATAGGAGGGGAAACATAAGTCAAACATGTGGGTGCATAGTGAGAGCTTGAGAAGGGGGCAGGTAATTATCACAGCAAGGCAGTTCCGGTTAAAGTGAAAGCCTGTGAATTGTAATTAAAGGGAGGGGGCAAAGTACAGGGCAGCAGTTGGTCATAATGGGGGGGGGCGGGAGAAGACGTGCGAGAGACTGAAGTGATCGATCGTTACCACGGCAATGCGAGGTTGATCACATGATCCAGCTGCTTACAGAGTTCTGGTTTTCCTCTGCGTATTGCAGCGGCCTCGGCAAATCGTAGGAGACGTCCGGTCGCCGCCCGAAGTACGACCTTAAACGCGGTCAGCTGAACATATGCCGAAGTGCTTGCACAGGGCGCAAAATAAAATACCTATGAGTTTAATCACAAAGCACTTATTGGATACTGGCCAGATAGATGACCAAAAGACTGGGGTTAGAAAGCTTTGCATTAAGGTTCAGGTTGAAACTCGTTGATGGACGTCCGTCGACCGTAAACGGATCTCACTTGTCCAACTCTACCTTGAGCGGCCAGCAGTCTAGGCATATAGCTGGTACGGCTGCTGTCAGGGTCGGAGAAATGACACCCAAGGTACAGTTGAACAAGTGAGCTCTGTTAGCTGTCGGTGGACGTGAAGTGCCCTCTAGCAGCCACTTGGAACCGAAGATCAGCCGCTGAAACATGGCGTCTTTGGCTTGCAAGGCCTGCGCACCCACTGCCGCCTGGGATCAGGCCCTGACCGACACGCGGATACGCCTCACCGTGGCCGCACGTCCACGCCAGCCTTCGCCCATCTCAAGGTCGCGCCACGACCGCGGAATTGGCTGCAATAACAAAGCATGCGCCGGAATTCCAGTGATTCCCGACGCTCTCGTCACTCCGGAATTGACACCCTCGCAGCCGGTCTGTAGTCATCCGAGAGTCAAAAAAACTTTCGATATATCTTCCTATCCTTCTGTCCAGAATACACTATTCCTAACACTCTGGCCTTCCCACCGTCTTCCCTCTTCTATCCTAAGGAACCTTGGTATGAAGATCGCAGTTGCTAGGGTTTAACTTACTTAATCCCCTGTGAAAAACGTTCATCACCTGGTATGAATATCTTCCGACAACGAACTCGTGGCTCAATGATTAGAGCGGTAGACCCTGATCGAAAAGATCACGTGTTCGACCCTCGGGTTTTGCACCACTTGGGGTTGCGTATGACCGGCTGACGACGGCTACTAAGCCAGAAATAGCCATTCCAATCTACTTTGTCTTTGCCAGCAATACTGCCTGTTAAGGTTGAAGTTAGGATACGCGCAAAGGTGGCCCTGAACTCTAGCGCACGGCCACTTATAGTACCGAAGGGTGTTTATAACCATGTCCAACCGAATCACATAATCTGTCTCTCGTCGGCGGCGGTCCGATCGACTTGCATGGGTCTGAACCGGACCTTTTAGGACTAAAACCTCCGTGTGACCCAGACGGTATTCCGATTCCACTCCATATCTGAAACTGTCAGTTCGATGGTTACTTCTAGTTCCTGCATTAGTATCGCTGGTGTGTGTGTGTGAGTGTGCTGTTGTGCATCGCCTGTTCGGTAGGCTGGGTGACAGTTGAGAGTAAGACGACTCGATCGCTGGGACAAAACTTTTATTCGCCTGACGTTTCGACCTTCGTCACGGATTCATCATCAGAGACGTCAGCAAAAGCAGTAACAGAAACAGGGACAACATGCACAGGAGTTTGCAGTATTTATGGGATACAGTCATTACTGCAAGCATCAAGCGACAATTAACGTTAATTGCCTTCTTGCGCGCGGATAGTTTGTTGACCAGCATGCGGGCTCTGACCTGTTGAACTTTCATTACGCGTGGTGGACTCGGGCTTGATGATTGCTCGGTCATCAGTTTCTCCGGTGTTGGCGTACGATGACACGGCGGCCTGTGCGTTCCCCAAGTGGCGACTTGCTTCGGCCAAATGGAGCCTCGGCACCGAATATGAATTGGGCAAACCGTTACACTTGTTTATGGATTGGAGGCCTGGGCCTTTTTAGTTAATAATACACGCGGCCGTTCAACCGTATTTTTCGACGGTGATCACTGTATGCTTTACAGCAGGATGATTCAGAGAGGGAGGCTTGCGCTAGATTATAGTGAGAGTAGACTTGCACTGCATTTAGATCACTCTCTAACCGCTTCCCATCTAGGCCCGGGAGAGGGCGCAGGGCCACGCACTGTAGGTCACCACAACCAGAAGACCACTACAAAACTGAGGGCGGCTCGGACCACAGTTCAGTGGAAGTGTCAACAGTGTCATGTTGAGAAGGAGCCACTGCAGCCTGACTCTCAGTTCGCCCGTCAGCCACTCTACATAACACAAAAAACACACACACTGGGCCAACAAGATCCACGGAGCCACAAAAAAGTGTGGTCTATGAATGCAGTGGGCCCGGGTGGCATGGCTATGCACATCAATGCCAAGTTTTTATTGGCCATCTAAAGACTACATTTATGATCTCCGAAAAAAGCTTTAATCCACATGAGCTTCGCGTTTGCCGATCTGGCCAGCACACAGGGCTTACTACGGATGTTAACTTTTGGCTTAAAACGCCAGTCCGGAACTGAAGAAGGCGATCAGCTGCGAACCGTGGTCCGTCTGCTAGTCAAGCATTTTGAATTTTTGATCGCAAACTGGTAGAAGTATTTTCAGTAACCGATTGCACTCCGCATTCAAACCTCAGGTAGTCCTAGTCTGCTCCCGTTTTGTGTGTGTCAAGTGGCAGCAAATTGTCTTGTCAGTAGCCCCACTATAAATAGCTCACCAAAGTTGTTTTATGTGCAGTTAGTTGTCATCCTAACATTTTTTTCCAGCCTGCGTGACATAGAGGATACCATTGAAAAATTGAAACAACAACTGGATGAGGTTCACAGTGATAAATTGTCAGCGGAGGACCTGCTAAAAATGGCTGAGGCACGGCTGGACTCTGAGGCTGACTGTCAGAAGAGGCTGCGAAAAAAGCTGGAAAAATTGAGAGTTGAGCGATTTGAGCTGGTTGAGGTGAGTATTCTAATTGTTGCAACAATAAACATCTCCTCAGCTTTATTGTTTGGGGGGAGGAGGAAGAGCATTGGCACCCGCTCCGAACCACGCACAGTACTCACATTTTGAAGGAAACGTAACAGTGGAATAGGTCTCAGGGAGCTATGAGCTCTGGCGGTTAACTGCACCGAACCAAATGACTGATATCCTCCCTCTGGAAAAGTAAAGGACGGCGACATAAGCGGATGAGGACATCCTGAAATGGGAGTTTTGTTGTTAACCTCCTTGTCGAGCGTGAATTGAATGCCCGGAATGATTGAGTTGATGGTCTTGTGGAGCGCTTCAAGATGGTCCTTTTCAATGTAAAAAATGTGTCGTCTAAATAGCGTACCCATAACTTAGGGTTAATCGATAGAAGGGCCGTTGATTTGAGCCTTTGCATGATTATTTCGGCAAGGAATTCATATATGGGTGACCACATTGGAAATTCTTTTAATTGTTGATAGTAATGATGATCAAATGGATGTTCTCGTGCGGCGAAATGCTGACGGAACACTACAAACGTCCGTTTACCGCAAAGACAAGTATGCGGAAGTTATTCTTAACTACAAGAGCGGCAACCCCATTTCTCACAACAGGAGTGCCGCCAACACTCTGCCACGCCGAGCGAAGACACACTGCCCTGACTAAGTAACCGACCGAAACGAGCTCAATTATCTGTTGGAATTGTTCTCCCGCAAGGGTACTCCCAGAAACTTTGTACGCCAATGCACAAGCCAACAAGAATCACACAAAAAAGAATCAGATCTTTCCACTCAGGCGCCCAAAACAAACACATGGCGAGTCCTTCCTTATATAAGGAATGTGTCTGAACTCGTTGAAAGACACTTGCGAAAAAACACCAAATAAAAGTGGCGCACAAACCGATGGCAACCTCACGCACTCAGTTAGTACACCCTGAGGATAGGGTTGGCTACCTCGATAAGAAAAAAGTTGTCTACAAAATCCCATGTCCAGCTTGTGATACGGTATATTGTGGCCAAACAGGAAGATCTGTCTCCACACGCATCCGCGAGCACCAATCGGTAGCGAAGAGACATGACCGATTTTCCGAAGTGGCTTTGCATTGCTTTGATACAGGAAATTTTTTGCATGGGTGAAAACACGCATCGTCGGAGTTTGTCTCTCCAGAAAATGCCGAGAATTTCTTGAGGCCATGCACTCCGATGATGCATGCATCAACCGGCGTATCGAGTTAGCTGGAGTGTATAAACAGCTCAAAGAAAGGTGGAAGGGGCTGCAGCTAACAAACATGGACCAACATGAACCACAATTAGCGTCCACAATGGATAACCTAGACTGACCCCAGATTGACTCAAATTACAGTTGCTAATTAGTCATTACGCCATTGAGACTGCTAATCATGTCCATCACGATGTGACGCAATTGTAAGCCCCAATTTACGCCCACACCAGATGACTATATAACTGTATCAGCACTTTGAAATGCTAACTGTTGTTTGCAAATTTCTCTCAAGTCTGACGATGAACTGGGGATCCAGTGTTGAAAATTTACTCAATAAACTTACTCATTTCCCAAAGGATGCCTTCCCATGGAATTACATTTCTTGGGATGCCTGCCTTTCAGGCATTTGTATTTGTCGGAAGCGTTCCAATACGAGGTTTCGAACAACCCAAACATTAAGCACCTCATAGAAAATAATGCCCATTGCAAAGGGAAAATAGTATACATAAGGGTACTTTCTAAATAAAGTTTTATACTTTTGTTAAAAGGTTTACATCCTGCTAAGACTCGCTCCCGGGACTTCTAATTAACACGAACGCCG
>JAYGXS010000004.1:49061652-49091281 GCA_036362985.1 Ligula intestinalis | reverse complement strand
TATAATGCACTTATGTTCGGACACTCGTTAGAACAGCGCATAAGTAGATTAGAAGAGAGCGCCGCCGTGGACGAGGAGAGTGCAGCTATGGAGAAACGAATAAAAGTTCTGCAAGAGGAACTGGACTCGCGGGTCAAGTCGGCGAAAATCTTGACCAAAATGATCGATCAATTTCTCGTAAGTGAGTGTTTTTGCCAAAACTTTCTAAATTGCATGCTTTTAATACAAAGCCCGATGAATGATGGCATTCGAGGCCGTTTTTTTTTAAGGTAAGAGTTATCGGGAGTGATCGTGGGCTTTTGTGGTAATTTTTGTGAAAAAAGAAAAATCTGAAAGGAAGTACCAACTTAAGAGGACATTAAGAGTGATTATTTTCTCACGTGCAGCACCAATATCGTTCTGACAAGCAGCAGGGATTCCGCAGAAGTAGGTCCCGTTTGACCATTCTGCTCTAGTGACTAGAATCATGGACCCGAGCGTTCGATGAAGGAAATATGGTGCATGCCGTCTTCGTAGACTGCAAGAAAGCATTTAACTATGTACTTCACAAACGTCTCTTGTGCAAGCTCAGCCGTATAGGGCTAAGGGACAGCTTTTTTAGTGGATCGATAACTCCTTGACTGGTCAATCTCAGACCGTATGTCTTAGTGCTCAGTGGTCGGCGGAGGTGGCCGTTGAGAGCGGGTTTCCTCAAGGTTCCGTTTTTAACCCCATCCTGTTCCTCATATACAGTCCTGAGAGTGCTAAAAGCAAACTTCCTAAATTTTAAAATGTTTGATTATTTATCCCATACCAACGGGAATGAATTTACGAAAACTTATTAATAATGAGCAACATGAGGCATATTAAGTACTTGAAAGACCTATAAGAAGTACTAAGTGTTTTTAAAGAAAAAATAAATTTTTCCGATAATTCCCAGCTTGTGGAGACATCAAAAATAGCTGTAGATTAGAACAATAGATTTAAAAAAGTTTGTTAAGTAGAAAACGTCAAGAAATGAATTTCTTTATACATAAAGAACTTGACTTTAGTCAAAATATTTTGTGCATATGGTAATTAGTCCCTACCTATTTATTGAATATCACGGAATAAAGTCTCTCTTCATTTTGCTAAATTTACGTGTTTTTATTCATACGTTTACTAATTGTCCGTTTGTTCGACGTTTACATCAAACCCTTTAAAATAAAATATAACTAAACAGCATTTACCGAAAAAACGAGTTTTCGGATATTATTTCCTATGCAGTTGGCATAGTTTTTCAAATTTAGAAATTTTTCAAAACAGCAAACCATATTTTTGAGCATACAAGATGTCTGCTAGATACCACGCATATTGTAATTCCTAAGATTAATAAAAAAGTTTCCATAATTGGTTACTTGTTTAAAAAGTGCCTTTATTGGATATTTAGCTGACGAACTTTTGCGTATATTAACTTTTTCCAAGATAATCTCACGGGGAAATTGGGGACGTTTGACAATTTCGTCAACTTATCTGAAGGAAAAGTATTAAATTTGACTGGAGATGAAAGAACATACCTTTCTCGTAAGAACGGATTATTTGTCGCTTGAGGATATTTATTACAAGATCCGTACTAAACGTGCGAATGCAAAAAAGGCCACGTATATGACCATAGTTTGAAAACGTTATTATTCTTATGTCTGTTCCGTTTCCAAATAACGCTTGAGCGGAACCTATTATTCACAAAAAACTATATTTCTACATGACTTACATTCAATAAGGCATTCTAAAGGCTGTGTGCGCAGTTACATGTAGAAACTTTGTTTACGCGTACGACAACCAGTTCGGTAACAGAAAATGTTATACCAAGAACTTTTTTGTTACCGCATTTTTTGCAAAAAACTTCACAGCATAGCTAGATATAATTTTTTAAACTTCTAGCGCTGCTTGTTCCTGAAAATAAATGCGATTCCTTAAACTTCACTTTAGTTCCATTTGATCAACTTGACACAAACTTTTCCAGTACTGGAATGGACTAGTATTCCACCTTTTTTACTAATTATGGAATTCTTCCTTAGCAAAATGTATATTAGAAGAAAGTTTCGTCCTGTCTTTCCTTATAGCATACGGAATTCCTTTTATCCAAAAATACTCATGATTTAGCAAAAATGAGAGCCTATTTGCACCAATAACTTTCAATAAGAGGGCAGTTTTCCAAACCAACGCCCTTCTTATTACTAAATCCTATCAGTTGATCAAAATAACTGTCCAGAAATACGCTAAATTACCCAGGTAAATTTCGTCCTGAAATTTGTTTGCAGAATTCGCAGAACTGTATATTGATGACTACATAGGCGGATTAGACTTCGAAGTGGTAACGAAGTGGTAACGAAGATGATGAATTAAATCAACAAGTAAACTTGCATAAACTCGAGCAGTGGTCGAACCAGTGGCTCTTGTAATTCAATGCGGCCAACTGGAACATAATGCGCTTTAACAGAACCAGCACTGTACACTGGGGGGTGTATTACATAAACCACACGCCATTGCCACAGTTAGAGGCTCAAAAGCATCTGGAGGGGAGGGATGGACCACGTCTTCACTTAAGCCATCACTCCACTGCATGAAGGTGGCCAAATCCGCAGTGTCCATCTTGTATCTAATTAAGCGCGCCTTTGTTAAATTCGATGAAGTAGTATTTGGCAAGGTTTTTGGCATGTTCCTGCAGCCCAAATTGGGATTTGCCCTCCAAGCCTGAAGACCTTGGACAATCAAAGACCGAAAAACCCTTGAAAGGGTTCGACGACGAGCAACCAAATTAGTACGAGGCCAGTGGGTAGCTGCCTAATGAGACAGGCTCGGTCAATCTTGACATGTTTCCTCTGGATTATAGACAGCTATGTTGTGACCTAATAGAGGCATTTTGCATGTTGCGGGTCAGGATTGTTGCCTCGAATCCAACGATTCTTTGAGCTGGCCACTACCACTAGCCTGGGAGAACACTTTTCAAATTACCTATGACTGGTGCGAGACTAGATGCAAGACAATTATTTTTCTCTAGGAGGATAATTCAGACAGGGAATTGCAATCCTGCGGACATTGTTATATTCCCATCCATGGATATCTTTCAGATGAAGCTTGATCAGCACAGCTTTATGTGCCACCAAGTCAGCTGAAACAACCATGAATTTCTCTTAAAACCAAACGTGCAAATGCTATAAATATGCTAATATCCATTTTAAGTGGTAGTACGATTTACCCGAAGTATTTTTCACCGTTCATAGCCCAATCATTTCACACTTCCATTTTTTCACTATGCGAACAGCAACGATAGCGTCGGCAGACGCCTCTACCGCAACTATGGTTCTAGACTACGTGACATTGTCACCTTCTGCCTCATATCGACCTAAAAACCGACTGCTAACGACCGTGGCGGGTTACTCTGTTTTTCGTACCGAGACACAGCCAAAGACCAAGGGCTGATCTCCGGTTATTTGGGATGTTCTCGTGACTCTGCGGTCTCATCCTCGCGTTGTCCTTCGAATGAAGATACAAATCACGATGGGTGCCATGACCTGCCGCCAACATTCGCAGCAGCGTACCGATCCTATCATTCACAAACTTTTCTGCCACGAACAACAGTTTTTATCCTAAAAATCCCACAAATGACATTACATTTTTGACTTCTGGCCCATACCTTAGGAGTTTTTTAACTGTCTGCTCTTTTTGCTCAGTTACATCTGCTGGCTCGTGTTAACTGACATCACCACATGTGATTATATTACTTGTAACTAATAGGTAGTTGCCTACCCTCTACCCGGGTTTGCCTCTTAGACTGTAATAGAACTCAAATTTCTGAAAACCCACCAACTCACTGTCTCCTGTCTACTTATCTTTGCTCCTGCAGAATGAAAAGCAAATTCTTCACATGCGCATAGCGAAACTAAAGGAGGAATTGTCGCTGCGTAACGACCAAATGGATAGCACACGCGTGACCATTTTGAGCACTCAGCGGTATATGGATGCCGCCACGCGAGACAAAAATGAATTGCTGGTTTTCTACAACATGTCCCGATACCAGGTAGGTGCAATTGGTAGGATTGATACTTCCGCCTGCCCTATAGCTTTGGACAGTGATTTTCTACATGATTCAGTCCGTGGTAAACGGCCCATGGCTACCTGCTTATGAAAACGACGTAATAACTCCTAAAATCGGTGGATTTACCCCTTTCGAGGTCGGGTCTCTAATAGTGTTTAGCACAGTAAGACGCGCTGAACTAGGCCTTCACAGCAGTGTCTTGCTGCATTTAGTCCTCGAGGCTTTTGGCTGAGATTTACAAGAGACAAATTGGGTCAGTTCTGAATATCTTATGAACGGAAGAATACCTCGATCTAGTAATTGACAAAGGTTTCTAACCACATGTTTTATCCAAACTTTCTTATTTATGCTTCATGTGGTTTTGAGCGGGTCTGGTCTTATTGGCCTTGATGGTAGCCTTTAAGGTTTATTTTTATGCTAGCCAACGGAAGGATCCGCAAAATATTCCAAAAAACTGCCTCAAATCGTGTATCGAGTTGACCTACGCCAGCTTGTATCCGGACCGGGGCAGATAATACTCGCTGTCGGGGAGAGAGAGTGAGAGAGGAAGAGAGCGGTAAACCAGATCTGTGAGTACTCATATAAAGCGATTAACTTATAGACAGAGAAAACTCACTCCACCAGCCCCGAGGGGGAGCAGGTGATATCTACAGGACTCTGGCACCAACGAACTTTGTTCGCTAGATTTTTAGTGAGTCAGAAAGACGTTGAGACAGAAAACAAGCTCAAAACTCAAACAGCTCTACTTTTCAGCTGTTGTGATGACACAACACATCTAGGAGACAACAGAAGAACGTTCGCGTTCCAGGTATTTACATCGATGAGGAAGAAGGGTTGAGCAGAGGATAACGTTGTTTGTTATTCTTAGCTTTTGAACTCTTACACATCATCCATAATTACCCCATTTTCGTTGCTGACGCCCTGATGAACGATGAAATCATTATAATTGCTCCCACCCCCTCCCCCCGCATTTTCATCGCAGTTTTCTAGCACCCATGACCTGTTGACCCTGGACAGTTGATTTGTGTACATACATTTTTATTAACCCTTCCTTTATTGCTGTTTCTTATGTCTGACGGCGAACTACAATAAGAGTACGAAAGCTCAGAATAATAAACAACGTGTACCGAGGCTCAGCCCTTCTTCTTCTTCTTCTTCTTCTTCTTCTTCACATCTAGGAGACTTTCGACTAATTAATGGGTCCAACAACCTAAAACATGTGGTCTTATTACTGAGCTGCATGGTTTAGTTTAAATATATATCTATACATATATCAACAAATGTGAAGATACGAGGTCCAGATAAATTATCTTGATCATCATCCCCCAAATAAGAAGAAGAAAATAGGCGCTGTCGTGGACCTTACTGTAATTGTGCTGACGTTTCGGAAATATACTATTTTCCATCATCAGAGTGGTGAGTTGTCTGTTCCTGCATCCGTGGGCATCCGTGGGCACAATCAACAGAAATGTTGATTCAAATCCAGCCTATCAGGCCCTCCGGACAAGACTCCAATCAGCTCCGACGAGGCCGCCGGCACTAGCAAGCGACTTGCAATTTCATCAACAGTGGTCACCGCCGTGGCAGGGGAGGAGAACTAATCGCAACTCAAACGGCCAACATGAGTCATTAACTCACCGACGAGCCCAAACATGTGAGCCGGGTCCGCACATTGAATGCCAACCAGTCCAGCCACCCGAGTATGGGAGGAAATCCAATAGTAGCCGGCCAAGTGCACACGATACGCACACAGAACTGATGGTGACAGCAACAGACGGGCAGGCGATGGGGGGCGCACGAGTGCGTGCACAGAGGGCCGATGGCCTGGCGCATGACCGAGATGACTCATCTACCCACTGACGAGTGTGTATAATCGAACGGACACCGCACCTGGAATGAAGGCTGATTCGCGCATCCGGTTCAGAGGGGAGGTCAGATATTTGTCACACTACCGGGCCCGCTGACATAGACACGTTAACGACACACGGACAGGCAACGGATGACACACACGGGCGCCGGCCATCCACAACTGAGGTGCCGCAGCCAATCCACGGACAGCATGAAGTTCAGAGCTCCTGCTTCAGCCATTGCTACAACACGAGATGAACAGCGTGGCATTCCAACTCTCGGCAAGCAGGAATACACAACTCACCACTCTGATGATGGAAAATAGTATATTTTCGAAACGTCAGCACAATTACAGTGTGGCCCACGGCAGCACCTTGTTTTCTTCTTCGTCTTCTTTGGGGGATGATGGTCATGTTGTCCGATCAGCTGGTTTTGAGGGTTATGCTTGGCTGATGAAGGTTAATAAGCCCGAAACAGTTCTGTATCAAGTTACCCCCCAGATGCTGTCATACCCCACATACTGCTATTATGACCTGGCCGGCATCGGCCTGGCAGGCGGTCACCCGTTGGGGACCTCTGACCACCAAATAAACTTTGTTTAGTTCAGAAGCCTATTCGATCGGTATTAGCACATTTCTGAGTGAATATATACCCGATCAGCAGTGACAGCAAATGGCAGGTGGCAAGGCGCTGATGAAATGCGGTTCGATGAAGTGCTTATGACCCATCTGATAGACACCAGGGGTTGACCAACTGCGCCGTCTGTGAGTGCGTTTGTTTGTGTTGTCCGACCATTTGGTGTTCAGGGTTATGCTTGGCTGATGAAGGCTAATAAACACGCAACATTTCTGTATCAATTTACCCCCAGATGCTGTCATACCCCACTTACTGCTATTTTGATTTGGCCGGCATCGGCCTGGCAGGCGGTCACCCGTTGGGGACCTCTGACCACCACATAAACTTTGTTTAGTTCGGAAGCCTATTCAATCGGTGTTCGCACATTTCTGAGTGAATATATATCGATATATATATGCTGAATAGTAGTAGTATTCCGGCCAGGCAGAAGGCAATACTAGTATATGTATTTCTGGCTATTGGCCGTCATCATCTAAAAGTAGCTTAACTCTAGTGTAGCCGCTAAAATTGCTGCCACACTCGAGTTTCGAAGTCACGTCTCGCCGGTCAGGAGCAGACGTCCTAACCATTGAGTCATCAAGTTCGCTGTCTTGCCGGTGTTCAGATGAAGTGCTGCTTCAAGTTTCCCGTAGATGCATGTGTTAAGTCAATAAGTGACGCCAGTTTTGCTGGTGCGATTAAACACAACTCTTGTTGCTCAATGCCTACTGAGAGTTCGAACATCAAATGCGAAATCCTCCGCCCTATGCCAATGGAATTGTGGCAGCACTGTTGACCTGAATTTTAGTGAGGCAGACTTTTGCAGCATCTACCGTACCCGCTTCTCATTCAATCATTCAGCAGACTCAGAGAACCAGAAGGCGTTAAGATGGTACCTGTGCCAGCACAATATAACAGATTATTATAGAAATAAGTGTGAGACTTAGATCTCACAATTCTGAATGCCGCAGCGGTCACAATGCATTCTAGTCGTGTGTGACAAGGTACGAACGTGCAAGTTTCCATTAAAATGGTCAGTATTCAGCCCGAGTTAGTGTAAATTTCGGTTATGGTGGCTGGACTCCAGACCCACAAATGCATCTAAGACAAGGTTTAGAATACAAGCGTACATGAG
Source organism: Ligula intestinalis (assembly GCA_036362985.1). Taxonomy (NCBI): domain Eukaryota; kingdom Metazoa; phylum Platyhelminthes; class Cestoda; order Diphyllobothriidea; family Diphyllobothriidae; genus Ligula; species Ligula intestinalis. Next base: position 49,083,626 of record JAYGXS010000004.1, on the reverse strand, counting down.
AGTCCCAGGAAGTAATTGAGAAGAAGACGACTCGATCTCAGGAACAATATTTTTATTTGCCCCACCTTTCGAGATCTTGTGCATACGTTATCCTACCTGCATCTGCTCTCTGACTATATCTCTGATGATGAATCCACGACGGATCTCCAAACGTCAGGCGAATAAAAGTACCGTTCCAGCAATCGAGTCGTCTTCTTCTCAAGACTTAGACTGTTAACAAATGTTTAGGAAGTTAACTACGTGCTTTAGAAAACCTCCCTTCCCCCTCTGTCGGACTTCCTAGCTCCGTCGCACAGAGGCCCGCCTGAAAATGACTGAGGAGTCAACCCTCAGTGCCGAAATGCAGCTTGAGACGCTATTTTGCCTCAACCGGGAACTGCAAGAAGAATCCGCGGCGCGGATGTACAGTTTGGAAATGGAACTGCGTCAGGTGAAGGCTGACTACAGTCGTATTAACGCAGACCTCACGAAAAGAAAGCTGCGACTGGAACAGCTTCAATCACGGTACGTGCTCTCATAGTTCAAAAAACTGCAAATTGTCTTTTTTGATTTTTTAACAAGTAATCTGAACTTAATAGTGTTACCCATTCACATTATTTAAGTCATACTGATTGCCGTCCAGAGGGTCTACATCGTTTGCTAGTTTCTCGATAATTACTAGATAAACAAAATAAAGTAGGGATTAGACGACCTGACAGAAACATGCAATCTAACACAGGTTCTCAAACAATACCTATCAGAAGAAAGAGGAGCGTTCACTGGGGGTGGGGGTTATTGCAAGTCTGATGTTTCGGGTAGTCGTCTCGTGCACCCATCTTCAGAGAGCGAATACTCTGGTTCATAGTCCTCGGCTGTATGCTGCTCCTTCTTCCGTGTGCGTTTTCTGCCAATTACGATTGAGCTGCTGTTTCTTTCGCATCTCGCCTTCGGCCTCCTCGTTCACCCTGTCTGTCCCCGTATCGCATGCTTTGGTTTGGCCCTCATGTGCGTATGTCCCCCGGTGCCCGTCGCGCCCCGGCTTGTTTTAGGCATACACACGTTGGCCATGGAGCTAGTTACCGACCCAGTTGTTCCATACCGTGACTGTCCCCTGATAGGAAGGTTCTTAAAACAGTATAGGGAACCGGTGAATGTATGTGGCAGTATACTGAACAGTCGATCGACATCCAGGATTCTTTCATATGTATTGATGTGCGATAATCACCTCGGCCCATAATTTAAACCACGCCAACGTTGAAGTCGTGCCCCATCTCTTCAGCATAGGTTGCTACCTGCAACTTTGAGTCCAACCTTCATACAGCCAGCTTATGCTAATGTATTCGAGTTTAAGCTGTCGGCCGATTTCTCCAACTCTCCTCCCGGTGAACGCTCCTTTTTTTCTGATTTAACACCTAGGAATAAAATTTTCAGTTCCATTATGATACCTGTATTTATCAAGTTATCTCTCTTCTACCATTAACATTTGTTCTACAAATGTCCACAGACCAGATGAAGTGAAGATAACTATCCTACTGCTTTCAAGCTCCAACAGAGTAATTCACCAAAACTAGTGTAGGTCACGTTCCTAGACTCCCGCGCATTTCGAAAATACGCGAATTTTGGACGGCCAATTAGCAAAGGCCTATAAATACCTATATTTATATGTTAAACACTAAATCTGTCCTCAAAGCACTTCAACTTCATTTTAAAAATTTCATTATATTTTATTCTAGCCTTTACCATTTTACAGTTTAAAGTAAGCATATACAGTATTTTGCTCTGATGTACGTACCGTAAAACACCATGCATAGTGTAAATACATGCATGTCAATTGTCCACGACAGTGTGGCCGCTCGCATGTTCCTGAGACACCGAACTCTTGTAAGCGCAACTTCTCAGACATTAAACGATACGCTACCATTTTCTCCTCTGAAGGTAAATGCTGGTGTAGCTGTTCGTTATGTTCGTTTTTGATGTAAAATTAGGAATCCGATAGTGCTAAATGCGGTATAAGTAGATACTGTACGTAAAATATTGGTTTTATGGTATTCAAAAGCGTGGAAATGTAGAAGACTCGATCTGCTGATGTTGATAACTTAAAGAAAGCAGACGCTACATAAACTGTTTTTACTTCATAATGCAATCATACTATATTATGTTAATGTACACCACCCTTCGGATAGACTACTTATAAACTTAGTTTATCTAATCACCTCTATGTATTATAATTCTTAATAAATTAATGCTTCAAATAATAAATGTAACTTGCCAGTCACAAAAACTCTAACGATCATATCTGCTGAACCCGCGAACTATAGGTTGGAATAAAAAACTTACGCGACTTCGTAAAGCTGCAGATTTGGCGACGCAAATTCTCGGACTAGTAATCCATAGAGTTTATACAGGCAGTCGCATGACAGCCTGTCATGGTGTAGGAAGGCATACCAACACCGACAACGGAGGCTGGTAAATAAGATAAAAACGATTATGCATGTCTGTGTTGTTGCTATCGCTATGCTTGCCTGCATTTTGCAAAAAGTTAGATAATATGACTTACTTGTCTGTTACTTAACTGTTCCCCTCTTCAAATGCTGACCAGTCAGTTGCAATTTGATTTATCAAGGAGTATCTATACACCCTATGTTTGTGTAAGTTTCACCGGCATCGCTGACTTCTCGTTTGAATTCAAAATGGGTATTCAGTTTTCCGGTCCTGGCTAAAGCGTATTTGAATTAAAACCTCTAGGCTATGAAAATATCCCTCGTGGCTTTGACAAGCCGGTAATACGCGTGACCACACAATAAACTCCAGGGTTAATCATAGAGTGATAGTTAAGGTTAATTCAGGGTAATGATTAACATTACTGTTAACCTTTGTGTCCGGGTAACGCTTATGTTAGGGTTAGAACACGGACATAGTTAAACCAGATAACATTTACCGCAAGATCTTATGTATTCCTGAGCGGAAATTCAGATTTCCATGTTTTATCCTTGCACCTTCTGCTAGTAGGGACATATCTCATGTTCGAACCCTAACCAAAACTTTAAACCTGAATTTAAACCTAACCATAAGCTTCAACCGAATTCTAACCTTCGTCCATGCCCTAACCTCAAACGCAGCCAGAGCCATAACTTGAGCCTAGCTCTTATCTCGCTGAAATTTAGCACAAAGCCACCTCTATTCCTTGGGGGATTTATATTCCTGGTATTCCTTCCTTTCCCTTTTCACGTAGATCTTTAGGCTGCGAATGGACTTTGTTTACTAATTCCAAAAATATTGCCTAGGAAGTGAACGTAGTCCGTAATTATTCTCAGTATCATGCAGGTAAAGGGAATAGACAGCTCACACTAGTTGTTCACCACCGATATTTTGTCGAAGAAATCGCAGCTTCTTTGGAGAATTGTTGTGGAATGCTAGGCATGTTGGCCACAACTGTTCTAATGTAGTCAATGACTCGGGTGTATTGGACCACGACCACATCGAAGTTACTCCTGCGTCTAGACACTACAGAACAAAATGCGGATGAGTACATGCCACTAAGTGACTGTGGGCCACGCTAACTGCGGAGCTTGCACGAAGGTTGTTTGTGCACAGAAAGCTGGCTACAGCAACCTGATAGCGGTCGCTTCTGTTGTTGCTGGCAGGTGATGACCCAGGGACTTACGGTAGTTTGGCAGGACCTTATCAATTAACTTAAAGGCCTCGTTGGGGTCCACACGATGTCCGAAGTCAACCATGTGGGTAAGGATGGCGCTGCTGAGGCTTCTGACTTAACCTTTGCTCAGCCATGCCGGAAGGTGTTCCCGTATTCCTTTGGATAAGCGCCGACGCGTGCGCCGGATAAAACCTGCTCCACAGGAGCAAGTAAATGAGCTGACGCACATAGAAGTGGTCTGAGCTGGTAGCATATCTATACCTTTGCCGTGCAGGACCAGGTTGATTGAGAATAACACTTGAACTTTCGCTGCTGGGAAGGTTCTGGTAAGGCTTAGTTGAGGCGTCTGCTTAGGAACTCACTTGTCGCATCCCCTTGAAAGGGGACGTTAAGGAATAGGGTCTTTGTTTCTTCGTTTGGTGTGGTGGCTTTTGTTTTTCTTTCCATCACATGCTTAACGATGAATTGGTCCATTAAGTTCTACCTTAAGGTAGAGACGGTAGATACGCTTCCCTTGTTGGATGTCCTCCTAATCCGAAGACCTGACGGTAGCGTTCGAAGGAACGTTTATCGAAAGAAAACCTGGTCTGGACAGCAAACAAACGTTAACAGTTTTGTACCTATGCAACAGAAGCGTAACTTAGTCCGCTGCTTAATACAAAGAACCAGAAAAGTATGCTTGGCAGACACTATTGAAACAGAGCTCCAGAAAATCCATGACCTTCTTAGAAAGACTGGATATCCGGACCGATTCATCGTAAAGAATATGATAGAAAGAGAAAAACCCCTCCATAGCCACTGTGGAAAATAAATACCCCATTCTTCAAAGACCCTTTTTCAAGAAGATGTAGCAAGTGAACTCCTAGGCAGACGCCTCAACTCATACCCATGCCCATATAAATGTATTGGCCTGACGGGAATTTATCGAAAATATATGCATACTTGCCAAATACTATACTGACTTGTATTAAACCTAACCAATCAAGGCATCAACAGCACTCATCACTGTCCGTAATGTCCGGAGGGTATTTGTGCGTGAATTTTTATACACTAGAACGTCCACATAACCCTGCCACCTCATTCTCATCCCACATACCCACGCTGCTCCAACTTCAAACTGAATGGAGAATAAGATTGGATTGCTGGAACAACACTTTTATTCGCCTGATCGTTCGCGGATTCTTCAACAGATATATGAGCAGAAAGCAGTAGCAGAAGTGGATAACATATGTACAGAAAGGTGCAGTGCTTATAGGACTCTATCTCTATTGCACACTTATAGCAATCGTGTGAACCGAGAAGTGCTTGAGTCGTGGTTCACGGGTCCTAGTCCACAAACAAGTGCAACGACTTTCCCCATCCTATTTGGTGCTGAGCCTCAATTTGGCTAAAGCAAGTGGCCGTTTGGTGAACGCACAGGCCACTGCGTCATCTTCCGCCAACACCAAGGAACCAGATGGCCGAGAATGCATCACGTCCAATTCCACCACGCATGATGAAAGTTCAACAGGTCAGAGCCCGCATGCCGGTAACCAAGCCATCAACACGCAGAAGGGCAATTGTCGTTAATTGTCGTTATTTGTCATGCGTGTGCATTAATGACTGCAGCCTATAAATACTGCAAAGCACTGTGCATGTGTTTCTCGTTTATGCTACTGCTTTCTGCTCAAGTCTCTGATGAAGAATCCGCGATGCATGTTGACACGTCAGCCGAATAAAAGTGTTGTTCCAGCTATCCAATCTTTTCCCAATTACTTCCTGGAACTTGCATGTTCGCTTCTATTGTCAGAGTAAATCGGAAGAAGCGTGGATGCAGTGGCTGCCAAAACTGAACGGCCAGTCTACGCGTGATACACATGGGTTGATCAATCTGTCCACACGGGTTAGGTTTCGGAGTAGTAGGGAACCTCGGATTCGACATAAGTTGGGTGGAAAAAATCGACCGAAGTGTGGTTAAATTCACGGCTCACGGCAAGCCTCGTAGCTCAATGATAGAGCGTTGGCTGCGCAAAAGCCTTCCCTGTTATGTGGATTCGAGTCCCACTGAGACCGCGAGTTTTTCACAATTAAGTCAAAATAATGAAGTTAAGAATGGTCATTTTAGCATGACCCCCTGTTTAGAAAGATTGCAAATAATCCCTTTGGCCGATAACCTTTTAAACCGTGAATTTCAGCAGTTCATGACAGTTCCCAATGCATGACATTTATCACAGTAGCGTCTGTACGGATTTTTAATGAGAGTTGATATCTCAATGCTCGTGTGACCTTCCGTTTCCCTATCCTGCGTGAACTAATGGTCTGTTCAAGTCTGTCTGGTGGTTTGATGGCCTACCCTAGCTGACATAGTGTGGGCCGTCGTCCAACGCCTGTTATAGGTGCGTGTGATAATGGTTTTAACTGCTAACGCAGATTCAGAGCAGTTGAGCTAATACATACTGACAGTTAGACCATCGTTTCCGCGGCTGTCCACCATATGCGCCAAAACAGGGTGATCACGCGATTGCCTGCGCGTGATTTAGTTTATAGTTATAGTGGATTTGCGCGGTATCTACCGCACTCTCTCTCTCTCTCCTGCTCTCTCACCTAAGCCCAGAATCATGACAAAGTCAAGAAGAAGTGAGAGGGCGATTGCATGGGTGCTGGCGTGAGCCTACACGTAGGCGTGCCATCACATCCTGCGGGTGCGCGTCCTCAATAATTACTGCCGTGCCCTGATCTAGCTCTGTGTTAATCCAGAACGCCCAACGCCTGGCTCGTTGTAGGAGCCGTGCCGTCCAATAGGAGTACAAGGTAAAAATTCGTGATCCGGAGAATTGCAGCCGACCGGGTTGGCGAGCCTTCATTGGAGAAAAATTTTTAAGCGTGCAAATACCCCTAGGGCTATGTGGTTTCTGTGACACTCGTGAACGGTGAATCATTGCACAGTGAATTATAAACGAATAAGTCATGTTAGGCTGGGCAGTATACACAAGTTCAACTTCACGCAGATAGGACGCTGGCAAAGTAAATAGAAAAGAGGGGCTCTACGGTCAATCGCAGGGGATTAATCTGGCTGACTAGCGATTTTGAAGGTTTTTAACTGACAGGATAATTTAATCTTTAGAGTGAGGGTCAGGCCTCACTGAACTTCGACTCCATCCTCATTTACCCTGCTGTTTAGCTCTTCTGGGCTAATGATGACTGAAAACTATCTATTACGAAAATTATCTCACCGCTGTTCCTGGGATTAGTATAGGACACGAAACATATTAATTTGTGAAATCTCATGGATTCCACAAGATAATCCTTGTTGCGCAATATCTCCCCGCCCTCCGTTACAAAAAGCCTTAATTCAGCCGAGAAATGACCGTCCTCACAAAGAAAGCACAGTTTTGTTTGTCAAGTAATACCTCGTAACATCAAAGTAGTCCACTAAAAGCTCAAATTTTAGATAATCGCTCAATTGCAATTCACTGAAATAGGGCTTACTATAAGACTACCACTGGGAGGGGTTGCATAAAAGAGGAAAATAATGTTAAAAAAATCAAAATAAATTAAACCAATACTTGGTTGGCTGTTTCTTTGCATACAAGACAGCACAAATTCTGTCAGACAAGAGGTAGCAAGGTTGGCTTAAGCGATTTGTTCAATATGATTTTTCAGCACAAAACCAAGCTTTCGTTGCATAAAAAGACGCTTTTGCTGTGCCTCTCTCTATATTGATAACTGAGATAAAAGGAATTGCGATGCGATAAAGATCCGGACTGATGAAATAAGTACAAAAGACTGGAGACAGCATATGCAGGGGCTGACTGTCTGCCTCTCAAGTTACTTTAAAAAACAAAAATAACAACCCGAAGTGTGTGCCGAGATTTCGTGAGTTAGCCTATCTATTGTACAAATGCACAAATCTGGATTTGCCGTTTGAAAAGTATGAACCAAAAGACAAATACTTGGCCATGCGCATCCTTAAATGTAAAATGTGGCTTGAATTCTATTGAAAAGTGGACAATATACAGCATAAATTCCTTCAGACATGAGATAGCCAGGTTTTCTTTCGTGCTTTGTTCAGCGTGAGTATTAAGCAAAAATATCCATCTTCCTTCTTTTTGCTTTCTGAAACTATCATTTGATAACTGTAAGCGGCTTCTCCTTAGGACTGAGACCCGGGTTGTTTGCAAGAATAACAAAGAAATATTTGAAGCAGCATCTGGAGAGTCTGACTGTCCTTAAAGTAAATTTAAAAATCAAACTTAACAGCCCCAAATATTGTTATTCTTTCCTCGTACATTCCTATCTCGCGATTTCATGAGCAAGGCCGCCTACGGTATAAATGCACACACCTGTACTTGCCATTTTAAAGATCCGAAATAATAAGTTAAATGTTAAGGTAAAGGAATCCTGCAGTGTCCAGTAGAACTTTTATTCAATTTAAAAAGGCAGGAAATAGCACGGATTAGTATGAACAATTACCCAAAAGTTTGCGAAAACCTTGTGGCCCTCAACTATAGTTATAGCGTCTCAGTTTTCACACCAGTGCTGGTATGCCCATCAATAAATAAGGAAATGAGCTATGCCAGTACCCGAAAACGGCATGTGGACAAACGTTTTCGCTAACCTATCTTCAACACGGTAAGTAAGTGGTAACCTGCAACGATGTCCAGAGTACCCAACGGCCAATTGCACCGCTATTTAAATTTTGATCAGCAGCGTTGGTCAAATACACTCCATCATTCGCCGAGCTTCACAATGCTATTTGGTGAGATTTTGATTACAACAGCTGTTCACATTCCAGTCCTGGTGCTGTTGTACAGAACTGCACACATTGCAATTGCCGTTCATTTTGTTAAAGATGGGCTCGTCAGTAAGATGAAAACTTACTGCAATGGCAACTCAGTTCAATGACACCTTAGGTATTTGCAAATATAACAGGAAAGAAAAGTACTCAATAAATTGAGTCATTCTCAAGCAGTTTATAAGGTTGATCACGTTGTTTGCTTTTACTAGGCAAGACACATAGAAACCGAACGTGCAATATATGCGTGTGCCTTGGGTCATAAACACCTAACTACTTCTGAGTTGTAAATGTGGCACAAGAGAACCTGCAGTGTTTGAAAAAGTAAACACTAAGTGGTTCCGAACTGCAGTTTCTATGAAATGTTATGACAAGAAGTCATCGTTTTTCGTAACACATATATTTTGGTTGCTTTTTACACAAATAACGGAGATAATGGGTAAGGACATGCCCCAGACGACCAATCGATATGCACTATAAGTCGAGTAATAGGTGTCTTTGCATTGTAAAATACTTCCTCCCCCTAATAGTTATTGATACGCATCTATGGACATTTTCTATACTATGCAGGTACAACTTAGAATCAGTGGGCATAATGCTACAATCCGAGGACGGAAGCTCCGAGAAAGCTCAATTTATCGTTAAAGTGAGTTACATTATTGAGCAATTCATTGTTGCATTGCTGTAACTTGATGCATAATCGGGACTCTCGCTAGTGCCAGTATTAGAGCGATATTTGGTGCCTGTTGTTTTCTACTGCTTTCAAATATTATTATAGTTTTCCAAAAGACTTCTTAAGTGGCGGCTTTGTTGACATGGCCAGGGCCTACAGTGAATAAGGCCTCGCTGCCTAATTGTTCTGGATTACTGTGTGGAACATAATCTCACAATATTTCCGTCACATTAGGGTAGCGGATTTTGAAAGAGCTACTTAACAATCACCTGAAGGAACTTCACTCGGTTAAAAAGTGATTACTCATGTGGTATCATATTCATCGCTGATTTTTGATGCTCATCAAAATTCAAATATCTTTTATGAAAAAGCTGTACTAGATGCTCTTGCAGTTATGTAGTAGGAAATTGCGCCCTCTTCCAGTTTTATACTTGAAAAGGGATATGATTTGGTTTTTAAAAACTTTTTCGTTTGCCGGGAATTTTTGAACCGTTACAACTGCATATACGGTTTGCAAATTACTGCATTTTTGTACTTTTTAACCAACGTTTATAAACACTCAGACACGAGTATTTATAAACTTTCATTTCACAATCCTTAAAGTCAACGATGACACCTCATACTACTTCAGTGATCATTTTGTTAAGAGTGTTATTTACACAGGTGGCCAAACATAAGAAGTCTTTTCAAAATTAAAACGCAGGTCAGAATACTGGTTGACATTTCGTGAGGTAGCATGGAGGCGTGGAAGCAGGACAGGAGAATGCTCATATGTTTTAAGATTTGAAGGGATTTGTTTTGGATAGTTTTCCAACAGATGAACTTGACTGGTTCAGGCATCCTTGTGCCTGTCCACACGAAAGGAAAAAAAGGTGTGAGAACTACCACGGCATAAGTGTAATCGACGTTGCTGCGAGAATCTTCGCCGTTGTTCTCCTCAAACGATTCCAGTCTGCGCGCGACTCCAGGACGCGACTCAATCAAGCCGCATTTCGCGCTGGGCGTGGATATGTGGATCAGATGGTCCCACTGGGACAGATCCTTGAATTCCGCCATAGCTACTAACAATAAACGGCCCTCTGGTTAGTTGACATTGCCACTGCGTTAGACTTTGTCCATTGTGACTCTCTATGGCGGATGATGACGTTAGATGGTGTATCACCAGAAATAATCGCTATGCTCAAGGCATATTACTGCTCCACCACTGCGCGGGTCTTAGTCCACAAGAACTTCTTAAACCCCTTCACCATTCAGCCTGGCGCTCAATAAGGCTGTATCCTGTACCCCATCTTCTTTAACTATGCCATTGACTAGGTTTTCGGGAAGGCAGTACATGAAAATGACGGTAGTGAGCTTCTACCCGGGCGTCGGTTAACTGATCTTGACTATGCTGATGATATCGCTATACTAGCTTCAAGCTTTGGTGGTTTACAGTCTATGGTGTCATGGTTAACCGGAGCCACGAAATTGGTCTGTTGGACAAAAACGCTGGGGATATCAAAGAATGTTCATGCTGCATCCCTGCCCAAGAGATTGCACCCCTCGAGATAAGTGATTGTCAACTTGAAGAAGTACACGGTTTCGAATACCTCGGATTGAGGTTGCTACCGAATGGACAGAGTAAGGTTGACATTATCTCCCGAATTGACGCAGCGTGAAGAGTTTTCTCTAGCCTTCGAAAGTGCCTATGGACCCGACACGATATTTATATCTCCACAAAGGTCCGCGTATACCGTGTATCTTTATGGTCTATTCTTCTATACTGTTGCGAATGCTGGACTAAACGCGTAGAAGATGAACTGAAACTGGAAGTCTTTGACTACTACTGCTTGGGAACTATTCTTCGAGCAAAGTATACTAACTTCGTGGCAAATAAGACAGTCAACACTCGCTGCGACAACACCGCAAGGATGTCCCAGAAAATCCAAGAAAAACAACTGAAGTGGTTCGGAAACGTTCTTTGCCGTCAACCTCACGAGCTCAGTGTTACTGCCCTCGACCCGAATCCGTTATCTAATTGGACACGTCGAAGTGGGGGTCAGCTCAATTAAGTACGTCAGGACATGGAAGTGGTTCATGGACCTTCGGTACTCGGTTTCCGGCGCTGGGGAAAAGAATGGCTCGAACTGTCCATGTCTGCGGCCACGGATCGTCGCATGTGGAGAAGCACCACACAAGACATGATTGAGGCTGGCTAGATCAGTTATGATCGCAGCCGCAACCAGTATAAGTAAAGTAAGGGGAAACAATATTTTTCCGGTATTAAGTGGCCGATTCAGTGCATTTTATCAGTTAAACTCTTATTTAGGAGAACAGTCTATAGTTTCAATCGTCTTCCTCCTAGTCATGCGATTTTATTTAGGAAAGAAACGTTTTGATATTTATAGGCGGACTGGTAGATAGGTCGCCAAACGTTTTTAAGTTGCCTGCCATCAAATGCCACACTTCCTTACATTCACATGCAGCTGTAACTCCAGTTACTTTATTTTACGCAGGACCATGCTTTCGCCTCTTTGCCCCGCTGTTTTTCAAGAACCTTCCTAGGCAGTCTTATGAGGGTCATGGGAATAGGGAAGGGGGTGGGGTGTTCGGCGTCGACAATAGGAAACTATTTACCCTGCAATGAGGTTTTGTTGTAGCCGGACCAGATGGAAGGGGTCCGACTTCAACAAATCATAATCAACGCGTAACCAGCCACCTATTATCGACCCCAACCCCTTTGCTGCTAGACTCATGCCGCATTTGTGTGTAATCCAGAGAGGCCTTCTTCAATCTTGACACCCATTAATGTGCTGTGTTATTCCAAGAAAAATACCGACACCATCTTTTCATACCTCCCAACATTTAAGGCCCTAACTGAACACGAAGAACTTCGCAGTAAGGGCGATGAACTGGACAAAGCCGTACGCACAGCCGAGGAGGAGTTGAGAGCGCTAGAGAACACTGTTTTGGTCATGGTATCCCTTAACGAATCAGCTCGAGGGTTCGTTTGCTCGGTGAGTCTATGAAACCCATTGTGGTACATTTTTGCAGGATTCGATATTATACTGCAGCTTCTTCGCTCTATAATCGAAGTAAAAATGTTCGCTTAAAATGCCAGTCAGTCCTCTGTCTGATAAAAACCTGGGGCATGCATGATTTTGCTATTTTATTTTGCGTTGTTTGGGCTTTTAGACTGCGAATACGCAGTTTGAGGAGGAAAAGAAGAAGCTGAAAGAAATTCTGGAAGAGGCGGAAAAAGTTATGAAACGGGCTCGTGAAAACAGAAGAGTATTTAGAGCTTCGGTTTTGGTGAGTTTAAGGTTCAATTCCATTATGTTCACCAGAAGAATTTTAACTATCCGACAATTTTGTTTTTTCAAGTCCCATTAACAGTTTCTTCAGAAAGCCGTTCGTTTAAAGAAACCTGCTAGAACTGCCTTTGAGCACCAGCTAACAACACACGCCACAATATGTCCCAATACGTGTTATGGGTACATCCGCAGTCGAAGGAAACACCGGGATGCTATTGCAACGCGAGAATATATTAACGGAAGGACTTTGGAAGGTACAGTTACTGTCCGAGTTCCTTAGTAAAGCGTTCACGGTGGTATTCCCCGATAACAATCCGGAAGTTTTCACGAGCGAGAACGCAGCTGTCATTAAAAATGTAACCTTTTCTGTCGCAGACGTAGGACGCGGCCTCAGTCATATCAGACGAGACAAGTCTGCTGGACGGGATGCGATCTCTGGGCTGATACTCAAAGAACTATCGACTGAGGTATCGCTGCCTCGTTAATATCTGTTCGAGCTGTCCATGAGAACAGGGGACTTGCCTTTGCAGTGGATAACAGCCGACGTTGTACCCTTATATGAGGGAGACGGTAAGATGGCAGCAAACAGCTTTAGGTCTATGCTTGACTTGTTTTTCCTGCAAAACGACGGGGGTCCTTGTCAAGCAGGCCATACTAAGATTTGACGATGAAAATGACGTCTTACAAAAATTGCAGCTTGGGGTTCGGCGAGGAAACTCCTGCCTTTCATATTTTCTGACTTCACGTGAGTTCTGGACAAGTGCTTTAGAAGAGGGCTTCGAAATAGACGTATTGTGCATCCATTTCCATAAAGCCTTTGAAAGCCTGCCCCATGAACGCCTTTTATGTAAACTCCGTGGCACCAGACGGAAACTTCTGAACTGGATCAAGAAATGTTTGCTAAGTCAAAAACAACGCGTATGCATCAGGGAGGATAAATCTGACTGCATGGACGCGTATAGTGGTGTTCCTCAAGGCTCCGTCCTTGGTCTTTTATTCTTCATCCGCTTTGTTCATGACAGCCTTCAAGAACTGGACTGCGGTAAGATCATATTTGCCGATAAAATTAAACTTTGGCAGGTCCTTAAGCGTCCGAGCGACCAAGAAGCTCTGCAAAATAATCCTTGCAGACTGCAGATTTGGTCCGAAAGGTAGTTCCTAGAGTTCAGTGTGCAAAAGTGTGCCGTTCTCCACCTGCATCCAACGAACTATCCTGTACCTCACATTCTAAGGACATATAACCTTAAAAAAACACTCAAATCCCCCTATAATCTGCGCAGGAAGGTCTAGGTGTTTGGATACAGAGCAATCGGAAGACATGGTTACAATGTGTCAAGGCTGCAAACAAAGCCACTGCCGTACTGCACACGATCAAAATGGTGGTTCAACAAAGATCTCTCTGGCAAATTGTACGGCACCTTCGTTCGACCAGATCTAAAATATAGCATAGAGGCATGGCAACCATGTCTTGCAAAAGAAACATGGTTGGAAAAAGTGCAGGTTCGAGCAACAAAGCTAATATGAAATCAAAAAACAAGTCTTGCGTTGGAAGACTAGAATGCCTAAATTTATTCCCTCTGTATAGCAGGCAACAAACAGGACTTTTATCTGAGTTTACAAGATAATGCGCGGCCTTGAGAAAGCATTTCAATTTGAGGAAATTTTTCAGTGGCACCTCTCACAACATCTCCGTTGACGCACAATTAAACTGCAGAGGAAGATGTCACTGATGAAGAATCTACGATGGATGTCGAAACTTCAGCCGAATAAAAGTGTTGTGCCAGCGATCGGATCTTCTCCTTCCTCTCAATTACTTCCTAGGAATCGCATGCTCGTTTGTACTGAGTGCCAAAATCAGTCGTGGAGGCCACGTCCCTATGTCTGTTCAAGTAATACTTGGATAATTACATGCATCCCCTGTTGTCCTTTGACAGTATGAACTCGAAATCACACCATACAAACTTCAAAGTTATTGGTAAAAACAATGCTACTCATTGTTTTTCAATACTATTTACAGATACAAATGACGCACTGGCAGGTTCTAGAAGGCATTGCCGACTGCCCTCACCAAATAAACCGAAACTGCTACGGATCCATGCACGCCCCTTTCACGCACTCGCCGTTTTTTTATCAATACACCCTGAAGGAGGTCCTACGCTTCATCATGGAAATCAATTTTTATGATGCAAACAATACTTAGTATATATTTGGTCCAGCTGTGAATAACTCGGCGGTCTCAGTGGAATTCAAGTCAAGTCAAGTCAAATTTATTGAAGAAAATATAGGCAAACGCCTTTGAACTCCCTCTTGGTACCCACATCAGCACGGGGAAGGCTTTAGTGCAGCCAATGCGCTAGCAAACTGAGCCGCGATGCTCCCACCGGAAACCGCGAGTTTAACCACAGTTTTTTTGCCAATATTGGAGAATATGCGAGTTCTAGGAAACAGTTTAGAAGAAGAGAATGCGACCACTGGAACAGGAGTTTTATTTTCCTGACATTTCGGATTCCGTCGGGAGTCCTTTCTCATAGGTGATAGATGCATAGTCATAGTCATGCGCTGATAGGGTTGAAGCATACATAGGTTGCAGGGTATTTATAGTTTATAGTGGCCACCGCTTGGATCTTAATTGATGTGGTACTGGCTTGACACTTTGCGTTCGACTCGAACATTTGCCACAATTTCCTTGTCAGCGTTTATTGCGGGCCTGATAATTGCGTGAAAATTCTGCCCACTGTCATCAGAGTTGTTGCTGCGTTCGGCTGATTTTCTTGCTCAGGAAACTTCTCAGTACACCTTATGAGAACGCCAAATCGTTGCGCTTGTTGATGGACTAGGGGCCTGAGAACCATGACTCGAGGAGCTTGCGGCTCACGCGGTGGTCACCTCTTGTGAGAATTTCGGCCTCATCGAAATTAAAAATATGGCCGGGTTCCGTCGAGTAAGCTGCAACCTTAGAGTTGGCGTTTTTCTTCCTCACTGCCGCTGCATGCTCAGCCAATTGCGTCCGGTGTAATTTCCCACTTTCTCCGACGTAGTTGCTTTGTCCACAACTGCACCACATCCGGTAAACCACTCCAGTCGTTTCCTGCCGTGGCAGTGTTGTCTTCGGCCTCATGACCTGGCGCCTGATGGTTGCTTCTGGCCTGTGCGTAACTCCAACTCCAATTGGGTTGAGTAGGCGGTCGGTTCGATTAACCCGCCTTGTCTACGACAGCGTACGAATTCCCGAATGAATGCGAAGGTTCGCGATCAAGGTACTTGCATGGATGAGGAAGAAGGCAGGTCAAGCACCACATAAATTTATTTATTGTTCTGAGCTTTCGAACACTTGCAGGTGTCCATCTTCAGATATGAGAAAGCAACCAAAAACGAGGAAAATTATAGTGGCCAAAGGCCAATCAAATGTCAGAAATCGTCAGGTTATCAAGGGATTAGAAACAGCAAATGAAAAGGGGGAGGTGGGGGAGGAGGTCAATTAGCTGTCACTGGGATTGGAGGGGTCGGAGGGGCAATTATGTTGGTGTAGGCGAATTAGCTGTCCGCGGGGCTGGGGGTCATGAACAGCAAGTAGTATGCCGCCTTGTCACCCGGTAGAGGGCCCTGGTAACGCTGCCTCCTCTTCCAGCCGGTTCGTTGTGGTTTCCTGTTCGCCTGCAATTCTAACGTTTGATTTGGCTTCATCCCGGCTCTTTCTAATGTAGTGGCGCAATACTTTGTAGGCCGCTGGCAGGTCCAGATGCCTGTTGACTGAGTTGGCATCTGAGTACCATGCCTCGAGTGTCAGCCTTTCGGCTTTTGAGGTTCCTCGGCCTACGATGGTCGCTCCTTGGAGAGCAAAGGTATGGCCAGTTTCTGCGATGTGTGCCACCAGTTGTGAGTTTGGGTCCAGTTTCTGGACCGCTCGTTTGTACTTTTTGTAGGCGGGTTTGCAGTTTGCGGCCTGTTTCCCCTGCTGGCGTGGGCATAGCCCATCGACCTCAAGCGACACTTCGCCGCCAGGTGATGCAACCTAAAGACCGACTGCCTCTTAAATAAACCTCTGCAGTCGTCTACAAGATAATTTGCAATGAAGGAGACTGCAATTATGTTGGCGAAACAGGCCGCAAACTGCAAACCCGCCTACAAGAGCACAAACGAGCGGTCCAGAAACTGGACCCAAACTCACAACTGGTGGCACACATCGCAGAAACTGGCCATACCTTTGATCTCCAAGGAGCGACCATCGTAGGCCGAGGAACCTCAAAAGCCGAAAGGCCGACACTCGAGGCATGGTGCTCAGATGCCAACTCAGTCAAAAGGCATCTGGACCTGCCAGCGGCCTACAAAGTATTGCGCCACTACATTAGAAAGAGCCGGGATGAAGCCAAATCAAACGTTAGAATGGCAAGCGAACAGGAAACCACAACGAACCGGCTGGAAGAGGAGGCAGCGTTACCAGGGCCCTTTACCGGTGACAAGGCGGCATACTACTTGCTGTTCATGACCCCCAGCCCCGCGGACAGCTAATTCGCCTACACCAACATAATTGCCCCTCCGACCCCTCCGATCCCAGTGACAGCTAATTGACCTCCTCCCCCACCTCCCCCCTTTTCATTTGCTGTTTCTAATCCCTTGATAACCTGACGATTTCTGACATTTGATTGGCCTTTGGCCACTATAATTATCCTCGTTTTTGGTTGCTTTCTCATCTCTGAAGATGGACACATGTAAGTGTTCGAAAGCTCAGAACAATAAATCAATTTATGTGGTGCTCGACCTGTCTTCTTCCTCATCCAAGCGTACGAATTATTCAAATCTGCCCACCTCTCAACCGTCCTACTGGTGCCTGCTAGTCATCTGGGGGATTCTAGATTGATTGCTTAGGAAATCCTCCTTGGGCTGTTAGCTTATTGTATCGCAATTTGCGGATTCTACATGTTGCAGTAAACTGGACGGGTAAATTGACCCAAGCATTATTAAAACCCATGGTTCCCAGCGGGATCCTCGTAGCTTAGTTGGCTATAACGTTGGCTGTATGAAAACCCTGGCCTTCCTGGCAAGGATTTGAATCCCAGCCACGTTGCCGAGGTTTTCAGAATTGGGTCTAATAAATTATCCAAAACTATCTAACCCCCACCCCCTTCCCGCTCTACTTGTTTCTTAGCATAACGTTGGCTGAAAGATGTGAAGTGATGCAAGTCTACCTTCATCTGCGCTGCCTTATTTTCATGATTCAATGCAAATTGGTACCTCCTCACGGCAAATTATGGAAACTGACAAGTTTAAAGCTTCTTTTCCTTGGTAAAAATTTGAAGACTGTATAAACAGCAAAATTTAATGGATCCATAAAATTTCGAGAGGGCTCTTCAGTTGCCACCCCTCATTGCATAAACTGACAAGCGTGTTTTAGGAAGCAAAAACCACCCATTCCAGAGAAGACTTGGAACGGTAGCATCATTAATTTTTTGGGCAATCACGGCGGCAATATTAGTGTGAAAATGGGTCCGATTACCTTAGACGAGATGACAGTTCCGGGTGGATAGCAGTGATTCGTCAAAATTAGGCGGCCGCGGTTTGCAATGACGACCGCTAACTGTTGGGACGAGGTGTTTTGCCGTATTTCCTGGGCATCCCCCGTTTTGGCTGACAGCTGAAATAATATATTGCCGTTAGTAGCAATAGTAAAGGATGAGTCTATCGTCGTCAATGCTGTCGAAGTTTCGTCTACCGCCCCCTCGTTCTACCTGTCACAGAAACGAAAAGACCTCGACAACAGGTGATCCATGAGCCGTTTTGATGCACTTATTTGACAAACGTACGTGAAACTAATCTTGCCGCCAATATCACCTTTAGCAAAGCGGGTTCACCAATTCTTATGCCACTCAGGTTTTCAATTGCCTCAAAAATTAGTGTGCTAACTTGGAGTAACGTTTTTCGGAAAATATCTTTTCGGACCGAACTTGAAAAGGTTTTGGTCCACGAAACACTTGCGCCAAGTCCGCGTATCGATTTTTACATAAATTAAAAAGTCACAAATCAAAGCTGCAGTATACGTCACACATACACACACACGCATACACGAGGAATTGTACTCTTGGCAGTTGTGTCACGCGACCGCACAAATCAAGTGTGTTAAGTGTAAGTTAAGTCAGTTAGCATTCATAGGTTGATTATGGATACTCTGTATCCTGCTCAGGTGTTTTAATAGCTCTATCCATGCCTTGCTTATGTCTGCAAATAACGGAACTGCCCTTGCAGTACACGGCGCTTTCATTTATAGGCACGCCTGTCTTATACAGCTATTTATCACCCTCTTTTTGAGGCCTAAATTGCAGCCGTTGCGCATTCTTAAAGATTGAGAAGATACATATCAGCATCAGCATGCAAAGATCTAGTTGTAGCACCAACTAGACATAACATTGCATACAAAATTTAACAGTTGGGAGCCAAATTGCTGATTATTTACTCGAGATTAAACTTATTCAAAATACTAATGACAGGCACATAGGCTTTGAGCGAGAAGAGTTTTATCTTCAACCAGATGAGACACTTACACACAGAGAGACCAATTTGAATGCAGGATCTTGCCATAAAGGTAGATATGTAGATGGGTAGAATGGACCTTAAACAAAATGTATTCAGATACTGAATGAAATACAGAAGTCGCCACAGGCCATGCAATTTTCATAGCTTTGTATAATTTTGATCATTACTCGAATACCAATGTGAATGCATCGAGGAAGATTTAAAAATAATCATGACCCAAGTGTGAAATACTCTAGGCGTTTGGCGGGATTTGAACCCGCGCATTAGAGGAAGCCTTTGCCGGAGGCTAATGCTCTACCGCTAAGCTACAAACACCCGCTTCACGCCATGAGTTTAATCACACTTGGATTGATATTACCCGCTCAACTTTTCGCTCATATGGAATCCATTAATACGGGAGCAAGTTGACTGCCCAAGCAGGATTTCCTAAGCAATCATCTAGAATCCACCAGAATGACTACTAGGCTGACTTAATTATTGAGTTGGTTTGGCAGATTTGCTCAATTTGAGTTGACCCAATTGTGAAAAACTCTAGGCCTTTGGCGGGATTTGAACCCGCGCATCAGAAAAAGTCTTTGCCAGCGGCTAATGCTCTACTGCTAAGCTACAAACGCCTGCTTCACGCCATGATTTTTTCACACGAAAACATGTTAGACATTCGAGGTTCATTGCTGCATTCAAACAAATACTTTTCTGCTACTGCATTTTGTGCAAAACAACTTCACAGAATAGCTTAACATAATTTTTTTAATACAAATCTTAAATGTTACTGCAAACAAATTCGGTCCCCTTAACTTGGCTTTACTTCAATCTGAACAATTTTGTATAAAATTTACCAGTTCTGGAAGGGATATTTTGTATACCTTTTTTACCTATTTTTGACTTTCTGCTGAATATAATCAACATTAAAGTGTAGTTTGTTCTCTCTTTTGTATAAGAATAGGAATTTCCTTCGATATGAGACTACTCCCAATTTCCCCGAAAATGATGGTCATTTCTCTGAATATACCTAACTAAATGACGATTTAACTAAGTTAAATGTTTTCGCAGCATTCAATAAACTGAATGAATCAAAATAGTGTTTCTTAATAAACGCAAAATTACCAGGTCAAATTTCATTATGAACTTTGCATGGTCCTTGGCGACAACTGCACAGCTTAATATTTGTGACTCCATCGTTTCGCGATACTCGTGGTGCCTAGGAAAAAAACGGCATATATCTGGACACATACTTTTCCAAGGCATTTCACCAGTGTTTGTAGATTCTCTTTCACTGTTAATACAAAAATTCTATTACTAAGCACTGGCTTTAGGATTATGGAGGGTGTGAAGTCATTTTGTAGCACCCTGCATTTACCAATGAGCACGTTCTCAAAAATACTGCGGCAAAACGATTTGTAGGACCCAACTGCTCAACGTATTTTGTGGTCAAACATCCAATTCTTGGCTAGTGAGCGTAAAGTAATCAATAATTATGACGAAAGTGATCAAAAAATATTGAATTTAATGAGACTTTGTTTGTTTTAATATGATAAATTTCGATCAATATAAACTTCTGTTGCACAGGTAACGAATGCTAATCGAAGAAAATTAAATCTTATGTAGGCGGAATTCAACGAAGATGGAAATTCGACCTCATATTGGTGGAATTGAACGAAAAAATTTAAATTTAGGCTACCGAACTTTTAAAAGTAGTTTTTATTTTAAGTCGACTGGATTTTTGGGGCCTCTAAATTTACTCTTGTCAATACTGCTTTGAGTGGCATTTTTTTGATGTTCCTTTCCATCATTTTTTGGTATAAGGCCAATGAGGGCAATATTTTCTAACGACCAATAAATAAGTGTCTTGAAGTTTTGACACGAGTCTGTAGTGTGCAGGCAGTGATTGTGGTTAGAGCGCTACAAATCGATCAGATTGATTCCTGGATTGTTGGGAAAGGCAGGAGGTACGCGCGAGAGGGAATTATTGTGCCCAAAACCTCGAGTTGCTCTCTATCTCTCGGGCAGCGGTGACTGCTACTGACTGTGTCCAGCCAGGCCTTCGGGGGGTGGGGGGTGACACAGCGGTGGCAGCTGTTATTAAGTGATTGTGAAGCAAGTTCAAGTGATGTGCTTTTGGTGTTTTGCATTGCCCAGTGGGCGTCGCGTATACAGTGTTGTAACGGTAGCGGAGGCCGAGATGTCACCGTCTAATTACGCCTCGTGTGTGTGTAAACGTGAGAACTCATTTAGGACAACAAACGAGTGTAAGCCGGGTCCATCGAGCCAATCAGCTTCTGTCCTGGCTTGGCTAGTGGCACGACTGGCTGGTGCCTTGGCGGCTGACTCTAGCTTGAATTTTAAATTACTTATTGATTGACGGCCAGTATGCTTTTGCCTTGTGTAGGCCAATCGATAGCCTCCTGCGAGCGCGGCTGCTTGCTGCACGCTATCTGCCTGTTAGGCGCCTCCTAACCTACAGGTCCATGCTAGGTTGGCCGGGGGGCGGCGTGTTCAGGTGGCCCTGAGGCAACCGCGACTACCTGTACGCGCGTGGATGTCTGCCAAGTTTCTTGAGGTCAGCGAGTCGGGAACGGCTGCCTGCGAAGTTGCATGACGTTGAGGCAGTGGGCACTGAACGAGGAAGCCGGGCAGCTGACAAGGCTGTCCACCACCATGTGAGAAGCAGACGATTCGATTGCGAGGACCACACTTTTATTTGCCTGACGTTTCGATATCCCTCGCGGATTCTTAATCAGAGGCATCAGCAGAAAACAATAGCAGAAATTTTAGTTGACCCAATTGTAAAAAAACTCGAAGCCTTCGGCGGGATTTGGGCCCACATAATAGGGAAGGATTTTACCGGAAGCTAACGGTCTAACTAATTGAGCTACAAACGCCCCAACTCCTACCTTGCATTTACTCACACTTGGACCGATGTTACCCGCTTAACTTTACCACTCGTATGGAATCCACAAATACGAAACAGCAAGCTGACTTCCCAGGCAGGGTTTCATAAGCAATCATCTAGAATCCACCAGACTGATTACTAGGCTGACTTAATTATTAGGAGTTTCGGCAGATTTGCTAATA
>JAYGXS010000004.1:48981576-49056652 GCA_036362985.1 Ligula intestinalis | reverse complement strand
TGACTGGCTTGGAAGATTCTCTAAAAGTCAATAGATTAATGCTTTATTAAATTCTTAGTGCATTGTAAATGCAAATATTTTCTGTTAAAAAACGTATTCTACAGGGATGGACCACAAGCAAACGTTTTTTTCATAACGCTTGTTAAGAGCAGTATTTTATATTGTAAAATCTTAAAGAACAGTTTGGAAGGTCAGTTTTGATTTCCTTTTCACCTGTATCGATAAAGAGTGGTCTAATGGTTAAAATAGTGATTTATAAAAGATCTCCTAACAAGAAATATGACTGCATTTCAAAGCAAACGTTGTTCAAGTAATTTACAAGTGCTCCTCTGAAATTTTACTTGTATCAGGTACAGCTGCTGTGCGACTTTAACGAATCATTGAATATGCTGTTGGTGCGGTGCATCCGAGGCTCACCCTTCGTAACAGAGGAGGTGCTAAAACGGGCACAGGAGTTGTTTGACAGTTTTCAACTCGCAACGCCAATCCTGGTTGGAAACTTGGCAAACATAAGGCAATCTGAGAGAGCCATGCAAAGTCTCAGAAACACTAATGCCTCAAGTTGGTCAATAGTTGGTTTGCAATTTGAAAGGCGGAGGCAGCTGCATGTTGTCTTTATGCCACTGTTTTCAGTCTGATCATTATCGACATTTTTTATCACTTACTGTTTTTACGATTGCCGATCGCATATTGTCCACCATATGCGTTTATTTTGTTCAGTTGTTTGATAAAAACGATCTGGGGTATCCAAACGGGATAACAGCTACCTGCGAATAGCTCAAACCTGCAAATACTCGAGAGTCCTCTTAAAACGCTCATAGCTGGCTAACTTAATTTTCGAGCACCAAATTTAACTTCAACCGTCATGGTAGAGCGCTTAACTGTTCTTTGATATTTACTCTTAAAAGTATAAGACTTACAGCAACAAATGAATGCACATATAATTTGCGGGGAGGTGGGGAGTTGGCATAGTTGAGTATGTCACGTGTCCCACTTGGAGGAAATTAGACCGCGTAAGGGGGATTCAAAACCGTGCCAGCATGGGGCCCTAGCCTTCTGAATTACCAGGCTCCCACTATGAATTTAGTCACTGTGGGGTACAACTGCCCGCCCAGTCTGCTGAAACTTAGTGAATTTGATAGCAAAGATTCGTTACGAAACGTGAATGAATTGTATTGTACATTTTCGACGTTGGCACACCAGGTGTCACCGGATGTGAGGGGAAAGTGTAAAGAACAGTGCGCACTTTTTAGACATGCCGAAAAATCGATAATGATTGGGCATCCTTGGTCAATAGTAGGTTTTGGTGGTTGGCACTTTTTCCGGACTTAATACCGCAAAAAGGCCTATGCTGATGGTATCCTTCATTACAAGGGCAACCACCCTATTGCTTACAAACGGAGTGTTGTTACCACCCTAGTAAATCGAGCAATATCGTATTCTTCTAGTCCCGAACTCTACCAAGCCGAACTCAATTACCTGATCGAATTGTTTTCAAAAAAAGGTTACCCCAGAGAGTTCGTGTGTTGTTGCATGAAAAGCCGAGAGTTCAAACAAAAAGAAAGGGAACTAGATTGTTCCGATCAAGCGCTCAATTCAAGAAGTTGGCGAACGCTTCCATATATTCAAAACGTGTCTGAACTCGTGGAAAGACTCCTGAGGAAGTACCAGATCCAAGTAGCGCACATGCCAACGACCACACTTTGAAATCAGCTTGTACACTCTAGGCATAGAGTTGGCCATTTTGACAGAAAACGGGTCGTCTAAAAAATTCATTGCGGCGACAGCGATGCAATTTATTGTGGACGAACAGGAAGGTCTGCCTCCACACACATACATGAACATCACTTAGCGATAAAGAGGCGCGACCACCTGGCCGAAGTGGCCATGCATTCGTTTGAAACTGGGCACAAGTTTGCATGGGACCAAACCCGCATAGTAGGTTCCTGCCCATAAAGAAAATGTCGCGGATTTTTAGAGGCCATTAACTCTAACGAATCCTGCATCAATAGGCACGTTGATTTGGATTCAATGTACATCAATCTAAAAAAAGCCAGGAGAAAGTGCCAACCACCAAAACCTGCAACTGACCAAGGGTGACAAAACATTATCAATTGTTTGACTTGTTTAAAAATTCGCACTGTTCTTCACATACTTCCCTCGGGTCCGACGACGAACTGGTGCGCCAACGTCAGAAATTTATAATATACTTCGTTCACATTTCACAACGAATCTTTTCTATCAAATTGTATTTCTTGGGATGCTTTTTTTTCAAATGCATACCCATTGAATTCACTAATTCTAATACAGTAAACTGGCAGTCCGAATAGGACTGTTTAAGCGGTCAGTCTAGAATCTACCAGATGATTACTAATCAAAACTTATTGGTAGGCGGCTTGGCACATTTGAATAATGCATTCTACTCGGCCGCCGCGGTCGGATTCGAGACAAAGAGGAGACTTTAGCACAGGAAACCGAGCTACGAGGCTCCTACTGAGAACCGTCAGCGTAATTACACTTGGATCAATTTACCTGCCCAAGGCAAAAAATAATAAAGTTAACACCATATTCAGACACATACACGCAAAATTGTATGTAATCGCGAAAATATACGAAAATAATCAAGGAATAGTTTACATGTGCTGTACGAAAAACAATCCACGAAGGTGTGAATCCGTGAATACGGAACCGCGAATAGATGGGGTCTCAGCTGCTTATTTTATGCTAATCCAACAACGACTTTCGGCCCGCTAGTCTCAGCAGACACTCTTTCGGTTTTTTGATTGACACTTGCCGTCTACGGGAGAGGGGAAAGGTCAAAGCAGCAACAAAGGAAGATTTGAAATTTCAGGTCAAATTCTGCAAGCAATTTCTGATCATTGGGTGTCTGCAGCTCACTCTCAACCTCGAATTGATCACCTTTCCTTTCCGTTTATTCCAGCTTTGTGGCACATGGCTCTATGCAATGAGAAAAATATGTATTTACGTACTGATAGGTTAGTTTTTAGTTGGCTGACTCAACGATACTGCTTTTATGTCTCATCAAAAAACCTGAGCCTAGTACATGTTCCTCGAGAATTTATGCCCCGACTTGTTGGTGATGTTGATTAAATCGAGCGCAATCAATTTGTGGATAGAAATCGGCCTCGCGAATGAAATACGCCTTTCCTTTTTCAGTGCATTTGCTGACGGCTTGAAACTCTATGATTCTGACCGTAACTTTATTCAATTTGTGTCTTTTATTGATTTTATCATGTCGATTTGGGGGACCGGGAGTTCACTTTTCTAAGAGCATGTATTACTCCACTCTCCGCTGACAGTAGTTGAGTTGGTATTTCCACGCCGGTAGCGAAAATTTCAGTTACGAATTTGCTTGTCCAGCAGCCTATTAAAAATGTTTCGGTAAGGATCCCTTATAAACAACACAATATTTTACTATAAATGACTGACTACTTATCTCTTTTTAGGCTATCGTTTAATTTATTTTAGTTCAGTTTGGTTTAATTTTTGCTTTACTTGATTTAGTTCAGTTTAGTTTAATTTCTTCAGTTTATGTGTATTTTATTAGCTAATATTTCGTTTTTATTGATTTTCCCTCCACTCGATTGGCCCCAGCCCACCTATATAAACGTATTAAGAACCCTTAGTTTAAACAATCATTTCTGAATGCGCATCGTTCTGCAACTTGAGTGAATTGTGCTCGAGTTAAAGCACTGTTTAAATTGTGCCAGCTTATCAATTCCCTTTTGTTACCTGCAGAATTTCCGTCATGCTTTATAGGAAGGTTACACATTTATTAGTCGCAGACCTATACTATACTAAGTCGCACGTGAAATATTTGGTTCTATGGACTTTTGTAATGCATGTGCCTTTCCAAAACCCGGCTTGCCCCCAGAGGAAATGCCATTCTGTAGAATAAGTAAGCACCTTTGCTGCTGCAGACCTTTGGAAGAGTTCTCCCAGTGCTCATAGAAAATGCACTGACTTTAGATTATGTTGTATACCATGCGCATCGTTAATTAACTTCAGGATATTTGGCTACAGTCGCCTACCAAACTCTCATAAGTAGAAGCTTTAAAAAACGGCTAACTCCCCTCCCTCTCTCCCTCGAGTGTTGCCTGCCTCTGAAGAAGACGCACTTTGCCTGTAAAAGTGACCAGAAATAAAGATTTATGTGCATTATTTCCAGCCAACCCAGGGCTCTCAGAAGCGGGCTTCGAACGAACTCTAAGTAAGTTGTCTTGCCTTCGTGCTTGCTTCACCTAGGCAGCGCCAAAAAAGGCTGGATGCCGCTGTGTGTGTGATTCACCGCTGTGGTTGGGTTCCGCCCTACTCACTTCCGCAATCTCAATAAGCAAATCTGTTTGCCCCCTGAGAGCCTGCTATAACTCCCTTTCATGCCTATTTCGGGTGCCGGCGCGACACTTCGCGTATAGGATGAAAGGCGGGCAACAGTGGTTATCCTGTTAACAGTACCGACTTCTAGGAGAGTGCCGAGGGATGTAGTGAGAGTGATATTACTAACGGCAGTACCGGCAGCGGCAACAACACCGTGTCAGAGTTGTCGTAGCACGAGGTGTGTATTTTGATCAGCTGCTACTGATAAGTGCTCTACTTTGCCTTCTGCCTGCAGACTCAGTTGGTGCGACGGTTATTGAGCTAAATCCCAACAACTTGATTGGACCGGCGCCGGCGCCGGCTTCCAGACTCAGCAACCTTGGATCTGGCACGCCGCGAACTTCCCAGGCTGCTCCGCCGGCTCCTGTACCGAGCAGGCACGGGTTCAGAGCTACACCTCTGTCCTCACGATCGGGTTCCGGAGGTGACTTGCTGGCCCTGCGTATTGACTCCAGATCACTTTCGGCGACTTCAAGAACCGATAGTTCATTGAGCACGCCGAGTACTCGCAGTTTCAAATAATGGAAGTTGCTTCGGCGACGATGGTGGAGGTCCCGCCCCCCCCCCCCTCCTCCAATGCACGCGTCCTCGCTACTACTGTATACTGCTGTTTCATATTCGGAAGAGCTTTTTTCTCAGCATTCTTCCCTCCCTAACTCAGTTGCACATATGGGATCTCAAACAGACTACATACCGAAAATGGAGGCTTACCTTTTTAAAATATGCTAACATACACTTTATCCAATGAGGTCTCGCCTATGTATATAGATTAAAAATATATATCTTATGTATGTGCGTGTGGATGCATATCTATGCTTACAGGCGGTTACTCAAAATAGTGTAGATTGTGGGAGAAAACAGGCACGCTGTTTAAGTATCACTTTAAAATGTATTGCCTACCGCGTTTAGAGAAGACTAACCCTTGAACTCAACTTTTTTATCGCCTGATAATCAAAAGGGCAGCAGCAGTTTAAGTAGTGCACCTCATATACCTCTAGTCCCATCATTGTGTCCTACGGAGACGATTTTTATGAGAGTTTTGTGGGTGGGGAATAAGAATAGGCACTGGAATGTACTTCAATAACTACTGCATGCATTTGTTATTTGATTGTATTTAGAAATGTTGATTTATATCTGCAGATTTTCCTAATCGGTATTTTCATTTAAAGTATTGCGGAAAAACCCAATTATCAAAATGCAGGTTTCTTGAACTTCCTGAAAAATTAGAAATAGTAGTTACGAGGCCATCTACTTCAACTTACCTGAGGCCCAACCTACCGTTCTGGAGTTAGATCAGTATAGTCTGCAGCGCGAAGCGCCGCTCACACCTTCAATTTGCATGCGGAACAACTTACTCCCAGTGGCCGCTGAAAACAAGTTCGACTATATTTTTTCACTTTACGTTTACTTTCAAAATTTTTCTTCCCTGCTTATCCTATTTCCCCACCCCCAAAGCCTCTATAACCACCGTTTCCGTGGGGTAAATGCTGGGTCTAGGTATATATGAGGTGCACTACTTAAACTAAATTTGCCATAAAAATAGCATGAACACAAAAGATACCAAATGATCAGTTAGAAGCAGGAAAATGGGTTCGGATAACAACGGCACTTTATCCTCAGCCTACGAACGCACGGGCTGTTTTGATCACCCAAAATACGCCTAAATTATTAAGAGCTCAGAGCATCCGGAACCATTCCAGCCTATCGCGTGTCAGGCGTGAGGGGCGTTCTAGAACCTTCCGGTCGTCGGTGTATCGGCAGTTAATTGGTCGATTCGTGTGTGAGCATCTCCTCGCACTAAACGCTCGAGTGCACGTGGGAGCAAAGGCACCACACCACTTCGACGCCAGGGCGCATGCTGATTGGCTGTCCGATTTAGCGTGCGCGTTCTGCAGCCGACGACGTGCTGCATCGGGCGTGTCTACCGCTTTGTTTTGCCATATGCCATACTTCGCTCCCATGCTCCCAGTCGATCCGCTGTTGGAGCCGCCTGCGTCGGCCTCTTGTCCACCTCAGGCTCCCGGTCTGTTCGCTGCTGGAACCAAACGAGTATTGGCCACAGCTTCGCAAAAATGCCCAGCCAATCAACACGCGCCATTACATTGATTGGCTGCAGACGACAGGGGACTCGTGGTGGACACTAACTCAGAACACAACTGGCCCTAGGAGACAGAGATCATCTTTTTAGGTTACTTGTCGCATTAGAAGCTTTTCTAACCTAATCGGTCTTGCCTGACTTCTGATTTGGGAAAACTGTGTGTTGTCGACTCCACAATTAACGACAAAGTTCCAGCGAGGGTTCGTAAATGGTCGTTAACAATGCTGGCGACTGCATAAGAGGCAAAACAGAGAACAATTCAGCTAGTGTCTGTCAAGCAGATGCCGGGACTTCGGCCAATTCAAGTAAGCTTTGCGGCAACGGCAGCACGAAATGAATATTAAAGAACCACCCTCTTGGACGCCTTTTTCCCTTTCGTCCCAGATACTGGAACTGAAAGATATATAATTGACCTCAAACACCGAGAATTTTGCGTCTGGATGTAAACAATCTCAGTCGGGTCAGAAGTTAAGAACGACGAGACGACACTCTGATAAGTATAAAATAGCTGAACTGAGGGTATTTATCTGACGAGGGCTCAGACAGGTAGGTTCGTTGATAAATGATAAAAAATTGTATTGCGAAACAAAATGCATCAGAAACTGAAGTGGATTTCCCAGCTGGCTGGTCTCTTCCCCGGTCATTTTTGCTGTTTTTGTTGCCATCAGTTGTATGATCGATGCGATAGCGATAAGGAATCTCCAGTGTGAGTAGTTTTCGTCAGTCAAGGCTAGTTGAGCCTGTATGATGGCTCTTCAGCCGAAAGTCAAGTCGGAATCACTATCAGGTGAATCAGTTTTATCTCCTTTATTCCATCCCAATCATCTTATTCCATTTGCACACTTAATTTGTTATGTAGTACTTTTTAAGGAAAAATGGCTAAATTAATTTTTTTATGAACGGCGATGTGTTAATGGACTCGTACCAGAGATTTCTTCCTCATTTTAGAAACGCAGATAATGGTTCCAGCCATGACAAAGCAAGAAAAAAATGAATAACGATTTTTGCTATGGAAAGATCGAAAGAAGTACTGATTCCCTACTGAGTTAACCTTTTACGAAGCACCGGAAACGGCCTCAGATCATCTTGACCTGCAGATCTGGTTCCCAACCTCGAATAGCCTTATGTCCAGAATCCATTTCAGTTTCAGCTTTTTCGGTAGGATTTTCATATACACATATAACAGCGTGCCTAAACGGGATTGTTACACCAGATCCACACGAGAGGTTAGGCCATGGAGGAGAGCGACGGGATTAAGCGCCTGGCCAGCCATTGCACATAGTTTCTGCCCGAAACGAACCGGTCCAGGCAAAAACGCAAAAGGTTACCCCAGTTATGTAAGAGATGGTAAGTCAGCATGAAATATGCAACCGTACTACACACAATCCTAACTCTATCCATCGTGTTTTCAGGGTTAGCATTCGTCACCGAGTCATTAGAGTCACACACGATTTCGCGTCCACTTGTGTTCTGACAAGACGCAGCTATGATGCTGAGATGCTTGACTAACTGTCGCAAGCTGAACACAGGGACCATAAATTTATTCATTTCCTTACCGTCGTTGACGTAAACCCTACATGCTCTGGCAGGTAATCTGACTTCTAAATGGCACATGTAACTGCCGGACAATTGTAAACAAATATCACTAGTAGTAGTAGAAGTAGCATCATCTAGTAGCAGGACAACAACTACTGGGCTGATTTTCTTGCAAAATTTGGACCGAGATATACTAAGAAAATGTTGCAGAAGTCAGCAAGTAGTGAGCGCCAAGTGGTGTGATCAAGGATAAAAACTTATCTGGTCTAACTACATACTAGTGATAACCCACTTTGTACTATATCCACATGCACACACGCAAACGATGTTCAACTCAGAGATGAATAAAAACAGGACTCTCATTTAGTGGAACTTCTCTCCATTGAACTTGCATTCAAATATAATTTACAGCTTTTAGTAGATACGGCAACTAGCATTGGCCATTTCAGCATTCACATACGATATCTGACAGCAGCTCCTAGTACTCGTAGTCCAAAACTTGGTAAAATCTGGCACAGCTTTGGTGTATAGAGGTGAGGGCTCGGAAGCCAAGGCCAGCCATGATGTGCTCCGGCCAAGAACATTTATTATTGGGAATAACATGAAGCTAGATTGACATGAGCCTCAACGCTGACCCAAATCATCATCAACTCTGACTTATATATTTGGCAGATAAATTTACAGCACTACTAGCACTCCACTAAATTGCCAGTCAACCGCAGCGTAGGAAGACGACACCCTGTGATTATGCTCAGAATATCGCAAGCAAGGCGTTATAGTAGGCCTGCAGACAACTTATACATGACACAAGGCACTACGTGAGGCATAAAGGTATGGCAGAACTTTTCTACTAGTTAGTAACGCTTAGTCTCAACCCATAAACTAGTAATCTGCTTTACTCCATACAGATTGGGAGTGCACACTGGGTGCCGGCTTCCTACAGGCACACACAGGCCATATCATAATACACTAGTTACTGATCTTAGTAACTATGATTACCAGAATCAGCACTTTAGCATAGCCAAGTGCTTATAGCAGCAGTATCCTTGTCCTCGTAGTCCAGCTCCTAGTTGAAACGGAAAAAGCCTGAGAGGAAAGAGTTGAGAGGGCGGAATAAAAGGCAAGCCCTGATGTGCTCAGAACCTCAACCGTGTATTTACTCGAAAAAGCATAAACCCAGATTTCCCACCCGTTGTTGGGAACAAAAGAATTATGAGCCCCAGCGCTAACTTCCAACCAGCGTCACGATTGACAAATGTTAGCGTCAGAAATAGTGCCAGTACTACTAAGCCTCGACTATATTGATAGTCAGTAGTAGTAGAAATAGTAGTGGTCGTATCAGTTTCGGCCTCCTTGGGCCTATCTTCACACCTACCAAGGGTGAGAGGGGAAAGATAACATAGTAGTATCCGCGCAAAGTCTACCATCAGGTAAGCATAAATTAGGCGGTGTTCCGGCTTGCATTGGAGAAAGCAGCCTACGCCGGGCCTCGTTTAGTCTTCTTGACTCCGGCGAAGGCGAAGAGCACGATTGGCGCCAACTACGTCTGCTATCACTTTAAAGCTACCCTCAGAGGCTGCCACCTTCTGTCTCAACCTGTTGGTGCACTTGGTGGACTTCATCGAAATCGATGGTCGAACACATACACACCGCTACAACAAGCAGCGACTCTGCAGTGGATGAGTTAACACTAGCGGAATCGGCAAAATTAGCTTATGCAGGCCCACTCATATACCCCTAGTCCCAGAATTTGTCTTAACTCGTCAACTATTTATTTTCACCTCACACAGAATGGGAGTGCATACTAGGCACTGATTTGCTAAAGGCACAGATAGACCGTATTATACTATACTATATAGTGTTTTTAGTAGGTATGATTAAAAGGAGTCGCATTTTAGTATAGGCACGTACTTATAGCAGCAGTATCCGAGTTCGCGTAGTCCAAAACTATTAGAAACGGAAAGAGCCTGGTGGGTAGTGTTGAGAAGGGGGAAACCAAGGTAAGCTTTGGTGTGCTCAGAGCCTCAAACACACTGGTTGAGATCAAGGTGGTATGAGCCTCAGCGTTGATTTCAAATCAACGTCACATCTGTCTAATGCTAGCATCAAAAATAGTATCCGTACTACTACTACTACTGGTCAGTAGTAATAGAAATTGTAGTAGCCTTATCAGTCTTGGCCTCCTTGAGCCTGTCGTGACGCCTACTAAGGGTGAGTGATGGTAGGTAGTGCGGTAGTACCCGCGCAAAGTCTACTGTCCCTTGAGCCTAAGTTAGGCGGTGTTTCTGGCTTGCATTGTAGAAAGCGGCCAACGCCGGGTCTCGTTTGGTCTTCCTTACCCCGGACAAATGTGAAGAGCGCAATTGGCGCCAACTACGTCCGCTATCACTATAATCCACACCCTGGGGCCCGTCACTTCTACAACAACCTGTTGGTACACTTGGTGGACTTCATCGAAATCGATGGTCGAGCACACTCACAGGGTCATACAATAACTTGCTGGCTATAGGCCGACCGATTTCTCGCGTCAAAGAAAAAACCTTCAAAGTGGCGACTCTTAAGGCGCCGCAGTGATGAAAGGGGGCGTACAGGCTGCCTCGTTCTTGCTCCAGCCGAGAGTCCGTAAAAATGGGATCAGGTCAGTTAGGAATAACATAACATGGCGTAAAGGCACTGGCTCTCGCAAGCCGAACACTCGTCCCAGCAACAAACTAGTGTGGGACCCTATTAACCCGGCAAAGAATGCTAATTCTAACAAACACCATGAATAGAGTTAGGTTGGCGTTCTTCCTTCCTTTATCTTGTCCCACCCATAAAACCCTTCTCATCACTAGTGCCATATTGCACGCTAAACCATCTGTTGATGGAGTCTCGTCTTGCATTCTTGCCCTGGCTCAGTTTTCCCTCTGACGCAGAACGGGAGGGCGTAGTGTGAGGCTGACCCTACGCTACCTTTCTTCACGATGATAAATTCGGTGCACTTTCAGTATGCCATGCAGAATTTAAGGTCATGACTAAGACTGGCATCTAGTAGATAATCAAGTCCTTAGAACTGGTGGCTTGACGGAAGTGGTTCAGATGAGGCAGATACGACCAGTGGGACAATACTCTTACTCTCCTGACGTTTCGAAGTCACGAGAACCATACAAACACTGCACATAACTGACTTTTTCATTCTCCACGTCGATGCATCGGCCTGACGATAAATGACTGAAAACAATTTTCTGCCAAAACGACTTTTTGAAATCCGTTACGGATCCATCATAAGAGACAATAGCAGAGACGGATAAATCATACACAGGGAGTTACCGTTTTTTACAGGATACATTCGCTATGTTACTGCACAATTAAAAGCTTCCCCCTATCGAAGATAGTTGCCCGCTTGTGCGGTAATCGCTTGATGACAGGTGGGCAGGTCGTGACCTGCTAAAAGTTCATCACGCGTGCTTCCATTTACTTACTTCCTACGGCTTGCATTTTCGCTTGAAGTGTTTTTAAAGTGACCCTAGCGAAACTCCTACTGATGCAGTAACCGAATGGAAGAGGGAGAGCAAATTTTATACGGTAGTAGCCATTTGCCAAACTTGTATGCATTTACAACTTTGCCCTATTCTCATTCGTACACAACTGTCTAGACTAATTGTGGCCATTACACATTTCTCTAACTTATATTTATGACGTTTTGTTTAATTTGGCGTACAACCGTTTCCCGCTACATTTGAACTGGTTTGCATGTTGATTCAAAAGCGGGTATGTTCCTCCTATTGGTTTTGTTAATTAAACTGAGTTCGTAGTCGCTTTCCGCATATTCAGGGTATCCGACTAAGCTTGGCTTGACGGGCTCTTGACGTGGATCGCATCATCGATTGCCTTTCTCAATTAGCCAAAATACCAGGTGGGTCATTACGTTCAAACTCATGTCCTGCCTCCTTCCTGACCTCGCCCGCGGAGTATTCTGGATAGGGGAAGTATATACATGTTCTGACTAAATAATCTGACATACTAAAAGTCCCGGCTTGGAAGGTCGCCAAAAACTGACGGGAGAATTCGGATCTTCTCTCAGGACGGAGAGCCGCACTGCAATTTCGCCTGCTTAATGTGGCCTATACGGCACCCCCACTCAGTTGGGATCCTAGCCGCCTCTTTTTTCGGTTCAGCAAACACGTGTGTGGCACGCGTAGACGATCTGCGTAGCATTGAGAAGAAGACGACTCGATCACTAAGACAATACTTTTATTTGCCTGACGTTTCGACATCCGTCGCGGATTCATCATCAGACACATTAGCGAAAAACGGTAGCAGAAACGGGTTCTGTGTAGCATTGTCGGCCACTGTGCTCAATCCGGCCTCTGGTCGCCCAGGTGTATGATGAAAGAGTTAGGGTGTGGCAGATGTTGCACAAGTCTGCTATCACTCAAAGTTAATTAAGTCAGTGTCCCGCGCCCGTGGAAATCCTTGTTCACAAAGGGTTGTACATAGTTGCACTCTCCCCATGCCCCTTAGAACCTAACTCACGTGCAGGTCATAACTTCCCACCCTCTGCGCAATAGCAGCCGTCCACGTCGACTTACGGGAGACAAAACCTCGGGTCTGGGGTGTTAGGGCCCGGATTAAGTGAGTGTACGCCGCCCTGACGAGTAGTTCCCACGACAAACGACCGGTCCGCCCACACAAAATGCACGTGATGACGCTCGTAGCTGTGCCCAAGCCAACTGCATGAGTCCCAAAGCTAATGAAGTCGCTCCCTTACTTGAGCCCACAATCTGATTGGTCCGATTGGACATGGCTTGTACACGCGTTCGTTTGCCTTAAGTATGCTATACTAGGTTTGCTCTAAGACTTCTGTTCTTTCTGCGCTCTTCTTGTTGTGTTCTTCCTTGGAGGCTCACACAAGGTGTAACGTAGACGGCAAAATCGCAGCTTTGGCTTCATCACAATATGAGGGGTGGGTAGGGGGAGAGATTTAATCTGATACACTACTGTCTGGAATTCACGCCAAGACATAAGGCCGCCAAAACTGTGCAACATTGGCAAGATGGTTACTGTATTACTGAATAGAAAAGTCACATGGTCACAGCTTCAAGAGGGCAGAGAGGGCAGGGAATCGAGTTTAGAGAGAGAAAGAGGTCTTCGGTGACCAAATCATCATCAACAGAAAAAAAAAAGAAATCAAATGCACTGTGGATTTTGTTGTTTTTAGAAGTATAGGCAAGGGCGGCTGCCAGAGGCAGGAAAGGTAAATGACAGCAGAGTAGGAGTTCTTGTTCCTACTTTCTCCAGAAACTCATAGGAATGTTAGAGGGGCGCCTACTAAAGAGAGGACAGGGCGGAGTGTCATTGCCTGCCAGTCAGATGGCAAGCGCATCAAAGTAGGGATGCTCCAGAGCCTGATCCGCGCTTGCACGCTCCGCCGGATTGCACACCAGCAGTTGCTAAAATCGTAAATAAAAAAACAAGATGGCGGTTTTACAGTGAACACGCAGCTGTTAGGGGCGGAGAAGAGAAAGTGGTAAACAAACAGGTGCATAGCAAAATTGACCCTCGCACCTGAAGCAGATCACGCCCTCGAACGGAGAGATTGGGCACAGCCTGGTGCCAGTGTGGGTTGCGTGGATAGACAGTGAAAGTCTGGGAAGAAATGGCATAAATAAGGATTGGCAAACATGCATGACACACGAATGAACTCAATAGCTGTACAATCATCTGAATGGGACTGAGTAGACCAAGAGGAACAACAAATGACGAGACATGACACAACAACTGAATTACCTTGTACTCCGGCAAATCCGTAACGCCCGGCCATGTCGCCTCGGTGGGAGTGCCTAGCAGTCTAGATATAAACACAGCAAACTGACTGTTAGTGGAAGAGCGGCCAAAACAATGCAGTAAATACTCATTTGACAAAATCAAGGGTATACGTCAACGGCGGAAAAACGCCCCATTTTCCTAGCGATAAAGATAGGCAGAGCCGGTGGTGAAAAACACCTGGCCGAGCGCACATGCCGATGAACTTCAATGGTACATTCATCGCGGAACAAATTATATGGAATGTTTCTGTGCAATCAAGGCCTTATATAACTAATAATCCACCAAAAGCCTATTTTTAGTCATGCATGGAGAGCGAGAGAGAGAGAGAGAGAGAGACAGACAGATCATGGAAGGTTGGCAACGAGCAGAAGTGTTTCCCAACACAACTGTAATCATCCACCTACAGTCTGTGAACGAGCAACGGACGAAATTTCGGGTAAGGATGACTTGTTTGATCGCCTAAACAGAAGAACAGTTGGCCGTCGATTTTGACGATGCCCATCGTATGTTCAACCGAAAGGCGGTGCAGGGGCGGTGGCTTGTGATGCATCCACCTCACTCTCGCCCCCTTCACTGAAAGTAGGTGGCCTTGCGATAATTTTCGGGAGGTATAAATATTCTACCGTCCTAACGCTAACACGAAATCCTAACCAAACGGTAACCTCAATGTTCGCCCCGGCTTCACCGTAAACCCAAACCCTACATTTAACACGAACTCAAACCATAATTTCTAACATAATCCTCATCCCAACTCTGACCTTAACTTTCGCCTTAAGCCTAAACCTTATTTCACCGCAATCTGACGCAAAACCACATACATTGTCGACACTTTGTTTCCGTGTCCTGCTTAAGCGGCTATCCTTACTGAATTCTGCAAACCCAAGCCGACTTTGACCCCGAGGGTTTTTCAGCCATACAAAGGAAGAGCCAGGTAGCCCGGCTACTTCAATGTGAATAGGCTCTCCAGGCACAGACGTACGGAAAAGATGACTCGCCTATTCTACGGTTATATCGACAGAAAATTCACGGAGGCTGCAGGGACATCGGCATTTTGGCCTGAACAAGCTAACGATGGAAATCGAAGAACCAACGGCAGCTGCCTATCAAACATCCTTGTAAAAATATTGGAAGGAGCCTTAATTACGTTTGATCAACTACTTCTGTCACAAACGGCAAGTTATCAATAGGAGTGATGCTGGGAAAAAATGTGGGCAAAGCACCGCACTACGTTCATCAATCTGAAAAAGATTTTCGGCAAGGCCAATATGGGTGAACTGTGGTACACCGATCAGCGCCAACGATGAGATGCAAAAGATTTCCCAATCTCAGAAACAGTCAACCGCAGTCCTGAAATGTGTTTTCGGTTCGAACAAATTACTTAAGTAGGGTTGTAATATTATTTATCAAGATATTTTAGTTACACCAGGTCACGGACTTTTGAACGAACATTTTTATGACCGCCGGTAAAGAAAGTGCATTAAAAAACGGTTTTCTAATAAGTATGTACTTGTTTCATTGATTTTTACTGCCCTACTAAATTCAAGTATAGTTTATAGATAAAAATGCATAAAAATATTGCTTCCTCTACTTTTTGGTAACAAATTAGGTTTTCTTTAAATTTTATGCTTGAAAAAAGGATATTTTTCGGGTCTAAAAAGTTTCTAATTTTTGAGCCCTACCGGTCGCTGCGTCTGAATTTATGTCTCCAAACTACAGGCTGAATACATTCTACCTTAGAATTATTAAATATTGCCCTACCTGATGTGAGGAGGGATTTATATAGCACTCATAAAATTTTTCTATGGATGTCGACCAAGTCGCATAATTTATAAGCAGCATTAATAAATGGACAGCTACGTCGCCCTATGAATGCACAGAACACTGTTTATGAGACTGGGTAGTTGCTCTCACAAAAGGAAAGTTTTGTCTACAGCCTCTTCAATCGAGCTAAAACATACTGCCCTGATGATAAAGGTTACCAAGCAGAAATGAAATATCTTTTTCTTTAATTATTCCCCAAAAATGGATATCCACGAAATTTTGCGCTTTAGTGTATAAAACGACAAGAATCCAAAGGAAAATAAAAAAGGCATTTCAAATGGTACGGCCAACCACACATCGAAAACACTAACCTAGTGAACTCCCTCGTGCGTAAAAAATGGATCTGAGATTTTCGAAAGACAACTCAAAAAACACCAGATACAAGTGGCACACCTTCCCGCAACCACCTTACGTTCACAGCTTGTACACCCTAAGGACAGGGTTGGCTATCTTGAAAGAAAAGGGATTGTCTACAAGATCCTGTTTTCCAGTTGTGATGCAGTTTATTGTGGCCGAACTGGGAAATGCGCCTCAACCCGCACACACTAACATCAATCAGCGGTTAGAAGACAAGACCATTTAACCCAGGCGGCCATGCACACACTGGAAACCGGCCACAAATTCGCATGGGAGAACACACGGACTGTTGGCACTTATCCAACTAGAAAAGGCCAAGAATTCCTGAAAGCAATGCACTCAGACAAGGTATGCATCAACAGGCATATTGATTTGGACGTCAGCTATAATTACCTCAAGGTCAAATTCAATGCGCGCCACCAACCACAGTTGAATGACGAAATGCACGTAACGCCTACTAGCGGCCTGCCAAACGTCATATGAATATTAAATTTTCTGGGCGTTTAAAATTTTAATTGTTTGTTGTACATTTTCTCAGTTCTGAAGACAAGCGGCAGAACCTGCCTCGAAAGTTTACACGCTTAAGCTTCAACTTTCCCAAAGAAGCTTGTCTCTTCTTACTACTGAAATTTATAAAAGTAGTGAAAATCAATGAAAAAACATTTACATTTTTACAGAAAACACTTATTTCAGACGGTCAAAAAGAAGATCATACAAAAGCCGGCGTGACTGCACAGCCATCAACATTACAAACATACTAAATTTGTATGATGGAATCGAAAACGGATTTCAGAATCTCGGTTCACTTATGTGGAATATACGGCATGGCAGGACACCACAACTGACGGTAAAGCGAATAGACAAGGAAGAAAACGTTTCGAGCAGCGGATCAATGGGTTTATTTTCCTGAGCTTTCGAACTCTTACAAGACTCCATTTGCAGAGATGAGAAGCAGCAACCAAAAGAAGGGTAATTATAATGGTCATCGCCAATCAACTGTCAGAAGTCATCAGGTCGTCAAAGGGTTAGAAAAAGCAAGCAAGGATGCGGGAGGGGGACAATTATAATGGTGTACGCTAATAATTCGTCAGTGAAGTCTGGGGGAGGCGCAATTAAAGTGGTGTACACTTATTAGCTGTCAGTGGAGTCCACTTTGCCAAACCGTACGTAGGGGTGCCGCGAAAGGAGACGATGCGCCTAAGCGGTGTGTTTTCTCTGTGTACCTTCGAAGGACCGTAAAATCTCGCTAGGGCTGTGTCGGTTGGTTTCATGGAAAACTAATTGCTGGGACTGATTGCACCGTTTGCTTTGAGTTTTGCCAGACTTTTGTTCTTTTGGGTGAGCAAATGTTTCATTTCACTGGCTGGACATATCTTGTACGAATTTTGGTCGTCAGACGACAATACACCATCGGGTGATGCAACCTTAAGACACACTGCCTCCCACTGAAACCTCTGCATGTGTCTACAAGATACGTTGCAACGATGGAGACTGTACTTACGTTGGAGAAACAGACCGAAAATTGCAAACCCGCCTATACGAGCACAAACTAGCGGCTCGGACACTAGATCCAAACTCGCAACTTGCAGCACACACTGCAGAGACTAGCCACGACTTCGATCTTCAAGGAGCGACCATCGTAGACCAAGGAAGCTTGAAAGCCGAAAGGCTGAAACTGGAGGCATGGTACTCAGATGCCAACTCTGTCAAAAGACATCTAGACCTGCCCGCGGCCTACAAAGTATTGCGCCATTATGTGGGCAAAAGGCAGAACAAAGCCAAACCGAACGTCAGAATGGCAAGCGAAAAGGATCCCACAATGAACGTGCCGGAAGAGGAGGCAGGGTTACCAGGACCCTCTACCGTTGGGACAAGGAGCCACACTAATTGCTGTTCATGACTCCTGACTCCACTGACAACTAATAAGTGTACACCATTATAATTGCGCCCTCCTACATTTTTCTTGGTTGCTATTTCTAACGCTTTGACAACCTGATGACTTCTGACAGTTGATTGGCCTATGGCCACTATAACCACCCTTTTTTTGGTTGCTGCTTCTCATCTCTGCAGATGTACTCCTGTAAGAATTCGGAAGCTCGGGAAAATAAAACCATTGATCCGGTGATCGAAACGTCTTCTTCCTTGTCTATGCAAATACCCGGAAGGCGAAACTTTTCATTCATTTGGGAACAAAGCAAATACCTGGATCAGCAGTATTTGAACTATCATGAAAAGAAAGTGGAAGAAAGGAGTGTTTTTCGTCCGCGATAGGAGACTCCGATACATTCTTACGAGTAAACTTCATCTGAAGATGATCGAAGATTGGTTTTTTTAAACAGAACTCAACTATTGCTATGTGAAGCGCATTTGCAGCAACGGAGTGATGTGCATACAGTACTGTCTGCGAGAGGCTTACGGAAAAATGGCCTTAGATTTTGATGTGCTTACTTGAAAATGCGTCGGAGTTGGTCATCCACATCAAATCCGGGGAACAGAGGCCGGCCAGCATTTGAAAGCTCAGCAAAAATACACCCAGCCGACCACATATCTATGGAGGTGGTGTAGATCTTGGCCCCAAAAAGGACATCTGGTGGCCGGTACCACAGTGTGACGACCTGCATGCAAAAAAAGGCAACGGGTGGGGAATCAGAAGGTGGGCGGAGAGAGAGGGCGTAATTCACACAGGAACCCCCCTCCCCCCAAAAAAAAAGAACAAAGAAAAAGAAAAACGTACCTCCGCGGAGTACTGGCGGACAGGAATACCATAGGCACGAGCGAGTCCAAAATCTGCCAGTTTCAACTCGCCGTTGGCATTAATTAGGAGGTTTTGGGGCTTTAAGTCACGGTGCAGGACGTTGTTCATATGACAAAACTGAAGTCCACGCAACAGTTGGTACATAAAGAGCTAAATGGAATGCCGAAGACAGGGTTAAATAACCCAAAGGCAAGCGACATAAAATAAATAATGGAAATAAGGAAACCCCACTTGAATGTAGTTTATCTTATACACAACTTGCTACAAAACAGATAGAAATTTTGTGATTAATCTAAACGGAGGGCAGTAGATTTGCTAGCTCATTGAATAGCAACCAAAATTCTGAAATGTTTTCGATTCGAAGGTAATGCCTAAGTAGGGTTGTAATATTAATAATAGTGCAGCCTATTCCTAAGAAATGTCAGACACGTCAATGCATCGGCTTTTGAAACAGCTTTCCTCTGGTCGCCTACAAAATACGACCCCAAATAGAACATATTTTTCTCGTTGAATTTTGAAGTCTTTATAAATTCAAATAAATTTGAAAACACACGAAAATGTTGCTTTTTCTATTCAATTGGTAAAAAATAGGTATAATTCAAATTAATATTTAAAGAAGGACCATCCTTCGGTTCCAAAAAGATCATAATTATTACAGTTTTTAAGACAATAAAGTTCTTATTCATAAATTATACTATATGTATGTTTATTAATACCGCCATATGCATTACAAAAGTCTATGAACAGAATGCGACGTCTTCCTCATAGCGTGAAGAAAGCTGTGATTTTACTCGGACGAAATGTATACCGTATAAAGCGTGGAAACTTCGAATGACTGTTTAACTGCAGATCGAGTTTAAAATTATTCGGCAATTGCTGAAGGTTTTGAAATCTTAAAGTAGACGTTATTTGTTACCACATTTAGTATAAGAAATAATGTTTTCGTGCATGTTTTCTATATATTGCATCAATATTAACGATTTAGGCTACTCGGATAGTCCCTTTGTATAGGTGGCCAGAAAAAACTTATTTGAAAACCCGCATCTTGTCGTGGGTTAGGCTGCAAGGTAAGTAATATTACAACCCTAGTAAAGCAATCTTTTCGAAAAGAATCCCCGAGTAACCGGTCATAAGATGGTATATTCACTGTGTTTCATAAAATATACGAAAATTCGGAGTTCGCCGGATCCCTGGATAATGCAAAGATTAGAGCACTGAGATTAATCCGGCATTGTACCGGTACAATATTAGACTCTCGATATACCCTTCTGTTATGCAGATAGGACTAAAACGAAATAAGAGTAAAAGTTACTGTATGACTGCGTATGCAGGATGATCATACTGAAATGAATCCGGATAATCACTAGGAGGGGACGTTCAAAAGCCGAAAGTTATCAAAAGAGACCTGAGCCTTGACCAGCAGAGCAATAACAAAGTTTTAACACCATTGAGAAAAATAACAATGTTTATCCACCCAATCGGCAGTCACCTTATCGTTATATACCAACTGACAGAGGAGACTGTACGCAAAGTTACCTTAACTGTTGCCGGATCGATCTCACCATTGCATGCGTCGAAGTACTTTTTAAGGTCTTGATCGCAGTGTTCGAAGACAATGGTGAGTCGAGACTCGCTGATGAGTACATCATAGAGCCTGGACGGTAAAATAAGTGAAAACAAGACATCATTTAGAAAGCCGCATTTTTTGACGCGATTCTAATTTAGTTCGATGGAAAAAATGGCAATAAGTGTACGCCTGTCAACTTTTTCTCAGTTTTATATTTGCCAATTCCAACTTATTGAGACTACAGAAGGCGGCGCGTAACCGGTAGGTCCGCAGATCGTGTTCTGTGAGGCAGTTTAAGTGGCGTTAAGGTCGTTAGATATATTCACTGTTCAAGAAAACATAGGCAGGTAGTATTGGCCTAAGTTTTCTGACTGCTGTTGAGTGAACTAGTGAAAATATAATGGCATTGATACCTCCTATTCGTGTAGAGAACCCTGTGTGAAAAAACGGTAAGATGTAAAAATCTCAATTCGCTTTGGACTCAAACAAAGAGAGCTTAGCGAGACAGACAAATTTTAGCTCGTATTGACATCAAACCGGATGCCATGGTAAACTACGAAACTGGGTTCTGTCCTACCGAAAGTAATATAATATAATATTAGTCAACAGTAATACTTGTGTATTAAGGTCTGTGGTTTAATGAACAAGTCTTAGTTAAGTTATAAAAAGTGTCCTAATTCACGTCTATTCGGCATAAAAATGCATAAATGGGGTGGTAACTGGCACAAACACCGCCGTCAACAAAAAGGACGATGAAGTGGATGCACGTCATAAAAAGTATCAATTTCACAGAACTCCCATAGCTAATATCAAGGAGTTAATCTTGTAACACACCTAAACGGTCGATAAGTCGTTTGATTAGCATAATAGTCGGACCTGATTATGAATTACTTCCAAGCTTCTCACAACTGCAGCCAGAAAAGTGATTTTTGTGGCGTTTTAGGGGGTTTAAATTGTTTAAACGTACGCTCACCATTAGTGAGAGTTGAGGGGCTAAGAAGAGCAACCTTCACAAAATCTGTGTTGTTCAAAAGACGCATGACACTCGTTTGTTTATAAGGTTCCCTGATAATCATTGGAAATATTCGCGTTCTATATACAATTTTTCGACTATATTGCGAAAACAGGTACGAATAATCTTTTTCTTAGCGCTTGATCTGCAGTATGCTGGAGGACCAAACTTTTGGTATGCATGCCTAGTGGTTGTAGCAGCCGTTCGTAGAAGTGTTCAAACAAGTCGACCAGTGAAAAAAAACTTAATTTTCATACATTTTCAACTAATTACAAAGATCGAAACTGGGTTATCAATAATTAGTCGGTTTGGTGCGACAGCTGGTAAGGGAAGCATGTCACGCCTAATCGGACTTAGCATCAAGTCCTATGGGGAGATAGCCTCTTTCCATTCTAACAATTTATGAAATTTAATAGACTGCTGCCTCTTTTTCCAGAATAACACACTTGGTCCCGCTAGGAGTGTTTTTGCGAGCCACGCAAACCTTGCGCGACCCCTTAGAATAACAACTATTATGTAGAGGGTTTAGGTCATCAACGCTTCGAGTATTCCAACAGGGGATATAGAAATTCATTCCTACGCTGTCAAAGATGGCTTTGACTCAACGTAAACATAAATATATGCCAAGATATGGCAGAGTCGGTCTTTGGTTTAAGCATCGGTGTGCTCCAGGCGACCGATGTATAGCGCTACACGCCCCTTACATCAGGACTTGTTCTCAGTAGGTGCAGAGCATCAAGAATTATAGACCTTTGCTTCATGCTACTTTCTCTATCCTACCTCGAACGCCTTTACGGGTCTCTGCTAGGCCCTCTAAAAATTGCTTCACAGAAGGACATTCACGAGCCTATAGATTAGTTAATAGTCCTTCATCTAACACGCAATAAACTTCGCACACAAGACTATTTTGGTTTCTTCATAAAAACAAGATTGAAAAAATGTTAGCGAATGAAAGAGACAGCCACTTGTTTCGCTCCTATTGTAGCTGTATGAACTATTTCTCATTGTTAAACAGGTCTTTCCTATTTTGTCTGTCCGCCTTGTTTAATTTTCCACTTATCGGTTTAATCCGAATAAGTAGGGTTGCATACAACTTCGTATCACTGCACACACGTAGATTACAGGAACTACTAAAAAATAAATTAAATATCAGACAAGCTAAGGTAATGGAGGACTATTCTAAAATTCAATACTGCTGAAAGGAATAAATAGGTTTAAGTAACTATACTCATGATAATTCGGCAAAATCACTTGAAAATACGGTAAGCATATTTGGAAGGCATATAACAGAGAGAAAAGTAGAAAACCCATGTAATAGTAAATATTTAGGGGAGTTCAACTAGTTTAAGATGTCAACGTTGATATTACGGTACATTACGTTCTTTCACACATGCTTATGTTAACTTACCTAACAATGTTTCTATGTTTAAGTTCCTTCAACAGGCAAATCTCCCTGAAAGCCGAACTAGGAATGCCCTCTTCATCATCTTCAAGGCGTACACGTTTCAATGCGACGACCTCATGTGTCTC
Source organism: Ligula intestinalis (assembly GCA_036362985.1). Classification (NCBI taxonomy): domain Eukaryota; kingdom Metazoa; phylum Platyhelminthes; class Cestoda; order Diphyllobothriidea; family Diphyllobothriidae; genus Ligula; species Ligula intestinalis. The sequence goes on along the minus strand of JAYGXS010000004.1, from coordinate 49,033,770 downwards.
GCGATTTTTAGCTTTGTAAACTTTCCCGTACGTACCTGACGAATAGGTAATCGTGTGCACGTAATCTCATACCTTCACCGATCTTTTCCAGCTTCTCATACTTCTGGAGGGCTTGAGTCATAACAATTCACGTGAATGCCTACCAGCCCCCAAAAGAGGGCTAAAAGAACTACTACTTCACCCGACACAAACTTGATCAAAGAGGGCGGGTAATTTCAAAAACGCTTCCAGCCCACAGCTTAGAAAAAGTTACACGACTGCTGAGATTACAGGGACATGAAGGATGTTATCAAGTCCTTTTTAAATTCCTTGAATGGCCTAATGAGCAATAGCACTACTGGTATTCCAATACCACCTAAACAAAATCTCATGAATGCTAGATTTCTGTATCTGTCACCTGTTGGTACATTAAACCATCAAGTTTTCGCTATTTCCCCGGTTGTAGACAATTTCTGACACCTAATTTAAGTTCATGCTTTTACAAGTATGGCGGACCATAAATAGCTTAGATTTTGCTATATGATCACATTCTTGCAACGACAAACCGAAAGAGCTCGTTCATTTGGGCTACATTTCCGAATGGACCACTGAAGTCAACCACAATGATGGCACGAAGAATGGGGTGGCTGACACGCTGTCCTGACCTCCCTTTTCGGCGTTGGACTTCTCACATGGGACTGACCTTAATGCCATGGTGACTGAGCGACTGTTTCCTTGTTTCCTGTTGAGGAGCCTGTTTGCCGTTACCAGTTCACAGATGTCTTCTTGGCCACAGATAACGACTTAATCCTCTTTGACATCCTGACTCCGTTTTGTCACTTTTACATAACGCCTATTGGTACGCATGTCACGTAACCACATAATGCTTTGTTAGATATGGTTGCTTTATTTACTTGTTTCTGTATAAATCCCGCATTCTGACGACTACACTCAGTGGCTCGTGTCAGTTGACATCACCTTGATTAATGCTTAAAACGTAATTTTATTACTTGGAACAAGTGAATAGTCGTGTATGTTTACTTCACTACCAATATTGCTTGTCGAAACTCTTTGAGTTGTTACTTAAAGTAGAAAAATATGTTCTTCCAATTACTATTTCATACATTCTTGTCATTTCCAACCAGACCACTTATCCTAATGTTTAACAGAATACAGCTTACAATCTACATCACACAGTGTCTTCAGCAGACCGATTTGACTTAAACACGCCTTATATGTTCCTCCCAACTCTTTTACAAATGTCATTTTTTAGTTAGTAAAATGTTTGTCTTGTGATATATTTATCTATCATAATATTACGAAATAACTTACACAGTCTCTCAAGCTCATCCTATTTTTTAATGATGTAACCGCACCTTGATTTTCATGCTCAAGGTACGATAGAAGCTTCGTAGAACCTGCATATCAATTTGTAACTACCCTTCTTGCTTGTACAGGCTGTCCCAGAAGTAACTGATCCTTTTGATTTGCCAATAAAATGAAAACTATTAAAGCTAGGATATTGAAACTTGTTTTATTCGAAAGGCATAATTCTTGAATTTTGTGCGATGAAAATGCAAGATAAATTGAATAAATTCCGCTGCCATGGTTGTTTCGACAACTTAAGGTTCGTTTCTCTGTCGTTTCCATAACGCTCCTTCGTGTATCAGGCGATATTTGTCTTATTTCAGAACAAATTTTGTTTTTAAGTTCTTGCAGGTTTGTTGGATTTGTTACAAAAAACCCTTGACTTCAGGTAGCCCCATAAGAAGAAATTGCATGGGGTCAAATCTGGAGATCAAGGAGGCCACGGAATGTTAACAAATCGTGAAATCAAATGATTTGGAAAGCACACATTTAACAATGTCATCGTCTCTCTTGCTGTATGGGCCGTGGCTCCATCATGTTGAAACCAAGTACTGCGTAGGTCATTGCCCTCAATTTCAGGAATCAGAAATTCGCTTATCATAGCTCGGTATCTTTCACCATTAACTGTTACTGTTGCGCCATCATTATTTTCAAAAAAGTATGGGTCAATCACATTGGAAGCAGTTCTTCCGCACCACACCGTCACACGAAGAGAATGCACGAGCAACGTTCTAGGCCGGTGGCACTATCGCAGGGAGTAAAGTGAGTTAAACCCAACAAATGTGATCATCTGACTATGGTTGCTTAGTGCAGAAGAGAAGTCCGTAAGAGCCAGAGTAGTAGGAAGAATGTATTGTGTACACAAAGAAAAGGGGAATAGATAGAGGAAGTCTGACTTGGCAAGCCTAAAACCAGCAGGAGAGCCAGCCGCAGTCCAAGTGAGATCTTAGTCGTAATCCGGCCAGAATACAAAGAGAGCGCGTCCATTGGCTAGGTCGGTAGTTGGGTTCATTGTTGTTTACCATCTTTGACTGGTTGATCAGCATTCACTGCGGAATGCAAATCCTCAGGACTCATCGTTTAGGATGGAACAGGAAATGTATGTTCGGATATGATGCGTGAAGGAAAGATAGACAAGGGTGAAATAGTTCACGTTGTGCTTTCAGAAACAGCGCATCAAATAACGGTACTTGGATAATAAGGTTTATTTGTAAAGCACATCTTTGACGCCATCGTATTCATAACTTCCTCGAGAGCTAAATGCTGCTCATTTACTAGGGATGAAGCTCAATTTAATTATTTTGGTACTCCGCATTTCACCATCGGCTTAGCAAGCTGTCGTTACAAAACTATTTTTACAGGGACACTGTCTTCAGTGCCCAGACCGACTGAAGGTGAAGGCATAATGACATCAACTATTGTAGGAGGGACGTAGGCGTCGGGAGTAGCTGTCTAGGAGTCATGATAATAGTTGAGTGAAAGTCCGCGTTAAGATTTAGGTTTCGGAAGTTTGATGTGAAAGAGGCCATATAGGGAGTTGATTGTATCACGAATAGGACCATCTATTGGAGAAAGCAGGTTTTAATAACGACCGAAGAGCACTACTGAAACTAATTTGGCACAGTGGTGCTTTGTGTGAGCGGCCAGAGATACTGCAGGGTTTTGAAGTTATGTTGTAGGCTCACTATTTTAAAATTACCAGGGAAATATGGAAGAACAGGGTAGGTAAATTCTAAGCACAAGATAAAATTTGATGGAGGTCCAAAAAATGAGTATGAAACCTCAGTATACTGTGTCCAGAGGGTACTATGTCGCATGAGAACTCGTGGAAAAGTAACAGCGGACGCTGGTCTTCGACATATAAATAGTCAGAATGGAATTCTTATGGTGGTTAGCAGCAAACAAAACAGGAGCTGTTTAAACCGTACAAGTCGATATGCCTCATGCTAAGAAAACAGCATACTGGTAGTTTTGCGTTAAAATACCTTGCCTAATCACCGAGTTTTTATGAATTACTAGCATAACGGTGATATATTTCGAGGTTTTCATTTATGAATGTAAATTAAGTATTAGTAGGGCTGCATAGTGTGCCTGTCGAATAAGCTGCCGTCTTCGCGTGACGTATTAAAAAAGAGAGGCGTCCTACAGTGCACAATTTAACCTCTCGCCCGAGAATCCAGTAGTCACCAGTTACACGAGAACGCATAGACAGGGAATGGTGGATGTGTATTTTGAGTACATAAATAAATGTTTATACTCTAAGTGCCCAGAAGGCACGATCAAGACCAAATTAGTACTGAGGTGAAACAATGGCAATGAGTAGAGTGGTGCTCTGAGGGAGTGGCCAGATATACAGCAAAAATGAGTAATGTAGCAGACCAACTGTTTCCCATCCGCCGGCGATTTAGCTTTGTAGGGCAGTATTTAACAGTCCTTAGAAAATAATCGTGAACAAAGAAAGAAGTGGTAAGAAACTCCTACGAGGAAAATGGGGACAGACTTCTGTGAGTCCCACTTTCATAAATGGCTGTAGGAAAAAACCACTTTGCGATAAGGCCTGGAAGGGAAGAATAGGGCAGTACTATAATTGCAGTCGAGAATGCGAATCATTAACGCCAACTCACACAAGAGCAGTAGTACACACGATAAATCATGGAAGGCTCCAATGATACGTGGCCTCAAAATACCAGGAGCTGGAACTGAATTGCGATAATGTTTAGCATCAAACAAAACGTGCCACCTCTCATGAAAGCCTAACCATGAGGGAATAGTCGAAAAGTATTTTAGACAGGGGTTTTTGATGACGTTATCTGGGATACAAACTACTAGATAGGTAAATCCTTGAACATCTATGAGAAATACGTACGCTACACACAAAGCATCCGGTAGCTCTATAACGGCCAGCTACACAGGCTGATAGATGGTGTGGTGATGAGTTCAACGCATGAACAGTTGTTTGTGAAGATTTTTATAAGCAGTGTCGAGAAAACGAGTCTAAAGGACACTACAAACGGCCTCCTACGGAGTGGGATACGTTGGCCGAAAAATGGATGGTCTTGGAAAAGGGTACGTGGAAACATACTCATCTGGCTAAGTAAAGATGAACCCGTGCGCGTCAGTAAGACTTAGATTAGTTCACTGAAGGGGTGCTGGAATCAACGTGGCTCATGGGGAGGACGATGTATGGAAATGCATCTTTTAGGCGGACTTCCAAATTCTCGATGGTGCTTTCTCGGAGTCGTGAAGAAAGCTAGAAGCCTTCTTCCAGTCTCCGACTCAAAATAGATTTGCATGAAATAATGGAATAGGACTTCGGTTCTATTTCGCTGGTTTTCGGATCCGAAGTAATGATCAAAAGAGACAGATGGGGACGTTTGTATGGTTGCGCTAGAGGTGAAATTCATGGATCGTAACCAGAAAAACTAAAGCAAAAGCATTCGTCAAGCATGTTTTCATTGGCCATGAGCGAAAGTCAGAGGCTCGAAGACGATCAGATACCGTCCTAGTTCTGACCATAAACTATGCCAACTGACGATCCGTGGTGGTAGTATTTTAACCATCCCCACGGGCAGTCCCCGGGAAACCTTGAAGTCTTTGGGTTCTGGGGGAAGTTTGGTTGCAAAGCTGAAACTTAAAGGAATTGATGGAAGGGCACCACCAAGAGTGGAGCCTGCGGCTTAATTTGACTCAACACGGGAAAACTCACCCGGCCCGGAAACTGTGAGGATTGACAGATTGATAGCTCTTTGTTGATTTGGTGGTTGGTGGTGCATGGCCGTTCTTAGTTGGTGGAGCGATTTGTCTGGTTAATTCCGATAACAAACGAGACTCTAGCCTGCTAATTAGTACGCCTGCCCTCTGTTCCTGGGCTGACGGTGCTTTGGCGAAACTGCTCACATATGTCGACTGCTATCGGGACGCATTCTTGCGTATGCTGCGAGCTCCTCGTGGGCGAGTGGTGTGCGTAGGGACGTTAACTGTGGTAGGAGGCGTGTGCGGTGGGTCCGGTGCTTACCTCCGGGTACGGCACAGGTGTGTCTACTTCTTAGAGGGACAAGCATTACGAATGGGTGCGAAATTGAGCAATAACAGGTCTGTGCCGCCCTTAGATGTCCGGAGCTGCACGTGCGCTACAATGATGGTGCCAACGAGTCTGACCTGGCCCGAAAGGGTTGGGCAAACTGGTCAATCACCGTCATGACAGGGATCGCGGCTTGGAATTGTTCCCCGTGAACGAGGAATTCCTACTAAGTGCAAGTCATAGGCTTGCGCTGATTACATCCCTGCCCTTTGTACACACCGCCCGTCGCTACCACCCATTAACTGTTTAAGTAAGGTCCTCAGATTGGCGCCATTGCAGTATCAGCCGCAAGGTTGGTGCTCGACAGGTGCCAAGAAGACGACCAAACTTGATCATTTAGAGGAAGTAAAAGTCGTAACAAGGTTTCCGTAGGTGAACCTGTGGAAGGATCATTGCACGTTCCATCTATATGCGCCTGATAGTCTCGTTCTATCTCGCGTATTAATAATAATAATAATAATAATAATAATAATTTGTATATTTAAGGCCCAAGGGGCCCTGTCGTTACAAACTTAGTGCTATTGTGAAAATAAAAAAATGATGATAAGCAGTGAACTCTTATAAAATAATTGTCATCGGCAGTAAAAAAAACTCCTAGATCGGTGGATGAGTTCAGCGGGCCACCGAGTTCAAAACCACTTTAGGAGAAAAAACTGCCTTAATAGGTAACAGGGTTTGATGTGGTTAGTTTGGGACCTGATGTTGAGGGTTCGGGACGTTTATGGTCATGGGAAAAAAATAATATATCGTTCAGTTAAGAAGGGGTCATCCGGGACAACAGGAGAAGGCAGTAGAAGTCAAGGCAACATCATCGAGTGGCGACCCACCAGATTCCAGAGCCAATCTCGAAGACCACAGCGAAGGTTGCAAAAATGGAGAAGAGTTCGCAGCCCTTGGAAGTGATGCTTGACTCTGCAGAAAGAAATGCTAACATATTAAGAAACCATTTTAGTATCCTGGGAAGAGCTTCGAATGCCAGGAGGACCCTTTTCAAAAGGAAAGGAAAGGAAAGGAAAGGAAACAGACAGTAACGACTTTATTTCCTCTAAATTTAAATGCTTATATAATTTGCCTTTAAAAATCGACAGTGTAGAAGACAGTCTAATATCGAGAGGAAGGTTGTTCCAAATAAAAGCATATTTGGAGGTAAAAAAGCGAGAATGGTTAGATGTGGAGCTACGGGGTGGTAAAATTATCATGGAAGAGTTACGAGTGGCGTAAGGTCGGTCTACTGGAAGGAGAGCGTTAATTTGTGGGAGATTAGGACTATTGTTAACGCGAAACAGAAAGCATAGACCAGCTTCGAGTCTTCTTATCCAAAGAAATTTAATGTTTGCTAATTAACATCTATCTGTATAACACATACCAGACCCAGAAACAGAAAATATTTTACGAGTGAAAACTCGCTGAAACTTTTCAATCTTACTACAGTCATGCTGGATCATGAGGCCAAAAATCGGGCAGCAGAATTCTAGTATAGGAAGAACAAACATGCGGTATAGTTTTAACTTCAGTTCTGGAAGGAAAAAATTGTGCGATATAAACGCACATATCTGTGCGGCCTTGGCAGAAATTCGATATGCATGAGGTGATAATGCAAGCTTATTCGTGTAAGTAAGACCCAAATCCTTGATCGTAGATCTTTCTAACAGTGGACTGTTTTGGAAGATAATGGGTCCAGGAAGCCTTGCGGAACCAAAACTCATGAACCTACATTTTGATGGAGAAAACTCCATCTGCCATGTAGTGCTCCAACTTGAGAGAGTACGCAAGTCTGCGTTAACTTTATCAACACAAGTACTGGCCGTGTCCTTAGAAAATGAGTAAATACACTTAAGGTCATCAGCATAAATGAAATTTTCCGAATTATTTAGCACTGTTGAAATTTCATTTATGTAAAGAATGAAAGGGAGGGGACCTAAAACCGTGCCTTGTAATATGTCACTCGTGGTCGGCTGAGGCATCGAGTAGCTATTGCCTACTAAGACCTTCTGGCTGCGGTTAGACAGGTAGGAGGCAATGAAATCGAGGAGGGGAGGCCTGATGCCTAGGGCTTCCAGTTTCACTAAAAGGCGCCTATGAGGCACCTTGTCAAAAGCTTTACTAAGGTCAAAGTAAATCACGATGACTGATTGCTGTTCATTACGAAGTGAAGTAACCAGGTTAAGGTTCTTACTGCTACTGCCATACTGCTTGTGCGTGTGGTGATATGCACCTGGTCTGTCGGTCATGGCAGTCCAACAATATTTCGCTAGCGGGCATATGTTTGAGTGTTTGAAAATGTCGGATGCAAGAGTTTTCGTGTATGGAACAGGAATTGCGAAAACGAAGTATAAGAGTACAAGGTCCCAACCCCTTTCCCAGAATTGGAAGCTTACAGCCACCGCCGTATGTTTCTGGCCACAATGGCGTAACTGTCGACTTAGGTCTGTCAACAACTTCTTGATGGGTTAACCCGGGACTACGATATATAAATGTGGTTAGTTGGGATTAAGATAAAAGTGAATACTGTTTGGGATATTGGACCGAGGCGATTGACATAAGAGATATAGTGCTACGCAAGACCCCGTTTATTCTTCGAAACTCCGGGAGAAGGTGAAGAGTGCGAAAGCGCCAACTACGTCCTCTGTCACTTTAAGCTAAAACCTGAGGCCGTCACCTCCTGTACCAACCTCTTGGTGCACTTTGTGGACCTCATCGAAATCGATAGTCGAACATACATGCAAACAGTGCGCCTTATCTAGATACAACCATTTTATTTTCATATACTTGGCCTTCCCGAGTTATGGTTCGTTATATAGTGACAATATCAAAGTCATTATGTTTTTAAGTTGTGAAAATTCCCAATGAAAATTCAACAAATAAACTGATTTACGTGCTTCACAAATAATATACTAATGTAAGTACATCTTTATGTATGTTCAGCCCTTGATAATCGTGGACAAATTGATACAGAACTCGGGTATTCGACAACAGAAAACCGGAACACCTCCGTTTTTTGTAGGATGGACAATTCTGCACAGTCTAATCTGCACTCGATGACCGCAGCATGCCTTAACGTAATCCGTTAAGGAAATTAGTTTCATAAAGTAAATTCAAAGTTCCACCGTGGATGTGCTTCGGCGTTTATCAAAAAAATTTGCTGTCCTTTCCTCCCTTTTATCTGCAGTTTTCAATGTATCCTTTCGATCTCATTGAAGCATTAGGAGGAGCTTACATCCGTGATTCATCTTCATGCTGTCATTATTCAGTATGTTTGATAAAAACTGAAAGCGTTCGGCCAAATGTCCGAATATCTTCCCCCCAAAAGTGAAGCTTAACAGGGTAGTCGTCTTATATCCCTTCTGGATTACTCAACAAAAAAGTTTTTAAACGCTTGCCACACGCGCATTTTGATCTCTCACGGAATTCCGCCACAAACGGAATACCGAGAAAGACCCAATGCAGCCTAAACGACAATCTCGCAAAGGATAACTTCAGCTTGTCAGGTCATACCCTTTCCAACTGCGACTTCTAGTCGAGACAATAATCGGGTTTTAGACTACTCGTGAGTCCACTTATACAAGCTTACTTCGAACCAGGAACGGTGTTGAAAGGCCAGAAGGATTGCCAATCAAACATATCACATCCCCACCTACCTGAGCTGTTCGTACATCTGGTAGTTAATTCAGTGTTGGCGTTAGTCACAGACAGTATTTGACCCAACTCATGGACCATGTGTAAAATGTGAACCTATGCAATATCTGCCCCTCACCCTATTCGCAATTTACCGCGCTACAACAAGAAAGGGCAGGCAAGAGTTAAGTGCAGCGTCTTACGAGCACGAAATCGCTAAGTATCTGCCACACGTATGCTAGGTCTTCAGGTGGATCCCCAGTTCTGTGTCAAATAGAGCCGTAGCAGATGCGAACTTCAAGAAGGGCGATTCCAACCTCCGCCCCGGTCTGGAGTATAACTGGGTGAGCTCGCTAATTAGTCCTCACGCAAGGAGGACCACATGAAGATATAGTCAGGACTCCAAGTAGGAGTTCTTTAATTATTCTGCAATGGAGCTGCAGGTATCAGAGCCATATTGGCCAATCGCAGTGGGCACAGGGTGACATGTTTGAATGATATGATAACTGTATCTTTAAGGCCCATGGGTCCCGTCATTACAGTTAGGGATATTTGTAGGACGGCCGAGTCATACCTTGGGCCGTGCTGAGGACACGAGAACAAAGGACTCGAATCGGCTACCGGTGCATGCAGAACGGGCAAAGAGAGTGACCTTCAAGGAACGACATGCGAGCACGAAAGGACAACTGAAGCCGGGATCTGCCATCCGTGAGGTTATGCCTGGCCAGGGGCAAAGCGCGCACCAAGCGTCACGACGAGGACACGATGGCTGACGCACGATGGCTTCTCGCATTGGCCACTAGCGGAGGAGCCCATAGGGACCAAAGGCTGCCGGTCCTTAAATACGCCGCCGCGGACAGGAAGCGCACTCCGTTGCCGGGGCACGCTATCGAAGTTCCGACATTCTGCTGCTGGGAACACAGGACAAGCTGTCGAAACGAGACAGACGACAGAAGACTCGTTACTGACGGACACACAAAAGACAACGCTGATGTTCAAGCAGAGATAGTGATAGTTAAGTACTATCTGTTATCCTTGCTGCCTTCTCTTCCTAACACACAGCTGCGAGACATAACCAATGTTGACGTAGGTTATAGCAGCTATGGTAAAAATAAATACAAAGTTGAGAATCACAGTTGCATGTGGGCAACTGTTTGTACAACAGAAATGTTTATTACGTTATATATATTAAGTCACATCCGATTATCAACGGGCAGTCAGTTAAAACAATAGGCAACAATATTTAGTAAATCTGGTCAACTGAGGGAGAAAGCAATGGAAAATAACTCCTATAAGACAAATCAGAGGCAGAGTTCAGCGAACTCCTGATTTCAAAAAGATATATTGGAGAAAAAACGCTTCTGTTATTAACGTGTATTAAGATTGATATAACACAGTAGGACGGGATGCGAACGTGTGAGGATTCGGAAAGTTCTTTGTCATGAGAGGTATCGAACAACATAATGGTGGTGCGACAAGTTGAGCTAATCGCTGACAACAGGGTGAGTGGGGACAACGGCGTTGAACCATAGAAGAGACAGTAGATGTCCCCAGAACATCACCGAAATTCGGGAGATGCAGTCAAGCGGACTGTAGAGTCCAGTAGCAAGAACCCGCGACGATCATCAACAGAGACCTCGAAGACTACCGTCAAGGTTGCAAAAAAAGAAGGGTTAACGACATTTGGAAATGAGGCTTGACTTTGCAGAGAAAAACGTAAACATATTAAGAAAGCAATTGATTATATGTTCTCATCCGTTTTTTGCCATCGTTCCTGCCGTGTTACAAAGGTATGCGGCCGGTATAAGTGAGCCCATAAACTTCAGTCGCAATAGAGTTACCACATATTCCCAATCGCTTGTTTACATAAAGTGCGGCCACAAATCGTTTTTGCTCCGATGGCTAACTCATGGGTAATGAAGCTAGGAAAACACCCAAGCACTGAAAAAGAACGTCAGTGAAGTACACTGCTTTTGTTGGAATCATACATTTAGCAGTGTAGAGAACAAGGTATAAAGTAAAGCACGAGCAAACACCCTTTATGAATACATGTATCCACAGTCTACGAGTGGTACAAATTATTATGGCACGTTCGTGCGACCCCAACTGGAATTTGCCATCCAAGCCTGCAGACCTAAGATAGCCAAAGACCGAAAAACCCTTGAAAAGGTACAAAAACGTACAACAAAATTAGTACGAAGCCAACGGAACCTCCCTCATGAGACCAGCTTGGTAAATCTTGAATTGTTTCCTCTGGATTACAGACAGCTACACAGTGACCTAATAGAGGCGCTTTGCATGCTGCGCGGTCAGGACTGTTGCCTCGAATCAAATAACTTCTTTGAGCAGGCCACTACAACTAGGCTGTAAATACACCCTCTCAAATTACGTGTGACTGGGACAAGACTTAACCCATGAAAATTATTTTCCTCTAAGAGAGTAATCCCGGCACGGAATGCCCTTCCCGCGGACATTGTCACGTCCCTCTCCGTGGACATTTTTAAGCCAAAGCTTGACCAGCACCGCTTTATGTGCCATCACGTCAACTGAGTTCTCCGAAACCAAAAATTAAAGACAGTCATTTAAATGCTATAAATATATAGTAATGGCTATTTTTTAGTTGTATTATCATTTAATCAAGATATTTCTTCGCAGTGCATAGCCCATATGCGCGCTTCCTCCTTCTCACTATGCGAACTGCACTGATTGCGTCTGCGGTCGCATCTACCGCACCTTTGGTCCTAGGCTATGCGGCCTTGTCACATTCTTCCTCGTATCGACCTAAAAACCGACTGCTGATGACGTGGCGGGTTCCTCTGTTCTTGTCACAGCAAGGGCTTATCATGGTCGCATCTCCGGTTCTTGAGGAGGTCTCCTCCTCGTGTGGCCCTTTGGATTCAGATATTACTCCTTACGGACATCCTGGCTACCGCCAACATTCACAGCAGCATGCTGGTCCTATCTTTAATATCCTTTCTCCCACGAGCGACAACTATTCTCCTAAAAGCCACAAAGGACATTCCACTTTGAATTCTGAGCCATGCGTTAGGGTTTTTTCGTCGTCTGCTCTTTTTGCTCAGCTACACCTGCTGGCTCGTGTTAACTGACATAACCACATGTGAGTGTAATACTTGGAACAAGCGAGTAGTCGCCTACAATTATGTTAACGACTTCTTTGAAATGTTCGGCATTGCTGATGTATTTCTTAACTACTGTGTACCAATAGTAAGTTCAAAGGCGTTTGCCTATATTTCCTTTAATAAACTTGACTTGAATGTCTGGAAATAGAAGAATGTCAGAGGGCCTGCTGGTAAATTACTTTGGCCGGACGACGTTAGACGTTAAACGTCCTATCATTTGAAGACAACAAATATCGGATGACTTGTTATCAAACGGAAACAAGTTCAGAGGCGGGAGGGAGGAAGGAAAATACGAGTAGATTGAAAAGGTGCTGCCTCGGGCCCAGTCCCCCTTCATTGAGTCAATCATAATCCTGACTATCAGCTTCCTTCCCTCCTCTCTGCCTGTTCGTGACCTTTGCCATTCCTATGGAGTCTGTCTATTTCGGGCAGCCAAAAGATAGGTGTGCGCTCACTACCGATAGTGATAAGTTCATAAAAGTGTCTACTTTATTGAATAAAGTAGTGAAAATGCCGTCACGTGCAGAAATAGAAGTAGGGGATAGTAGATTTCCCTTTTCTTCTTACCCGGAACGCGCAGGTTATCAGTAGAAAAACTTTCTCCATGCATGCAGTTTAACTGGGGTTTCGATATATTCATATGCTAGCTATATGCTCCACAAAATATAACGAAAAGCTGAAAAGATTCGATACATTTTCGGTCATGCAGTCGAATCCCACACCAGAGACCTCTGCAGATAAGAGCAGTGTTTGCACAGCGGCTGAGCGATAATTTAATATGCAAGTACTTAGTTTTTTTAACTTTACCATTGGCATAAGTAAAGAAGAAACAGAAGAAGGATATTTGCTCACCGGACTCGTCCCTTTATTTATCTTACCATTCGAACTCTTACTGGAGTTCCTCCTCCGGACAGGCGCTCCATTGGCCTCTACCCCCTATAACTGCTGTTTTTTGTTGCCAATTTCATTTCTGACGATGGTTGCCAGTAAAAGATCGAAAGCTCAGATGAATAAAGAAATGGTCCCAGTGAGTGAACAGTCTTCTTCTTTACTTATACATACACATCTGGAATGCGAACACTTGCCTCAATTAGGCAGACATGTTATATAAGGGTTACGGTCCTGGCTTTGCTGAAACAAATGCTTAAGGGGAAAGGTTAAGGTTATGGTTAAAATAAATGCCAGTGTTATCTTTTCCTACCACAGACCATGTTAGCCAATCCAACCCCCTTTAACCAACAACCCCGGATTACCCGTTTTGCATATTTCATATTGCATCTCACAGGAATAATAAAACAAGTATATTTGAAATGCCCGTCTTCCTAGTGTTTTTCACAGACTCACCTCGATCATCTGCCCTTCTGGCAAAAAAAATATTATCCCCCTTTCTCTCTCTCTACTTTCTCTATGAGGTGACATTAGGTAATGGTCTTTGCTGCACAATTGAAAACCTACCAACCTTGACGTCTTACTCATTCATCACAGATGGCTGTGCTAATATGAGCTAACTGCTTGATTGCCCGCAGTGGAGTCGTTATTTGCCGTAAGCGCCATTCAGGTGAAGCGCCACTGAAATTCTCGTCAGAGGGACAACTGTATGCACCGCGAATTGCACTGAACACATGGTTCTGTAGCGACCTCTTATTCTAAGCCTTGCATTGCTCACATGCCTGTGGGGCATGACCCGAGCGTCTAGCTTTCGTGCCTACCAGTCCGTGTGCGCTAGACGATGTCGAACCTCCGATCAAGGTCACCGACATGTCTGACCAACTGACCAACCACTTCCCAAGGCCAAGTCACAAAAGGACCTTAAGGTGGTGACCAGCTTATTCTCGGACACTCCCAGAGCAGGGCAGTCCCATAAAGGCCCATGGGGTGGGGATTGAATACGATCAGACACTCCAGTAGCAGGCGACCTATTGCCTGCTGCAGGCCTCCAGACCCAGCGACTACATCGATCGGAATGCGACTCTGGACTACGGCCACCTCATGGCTGGAGTGCACTCGTCTGGGAGTCACTTACGCAGTACTTATATTCTACTCTTTCAACACTTCACTAAATTATCCCCAGCACTCTGGCCTTTCACGCCTTATCCTAGTTACGAGTTTATAACTATAAGGATACGTTCTAACATCTATTATCCTACCGGACTACTTCATATCCCACAGTTCTTCGGCCTGAAGTCAATTGGCAAGTGCAGTGACCTCTCTCATCTGTATTCTATGTGGCGACTCTGCCTGACCAGAGTGATTTACCACATGGGACGCGGGCGAACGCACACCGTTACTAGCGGCAGTGCCAGCGGGGCCAAATGGCCCAGTAATTATCACACCAATAACTAGCGCGATTAATAAAATTGCGGAAATTAACGACTGGGCCGTTAGGGGCCACTAAGCCATTATGGCACCGAGTGCAACCGCGTGTAATAAATGTGAGAGTCGCCAATTTTGATGGGGTACGTGGCCGAAAAGCAACTGCTCCTGTAAACACTGCAGCCCTTTTGCAACCAGTATCCTTATCCACCACTGTCTCTAATGAAGGAGTTAAGAGTGAGTGTAAGAGTTTTAGGCAAATAATCACCTTATTTAAGCGATCGCGTCGCTTTCTTCTTATGGCCAACAAAAGTGGTTTTCGAGGGGATAAACCCCGCTTTAAAATACAAAACGCCGTAAACTTGGTAAGCAAAAACTCTGATCCAAATGACCCTTTAGATTTGATCGCTAGAAGTCGAAATATACGGAATACGAAACAAAACCTAATTTGTCACAGGCCATGTTTAATAGTTTTAAACTGTTGCGACAGCTTTCCGAGTCATCATTGGCAAGGTCAATGGAAGTTAAATTTAGGTTCCAGAATTGTCTGAATAAGCTAACTTTTGGCAACAAAAAAGTGCGCCATAAATAGGTTGTTTATAGTTAATTTTATTTTTCCGTTTAGTTTTAATTTTGCTTTTTGATTTTGACTAAGTTTTGTAGATTTAGATTTCATTATAGTTCAGTTAATTTAGTTTAGTTTGGTTTACCTTTGTGCAGTTAGTTTAGTTATGTTTTATTTTATTTTTTGGTTCAGTTTTAGACTTATTAACTACTTGTGACTGTTTTTGGAAATAAAATCTGTACCAATTAACTTAACATAAGTTTAATTAGTCTTTTTTACTCAACTGACTTATACTCTAGTTGATTTTTAATCTAGTTTTTAGTTGAATTTTATGTCCTATTAGGTGTACTTTAGTTTCAGATATGTTTTTGCTTAGGTAATTCAGCGTAGTTTAGTTTTCTTTGGCTTAAGTTAATTTTGTAGTTTAGTTTTAAATTTTTTTAGTAACATTCAGTTTTTATCTTAGCTTTTACCTCACTTAAATTTAATTGCGGAACTTCGTAGTTCTTTGCGTTATTCTGCAAACCTGAGCAGTTCCCGTTATTTGCGTAGTTGCATATTTTATTTATGGCACACTTTTCTGTTGCCAAACATTAGATTATTTCAATAATCATTCCCACTTTTTCCTTCAACTTTTACACGCTCTACTTTTTAGTAACATTTTCATTACTCTTTAATGCTCAAACTATCTGAGTTTTATTCCCACCAGTCTCGTATTACACAAGCATAGAATTCAGGTGTGCTGTTTTAGGCCCCAAATTAAACATCTACCAAACTTTCTAAGCTCTAAGCATCATTCTCTACGACACTGTAATATTTTCAATTATTACCTTGCTCAGTTAACAGAATGATACATTGGCAATGTTGAGAGATCGGGTCTGGTAACTTAAGAACTAAGAAGGGCTCACAGTGGAACATATTTATTGAAATGCTGCGTTTCAGAGAGCCTGGTTGGCTCACTTTTGCTAAGGCCTTAAATGAACTTACTTGAACAGAAATTGAAGTGATGAATTGGATCCGACAAAGCAAGGGGAGACCGGAATGGCCATTTTTGACTTATTAGCCGTCATCAACCAATCATACGCAATCTCGAGGGTTGGAACCCACGAGATTTGAACCCGGGAGCTTTGGTTATGGCGTTCAAGACAATAAATCTAGTCTACGGGTTCCCTGCTTTGTCGATTTTGATCGGGAATATGATGAATGAGTGTAGGTGTTTCACCGATCTAGTCAAGGAACAATTAACTTCCGCTTTGCCAAGGAGCTGACACCGCAAACCCTCAAGACTGTCACATAGTGACTAAGTTGATATGATGAAGTGGATCCGACAAAGCAAAGGGAGACCGGATTGGCCATTTCTGGCTTATCAGCCGTCATCAGCCAGCCATACCCAATCTCGAGGGTTGGCGCCCCCGAGATTTGCTTTGTCGGATCCACTTTATCATATCAACTTAGTCACTATGTGATGGTCTTGAGGGTTTGCGTTGCGAGCTCCTTGGCAAAGCGGAAATGGCGTGCCGTGACTTGCTGGTCGGCTTTGGCGTCAATCCGTTGGAAGAGGGGGGAGGGAGAGAGGTGTTCGGCTTTAGCTACGTGGGCTACGTGCATCTCCACCTCGATGGGTGGTGTTTGTGCCCCCTAAGCGGGCCTCGTGACAGCTGAGCTGGGCCAACATGAGGGGCCAGATGAGGGTACGGCGAGCGTTATATGCATTGCGCTCGCATAACAAATGCCGAATATGGAGAAAGGTGGGCGTGGTGGCATACATAGGAGCAGGCTCTGAACAGTCACTCTTTTACTGTGAAAATTCCTATTAGTTTATACAAGAAGGGATCTTGTACTAATGACTTTAGCAATATTCTTTCGCTAATCGGTATTGACTCAGGTTGTGAAACTAATTATCGTGTAGTCTATTCTGAAGTTTATTCCGTCATGATAGGATGCGGGCTTTCTAACAAGTTTCGTTCTGACTATCAGCAAAAAGCATATATTGTGAAAATTAGCTACTTAGGTAGTATGCCTTTTTTAGCATTGATTTTGACTGCCTTTATAAACTCAAATATATTTTATGGAAAACATGCACGAGAAAATTATTTCCTGTACTTGTTTGATAGCAAATTACACCTTCTTTAAGTTTTATACTCAAAGTAAGGAAGCTTTCGGTTTTTAAAAAGTTGCGCAAAGGCCGAATAATTTTTCTAATCTAGTGACTGCTACACTCGAATTCAAGGTTTAAACACTGCGCACTGTGTACATCCTGTTTAAGGAAAAGTACGTTTTCGTCTACTGTTTGAGAAAGAAGGCGCATAGTTGTCATAAAATATTGAAGAAGAAGATGTGGAACATATTTTATGCAGTATAGACAGCATTAATAAATTGGCGGATATGATGTATTATGAACAAACACCTCACAATTATAAAAAAGCTCATACTAAGCAACTTTTTATAACCGAAAGCTTCTCTTACTTGGTATATAAAACTTAAAGAAGGTGTAATTTGCTATCAAACAAGTACAGGAAATAATTTTCTCGAGCATGCTTTCCATAAAATATATTTGAATTTATAAAGGCAGTCAAAATCAATGATAAAAAGGCATACTACCTAAGTAGCCAGTTTTTACAATCGATGCTTTTTGCTGGTAGTCAGAACGAATCTCGTTAAAAAGCCCGCATCCTATCATGACGGAATGAACTTCAGAATAGAGTACACGATAATCAGTATCACAACCTGAGTCAATACCGAGTAGCGAAAGAGTATCAATCTTTCGCCTTTGTTAAAATTTTGCGTGATCCGTGGCGTCTACTGTAGGATAGTGTGAGACATGCGCACAATACGCGCTATTTATAATGTGTAGCGGCACCTGCATGCTCCTGTAGCCCCCGCTTGGTTCGTAATTGGTGTGTTGATGGTTTGGCCCTTCGCTTTCGACGCATTAGTTACCGCGATTATGTTGTACGTGTCGGATGCGGGCATGATAATTGCGCAAAGATTGTGTTCATTGTCGTTGTAGTTGTTGCTGGGCCCAGCTATTCCGCGTGACTGATTCTCCTGCTCAAGTAAAGTGTCAATATGGAGTATGTTAACTGCAATTAGTTGCTGTTGTTGATTGACTGTGGTTCTGAGAATCATACCTCGCGGCTCACGCCATTGTCACCTCTTGCGAGGATTCCGGCTTCGTCAAACTTGAAAATATGGCAAGGTCCCGTCGAGTGAGCTGCAACCTGAGCGTTAGCATCTTTCTTTGTCACCGCCGCTGCATGCTCGGCCATTCGCTGCATCTACCGCACTCTCTCTCTCTCGCTCTTTCCTCACCCTCCTTTTCCCGGGGTCAAGCTACAGTCAAAAAGATTGGCGGCGGAATCGGGTGCAGGTGATTGGCACGGCGGAAGCCCCGCCTATGCGTGCAACCACGCCTCCCCCATGTTCGGCATTTCTTATCGGCACGCAGCCCAAATAACACCGGCCCGTACCCTGATGTGGTCCCCATGTTGGTCCTGCGCCCCTATCACGCGACCCGTTTAGGGGACAGATAAGCATACAGAACTCGAATGAAAGACAAGTGCGATCAAATAAGGCAGGCTAGCTCAGACCAGATGAGTAGAGAAATTAGCATTTCCATCGTCGATACCGAAAACGATCTTTGTGAGTGGGCGCAGGAACAGCAACTTGCACGTAAAGGGATAGGGAGCTTCCGAAGCATCTACCGCATTCTCTGTTTCCTCACCAGCCTGGGCTCGATTGGATGGTACAGTAACAAACTTTGTGACTTTAGGGACTATTAGGGAGACTGCAGGTTGTATCTGTTGTAGATGACTGGTGCGACGTGAACATGCGCCTAAGAGTGCCACCATAACCGCTGTCCCTTGCAAAAAGAAGCAGGAGTGTACACAACGAAAAAAGGCGGGGATCCGAACGTGGTGATTACTCGGCCATCTGGTTCTGCGGTGTATGTATAAGACGACGCGGTGGCCTGTACGTTCCCCAAGTTGCGACTTGCTTTGGCCAAATTGAGCCGCAGCACCGAATATGGATTGGACAAATCGTTGCACTTGTTCATGGACTGGAGGCCCGTGAACCATGATTCAAGTACTCCTCGACTCACGCCGTTGTCACCTCTTGCGAGGAATTCGGCTTCGTAAAACTTGAAAATATGGCAAGGTCCCGTCGAGTGAGGTGCAACCTGAGAGTTAGCGTCTTTCTTTGTCACCGCCGCTGCGTGCTCGGCCATTCGCGCATTTTTTAACTGTAGGGTTAAGGTTTATTGTAGAACTTGAGCGAAGATTAAGGTTTAAGTATCGATTTGAATTGGGTTTATTGCCAGAGTTAACACAAGTGAATGTGCACCCTCATCGAAATTTATTGCAAAGTTTCATATTTTAAGTGAGCGAGGCATTCTCACTCCTGTGTCCAGATTATACGCCTATGCAAGTCATCCTTACTGCAATTCCCACTAAATAAACAATGGGAAACATTGCTGGGAACTTTGTTGGTTCACACATTTGGCACACATTTGTACTGTGGCAGCCTGCAATCAGCTTCACTCCACTGATTCATTGTGTCTTCGCCCGCCAGGCCTTGCGCGCCCACGCTGTCCTTTTGTTCATCTCATGGGGACACACGCACTAGCAATAGTTGGCCTGAGAGGACAGCGAGCAACACTTTTCTGTACAGCCATTGTAATTTTCTCCCCACGATAAACACTGTCCAACCTTATCAGAATCCCGTGACTTCTTAGGTAGATATACCTTTTTGTCGAGAACCGTTACCAAAAGTACTCCCAGATCATGTGGTGTGTATCAGCCGTCGAATAATTGGATTATAAGATTTAAACTCTCACGTTCTATCGGAAATTCTACTCCGAAAATTCCAACTTGATGTACCTCTCAAAAATTGTGTTGCACAGTAATTGCTGAACCGTTGTGGAGTCTGTATGGAGTATCAAACCAAATATTTCCCTTTGTACTGGGCCCCTTTTCTCTCTACAAGAGCTTTCAGGTATGAAACACAATCAGCCATTAAAATGGCTTCAATAAGTTTCGCTGAAAGAACGAGGCAACCGTAGTAGCAAGTGCAGATCAAGTACACAAAATCGTGTATAAATCCGGCACATGTATCCAGATTTTTTCCAGTAGAATTGGATGATGTAATCTGCTTGGATTTTCTACTAGGTTCCTCTAGCGCAGGAGGCTGTCATTTTTTTCGTCCTTCGATCGCGAACCTAACATGACTTATCTGCTCGCAAGTCAATGGTTCGTCTGTCTTGTCAACCCAAACGGTCTAGTGTGACAATTAAAATTTATCCCTGGTTTTACTTTCTTCTGACGACGGTAAGGGTCATTGGTGAATTCAAGAGCGACGATAAAATCATGATTGTCCCAACAGACGAAGTACGGACAACCGTAATCATAGTTAATTCCAGCAGTTTGGAGTCTACTTGATTCACATCCCTCCTAGTAGCGAATCAAAGCGTTTCCATCATGAAATCGAACGAGAAAAATCCGGATACATTGCCGGAATTTGTCCACTTTTTTACTAGGGAAAATACGATTTTTCTATTTGTTCAGCTTTCTGATGCACTCACGAGTTCTGTCCTCAAGCAGACATATTCGCCAGAGCGTAAAGATACGCAAAATGCTTTACGTAAGATGCAGTCTTACGATGGTGTACTAGCCTGAATTTCGTCGCCCGCCATCTCTCTCTCGTTTCCTCCATTTTTCCTGTTTTTGTGTGTTTAGTAAAATCGTGGCGTTTTTTTCTCGCTCTCCGTTTCTCTCCTGTTTTTTCTTTCCCCCAGCTGAATGAACGCGACCACACAGCATACAGTATACTGTGTGAGCGCGCACGTAACAGAAACCACGAACCAACGTGCAAAGTCCTACGCCCCCCCTCCCCCTCCCCTCAACCCCGTGTGTCCAACGAACGGATGGAAAACACTTGAAGGTCGTTTTCCTGCCTCCTTGTAACTCCCTTCGGACCCCTAGACCGCCGGGAGGACGTGAAGGCAAACTTCAAACCAACGTTGATTTCCCGGGCCAATGGCTCTAATCAGCTTAGACAGTCAGTAAAGCCAACCGTGCACGCATGCTGACAAAGACAGAAGTTGCATCTGGCCCTCTCTCTCTCTCTCTCCGTGTGTAGGCAAACGGTTGGCCGAAACAGATACGCTTAACTCAATTACATCTGTCATCTACGTGCCGCCGTTATAACCGCTACTCCCTGTCCCGGCCTACCCCAATGGAAAGCCAGCAGGCCGCGTCCCATAAAAGGAAAGCGAAAAGGTTGGGAAGTCTAAAAAAAAAGCCAGCTTTTTCTCTCGCTGTGCTTGGTCAGACATCTCTGTGGGGGCGTGGATGGGGGCAAGGGGGGAGATAATGTCGGAAAACGGGCGACCCATCATGCTACTGCTGCTGCGTGGGTGAAAACTCCTAGGGTTTGAAAGTCCATCCGTCCATCCGCTCCACCCCTCCCGCTCTCCCGCCGATCCTCTGCAATGTTTTCTTCAGTGGAAACCGAACACCGCGAGAGATTAGACGGGACCAACAACAAAATGTCCCTGGTGCAACAAACAGAGGAAGTCGGAAATTTTGAGTATCACTGCGGCAGAGACACATTTTGCATCTTCAGGTCTGGTACGCAAACCAGCTATTATCACTGTCTTATAAGACTCGATAGCCAGACGTAAACACATAAGCCAGATTTTGGAAAACCAGTAATTTCCCACAGGTGGAATACCGGCTGAAGTATCTAGTGCGCCCAGTTCCCTTTTGATTGTTTTGCCGACGGTGTTACTGCATTCCGATACTTAGCACAAATTTCAGTAATGCTGGCAGTCTTGGTGTGAGAAACTCCTCTGTTGCGGCGGCTCTTTTGAGGAAGCCGCAGCGTATTTTTGACGCAGGAGAATTTCGGCAGCCTTTCACTGTGCTTATCCCCCCCTAGGATTGGGTATAACTGGCTGATGACGGCTAATAAGCCAGAAATGGCCATTGCGGTCTGTCTTTGTCGGTTCCACTTCAACTTATGCTAGCATTCGGAGGGTCTTCATAGTGAAGGAGAGAGAGAGAGCGCGCAGGAAAGGGAGAGAGAGTACGAATGAGGCCAGTCGTCGCATGTGGCAAAAGGTCCATTCAGGGCTGGTTACTCGAGCGGTGCCCGAAGAAACAGAGGTTGAATACAGCGACATAAGGTGGATTGACTATGTTGTTTACGTTGTTTGGAATCAATCATGACGCCTGAGAAACTGTTTTATCCGGTTGGCAGGCATGACGGTTCACAGTGGTAACTGAAGCGATAGTCTTAGAAGTCCACAGGCTGCGGATAGTCAAGGACAGGCGACCAAAATAACCTGGATAGGCAGCTACCTCCTCTACACCCCCATTGTAGGCTTACATACAAAGTCTCGATTGGCGCTTTGGGAACTTTCAAATAAAGTAAAAAATAAAAGTTTCAGTAACAGAATAAAAGTTGTCAAAATCTAAAGGAACCCCTCTAAGATGAGCACACTTCGTTCCTCACCGCCTTGGCAGGGGGACGTTGGAAGTGAAGTGAGTGTGAGACCGAATGGGCGTGAATCGCCATTACCAGTGTGAGTTCTGATGACCGCTCTCAGCCCATCCATTTCAATAACAATGCAAACAACGTTTATTATCTTCTTCGGACAGGGTTTACAACAAAATAAAGAATCAAGATGCATAGACTCTGAAAGACGAAGATCTTTCAGGCGTCCTTATTTGAAGAGAACACAATGCCGGTCTATCTTCACATAGGCCACCTTGAATGATGACCTTCACTGTGCAGGTTCTGCAGTAGGTGTCATAGGTGTGCCCGTGAATTAGTTTATATCCAGGCAGTTTTGCGCAACGTCTACTGCGCTCTCCCCTCTCCCATCCATTCATCGATCCATCCATCCAGCACTGATGGTAAACGAGTATTAAGGTGATCATTAGGTGGGATTAAGTGAAACTAAACACTCCGACCCTTGCACGGCGTGCCAGGTATTCACAGAGAAGAAGAGGACCCGGATCTCGCGTCCACGAGAGTGCCATAGGGGTCACAGTCAGAAGAAGCTTTCAAGGCTGACTCCCAGTCCTCCAGCTAGCTAACCCATATGCGCATACATTGGTGATCACAAAGAATGATTTATTCCAGCCGTTGGAAACACTCCAAGTTTGTAAATACTCATAAAATCTGCCCCTATGCAACAATCTAACCTTTATGGCACCTTAAACCCGGATGCACGTTCAAATCCTCCAGTTTTCCGGCTTCACGTTATGACCGGCTTGCATTTTGCTGCAAGCCGGGTCAGTTCCTTTTACTGTCAGGAGGCAGTACTTGATGTCTGCTTAACTGATAGTTCCAATCCCATTATTGTGCATTCACATCGTAGACACCTTGACGAATTTAAATCTCCTTTATCGCATTGGTTATCTGGAGAATCCGACAAACAAGATTAGTGGTTCTATTACCCAATCAAATTCCTTTCCTTTCCTTCCATCACCACTCGAAATTAGCTGATTTTTAACAAATGCTGACAACTTCTAAATTGGCTGTAGAGGGTTGACGTACTTCTATTATTACTGAAACAAGTACTATAATTACTAATACTAATATAACTAGCACTCGACTACTACCATTAATACGAAACGCACTATTAATGCTGCAATACAAACTAATGTTATCAGTTCCAGCAATTAGAATGCTACTACTACTACTAATAGTATTATTAATGCTTCTACGTATATTAATAATACTGCGCACTACTAATTACTACTACTACTGCCCCTACCACTATAAGTGCTAATACTGCTACTAATACAAGTGCTACTCTAAGTACATGTACTACTACCACTGCTGCTACCGCTATTGTTTTTGCCGTTGTATATTGCTGCATTTTCCTCTAATTCTCTTGATCATATTCACTCTTCTACAGTTTAAGCGGCCTCACATGCATTCATTGACAGGCAATACTTAGTGGCTTTCTAAAGTTGTTTTTTTTCACGTCTTCTCATTGAATACAATGTGGAGGCCATTTGGAACTTTTATTTCGGCTACCTAATACCGAAAGCTTCGAATAAATATGTAATAAGCTGCAAAGTGCACATAATGTGGCCAGTTTGCGGCTCTTTTTGATCTTAGGCGTAAAAAACTAGACAACTCTCCCATGCTAAGAGAAATCCCAGAGGGAAAAAAGCGGCTCGACAATGATTTTGGCGGCAGCTATCATCAAAGCGCATGCCAGTTAATGATGTACTGGGCTGTGGGCCAAAATTTACACGCTAACCACCTGGGATACTTAGGACGGCATATAAATCCTGCGTATTACTGGTCACTGCGAGTCCTTATTCCGCTCGCGTTCTGAGCCACTTTTTTGTGATGTAAGCCTATTCATTTGTTCTACTCTTCAGTCCTTGGTATTTATTACTTACTAAAGTCCACCACGTGATCAAAAATATTTGTGCATTGGAGTTAGAAAACTAAGTCGTGTGTTCAAGTGTGCGCAGACAACCTCCAAGTGACTGGAAAGGTTTTCAATGAAATTATAAATTAGTGGGTGATTTTAATTCCTCTGCAGACTGTCTTTTGAATCAAATATACTTCGAACATGCCTTCTTGATGCATTTGTGCTCGAATCGAAGGCTGTAGGGACATGGCGTACGATATATGTTAGCGGTATTTTCTTACTAAGAGTATGAACCGCTCAGTGGTGGTTGAACAACATTCCTCTGATGATGCAAAGGTGCAGGAAGACCCTCTGTTATGGATAACAGAAAGTTTTGTGACGCTGTGGAAAAAAGATGAAAAGGTAGCTCTTTAGATATTCTTCAGAATACTTAATGTGGTTTTGCTTACAGTTAGCTCATTAAAATTGTTTGGAAGCTTAGCAAACTGGTCTTGCACATCGAGGCCGAAAAAAATCAGTTTCAAAGACATACAATCAATTTATCTCATTTGTGCGTCGTAAAAGCACACCACTTTGTTATTATTTTCGCATAAGTTTCTTATAAGCATCATCCTAGTAACAAAAAACCCTGCAAGTGTGTAAAATAAACCGGTGGTTATAGGCGTTATATGAAAAAGTATACGAAAAGTATAAACAAATTAAAGTAAATTGAATAAACCACCGCGCTAGGAATAAGAGCCAATTGGGAGTATTGTAGTGACTAGCTCGCGTCGAATTGAACTCTGCTAGGATCTCACCACTGCGCTTCTTGACGTCAGGGAACAGCCCATCACAGTTGCCGCATAGATATCTTCTGGGCCGGCCATGAAAAGCAAACCTGTACGCGTGAATGGCTCTCTTTGCCATCTGGCCTAACTGCTGTCAAACTGCCACTTGGACCCGGCTAGCTCTCCTGGTTCGCCGTGTGTTCAGAGGCCAGATTTCTTCCATCTATACTCCGTTTTTCTGCGTACAAAATAAACTGATCCTATTACATTGGTCTCCACCGACGTCTTCTTCTACTACTACATATTCATAGTCTGAAGATCGCAGTTGGGTTTAACTTACTTTAGCCCCTGTGGCAGTATAACCATTAGGAAACATGAACTGAGCAAAATACTATCCACGAAGTGGCTACAATTAGTTGACTGAAATCGAGGTGGAAAGCCGTATCCGTGGACCTGTGCAATCAGTTGATTAGCAAACGAACAAACAAGAAAGCAGCAGTGGAATGTAAATAAATGCGTTAATTTATAAGGCAGGAAGAGGAGGTAGTTAACGAAAAATACAACGAGATGAGCCATTAGTCATGTATTGTAAACTACGGTAATGTTTATGAGGAACCCTTAGCATTTTTGTTTAATTGTGGGGAAAAATACAGATTCTGATATAATAAAAGGTGAATTGTATATTGGTTTTTATTGAATTATCCAGCAATTCAAACCGTAGGCACACCACTTCGCACCCAGACGGTGGTAATTAGTGTCTGATTGCCTGCTGTTGTTATTGAGTCTTACGAGTATTTCGAGGAAGGCTAAACAATAATAACCAATAACCCTATGCAGTTAAAACGTGTTAAGTATGCGGGACTTCAAAAACAAAAAAGGAATAATTAACCCCATTAAAACGTTCTTTTCACAGTGGAATGTAAGACCTCCTACTGCCGGGCATCACCCCACTCGCATATTCTACGGTCGTTTGCCAACACATTGTCACTCTTCATTTGAGTTAGGTAATTAGGCGCTAAACAGAAATTTTGCAATGAGGATGAGACTGAAGTGTAAGCTGGTGGATCTTACGTTTTCAAAGCATCAACCATTCACTAGAATTGGATCTAGGAACATATATCCCGTCAGGAGAAATCAATAGATGGTTAATGCGTTTAAGGATTAATATCTTCTGAAAAAGTTTAACCCTTTGGAAGGTAGGCACAAAGTATAGTTGCCAATTAGCAATTAGACTATTGCGATTATTGATTTGTCTGCCATGGACTAGCGCAAATTACAGAGGCCAAGAAAAGCTCACAACAGATGACTAAATAATTGTACCAGCACTCTTGCATTTTAATTGTACTTTGCAAATCTTCTGAAGTCTGACGATGATGTGGGGATCCAATGTCGAAAATTTACGAAATAAACTTACCTTCTTTTCCTGAAGAACCTATTTTCTTCCCATTTTGACCCTGTTTTTTGCTTATATACAAACCTGCATGCTATTCTTTATTTTCCGAAAACTCTCCTGTTAGATAGACCTAGTATAAGCTATCGAATCTGTTTGTGAACTGTGTTCTTGCAACGAGAATTTGAATCACTGGCTTTTGTTTTTCAGTACAGCGAATTGTGCTTAATCAAACCATTGTCTTCTTTACTCTTTAGCTTATTCGGACCAATTGTTAAAGAATAGTGATCGCCAATTTACTATTTTTCATTAGGAAAATCAACTGGCTTAATCGGTTGCCAAATGACTCAGTCTGAATTTCAGCAAGATGAGAATGAGGACATAGTATGCATTTGGACAGTCTAGAAGTAGTCTGCAAAAATTAAACTGTGAGCCCCAGGGCGTAAAAGAGAATAGCTAGACGCGACCGCTGGGATGCTGCCTTCATTCGCCCGAAGTGTTAGGTTCACACCCGAACCCAGCATCGTAGGCAGCAGTAAGCGATGGGTAATTCATACATAGGGAGTAACAGTATTAATAAGAGGCAGTCGCTATGCTACCATATACCAGCAACAATAAACGCCCACCAACCCCTCCTGCGTCAATGCGCTAATGGCTTTATGGCCGGCATACACAAGGCTGAAAGTTTTGAAATAGAAGACATGTAGTGGTCGCGTCTGTCTGACGCCACAGACGAGGTCACATTTAGAGAATAGGCCCTCGCGTGAAAGCAGTGTTCCTGCGTGCGCAAACGGATGTGCGCACAGGCTAGCCAGCCTTTGCCCACCTCAAGGTCGCGCCGTGATTTGTAGTTGAGACATCAGCCACGTGATTGGCCGCCGTAACAAAGTATGCGCTGACGTTGCGGCGATTCCTGAGGATCTCGTCACTCCGGAATTGACGCCCCGGCAACCGACCTCAGTCATCCGAGAGTCAAAACTCTTTCCATTTATTCTCCTATTCTTCTGCAGAATATACTATTCCTAACAATCTGGTTTTCCCACCGTCTTCTCTACTCACCTAACGGAACCACGGGTCCGGAAGATCGTTGCTGTTAGGGTTAACTTTCTTAGCCTGAACACCTGATGATAGACATTCACGTGAGCTGCAATTCGCTTGAGTCATGTTTATAGGGCTTCCAGTCTATCAACAAGTGTAAGGCCCTTTCAGAACCCATATTCGGTGCTGAGAGTGATTTGACCAAAAACACTGGGGAAGCGCACAGATGAACTCAGTTTCTAACGCCAAAACCAGTGGCCGAACCATAAATACGTAAACACTTAACACGGGTGATACAATTTCAACAGATAAGGATCCTTGAAACATTGTTTTCCCGGTAGAAGTTTGAAAAGGGCGAAGATCACAAGTTGAGCAGAATGTATTGACGTCATACAATTTCGCGACCTCTAATTCATCTGCATACGGTCATTGCCTGCTAATATAGTAAATTAACTGTACAATTAGAAGAGTGAAGCTTAATAGGTAAATAGGGTGTGAAACATTAGCCAAAAATGTGGGTGCATAGTGAGGGTTAGAGGAGGGGGCAGGTAATTATGACAGCAAGGCGGTTAAGGTAACAGTGAAAGCCTGTGGAACGTAATTAAAGGGGGGGCGGCAAAGATAAGGATCCGCATGCCAGGTATCAAGCAATTAAGGCAACAAAGTGCAGCCATGCTCGATGACCACGAAACGTGGGAGGACTTCGTTCAGGATGGGTACAGCAGTTGAAACTGGTGCACCGAAATGCTAAACCAACCAAATTGTAAAGTCGTGTTGGCAAACGATCGTTTTCGGTCATTCATCGTCAGGCCAGTACATGACATGGGGAATAAAATTGTTCAATTAATTACAGCGATTATATAATCGTCAGGTTAGGGGAGGGGGGAGGGGGAGGAAAAGGGTGAGGGTAATTAAGCAGCTGCGTTTTCCCTCGTCTCCTGAACGCGGGCGCCTGCGCGGGTAGGACGCTGGTTGCCATGCCCAGATGAGACAGGGGGGATGTTCTCGCGGTCCGCGGATTGAGTTCTGTATGTCAGCCGCACAGCTTGCGTTTGACTATTCTCCGTAGCTTCGTCTTCTTTGGCTTCAGTAGGTGTTGGATTTCCGCGTGCAGTCGGCCAAGGGAGGCCGATGACATGAACCAGCGCCTTTTGACAGCATAGAATGGGTTTTGCTAGCCGGATTGCCACTGCTTCTGCTGTGGCTAACACCCGTTTGCGCAGGCCTTTGGAGAAGTGCGTTGGCGTGCGGTATATGACCCGAAAGGCTTCACTCGCGTCCACTTGGTGGTTTGTATCAATTAGGTGGGCAAGGATTGAGCTTGAGGTCGGTCTATTCTCCCCTCTGCCGAGCCAAGCTGGTATGTGCTCACGCATTCTCTTCTCCAGACGTCGCGTTGTTCGGCCAATATAGCCTGCTCCACAGGAACAGGTGAACGAATAGATGCACATAGATGTGGCCTGAAACGGTAGTCTGTCCTTACCTCCCATTCGTAGAAGGGGAGAGTTAGTGAAGAGAACCCGCAAGTTTGCAGCCGGGAAGGCATTCATAACCGCTGTCCTCAGGCGCCTTCTTACTAGTTCACTCGTTGCGTCTCCAATAAACGGCAGTCTTACAAACAGATCTTTCTTTTCCGCCGTTGCAATTGCGACCTTTGGGGCACGTTCCTTGATGTTCTGAAGGATGAACCGTTCCGGATAACCGTTTTCTTGGAGTGTGTCCTTTAGTTGCTGCAATTCTACTTCCACTATTTCAGGAGAGCAGATACGGCGTATTCTGGCTGCCATTCCCTGGACTAAGTTCCGTTTGACGTTAAGGGGGACGAAACTGTTAAAATTAACGTATTGCCCAGTCCAGGTTTTCTTTCTAAATAGTCGGCGTTGTATCGAGCCATCTTCTTGTCTGTGTAAGAGGACGTCTAGGAAAGCGAGTTCCTCGTTCGCCTCTGTTTCCACTGTAAATGTGAGTGCTGTGTGGGCGCTATTAAATTTTCGGACTAGACCATCGATATCAGCGGTCTTCTTTGTCAGGCAAAAGATGTCGTCCACATATCGACCATAGAACTTAAGGTCATTGATAGTGTCTTTGAGCTTCGTTTCCTCGATCTTGCCCATGAAGACGTTTGCCAGGAATGGTCCAAGTGGTGAGCCCATGGCCACTCCGTCAATTTGCCTGTATAGCCGGCCATTACAGATAAACTGTACATTTTGTGTACAGCATGTCAGTAGATCTTTTAGCCTCTCCACTGTCATCCCTATATGGTATTGTGTTTCCCGTATGAAGTCGCATAGATATTCTATGGTTTCCACTACCATGGTCTAGTCCGAAAATTTAATAGCGCCCACACAGCACTCACATTTACAGTGGAAACAGAGGCGAACGAGGAACTCGCTTTCCTAGACGTCCTCTTACACAGACAAGAAGATGGCTCGATACAACGCCGACTATTTAGAAAGAAAACCTGGACTGGGCAATACGTTAATTTTAACAGTTTCGTCCCCCTTAACGTCAAACGGAACTTAGTCCAGGGAATGGCAGCCAGAATACGCCGTATCTGCTCTCCTGAAATAGTGGAAGTAGAATTGCAGCAACTAAAGGACACACTCCAAGAAAACGGTTATCCGGAACGGTTCATCCTTCAGAACATCAAGGAACGTGCCCCAAAGGTCGCAATTGCAACGGCGGAAAAGAAAGATCTGTTTGTAAGACTGCCGTTTATTGGAGACGCAACGAGTGAACTAGTAAGAAGGCGCCTGAGGACAGCGGTTATGAATGCCTTCCCGGCTGCAAACTTGCGGGTTCTCTTCACTAACTCTCCCCTTCTACGAATGGGAGGTAAGGACAGACTACCGTTTCAGGCCACATCTATGTGCATCTATTCGTTCACCTGTTCCTGTGGAGCAGGCTATATTGGCCGAACAACGCGACGTCTGGAGAAGAGAATGCGTGAGCACATACCAGCTTGGCTCGGCAGAGGGGAGAATAGACCGACCTCAAGCTCAATCCTTGCCCACCTAATTGATACAAACCACCAAGTGGACGCGAGTGAAGCCTTTCGGGTCATATACCGCACGCCAACGCACTTCTCCAAAGGCCTGCGCAAACGGGTGTTAGCCACAGCAGAAGCAGTGGCAATCCGGCTAGCAAAACCCATTCTATGCTGTCAAAAGGCGCTGGTTCATGTCATCGGCCTCCCTTGGCCGACTGCACGCGGAAATCCAACACCTACTGAAGCCAAAGAAGACGAAGCTACGGAGAATAGTCAAACGCAAGCTGTGCGGCTGACATACAGAACTCAATCCGCGGACCGCGAGAACATCCCCCCTGTCTCATCTGGGCATGGCAACCAGCGTCCTACCCGCGCAGGCGCCCGCGTTCAGGAGACGAGGGAAAACGCAGCTGCTTAATTACCCTCACCCTTTTCCTCCCCCTCCCCCCTCCCCTAACCTGACGATTATATAATCGCTGTAATTAATTGAACAATTTTATTCCCCATGTCATGTACTGGCCTGACGATGAATGACCGAAAACGATCGTTTGCCAACACGACTTTTCAATCGTAGAAATGGGAATTTTCGCTCAACCAAATTGTCTCTTCCAAAGCCCAAAGAGCAGCTCTAGGTCCTTGGACTCGCGTACCAACAATTCCGACACCCAGTCCCTTCCATAGTGGATATGTAGGCTTCGCCGATCTGGAAGAGGAATAATTAAGTTCCCCTTTGCTTGGGAGCTCACAATTACAGCCCGTGAAGGCAGTCGCATAGTTCATTGTGAGCTGCTAAACGAAGCGGAACGTAATATTTCCTGTACCAGATCAGCGTGGCCCATATACCCATCACATTCTTGATGTAAAATGACAAAGGAACGAGCCTGTGGTGCAATGATTTAATGGCAAATTCAACGAACACAGGTCCTGAGTTCGCATCTCGGGGGTTACAACCCTTAAGAATTGGTATGACTGGCTGATGACGGCTAATAAGCCAGAAATGGCCATTGCGGTCTCATACATTCCATCTTCCATAATGTCCAAGATGCCAAAGAAGACTATATGCACGGACCGTTCTCCTCAGATATCTTCGGAGCAACTGAAATTGCAAAACGACATCGCAGCCTCTCGTCTCAAAATGTGCTTCCGTAGCCACACCCACTGGTACAACGCAGCAACTTTGACAACTGCCACCGCTAGTAAACAAGCTGCTGCCACCAACCACCACCACTGCCCCAGCAGGCCCCACGTTGACGACGACCAGCACACCCACTGCGCTTATCATCGTCGAGAACAATTCCGATACCCTGTCATCCACCACACATTCAAACCTCCGCCAGTATAACCGGCCTCTGCCCCAGAAATGCTGGCTCCAGCCTTGTCTGATTGCACTCGCACCCCATCAGTCGACAACTTGTGAATCCACCGCACTGAGACTGTTAACTCAATGCAAAGAGCACAAACATACGCCTGTCGCACCCACTTTCTACGATAATTTAGTCCCCGTACTGACTAATTCTACTCTACCATTAAAATCTGCGGCCAAACACCACAGTCCGAAACTCGTCATCTCAGCTTATCCCTGCTTCTCTGCCCACTCTCTTATCCAGACCAGCAATAAACCCACTCTATGGCATCTACGGCCGCGTACGCAAATAAACACCTCTTAAGCACGTGGGAAACATGTTCCTTACGGCCTCTTGGTACATGACTAGGCCAATCGGCCGCGTGTGACGCACATAGACGAGCTCCTGCAATTCTGTTAAGCACTGCGTCTAGTCCCAGCATGGGGTGACTTAAAGACTCAGGCAGTCAATTAATGGATGGAAAAAGAGAAGAGATAGTAACACCGACTCTGTAGGGGCTATATCACTACATGTATACAAAACGTCCTGGCAAATATGCAATGGAAAACTTTCTAAGGTAGGCTAACTGCTAGTTAGTGATTTACTAGACTTTCCTTGTGGAAAAAGTTGTAAAAACGGGTATATGAAGATTTGAAATGATACAACTCACTTAGATCCTTCACGGTGCTAGCCGGCAGTAGTCAAGCCGTCGACTTGCCAAAGGATGACTCTGTGAAGATCGGGATCCAAGTTCGTTGGGCCGCGCGTGTGAAAATTGAGGAAAATCTCGTTTTCAAATTGTTGCTGGATTCTCCTGAGCCCAAGAATGATCACCAGAGAGGTGTCGTTTAAGGGCAAAAGAAACATCAGCAGGTGAGGAGAGAATTGAGCTGTGGAGTGTGTTTAGCAAGGCAGTTGCTGGCACGCGTCAAAACCGAAAAGTGCGCTGGTGTGTTATATTTGAGTTTAAACAAAATTGGTTATTGATAAGTTTAAACAACGCGCAAGTTGAGCCAAGAGCCCACAACTCTGAGGAAACCATCTCCACGTCACTTCAACACCCTTCTCTTTGCTAATAAATCTGATGCTCTTTGAAACCATCGCGATGTTCTAAAATCCGTGGCCTAGAAGGGAGTTGACTAGCGAGATAACTTTTTCATCGCAGTCAGTCCTCCCTTCCTCCTTTCCCCCTCTCTCGTTCTTCTTCCTACCCTCTTCTTTTGGACAACCTGATCTACGGTGTTCATCTTCGACTTGTTTTCCTTTTCAGCACTGCGCCCATCCCATCCCAGGCGACCGATCAGCTGGGCAGTGGCCTGTTGCCGGCGGTGGGGGAGAGAGGGAGGTCGGCCCTAAGCACATTTCTCTATAAACAATCTGATGTGCACCAAACTATCACGGTGCGCTAAAAGCCGTGACCTGGCGGGCTGACAACTGACCCCGCAGTCGGCGCAATGTGTTTCTGACTGTTTAAAGTGGCTGTTCGCGGGCTGAGTCAAGCTCAATGACTCCTTAATGTGTTCTTTTTGGTGTTCTCAGGCGGGAGCCTACCTAGCGAGGTCTAATGTTGGTCGCGATAGCCGCCCCTGCCCTCCCTCATCTCCGGTCTACTTGAATTTTGTCTTGACACTGAGTCCCGGTGTGGGAGTGGCGAGAGAGTGAGGTAGATTCACTGCAAGTTTCCTTTCAGTATAATCCCGCGGGAGTCACCACTTCGCTTCAGCCTGCTAATGTGCATGGTGGATATAATCGAGAGTGACGGTCGGACTTTCCTGTGTGCGTCAGCGTGGAATGGGTGACAGGTGGTTATATCAGGGTGTGGCAGGCGTTAATCGGGGTGTGCACTGATAACAAATGCCGAGCATGCGGGGGAGGGACTTGGTGGTGTGTGTAGGAGCGGCTTCGGCCGCGCCAGCCGCCTGCGCCGGATTCCGCCTCTGGTCTTCTTGTCTATATCTTGACACCGAGCACAAGTGGTGTAGGGAGAAAGAGTGCGCTAGGGGCTGCGCAAGTGAACTATCACTTAAGACTTATTTACCTGCAAGTTGCCGTCCTTGCACCAACCTGTTGTGGAGTATACATTTCTGCTTCACCCTCATGCGCCAACTAAGCCGTGAAGCCAAATCGAGACATCCTCGCTCGTGAAGGTTGTGTAGTGGTCGCTGCTGCCCGACACCCTCCTTACTCTTGACGGCGCAGAAAAGTTCTCTCAGAGCAGGAACTTATGCGGATACACTTTTCGGCGTGCCTCCGATCAGACACAAACTGGCGCACGAGACATGGACCTCCCACGCCGGTGTATAGCCTCGCGCCGTCCAAACAATCACCACCAGTCTGTCGAGACAAAGCGAACATTCGGCGGCCACCCGGGATTACTGCCGTGAGACGATACTTGGGATACTACCCGGGCGGGATGGTTGCGGCAGGCAGCGTCGGTGGCGGACGTGATGACGCCGCGCACTCAAACGGTGCTCACGGTCGAACGCCATGTCAGACCGAGTGCCGAATTTCTCCCAATTCTTGTGTACACAATACAAGTTCCTACTACACTGCCTTCCCAAGACTTCTCGGCCATCTCATAAGGGACCGGGCCTGGAAGATCGCAGCCGTTAGGGCTAAACCTCATTAGCCTTAACCCCACACGATAGTCAAACTAACATGTTTTCAGCATTTTAGGTCTACCACTGATCAGGAATCCATTGACAGGACCAATAACGCGAAGAAATTATTCGATAACGGTATGTTACTGTGTCTGGCGGCTGAAGCATACTTCCTGTTGGGGTTTTCGAAAGACAATCGTATGACTACTTTTGTTAGCTGGATTCAGATTAAAAATGACCTCTTTTTATAGTATTTGGTGGCAGTTTTTTTGGTTACGTTTAACATTCCCTTATATACACCTAGATCGTCTGATACCTTTCGAATCGTCGTGAAGGTATTGCTTTCGAAGGTTTGGGCAAAACCGCTTTCAAAAGGATAGTTATCATATTTGTGAACGTTGTAGGGCCGATAATGTTACCTAAGAATGTAGAAATTATCGAAGAATAGTCGACCTGTTTAGAGCAGAGCAAGCCACGCATTTTTGATTTCGCAACTACGAGCGGGTACCCAAAAATGGAACCTAATTTGCATAGACAAGTGGGTTGGAATTGCTGCCCTCTCCTACTAGGTACGTTTCTTAGACACTCTCCGTTCAGTTGGCCAAGTAGTGTTCGCGAGAAACCATTGAAGTGCATCCAAAGCTCCTCGTTATTTTGCGGTTTAAAAAACTGCGAGTAACAACGTGGCCATGAATTTTTATTGACATAAAGGAGTCATTCAAGTTGAATTTGGTCCGCATGACACCACATTGAACCAACACTACTGTCCGCACGGGTCGGAGCGATTGTGAAAGGAAGTGAAAAAACCTATCTTCACTATAGCGGTCGGAGCTGCTTCATCATGCCAACGTACCTGTCCAAAGAGCATTCAACATCGGTCAGTTTTTGCCGAAAATC
Source organism: Ligula intestinalis (assembly GCA_036362985.1). Classification (NCBI taxonomy): domain Eukaryota; kingdom Metazoa; phylum Platyhelminthes; class Cestoda; order Diphyllobothriidea; family Diphyllobothriidae; genus Ligula; species Ligula intestinalis. Next base: position 48,998,285 of record JAYGXS010000004.1, on the reverse strand, counting down.
CGCATTACAACGCTTTCGCAATCCCCTTTTCCGTCGGAGCCCACCCACTGCGACTTCGTCATATTTCCAAGAAGGAAGAAAATCCCTCAGCATTAAAGTTGTCCGAGGTACTTAGATATCTCTAGCCCCCATGGGAGTGGTGCTAAGAGGGGGTTTATGATTAGGTTACACCGCAGGAAAAAAAGAATAAATTAAAAAAGAACAGCGTACGAAAGAAGAAAACAATAAGAACTTTTTAGCTTAATGGCGAGAAATTTGCGCGCGATGATTAAAATGACAAATAAAGCCAATAGGAAACAAAAACTGTGCAGAAGTATATGCAAATAGGCGTGAAAATAAGTCTGAATTTATGTATTTAAATAAGGCGCTTAGAGATGGGCTTTTCCCCCATTTTTTAAGACTTTCAATAATTTCCAATGCATTTGAAAAGATATGGCAGTAAATTAAGCCAAAAGGCAACCGTATGTCGCTTAAATTAAGCAATCTAAAACTACAACTAAAATTAATCTAATAAACTAAACAATAAACAGAAAACTAAACTTAAACTAAAAGCAACCGCAGGAAGCTAAAGATTTCCCAGTTTTGGGGTGCAATAGCTAAAATAAGTGCGTCCACCTCATTACATATAGTAGAGATATATACATATTTCTGAACTTCGGGGCAACCTTACTGTTACCGAAAAACCTAAAAGGAATTGCTGGAGGCACTCAATTGACTTAGTTCAGAATAATGTGAAAAATGTTTCGAGCCGAGGAAACCCAATTTCGGCAAGTACATATCATCTAATAGAGGGCATTTTGACAGCGATAAATGTTCTCACGATGTTATCTTAAAGGAAAAATTGCAATTAATAATCCTCGTTTAATGAGTACACCCTCAAATATGGTTAGTGCAAACAGGGGTAAAGCAAAGTCGAACTGAGTGGAAGATTCGGGGTTCGTTAAAGAGCTGCTTTCTTTAAAATCAAAACTTTTCCCAATGGTATAAAATTAACCTTGTGCAATTAGTCTTTTACTCAGCCGGGGAAAACCTAGCTGCCCCGGCGCAAGTTTACCGCATGACAACAGGTACAAGACTCAAGAGCACCGTCAGTTCTCTAACCACCTGAGCTATGAGGCCCAGATCAGGAGTCGTATGTTAACGAATGAAATTGAAGAGTAAAATGGAAAAGGTTCAGCTCTTTTATTTCTTTAGAAATTGATTTCTGCTCGCAGTATGCATCAGTATAGGCATAGACCGAAATTTGAGATGTAATTTTGGGTCAAACTCCCTCAACTACACATGCTGTCGATGGGCAGACAGTAGTAGTATGTTTTTTTATTTTTTAATAGGTGAGGTAGTATGCATTCCGTAATGATAACTGTAGAAGGTAGGCTCGTCGGAAAACGGAGTTTTAATCGTGAATTTTCGAGCTGGTTACACTAGCTCTTCGTCAGACGGAATAAAATTGAGGGCTAAGATTATCGCACTAGATGATTTGGGGGCAGAGGTCACATAGAACAAGGTGAGGTTGCGGGGGGAGGGGGTAGAGTGACGCGAATACTACTGCGATAGGCGTTGCCGGTGTTCGCGCACGCTATTGATAATGACCACCGCTTTATTTGGACGGAACTGAAGTGGTCGCCACGGTTACTACAAAACAGGCAGGAGAATTCCTCGAGGCTTGGCATTCCGGCACACACAATATTAACAGGTCTATAGATCTTGATTCACATTACGCCGGTTAGCGCGCACGGTCAACGAACTTGCGTCCCACCTGAAATAACAACAGTCGATCGGTGCTCGGCCAAGTGGAACTTCGCTGATCCTGCAGTACCCCCGAACACGGGGCTCACAACCGAAACGTTCACACCCCCCTTCCGCTGGCAACGCCTATCGCAGTAGCATTCGCGTCTTTCTACCCCTTCCCCCTGCAACCTCACCCTGTTCGGTGTGACCTCTGCCCCCAAATCCCCTAGTGCGACAATCTCAGCCCTCACTTTCATTCCGTCTGACGAAGAGCTAGTGTCACCAGCTCGAAAATTCACGAGCCTTCTTTCTAAATTTTTATTGTTATTTGCCATGCTAGCAGTCAAGGTACTAGCTAAAAGACCCAACCACGTGTTTCGCCGGTACTCTGTCACTGATTGACACAGCTCCGAGGGGTGCAGCCCGTCAGCGAGTCCCCCAGCAGTGGTTGACGGAGTTTTAACCAAATATACACATCAAATTTCAGTCTATGCAAGCAGAGATAAATTTCTAAAGAAATTTATAAACTGAACTTTCAAATCTGGTATATCAACCGGAAAGCAAAGAGGGAAAGCTGGGGAACGCAAAAACGAGCCGGACCCCTCGCAGCTTTGTCAAGCAACAGCAGAATACCAGCAAAGCATGTATCTGGGGCTTTTAGATAGTATCGAGACTGTTAGTATGGAAAGTTAAAATGACAGTATAGTACAGCACAATTTTGTGCTTTAAATTGCTTGAAAATCATGCTTACACTCCGTTTACAAAACCCACATTTCTGCAATTAATTATCAAACGCATTAAAAATGGATTGAATTGAGATGTTACAGACCAACACTATGTGGGCGGGTCCTAATCCTTATTAAAATCTAAAATCAAATTGACCACAATTGAGTACAATATTTGTATGCCTATGCAGCCTAGTTCCTGCTATACAGTAAGCAGTTATTGAAGTTTCCCCAACCAGGACGCTAAACGCTGCTGCGAATGCATAGGCTATTTGCTTTATTTCGAAGCGATCCTCAGCGATCGAATATATTTCCTTCCTTCGTTCGCACAGTAATAGTTAATAGTTGCTGTTATATTATGGGGAAATCAGACGAAATTCTTTAAGAGTATCATCCTTAAGTAAAACCGCCGCTAGTGTAGAAATATCAGGCTAAGTAATCCGACCGGCTGTTGCATTCGATCAACTAGCTTCGTTAAATATGCTTTTTAAAGGCGAAGCCGTTTAAAGCGCATAAAGACCAACCAGTCAGTTCGCAAATTTTGTTTTCGCCAACACACTCGCCCGCTGTATATCTCTGTGTGGTTTTAGTTTCATGCGGCAACTTTTGTTCTGGTCTTGACTTAAAATCGGCCGAGGTGAATCTACAAATACCATTTTTTCAGTCGGTGATAGGCACAAAACGACGTACATAGCTCCTTAAAGAAAAGAGGCTTGCTAGCCGGGAGTATGTTCTATTGCGGCGTCGTATTACAGTTTCTGTCTGTTTTATTTTCGAGGATCCGTTATTTGAGCACTGTGCTAAAGTAAATACGCATGCATATAAGTATTGACAGTCAGTGCCTGACTATGCCTGCTTCAAGGCCCAGACTAATTAAGCACTCTGCCGTTGTTCTGGGTTTGAGATCAAATAGAGGAATTTAATATTCGAGGATATTCAGAGGAGATAAATATGGTAATAGGCTGATGCGTAACTAATGGGAATGGGATTAAATTTCAATAGAAGCTGAGTATTAGGTTGCCAACTGGACATAGCAATTATGACATCACCTTCTTCGACGTGCTCTCAATAAATGTACCAAACAGAGTAGCCGGTTCCATTGAGCGAAAACGGTTTTCGTGAGGGTTGAAGTGTAAGAGATGGTTTCAATTATCAAGCCGTTTGATCCAATGTACATCAGACCTCTCCCGTGACATAGCATTAGGCAGCAAAAAGAAGTTAACAGAAGCTAATAATCAACCTGCACGTCCAAATTTGAAAAAGTCAGAATTCCGGTCGAGGAGCCTCATAAGCCGAAAGGTTGACGCATGAGGCATGGTAATCAGACGCCAACTCTGTCAACAGGCATCTGGACCTCCCTGCGGCCTAAAAAGTCCTACGCCATTGCATAAGGATAGGACAGGACACTATCGAACCGAAGTCAGGACTTGCAGACAAAGACGGCAAGAAGAGGGAGCAGAATTACCAGTATCCCCTACTGTGGGGACGAAACAGAGCACCAACTGTCGTCATGCCAAGCCTAAATCCACACGCATGGCCAAACAGCGACCGAAGAAAAATCGATCAGCCCAAGGCCAACATGCACAGCCGCAACTTTAAACTTGCTGATCGACAAATTTAGTATTCGCTTCGATAAAGGACAACCACCCCAGCTGTCCGAGACGCCAGCAAATCTACAAATTTAGTCCGGTGATCAGAAAATGAATTCGAATTCAACCTGCATGTTTAACTAACTGTACTTTATGGGTGAGAGTAGTCATTTATTCGGGGAAACAGTTCCCCCAACAAATCTTACACAAGTTGCTCGGTCATTGTCTGAGACAGTTGATGCTCAAGTGTTGAACAAGCATTAATCAAACTTAAAAATGGCAGATAGACATTAGAGTACTTCAGACCTTACATTTTAAGCCAACTTAAAAATATTTATTGAAGGTGCGCCAAGAAGACGAGCGAATACAGAATTACACAGCCTTTACTCTTCCTTCCCCTGGTGAATGGACCCTCAGTCTAATCGACTGTAACTGGAGTGTGACTCTGTAATGCAATATGACTGCTGCAGCCCCTGCTAAGCAATTGCATGTTACATCCCTCCTGTCTGTATATAGACTGAGTCTACCTCCCTGCTCTCTTCATACCTTTTACTTTCATGTTTTATTGCCTTTGCTTGCAGACGCTTGCAACTCCCCTGCCTGAAGCATGGCCTGCCCATGTTGTAATTTCAACAAGGGCATAATAAATACTATGTAGCCAAATGCCTCGTCATCGTATTAGTGAGGACATATCTGTTCCCCTGGAAGGTGTACCCAAATTGCACCCAGTTGGCAGCAAACATTTCGCTGCAACCTCTTTGTCTGCCAATGGTTGATCGAAAAATCAGTCTCTTTTATGTTGTTGCCCTTAGGTAACTTACCTTCAGTATGTTTGAGTTGTTGTCAAGTTTTCTTGTCTGAGGAGAAGAAGTGATCGCCGTGCCAACCCTTTTACTTGTTTGACGTTTTGAAATCTTTGCCGGATCTTTCATCAGGTGCATTAACTGAAACGGGTGATTCATGCTTGAAGAGTCATGGTTAACGCCCTCCCCCCCCCAAGTGCAACGGCCTACCCACCCCATACTCGGTGCTGAGGCTCAAGTGGGCCAAAGCAAGCGGAAAATTTGGGAACGCACAGGCCACCGTGTCGTCTAACACCAACACCGCGGAACCAGATAGTCGAGAAATCATCACGTTCACTGCCACAACGTGTGCTAAAAAGTCAGCACGCTGGCCATCAAGCCATCAGCGCACAAACGGGCAATTATCCTCGACAGGGGAGTCGTTAATTGTCATAACTGTGCGGCAACATTGTGACTGTATCCTATAAAAAACTGCAACTCCCTGTGCATAAACTACCAGTTTTCTGTTAATGTATCTGCTGAAACCTCTGCAACGGATTTCAAAACCTCAGATGGATAAAAATTTTGTCCCAGCGATCATATGTTCTTCTTAATTACCACCTGGTACTCGTATGTCCCGTTTTATTAGAAATTTCCTTGTCTGTTGAACCGCAGCACATGCTTACAGCACAACAGCAAGCTGCGCTGAAGAATGGGCTTGTTTTGCACAGCATATGCTCTGCGCTGCCAATGCTGGCTTAGCTATACAGTATACGCCAGAATTCGTGCAACATGCCGACAAATGCGAAATATTGATACTTTTTCGCTAATCGGCATTGATTCAGGTTGTGATATTGCTCATCGAGTAGCCTATTCTGAAGTTATTTCAGTCATGATATCATGCAGGCTTTTTAACGAGCTTATTTCTGACCGCTTACAAACCGTATATGCTGCAAAAAGTAACTACTGAAATAGTATGCGTTTTATTATTGATTCTGACTGCCTTCAAAAATTAAAATATATTTTATGGGAAACGCAAACGAAAAAATTAATTCTTGTCCTCGTTTGGTAATCACTCATTTGACTGCCTTCATAAATTCAAATATATTTTATGGAAAACTAGCACGTTTGGTAGCAAACTACGCCTTTTTTTAAATGTTATACTTAAAGAAAAGGTATTTTTTGGTTTTTAAAATGTTGCTAATCATCCGCTTTTTGCGATTATGAGGTGCTCTTTCATAATACATAGTATCTGTTAATTTTCTAATGCTGCATATACTGTATAAAGCATGTTACACACCTATTGCAACATTTTATATGAACTACGTGACTCTTTTCTCAAACTGTAGGCGAAAAAGTACTTTTCCCTAAACAGGATGTACTCAGTGCGCAGTTTTTTAACCTAGTATTCGAGTGGCGCAATCAGTGGGTTTGAAAATTATTCGGCAATTTAGAATCTCTCTTAAAACCGAAAGATACTCTGTCTTTAGGTATAATATTTTAAGGCGTAATTGGCTACCAATCGAATACAAAAAATAATTTTTTCGATTTCTTTTTCCGTAAATATATTTGAATTTATTGAAGGCAGTCAAAATCAAAGATAAATAAGCATACTATTCAAGTAGTTACTTTTTGCTGTACAAACGTTTTGCTAGTGGTCAGAATGAAGCTCATTAAAAAGCTTACATCCCATCGTGACTGAAAAAGCTTTAGAATAGACTACATGATGATCAGTATAACAACCTAAATCAATGCCGATTAGCAAAGGAGTACCAATATTTCGCATCTGTCAGCAACTTGCACGAATCCTAGCGCGCATTGTAGTTATTGCAACATAGTTCTACAAAATTAAACCTCCAGTCCGACTTAACTGTTCGATAGTTTTATATACACTGATTGCAGTTAGTTCACCTGGTTGTGCCTGGAACATGCTTGTTTGCTTTAATAGCTGAACGTCATGAATGGCTGATCTGCCCTACAGCATTTTGACGAATTTCTCTAAAGGTAATGAGTAAATTTTACTTGGCACTCTAACATATAGTTGGTCACGTTCTTTTGATCTACTTAGTGGGTTTAATGCTGCGAAGACCTTTTAGTTAGGAAAACAGACATTTCAGTCCAGTTTATTAAAGGTACTGGGCATTAATTTTGGCTGAATTTGGATTAACACGATATCAAATAAATTTCCTATGCTATTGAGAACCACAGAAGCAAACTTTTAATTAGCATACATTATGCTATGGGAGAACCCTAAAGTAAGTAAAATAGGTTTATTGCCTGGTATGTAGGACGAAGGTTTAGGGCTCTGTTAAGTGTGCCATTCGAAGCCCACCTTTTCATATATAACGGTAATATGTATATAATGTCTGACTTAATAAAGGTTATTGAAATATAAAGAAAGTGGCATTGATAAGCTTTGAAATAACGTGAAGATTTTAACTTATTTTTCTAATTTAAAGCAATTTTTATGTCTCTAAAACTTGGGAATTTAAAAAAATTTCATTTTTCTTAAAAAACAATGAGTACTTCTCATGTTTATCTTAAGTTACGAAGTTGCCTAAGATTGTGTGTTATTTCTTCTAAGTTTTCGTGCATGCGTTACTGCCAGCTTGTAAGCGATTATCAATCATTCGAAAAATGCGGCATTTTACACGACTCGTGCGCCGAACTGTATAGATAAAACTGATTTCTAACTTCCCAAATAATTCCGACATTTTATGATTCCACTGAAAGTAATCGATTCCCACTTATACGGCCTGCGCAAAGAGGAGGAGGGGGCAGGTTTTATTTTGAGCAGTTATCACAAGCTTTCAGATGCAATCAGAGAAAGTGAGTGCGTTTTGACCAAGTATGAACTACATTGGTCTCTACATAAGCTCTGGGGTAACACATGTTTGGGAAAGATTAGCAAAGGAAGAAAGAAAGCAAACGAGCTGCTAGCAAGTACCTTTTAAGCAAACATATGGGACTAGTCCAGGCATCAAATAGACCTTATTCGCGAAATCGTGCCTGCGCGCTATAAGAAAAATGGGCCCTGTCAAAAGACTGGATCACGTATGGCTTGACCCAGTCTGGTGTTTGAAGTTTGACCTTCCTGCCACTACGGCGATGAAGCCGTGTCCAGCTAGAGACGACGGATCTCCGCCAGGAGCTCTCCCACTGCCTTCATGAATGAATTATGGATGACAGATGATTAGCGAAATTGTCTTCATTTTTTCCCTGCTCCTCATACTCCGGCGCGGTTATTAGCGGTTTTATTTTTTCGGAAAATTACTCACATTTCGGGACATGTAGCCTTTCCTTGAAGTCCGTTGGTCCATAATCAGCGCAGCACAGGGATAGTGATAATGGCTTTCAAGTGGCTGCAACCACATTTTCGCCTTTCCCACTGCCCACGGTTACTGTGGCTGGACTCCGTAAATATCCAATAGACTAGTCTTCCGACAGGGAGGGACAGGCTTTCTCGACCGAGTTCGTCTTCTGCATAATTGGAAAACTCGAGGGGTTTTGTAGGAACCTGGCTATACGCAGATTTCGTCTTTGCTGCTAGCTGACAAATAGAGTACATACAGTACACTGTATGCTACCTCGTTAAATGTCAAACATAAAACGGAAAAGTGTCTTCATTTTACAATGTTATAAGGTAAATTAGTTTAAAGCATGATATTGCAAGATATTTCAGTCAGAACAGGATACCGGCCTTTGGATGGTCTCCTTTCAACAGAATAATTTTATATACAGTGTGTATTTTTCCAATTTATTTTCGATGTTGTTTTTATTTTCAAGGACATGCATGCAAATGCCGTTGTGCGTTTAGCAGAAAATCACGTTTCCTTTAAATATAAAATGTCAAGACCGTAAACTGTCTACTATTAAAGCGTCACGTCTGTGCATTTATTATTGTTTATGATGAAGTGTACACCAAGCTTCACATCTATTGCAAAAGTTTATAAACATCAAGTGACGTCTTTCTAGTATTTACGAGAAATATACGTGAATTGCCTTAAACGGGATGCATACAGTATGCAGTTTTCAAACCCTAAGTACAATCGCAACGACAGTTTTTAGGGCAAATTACTCGACAAGTGAAAACGTTTATTTAAAACAATGAGATACCAAATCTTCACATATAACCTTTGAAGAGGGCGTAAGTATCTACTTCAAGAATAAAAGGAATGGATATTGTCGTTTATTTTTTTTTCTATAAAATTTGTTTTAAGTTATAAGGCCATGAAAGTGTAATTTTTTGAAAAAGCAGTTGGAAGAGAATTTATTCAAGAGTCGGCGTCTTACTGTGGCCGAAAGATTTTGGGATTATGCTGAATGATAAATTATACTACAAGCCTACTCAAGTAATCTTTACCAAACGAAAAAATCTTTTGAAAGGTAGACTGACATTTCTGCAGTAAGGGAAAATTGCGCAGAATCTATCAAATAACTTCATACAGTACAATTTTAATCCTTCATCTCCACTTTTCTTATGAATCAGGCCACTTTCGGTTACTGAATTACTCGCTGCTGTTGTTGAAGCCGATAAAGAAATGCAGAGGTCCACGAACACCTAACATGATTTTGAGTTCGCTATCCCAAAAAGAAAATCACGTAGGCAGCGAAACAGTGATTAGAACGCCAACTGAACACAGCTCATCAAAACCTACATTGACGATCCTCCTGACAAACAGTGAGATCCTGACTATATACAAGAACAAATGCGGCCCGCTGTTAGTGAGATTACAAATGTCAGTCAATTGATGACGAAGATTCTTCTGAAATATTGAACAAACAGATTTATGACAGCAGTGAGTGATTTGCCTCTATCATTCTGTATTGATTTTCAGCAACTTACGAAACAAGTGTAGATAATTGCTCCCTCCTCCCTCATCCACCTTATTTCTGTATAGTAATCAGCCTGAAAGCGCCGTTATATAAATGAAAAAAATTAATTCAATATATTAAATAAAGATCTTGAACGCCGAAGTCTACTTACTTTTGTTTTTAACACTTTAATTCCCCTTTGATTGTGTATTTAAAAGATTGCTTATTATTTATTGAACATACAAAAGAACAGTATTCACTGTATAATTGTGTTTGTTGCCATTCTTCAATATAGTCTTTTATGAATAATGATATCTGGACTCCCACGAAATACAAATTTTAGTGACCTCGTCTACGCATTTTAAAACTGAATATCCCTGCAAACGCACATTCAATTTTTAAGTTTAATAGAGCCTTTACACACCTGAGTTATCATTTTAACACCATTAGAAAAGCTTCGTCTGCCCTAAAACACTGCATTCTACGTTCCTAGATAAACGCAGGGAAATAATAACAATAATCCTTTGACGTATCGAAAATCCGCAGAGCGTATCCAAGGATACCAACCGCGAACTATGTAGTCTGTGACGAAGCAAGGGATTACTACATGTATAAACGTCGTATACAGTAGTTGCCGGCTATTAAGCCCACCTCAGGCCCATACCAAATTGGGCTTAATAGGTGGGTGGGCTTACTAACCGTGGGCTTAGTACAGTAGTCGCCGTTTATATAGCCAACTTTGGGCCCAGACCAAATTGGGCTTGATAGGCGGCTGGGCTTATTAACCGTGGGCTCAATAGCCAGCGACTACTGTAATAGGCTCATTTTTAAGTGCGATGATTAGTTTATGTTTTGGTTCTTATTTCTCATAAGAGGTCAGCTTTTTTGAGCATGCCCGGTACTAGGGAGGTCATGTATTTCAAGTCTACCCGCACTGTCGAGAATCTGCAATAGACGCATTTCCTACGTTGGCTACAATAACGGAGACGCCTACGTGAACAGCAATCATAGTTAATGGAATACAAGCCCAAGTTCACACCAACATCCCTTTCATGGCCGGCAATCTATAAAAGCCCCCTGAAGTAAACTCATTGGACAGAAACCTAAAAACACATAATTTATGTTTAATCGTTTTTGAACTATCATTTATTTCTTTCTGATTAACTGCAATCAGCTACGGACTGGTCCTTAAATGCCCGAATACACTCCAGTAACCAAGAAACTGGTCGCTGAAACACTAAACTAGATTAAAAATTACTGCCGTAAATCCCTATGGCACGTATTATACGAATGAAGACTTTCGCCATAGCGCCTCATGTATAAAACAGTCGATCAGTAAGCCAGGCAACAGTGAGAGTGAGACCGCAAAAATTTATGACGGATATTGGCAACTGGGACTGTAGTTAAAACCTACGATATTTGGAATAAAAATGTCAAAGGAGCGATTCATGCATGGCTCATACTATCCAACGGTTACTTCTGGTTAAGGATTCTCGACAGAATCTGAAACGTCAAGCAAATAAAATTACTGTTCAAGTGATCGGATCTTCTTCTTCTGATGCAGTTTATATTGATTAACATAAGTAATATGCCATGAAGTGGTTTCATCTCACTGGGTATGGAGAACTGTCAAAAAGAACAATTGTCTAGTCCACCACTGAGAATTAGTGGCAATTTTCTATTTTGAATTAATATAAACCACATCAACACTTAAGCCTCTTATTCTCCACTGGAGATTGATTAACAGACAGTGACCCACAATCCAGAAATATCCATTCTATTTGCATATTCTCTCATGTTCAGTAGCAGTAAGCTTTGTGGCAAAATGAATAACAACAGGGATAGGTAAAAGATTTTCAGTTTATCCAGGCATAACAAAAAAGGAATCCTTGACTAGGAAGGCTACACTGTTATAGTAAATAAACCATGGAAGTTGAGACCGTTCATGCCATACTTCATCAGGGCTGCACTGGGGCTCCGTAAAGTTTTGATTACTTCTATGCGGACCTATCACACGTGGTAGACAGAGGCTCCCGACATGTCAGTGGTCATATCAAACGCCTTACAGGATTTAATAGGTCACTGGAGAGTAGAAGAGCAAAAAGATGAAGTAACGTCGACGGCGAGGTACCCCTTATCATTACAATCAAATGTATTCATCGGGAAAGGGAATCCAAGGCGTTGCTTTTCATGGTTTGAGCAGTTACTATATGTCCGGCTAACCTGACCCTCCCTGGAACGATATTGAGATAGCAATAACTCTATTTTAATGTGACCTACACGACTTTCTTACTTACGTGCACATCTGATATTCCGCTTTTATTGAAACTTGATACTACTACGCAACGGATACCATGAGTGCAGTTATGCACCAGCTTGCGCCTGACAACGGGGAAATTAGCTTTTCGGCGACTGCATTCAGCTCCATATCTGGTTTGCTTCTTTTTTGCATGAGTATTCGTGTGGGACTTGATAATGAGCAACCGTTATCGTGCGTTAGCCGCTCAAAAACTACATTTTCTCTCAAACCAGTACGAAGCTTAATCTCTTTTAGCAGTCGACGTATTAGGGCAAATGGTCGTCTGCGGAAGTGCATTTTATTATCTGGAATTCAAGCCACTGAATAATTTATGGTGGTTCCAAGAACGAAACTAATTCCTTTGTGTGTGTGTGCGTGTTAATCGAAGGATAACCGGTTTTTGTTCAGATAAATGTACGTTCCCCTGCCTCAACTGGATACAGTAACCCCAGTGCCAGTAGACATAACTTTGTTGGTTTGAGGCAAAATGCCGATTTATTTCCTGATGCAGGATTTTCTAAAAGGTTAAAAACAACAAAGAGGATCCCTCAGCAGTTTGGGAGTTCTGCCTGAAGATCGCTGGCAGGGGTTTGCGAATCCCACGAACGCCTACTTACATGGCTATGAATTAGCTTGCATTAACTATATTCCACTTTTCTGCAGCTTACTTTCTTAGTATAGACGTCAATAGCTTCATAACGACTTCATGCACGCAACTAATTATGATCAGCTACTCTGCCACCTTTCATTAAGTGCCGGTGTTAAACAATCATTGTGCACACAATAAATTATTTCCGCAACCCAGTGAGATTTGTAATTTCGAAATGCAAGTTTTTTTCGGCAGAGGTTACTTGAAACCCATGCTGGTTTAAATTGAGAGAACACTGCGGTTGAAAATGGTTTATTTTGCTAAAATTACCAGTAGGCATAACGGTCATGAAACAGAAAACCCGTGTGCATACCCTGTATAATGGCTCATTTTTAAAATGATTTCGGCAAATGTAGCCTATGTAGACCCACTCATATACCCTTAGTCTAAGAATTTAGTCCTCCAAAAACGGTGGTTATAGAGTTTTGGGGGGTAGGGAAATAGGATAGGCAGAGAAAGAAATTTTAAGAAGTAAGTGCTAAGTGAAAAAAATGTAGTCGAATTTGCTTCCCGCGGCCACTGGGAGTAAGTTGTTCCGCATGTTAATTGAAGGACTATACTAATCTTACTCCAGAATGGTAAGTTGGACCTCAGGTTAGTTGAAGTCGATGACATCCTAGCCACCGTTTCAATTTTTTGGGGAAATTCGAGAAACCTGCAATTTGATAATCGGATTTTTCCTCAATAAGTTAAACGATAATACAGATTTGAAAAATCTACAGATATGTATCAACAACACTTCTAAATACAATAAAATAAATATGAATTTAGCATTTATTAAATTATACTTCCCTGCGTGTCCTGATTCTCCACCCATAAAAACCATTTATCCACCATTTTTATAGGAAAACATGCAAGGAGTAGGGATTAATGAGTGGGCCTACATAAATTACTATTGCCATGTCTTCGAGGAAAAAGTTTTAACTTTGTAGTATGAGAGGTGTTACGGTTTAGAGAAAATGGAACTAGACCCCAGACTTATTTACTTTCATGCTAAAATGCATCTCTTTGCAGACGGTATTAATTTTCGTAAATTCAAAATAGCGAAAAATGATCATCTTGAGAAGGTGGCCGCAAGCATCACCCAACACAGGATGAAAGATCAGAGCAACCGTCAGTTCCAAAAATTGCTGAAAATATTTAAGTCTCCTCCCATAGAAGTCAAGTCTCTATCGTTTTTAAACGGAGATCCGGCAGCTCGATCGAATGTAACTACACCATTGCCAAATTCAGAGTCGGAACCCCTGAAGCAAGCATTGCGGTCAGGGAAGTTAGATAATTCTTATGTATATGGTCGCTTCTTCTGACTGATCATGAGATTAATTGCAATTGCAAATTGTAAGTTATTGGGCGTGAGCGGAGGTAGTTGACATATCGGCAAATCATTTTATCCAATTGTGGAAACCTCGGCGGCTTCATTGGGATTCGATGTCACAACAGCAAGGTGAAGGCTGCAGTACAGTAAACATTCAAATCACCTGAAATAAGGGCCCCACTGGTAGCAGTGAGGTAACTCAAACCAACGCCGAATTACCCAGCCAGCTTCCTGCAACTATCGATTCATTACTCTGTTAGCTTCAGTATTCAATCTTCCTTTTACGCATGGGGTCTGACTGTCCTATGGTGGCGTCACATATCCCCCTGTCGACATCTGAGTAAGAGGGCATTCAGTGCGTTTGTATCGCGTAGTGTTAAGGGTATTGAGGTTTGACACTAACGGCTGCGTTCTTGCGAACCTGATTCCTAAGGAGAGGAGAGAGAAGTCTTGGAAAGGCTAGGGTGTTCGAAACAATATATTGCGTAAAAAATAGTTAGGAGGAAGTTGCCACTCGGTCTGGCATGACGTTGGACCCTGAGGGCCGTGTGAGAGCGCGGGATCGCCACGTCCGCCTTCGCTTGGGGCAGAATCCGGAGTGTGTTCTTATGGCAGCAATCCTGGGTGGCCGCTGAATGCTCTCTTTGTCTTGGCGGACTTGATGCTGATGGGTTGGACTGCGCGAGGTGGGCGCACCGGCGTGGGCGGTCCGTGTCTCGTGCGCCAGTTTGCGTCTGGCCTGAGTCATGCCGAAAACTGCCTTCGCACAAAGTTCCTATGCTCTGAATGATCTTTTCAATGGCGTCAACAGTTAGGAAAGCGTCGGGCATTAGAAAGGACTACAGTTATCCCGTTAGACTAGATTTTTTTAAAAATACATTTTTCTGCAAGCCAAACACAAGCATACAGTAAAATGTATTGAGCGTATATTCTTTTGAAAAATGCCGCTGATAATGTAAAATGCTGGAACACCAGAGAACTTTGTCAAAAACATGATAGGCAGAGAGGTTTCAGAATAGAGAAGGAAAATTTCCTAATAATCCTTTATGGGTCCCAAACCGGCAAAATTAGTTCATCAAAAGTCTGTGCATGGAAAATAAGCCTGAATATCGCAAAAAACGAATGCTGTTCATTTTGCGCGTGAAAAGGGGGGTATTTGCGGATACTCCTTCTCCAGAGACTTCTCTGCCAAGGAAGATCAAGGAATGCATTTATCCATTCAGAGAATTCCAAAGTATTCATTTTCCCGTCTTCTTGTAGCCAGAGTAGCCAGTTGACGAGGCTTGGTACTTCACAGGTGCCGGTAACGACGTTTAACCAACGTTACATTCCCCAAACAGCGTATATCTGGTTCGTTTCCTATGATCGGAAAGGACTACGTATAAAGGTCGTGGTAGTTGGCTTCCAACAATCAAACTGGCATTATGGCTACAAATCACGGCTTCTTGCTTAAATATCTACGGATTTTGCCGCCAATACATGATCTAGGAAACCTTTGATATCAGATTCAAGTAGCTTGTCAAAGGAAGCGCTAAAAGAGAAGGACATTATTATGGTAAGGACGAGTAAGCTAAGGTTACTTCAAAACATGAATTTCTGCCAGATCTTAATATGAGCCGGTGAGTCGAAGTCACGGTCATGAACAAATAGTTAGCGCTGAGACGACTGATAGATACGGTCAATTTCCTATCCCATGAAACGTCAACCAAAATTGTGAAGTATGATTTCTACTAGTATAAACTGTTTAAGTAGAGTTTTAACGTTGCATATTGTGTAGCCAAATCACACGATATTTTAGTCACTTCCGCACTACGCGTCTGGAATGAAATTTTTTGGCTGCCTGCTGAAAACACACTGCAAAAAAGGCTTCTTAAGTAGTAGGCGGTTTTCGCCATTTATTTAAAATACTCTTATAAAATCCAATGCATTTTATTGAAGAAATGTACAAAAGTATTCGTTTTCCACGCATTCGGTAGCAAAGTACCCCTTTTTCACGTTTTCATATTTAAAAAATGGTACCTTTTGCCGAATATTTTGAACCCTACGGACCGTTGTACTTCCATTCAGGGTTAGCAAACTACCTACTGTATACATTCTGTCTGAGGCAAATAACAAAGTTATCTACGCTTTGAGGAAGAGGCACAAATGTTTCACAAAAATTGGCAAAAGATGTGGATCTATTTGTATAATTTATAAGCAAAATTAATATATTTGCAGACTGGATCGATTTTGGATCAAAATTTTGCATTTTCACCAGTAGTTACGCCTCACATTTACTCTCACGAGGAGTACACTTGATTTCAATGATAAAGGGTCCTTCGGCATCAACCTGATTTCATCTCTTTCCTCTGCTAGTCATCACTGACCTATTCGACCATTTTAGACGATCTGTTGGTAAAGGAGACATATGGTCGAACACTGGAACAAAATTTATTTTTGCCTGAGCTTTCGAGCTCTTACAAGAGCCCATCGTCAGAGGTGGAGAAACAGCAACAAATGTGGAGCTACTTGGGGCGGGTGTACAATAACTAAAATTTTGAACGTGTAGAAAATCAATAATTGTGTGTGTTGCCGGCTTGCCACTGAGGGCTGTGCTAGCCAGTGCTAGTAGGCAAGACCGACAAGTTGTGTGGAAATATTTACAGAAATAGAATCGTCAACAAAACAAGTAATAGTTATGGTGGGAGGGATGAGAAATTAAAAAAGTCATAGGAAAAGCGAAGAGAAGCGAGGGATAATGTAGGCTTGGGCGCCAAATGGCCACGTCAGCATCGAAAGTGGGATGATTATGGAGGATTTTGGGCAAA
>JAYGXS010000004.1:48940856-48981566 GCA_036362985.1 Ligula intestinalis | reverse complement strand
TTTGCCCAAAATCCTCCATAATCATCCCACTTTCGATGCTGACGTGGCCATTTGGCGCCCAAGCCTACATTATCCCTCGCTTCTCTTCGCTTTTCCTATGACTTTTTTAATTTCTCATCCCTCCCACCATAACTATTACTTGTTTTGTTGACGATTCTATTTCTGTAAATATTTCCACACAACTTGTCGGTCTTGCCTACTAGCACTGGCTAGCACAGCCCTCAGTGGCAAGCCGGCAACACACACAATTATTGATTTTCTACACGTTCAAAATTTTAGTTATTGTACACCCGCCCCAAGTAGCTCCACATTTGTTGCTGTTTCTCCACCTCTGACGATGGGCTCTTGTAAGAGCTCGAAAGCTCAGGCAAAAATAAATTTTGTTCCAGTGTTCGACCATATGTCTCCTTTACCAATAGAAATTCCTGGAATACGAGTATTTTCTCGCATTCGTAGACGATCTGTGTCATGACTGACGTGCCGCGAGTCTCCGTCTATCACACGTGATACGTTCAAATGATAGCAATTAAGACCCTACGGAGCCCCAGTGCAGCCCTGATAACGCATGGCATGAACGGGCCCAACTTCCATTTTTATCTACCGGTGGCACAGCCCACTTAGAAAATCGTTGCTTGCTATGACTGGATGAATTCAAACACATTTATCCATTCTTGCTGTTAGGTTTTCTGTCACAGTGCTTACTGCTACTCCACGTATGCTAATAAAGCAAATAAGGTAGATATTTATTGAAAGCTGTATTTCACAGGTGCAAATTTAAAGAAAGCAAAAACAGCAAGATTTATTGGATCCTTGGAATTTTGAGAGAGCTCTTCAGCTGCTGCCTCTCATTGCGTAACGCGAATCATGTAAGAGAAAAAGCCAATTGAATTCATGCATAAAAATCGATAAAACAACTAGATCATAAGAAATGGCCAAGCGACTAATCTATATCATAAGAAGTTAAAACGCTATGGTCAGCGAAAAATGGGGAAAGACGTTTGAGGTAAAAAGTTGAAAGGGGAAATGTGTTACCGGGTAGCCAATGTTACCACGGCTTTCTGGAGGCAGCCTACATACGGCGGTTCAAACCTGGCCTATGTTAACAGCTGGAGCATGTAGTGAACCTACCTCTGCGATGGTAAACTTGGCCCCCTGTTTACACATTTCCCCTCCCAACTTTTTACCTCAGACGTCTTTCCCCGTTTTTTTGACAATAGCATTTTAACTTCTTATGTTATCGATTAGTCTATGGGACATTTCTTATGACCTTGTTGTTTTATTAATTTTTCTGCGTGAATTTCATGAATGTTTTCTCTTACCTGATTCACGTTACGCAATGAGAGGCAGCAACTGAAAAGCTCTCTCTAAATTCCATTGATCCAATCAATCTTGCTGTATTTGCCATCTTTAGATATTTATTGCTGGTGGTTAACCTTCGCTCAATCGACCTCCAGTGGGACGTGAGGTGAGTAAGTTCTGCTTTGGGTTTCATTTGTTAAAATCAGTGAATTCTCATTTGTTCTGAGTCCAGCACTACAACCATTTCAATTTTGTTTTCACTGACAGTCCTCTGCATTTTGTGAAATGTTAACGACACGATTTACGTCAATCAGTAGTTACTGCATAGATCCTTTGATATGTTGAGTCCAAACACTCCAGGTTTCAAGTGGAACGGAAGTTTTCAATATTGACCTCTCAGTCTTTACTTACTAGACCCCGTATGATTTATTCTGATCTGGTTTTACTCCCGGTAGAAATTAATAATGAATGGTTATTAAGACGTCCATCCTCCAAGTCTATTTACCAGTTAACTGCTTCAGTTTTAAAACATGACTAATATGAGGCCATTCTTGGTATACTGTCAGCTTTTTGGTTGATTTTGGTTTGCAGAAGCTACTAAGGTGTGCTGCAGCTGTGACAGTATATTCTGGTTGGAAGCAAAACCTGCGATTTGAACACGTGTTTACCTTTCGCGTCAGAAGGAACTCGAAAAATCAATCTTGACAGGAATGAACTTTTTGGCCTATTTTCTGTCGTCAAGTGACTGTACCTAAACAGCAAACGGGGAACGCCCGAGATTTAACCTCGGGTAGATTGTGCCACTTGAGTTAATATTCCACTGGTCAACTTATTATTTCTCGCCCGGACTGAAAAATATTTTAAAATATATTACTTAAAATTGCCTCCGTAACCACGGGGGCCGAGCGAATGCGAGTATCGCGCTACTGCGAACGCAGACTGGCTGTTGGACGAAGAAACGTCACAAGTGGTTGTCCAGTTCTGCAAACCCGGTAACCAGTTCAATCTCACAGGCATAAATGAGAGCTGGCACTGCCGTATTGAAGACGACGCAGGCGGGCTTACAATGAAGATTCATTCAATCGATAAACTCGCCTGGCACTTCAATGCAGCGACTTGCACAGTCGCTTTAAAACCCGCATCACTCATATGTCATTGTTTGCACCTCCGTGGAATCCTACGTTTGGTCCCAGAAATTGTTTGCATAATCTAATTTTTTTGCGACAAATTAATCAATAAACTTACT
This sequence comes from Ligula intestinalis, assembly GCA_036362985.1. Classification (NCBI taxonomy): domain Eukaryota; kingdom Metazoa; phylum Platyhelminthes; class Cestoda; order Diphyllobothriidea; family Diphyllobothriidae; genus Ligula; species Ligula intestinalis. Next base: position 48,979,021 of record JAYGXS010000004.1, on the reverse strand, counting down.
TCCACTTCTTACTTTCTTATAGTTTATTGGCTGTGACATATTTGAGCATTTTTTACATACTTATTCTTCATATTTTATTGGGTTTATTGATACTCCTAAACAAATTGGTGGTAAGGAGGTCATCTACTCCAAATTTTTGAGGTCCACCTCACCGTTCTGGAGTTAGATTAGTATAGTTTGCGGCATTTCACGCCATGGAAGCCTTCAGTTTACATGCGCAACGACTTAGCGTAACCTTATTTTATTTGGACTATATTTAGTTTAGTGTGACGTTTTTAGTTAGTGGATTTTAGTTTTAGTTAGTTTTTTAATTCAGTTATGTCCCAATATTTGCATCATTTGATATTTTAATTGCGGTGCGCGTTTTTGTTGACAAACATTAGCTTATTTAAGTAATTACTTCTGTTTTTTCACTTTCATAACCTTTTGTATTTATATTTCCTTTCCTCTGTATTGTCCAGGGTGCATACTCTTTATTACACCCGGTCCTGTATTACAGAAGGATAGGGCTTTCGCGTGGTGATCTGGGACCCAAAAAAGGATTCGACCACTACTTTCTATAAATGCGGCCTGTTTTTCTGTTCTGCTGGGGACCATGTGATGATGTGAACTCATACGCTCGTATAACTGCAACATGTTATGTTGTCGCCTCTGCTGATGGACTACTGCACGAGCTCAAGAGCTCAGAATGATAAAAAAAATTACTGCTGATTATTCACCTAAACGTCTACCTTATTTGTCTTAGCCAAGCAATCATCTCAGCCGGCTGATTAAAATTTGACACCACAACCCGCTTGCTGCTTGACCGCTAGCAGAACGCCGGCTGCATTCAAGCCCTGGTCTTGCTGTCGTGGGTACGAATCGCATGAGGACGTTCCACCTTTGGCAATGAGGCCAAACAAAATGTTCTTTGTTTTCCTGACACCCAGAGTGTCCGGGTCGGCATCCTTCCCTGGTGATGTTTCATTTACGACGCCAATCAGCTGAGGAAGAACGAAGCAGTTTGTAACGTCATGTTTGCCAATAGAATTGAATATGCGAGTTCCAGGAAGCAGTTCAGAAGAAGAAGAAGCGAGAATCGGAACAAGAGTCAGCAAGGTCTGCACCTTTAGTTGAGATCCCCGTCGCGAACGGCAGAAGGCCACCGGCCCACCCATTTCTGAAGGCATCCCCGCTTGGTATATTAACACACAGTAGTGTCAGCGTGGTGAGAGGCACTCAGTTTCCCACATACTAGTACCGCACTGACATGCGGACAGTTTTCTCATCGTACCCGGTAAACAGTCTCGTAAGGGGAGTAGCCAATTCGACAAGGTGGTGCAGGTATGACCCTTGGGAGTCGCGCCGTCGGTCAACAGGGACGGCCAGCTACAGGTTGCGCTTCCAATTCCGCAATTGAGGAAATTCCGTCACTGAAATTCCAGCATCGAGCGGGAAGAGAGTCGCTGTTACTCATAGTGATCGCTTCTTCTGAACATCATGCTTGTTTCTATTACTTTATTTCTGCTCAAACTACCTTCCTCTGACAGATTTAAACAAACGGTTTTGGGAACCAAATCTTTTTCAACATAAAATGAATCGTGTGAATAACTTTTGTAAGATCTAGTTATTTCTGCTGTTCAAGTAGGGTGATGATTTTAACGGCTTCTAGTGTACTCTCCTTAGTTCAGTCCGAGCGATCTGTTGACAATCATGAAAGATTCATTTAATTCCGCCATCTGTTGATAGTTTCTTCTCTCAGCAACGAAATAGCATGGCTGCATCTTCTCGCGCTTCGATGATCCTCTCATCTTCTAATTTCTCCTCTTCAGCTTTACTCTAGGCGGGCTGTAATTGATCGCGATGGGTTCTTCCTATCTCATTGCCATTACGGTCGCTGCTGTTGTCACTCCCAAAAAGAGTTATGATTTCACCGGCGGCGAACATTCTTAACTGGTTTAGGAATTTCAACTTGAGAAGGAACGTCTTTGAAGCCTTACATACTCTCATCTGCTGGACGATTCTCTTGCGCACGCATATTCACCTTCCTATGAGCGCCAGATTTTTTTGTCCTTATACACAAATTAAATTAAATTCCGTTTTCTTTTGCGACCGTTCGATAAACCTTTTTTTCATACTAGACTGCCTATTTTTGTTCCGGAGGCGGGAGCCCTCGTGCATTACGGCAGTCGACGAAAAGGGCCGCCCGGAGTACATCACGCCCTCATGCTAGATGCCCACCCTGCGCATACGCCGAGAGCCAAGAAAGCCAGATGACCACCCACTGTGGGCGAAGTCAAGATTGTTCCAGGATGTCTGGGAGTAGGCCATACACTAGGAATATTCAAGAAAGACCGGAGCTGTATAAATATGCCGGAATGGACAAGCTAAAGCACTCCGACGGACTGGCAGACACGGACGACTCCGATGACTTAGCAGACCCCACACGGTTGAATCCAACCATTGCCTATCGGAACCGCTCTCTTGCCTTCTTCTACCTATTAGTCGGGTTCGAAATACTGGGCTATAACAACTGGCGACGCCGAACTAACTGGGGTATAACAATTTTATAACAACTAATTGAGCACTGTACAGTGCTTGCTCAAAATTCACTCGTAAAGATATTTTCATTTACCCTGACAGTACCCTGCTAAATAAACTGATTTATCTAGTTAATCAAGACGGCGCCAGAAGTGCATATTCTCGCCTCCTGCGCGCATGGACCTGTTACGCCTTCAGAGGCAGGTTAGCTCTGCGTGACCTCTATTGGCTTTCATATCCCAAAGACACACACACACACACACACCGACATTTGCGGGGACCTCAGGTCAACCAAGGCTCACATGATCAGGTTCACGTAAACCATTGATCACAGCCCTAATTAGGCGCCAATTGCCTTTTCGTTAGCGCAACTGCTAATGCAGCGTCCTGTGCTTACCGATATTCCACCGCCCCTTCCCCCCCCCCCCCCACCTCTGATGGCCTCCCTAGAAGGCGGTATTTGACACTTTGCCCTCCTCGTTTTCCAGGCGGTTTATCGCTGCCCCTATTAGTTGCCGTAATGCGGTTGTGTGATTAGGTCAATCAAAGGACTCCAGTGATGACATTTCAGCGCGACAGCCACGCGTGCACGTGTCGGTGAGGCGGGGTGCGGAAGACGTGCTTTGATTGCTGTAGCCGTGATGGGAAATTCCCCCTCAAATGAGGTGCACGTTAAAGTGGGTAGCTGGGGGAAAAACGGGAGACGGCAGGCTGTGCAGAAGTCTGGCTAGTTTTCCGTACATGCTCTAGATGGGGGCGTGCCGAATAGGAATTTTGTATGCTACCCGTGGGAACGCAAGCGACCTTAGGCTTAACGAGGCACGGGGGGGTCTAGGTGTCTACCACAGCGATGCACTGACATCGAACAGGGGGTTTTATTCAAACAGCCTCTTCTTTTTTCCGCAGTGAGGTCCCTTTCTTCGCTTGTCTTTAAAAAGATCGTGTGGCAACTAGGTGCATTGCATGCTATAGGATTCGTAAAAATCGTGTGTAGTAAGTTTTTTGTTGGGGTTACTAAATCAATTTTCTCGTGAGAAACTTCTTTTGCAACTGGGCATTCACATTAGTTCGTTTGTATGCTGCAAGGATTATGAGACTTGTTGGAGGGGGAAATCGGGCATTTTGAGTGAGGTGAATAAAGGGGGACTTTTTTGAAAAAGTAGCGTGATTGCGATTTTTTCGATTTATGTAAACAGTTTATTTCCAGTTATGGACGAGGAAGAAGACGTGTCGAGCATCAGATCATACGGATCTTCCATACAAATACCTGGATCGTGAACCTTCTCGTTTATTTCGAATAATTTCAAGTACTTGTCGACAGTCAGACTTTTCAGGTTTTTTTAATCTCCAGAGAAATTAATTTCTGATCATACTTTTCGATTCTACCCTATGGCAGGTAGGAACGTGCCCTTTTTCAGTTTCAGAGTGAGGTGGGTAAAAGTTTTATCAAATGTGCCAAAATTACCGCCTGAGGACTTGACGTAAAAGTTGGAAGGAAAGCGGAAGTAGAATAAGGTAGTTGGTTCAGCTAGAAGGAATTAAAGAACAGGAGATAAATTGATTTAACAAGGTCTTCTAAACTGCCCTGGCTTTCATGCAAATGTGAAGAGAAAGGCAGATGAGGCGAAGTTCTGAAATTATTTCAGCTCAAAAATACACTGTCAAGGTACCCAGACGTCGTCTCATGAGGCTTGGCTGGTTCTGAAGAAGGTTTTCTTTGGAAACGTACAAGGCTATATTTACCTGTCCTGAATATTCACTCCAGCAAGAAAAATACCAGGACACTTGGGGTTAGTTTTGGCAGCATTAATTCCCTCCCCTGTATTATCATTAAAAAGTATCCTCTTCATCATCACCACTACTACTACAGCCAGCATCATGGTCATCATAGTAGTCTCCGTTTTTGACTTCAATTTTTCTAGTTTTTGTAACGCTAAGATGGCTTAACATTTTTGGTTTTCAACAGCACAATGTGTCAAGTAACGTATCACCACATACGCCGGGCTTAAGTTAGTTAAACCCTAGCAACTGCGATCTTCAGACCATGGTTACTTAGCCGAAAAAAAGTCGGTGGAGGCCTGAGTAGTAGGACTAATATATTGTGTACACAAAGGAACGAAACATAATAGGGAAGAAGATTGACTACGGAGAGCACGACCCTCCGCTAGAGTGGCGTGAATTGCTCGCGTCCACGAAAATCGATCAGTGCGATCGATTGACACATGGACATTAGGCAAAGCTACTGGTCGGCCACATTCATCAGACGCGAACTGGAATACAGACACCACGCTCTGACGATGGAAGCGAGCAAGCTTTTGAAACGTCAGCCAAAATACACACCGGTCCCAGAAATCGTCTCTTCTTTTTCCTCTTCCGGGGATGATGAAAAAATAGTGTCGTAAGCATTTACCAGGGCAGCTGAAGCTTAACCATCTGTTCTAATTTCTTTCATAGATCGGGTTTCTCCCGCTGTATGTAGGCTGCTTCCCTGTAACGTAAGATCCCGTTTGTTCGTGCTCGAACAGGAACTCTGAAAGATGTGTTAATGTCAACGGATTGAACACTGTCTAAACTGGAACACGCGCAAGTGCTGTGTAATGGATGACCGTAGAACTTTGCTTACCTTTTTTAAAGCCAGGCAGGCAAATGTTCAGCAGTCCTGGTCGCCAGTTGCCTTTACATACGGCCAATGTACTCGCATCCGCAAGTGCACGTGAATTCATAGACGCAGTTGGGGGTGGCGTGCAAAGGCAAGGCTTCCTTTGACCGGTTTACTAAAGGCTTTTAGTTGGAGTGAGGAACACAAGTTCGGCTGCATATTACGTTCTCTGTATGGAACAACGTAGTTGTCGTTTACTCGAGAGGTAGCAGTTAATAAGCGCTCTCGAAATTTAATTGTACAAAAAATTCTACCCTTATTGCCTGCTTAAAATCCCCTATGTGTTAACTATAACCTTCATATAATGACATGCATCAGGTTGTTTTATCATGGTTTTTCCTATTTAAATTCCTCTCAGTTATCAAAAGTTGCTTATTGTTCATTTGCTTAATAGTATTCTCCATTGTATTGCTATATATTGCAAGAAGACTAAATGTGGCGGAAGCTTACATAGCTTTTATGTTTTCTTGAATAAATTCTGCCGCTTTTCCACGTTGTGGCTTCTTTTTTTAACACTCGCATTATCTCCATTCTCGTTGTGTCCGATCCTGGGGATTAATGGTGGCTAAGGGAACTTACACAAAGTAAAATTGCCTACAGGTGGTGTACATACAGAGAGATGCATGCAAATGCACTGACGCACTCAGTACCAAAAGGAAGCCAACATCTCCGTCCTAGCACTGCTAGGGGCTTTGTGCGCTACTCCCCGAAAAACCTGTGGAAAGTTTTAAACGATATACCTCATATGGACTAGACATGTCGTTCATTTGAACAGACGAAACTTGGGGAAAAAACTTCATGAACATGACTTTTAAATCTACGCCGTTTGAACAATGTCATTCTCTGAGCTAATCCAGTCGTTGCGCTGGACGTCCTTGCCCGCCTACGCTACTATGACTAATTGGGGTATGTCCGTGACCATCGATGAACAACGGACATGCTATGGCCAAACTAGTTTGCCTAGGGGTGGGAAGCGGAAAGCCCCCGACCACACTGCCCTGCTTCGCGAATTTCCACACGCATCCATCATGCTGTGTGAAGGCCTGGGAGATAAATCCATTAAAAAAATGGACAGTGGGCGGAGTGGGTGCTTGACTTTGGAAGCCCAGAAGATTACTTTATCCTCCCTCTTCTTCCTCCCGGAAAAGTCCCTTAAACCGATCATTTTTAAGAATCCCCTAGAGCAAACGTGACTAGCTTTCAGTTCAGGTTTGGTTTTCCACGTCACGCTGTGCTTCATTTTTGTAACTTTTTGACGCTGGTACGCTCCACATGTTGCTTGATATATAAGCAAGGCGAGGCCACAATCGGTAAACGAATAGACTTAATGAAAGAATTTCATAAATTTACTTGACTGTTCTCTGAGGAAATGGTCCCTTGCCACGTTTTATTTTAATTTAAATGTGTCTGCTTAAGTTATGAATCTACATTGGCTGCTGAGAAGCTTACTACAGCTACAGCCGAAGCAGTGGCTATAAGGCTAGCAAATCCAGTGCTGTGTTGTCAGAAGACTCTGACACAAGCTCTGTCACTTCCATGGCCTAAACCGACACCAGGTGGCGATAGGATTTCGCCCCTCCCAACAAGTGACAATCCCTCAACCAACACGCTGACATGGCCTACATGCGCAAACTGACATAGTCCGCGTTGGCCAATTAGCGCCCGTGTTAGATAGTTATTGATTTTTCTACCTATTCAAACTTTTATTGTTATGTACAGCGTCAATTTACCTTGCAAACGTTTGGTCTGATGAAGAGTTGCTGAAAACAATTGTTTGCCAAAAAAACTGTCTTCTAATATGAACAAACTTTTATATTGTATTGAAATATTTGGAAATGCGTTACAACCCGCATACAAAAACATCAATCTGCGGTCAGAGGGCAATACTATTTATCCCAGGTGGCCATGCACACACTGGAAACCGGCCACAAGCTCGCATGAGAGAACACACGGATTGTTGGCAGTTGCCCAACTGGAAAAGGCCGTGAATTTCTGGAAACAATGCACTCAGACGAGGCATGCATCACTCTTTATATTGATTTGGACGCTAGCTACGGTTACCTCAAAGCTAAATTGAATACACACCACCAAATCACAGCTGACAGCCAAATTACCGAAGGCACATAACACCTGCAAGCACAGACCAAAAATCTTACCGATCAGTGCACACGTCGGAGGAATATTGATTTTCCGAACGTTTAAACAGGTTAGTTGTTTGTTGCACAATTTTTCCTCGTCTGACGACTACCGGTTGGTCCGTGTCGAACATTCACGAAATAAAATTGGACATTTTCCAAATAAAGTCTTATTCTCATAAACTTTTACATGTGTAGGGGGATAAAGTCCTTCCTCAGGGCCGGAAGTGTTTACTTGGAGGTTGTTGACCACAGTAAGCCGATCATCCTAAAGTCGGGGTGGGTTCGAAGAAGTTACAAGAAATCGCTCAAAATGTTTTTTTCTATGACCAACTGAGCAACTGATAGAGTCAAAAAGTTTGGATTGGCTCTTTCTGAAGGTGAGCATAGTATCATTAACTTGTAGGTCGCCACAAAGGTGCAAAAGTCTAAGTCTAGATTCTAAACAAACCGCTCCTATGTTCATGTCTGGGGCTAAGAGCCGATTTTAACTCATAGACTCGGGTTCAGGAATGCATGGGTTGAAATAAAACTTGTCATGTGAGTATCTTGCAATAAAAATTGAAAAAAGTGTTTTCCTGCCATTTTTCATTTTTATTGTGCGTTGTTGCACCTGACAAGCGGCCGTGGTTTGTCCAGCGTCTGCAGCACCGTGATCGCTGTGATTTGACTGAATAACAGTTGCTGAATTCCTTTTCCACCCCATCTTGATATGACGTCCGTAGGTAGGGAGCTAACTTAAGCTAATCCATCGAGCTGAGTCTCATATACAGAAGTTTTCGTTCATTGTAAAGAAGAGGAAGACGCAATCTCTGGAACGATAGTTCTATTCTGAGCTTTCGGCTCCATCCGTCCCCGTGACCAGGATCCAGGGCCCAGTTCCTCTACAAGCGGGCAGACTGCTACGTCAAGGTCACACGCCGTTACTCCAGGGACGCGCGTAGGAGACACGATAAGACAGCGTGAGAATGGACGTGGCGTGGACAGGGACCAATCAATAATTGCCACCCCCTCCCCCTACAAAACGCATTTATGCGTAGCTGACGCTTGCTGTTCTCATTTACTCTGACGATGGCTTCTCGTGTGGAGCCGAAAGCTCACAATAAAACTATCGTTCCAGAGCTCGCACTTTCCTCTTCTTTACAGCAAGAACCTGGGGCACGCATATTTGCTTCTATTCTTCGCTCATTTTTGGTTCTGAAGAGGGAGGATACCAACTATTGAGCCGCGGGTTCATTTTCTTGCTGGTTTCGATTGTGGATACTAAAGCTGGTGGATGGACGCTCACTGGATGCCTAGACTAGCATCTTTACTGAAACGTCTAGTCGGCTGAATCGGCATTTGCTGCTGAGTGTGGGTTGGGGTCCTGGTTATAGCTGTGCAGATTCTGCGCCAATGAGGCACTCAGTGAGAGTTGCCTGCCCGCGATGTCAGTCTGTTAAACTTTAACACTTCGGGGTTAAGTCCACGCTTTTGCAAACCTACTCCTCTTTTCACTGCTGATCCATAACGCGCACTGAAATCAACTGTTGGCCAGCATAATACTAAGAAACAAATTTTTTTCGGGCTCCTTAACAGAGAGAAGTTAAAAGCTGGCAGGATATTTGGGCTAAAACTGAGTCATCATGATTAAATAAACTGCGGAGAGTGAGACTGTCGACATTTATAGGAAGCACAAGAAATGGCAATGCTTGCATATGAGGACCATGAATATGATTGGAAAAATTGGCCAGTATAGGCACTCCTACCTCCTACCTCATACAGTGACTGACTACACTTTATTTCTGCGCAGATTAAGCATTTACCGTTGGTCTGCCAATCGTAGGCAGTCTCCACACTGAATGCCAAAAAGAAGGGAGTTCTCTGTTGCACGCCGTCACAGCATCGCCTATGTGTTTTGAAAAAGATGGCAGAAAAAGGTGGGTATCGAAAAAAAAACGATTTCCCTTTCTAAGTGGGCTGCATCTTCTGTCTGCATGGATATGGCGGCCAAGCGTGCCACTTTCGCCCACCACACTGCGCTGTGGCCAGACTCTCATCTGATTGGTCCAGATGTTGCGGCGTATGATTCGACACCATCAGCACCACGATACTTTAAAATAAGGTCGGCATCACTAGAGGCTTAAAACCCTTATCTGGTTCCCACCGTTCAGGATCACGAATTACAGCGGGATTTTGCACAAACCGTAATGGCTTCCAAACGCACCTCACTCATCTTCTGCATTGGCATAATGCTGTCTCTTATGAGCCTCCTTTCCACATCTGCGGCCTTCATGCTCTCCTCCGGGTATCAGTCTGATCAGAATTCCATGGTCTACAAAATGCCCCGCCGACATTCGAGTAAGTTTCGCACCATATTTTGAAACCCTCACCAGTTTGAATGTTCAAAAAGATTAGTATTTTATGTGCCAAAAGCGTCTTGATTCTGAACTCCCAGTCAAGGCAGGCACTGAGTGCCGCTGCTATCGGATTAGAGGATTTTCTTTGTGAAAGATAGCTAATGGGGTAACAGATGCAAATTAGTTTTATTTCAAGCGTAAGTATGCAACTGGGGTTCAGAGAATTCGCGTATACCCTAGCAGAGAGCTTTGCGAAAATAATATTGACATCGGTGAAAAATGGTTAAATTGAAAATAAAACACACGGAGTCAAAGGCATCAAAGGGCAATGTTGGGATGCAGATGCAATCACTTCAGATAAAAACGTGAAAAATTTAATTTACGTCCTTAGTAATAAGTGGTCCCTTCACAAAGACTTAATTTGGGCTTATGTTGAGAGATTTCTCCTTAACATCTAGTCAGATCATCACTAGCAGTGGGTACAAAGAGAGAGCAAGTTCGGCATAAAAAGTTCTTTGGGAAAATGATGCTTATTGAGTGCATTTTCGATACTGGCTCATCAGGTCGTCATCAGACGGATGAGAATCGTACGAAACCAAGAGAGAGGGCAAGTTTTTATCTTTTCTCCTACAGGCTAATTCTCCTCAATAACAAACAGAACTATGTTGTTACCATCTTTTATTTGTTGGATTAACTATATTACGGATGACTTTTGCGAGTACAATGCTTCCCGCATTAACTCGCTCTCATATTTTTGCAAAGTATTTACCTGACAAGGAAAGAACGCCGTTTGCGTAATCACTCGCTTCTCTGCTATGCCTGAAAATATAAATTTACACCATCCGTAGGTCTCCTTTTTGCTCTATTTCCATTTTTAACAATACGAATTCCAGAAACTACCATTAGCATGACCTATCGACAGAAAAAATATCGTACGTTGCAAAGATGCAGATTAAATTACAACGTTTTTACAGTATTATCTATGCGTGGATTGCATGGTACTTTGTATGGCAGAGTATATCCCCAGTCATATGAATAGACTTTCAGAACTTCTCTGGCCTGCTAAATGAATAAATGATATCCAAAAACAAAGCGACAATCCTAGTCTATGAAAGGATAAAAAAGCTTTTCTTTCCACCATTTCGTCTCCATGAAAGGACGTGTCGCCCGAATGCAAGAGTTGCGACAATTTCGCGACAATAACCTGCTGAAGGTTTGCTTTATGCAAGCACGTGTATCGTATGATGTGACGGGCCCAAATGCCTTGAAATGGCACAGTCTTCATCCAGACAATCGTGAGTCAGTCAAGAGACCCACCAGCGTACGCGTGAAATGCGGTACGAAATTCGGATACTTTTATTTCTCATGGCTTCGCAACACAGTAACCGCAGACCAAAACGCAGGCGGAACGCACCTAATTGTTCCGATACCGACAGACTGGAGTGACATTCTATACTGATTTAAGTGTACCAGCCCAGCTTCCATTAACTGTAGGTCAAATTCCCTTTTTCCGGTATTTCGAGCCAACTCAGTCTACAGGGCAGTAATTTCCCACGCGTGTGCAATCTACTGGCGTGGTTTTAGCGTCGAAACCTCGCAGCTTCTATCCCATCCCACCCCTAGCTTTGATTGCTGTGTTTAGCTCAAGCCCTGGCATGCAGCGAGCAAGTTTGACTGTTTGACGATGAAGCTCCTCAATTGTTGAACTAAATTAAGACCTCATTCTCCATGCCAGGCTCCCTGGACACCTCCATATTTCGGGCGGTGCCCCTGTAGTGCCTTAGCCTACAAAACGTATAAAAAGTGTTAAAAAATTATGCAACAGAAAACAGATGCTGCTGTCGTTTATGCCGACATTATGTACTGAACAGAAATGAAAACACAGATGGTGGGAAGAGGGGGTTACAGGTGATCTTCCTCTTCGTGCGGCTCATTTTTCACGGAATTTCCTTTTTGAAGCATATTTAAAATATTCATAAATTATTGTCCTCTATTAGTGTGATAAGCTGCATTTTTGTCACAAGTCTAGTCAACAATTTTCACAATTTAATATTTTTTTAACAAACACAACAAAATACCAGTCTAATGCAAATGCAAGGATGAGCATAGTTGCAAACCAAATATTTTTGAGGGTATTGTTGCAAAGTGGGTTTGAAATAATCGCAGTGTTTTTAGGGTGACCGTTTAGAGCAGAGGTCGCGAACGTTTTTGATTCAGAGAGCGAAGAAATTAAATATTTGGAAATATATTTCAGTGAGAACCATATAATATATTTTAAGATTGAATTCAATTAAATGCGAGTATAATAATCCTCTGGATTTATTTATTGGGTTAATCACATCCACAAAAGCTGGAGATTCTTATTCCAATTTTATCTGTAGCTTGCAATCCTCAAAAGAGCCACACATGGCTCGCAAGGCACACGTTCCTGACCCCCGGTTTAGAGTTTACTTGGTGTTCGAACATTATAGAAGGTAGGTACAGGCGTCTTTTAAGGGTCTCGCGTATTCGCAGCTTTCAGTTAGTAGCCGGTAGCTTTGGTCTTTAAACCCGGTGAATATTAGGGCTCGACTGTAATAACTTCAGTGATCGTGGAGATCGTTCCATAACTACTAATTTTTACGTAATATTCCTACTGTTGAGTCTTATATTCCACGCTTGATAGTTTTTGTACGCATGCAACTAATTAAACTGATTTAACCGTTCTCCCGGGATTATTTTAAATTCCAGTTCTTTCTGGTTCTGTACCTTACACTATTGGTGCTGCCAAAAAGATGACTCGATCGCTGGGACAATACTTTTATTCACCTGACGTTTTGAGATCCGTCGTGCATTCATCATCAGAGACATAAGCAGAGGACAGCAGCAGATACGGGCCTCTGCTGTTCTGCTGGTCTCTTTTCTGCTCTCTACTTATGTCGCTGATGATGAATCCGCGACGGATCTCGAAACGTCAGGCGAATATAAGTATCGTCTCAGCAATCCAGTCGGCTTTTTCTTGATTTCATCCTGAGACTCGTACGTTCGCTTGTATTGGAAACTATTGGCATTCTTTAACATACTGTCCTGGACAGGCTGTTACCGAGATTAGGAGCAGCAGGTATCTGTAGCTTAGTCAATGATGATTTACTGAGCTACGGCCAGCCTACAGAACTCTGACTTTCATGACGATTTTTGAGCTACAGTCGAACATTCCAACTGATGAGTAAAAAATAACACTGGTCAAGCACTGGAAGAAATCGTTTAGTATTCTAAGTCTTCGAATTAGTGCAGGAACTCCTCGGTGACAAGGTATCAAGTAACAACTGAGTGGAACTAGAGGGGACAACCTATAAACTCAACATCATGAGATTCTGAAAAATAACACAGCATATGGGTATTTTATTTAAAGCACTTTAACACCCAGGTAGCAAGTGTTGCGTACAGCTTGTTCTGTGGGAGAGCTAGAGCAGCGAATGAAGGTTTGTCTAACTGTAAAGATGCGCCTTTCTTCGTAAATGTCCCCATGCTCACTGTTGTCTGTGTCTCTTCAGCAGAAAGAAGCAAAATTGGTCGAAACAGACCGTTGGAGTTTAGTGTGAAGATGGCCCGATGAGGCTTATCCACCTTTGATCTTCTTACCTGTCCGCACACTGCGGTTCATAGGAGGGTGCGGCTATCACGGTGGATCGGATTACTCGACGCGTGGCCGAGCGAAGGATGCGAACTCATCACACCAGGTCGCTGCAACCAAAACCTGACCAAAAGTGATAATCGACGCCAACGGCATAGCACACACACACACACACCCAGTCCTAGATCCTTTTTCGTGGTCATTTTTGCGCACAAAAAACAACGGTCGCTTTAGGGCCAGTCTCGTAGGTGTGATCGTAAGACTGTTACATTTATCGGGTACTCAAATTCGCTCACTGCATTGTTTAATTATCTTTTTTTGTCTCAAAAGATAAAAAAAGAAACGTCAAATCAGTTAGTGACTCTAATTCTGGAAACCATAGAAAACCTATCGATGCGGAGGCACTGTAGTGGAAAATCAGGACGAAACGACGATGCGAACTTATGTTATGACAGAGAGCGCATAGGGTGCCTACTTGTTTCGTCCCTGTATATGTAAGTAGTTGCACTAAAGAGCGAGGTTCTGCATTATACAACTGAGGTAGGGGTTCGTTAATATTTATTGAGATAAGACCGGTGAAGGCTATTATTAGAGATTAAAAATAGATAGTTTCAAGAGCCAATCTTTCACGCGTTTGGTAAAACACCAGATCAAGACGGGAGTCTGGGCAGTGCATTTGGGGTTGATGTTCGTGCTCACTCGAGGAGATAAAATTGCGAAGCAAAAGGAGATAAATAAAGTCCGGTATTCACAGTCATAAATGCAACATCTTCCATTTCCTTTTCCTCAGCGGTAAAAGAAAACTTTCCTTGTCGTCCAACTTCTGTAACCGTTCAGTCAGCACTCATTCCAGGATCTAACTCCCTTCCCCACGTTCATCGTATGGGAAGATCATTAATAAACTACTCGCTTAAATAGAAAATGAAGGGTAAGTAAGTTTGTATAGTGTCACGGAAGTGTAATTAAACAAAATTAAAGAAATAAAACAGTAGCGGGAAGTTTAAAGCATGGAAATACTGCAGAATGTATTAGAGACAAACAATGTCGCGACTGAAAGTCAGCTGCCACCTGTCACTAAATGACATTAAAAATGCATCAATTTGAATTCATACCTAGCAAACGATGCTAAAATGGAAAGTTCTTGGTATACTGTCACGTTTTTATTTCATTGACAAAATCGGGCATAAAACGATTTCTAAGAAATGCATGACATCCTTGGACGTACAGTCATTATTTACCGAAGTACCATTGAATGCAACAATAGACATTATTTGCACTCATGCTCCTGAAACTCGCTTCTCCCCCGAAGTAATACGGGCCGTACTAAAATCATGTAAAAAACGGCCAATTATATGGACAAGTCGATGGTATTGCAACTATAAATCCATTTGGTCCGATCTTTGCTGACCTCTTTACAGACCATCTAGTAAAAAGGTCTCTGCGCAATTGAACATGACAATAGTTTACAGAAAGGATGTGACTGAGGTCTTCGCGATTGATGATGACAGTATGAAAGCTGAAAATTTTTTTATCTACCGTGAACTTATCGCTAAGCCTTAACCTTAAGTTTGAGGTTAACTTTAACGTTAAGTTTCATCTTAACTCTACTTTTAAATGCGATACTAATCCTTACGAAATCCTTAAGCGAATCTTCATCCAATTTTTAATCTGTCAAGAATTTAACGTGGAGTGACCTCTAGTATGAGAGGGGGTTTCCTATTTTTTGTGTTCCCTTAAATTTATAACATATAAGACCGAGCCAAATTAATTCTTTACTTTAAAGTCCCCTAGTTACTGTGAAAGAAAGTATCAGCAACAAGGGCATTATAACTTTTAGTAAAGCTTGGATACCATTTCCTTATTGTCACATGCCGAAAATGTCCAGTCTTATCCCTTTTAAATAAACTTGAAGGTGGTCAAGCTGACAACGTATCTGGAATATCTCCTGTCTTAAACATTTGAAGGCATTGAGCCCTGGAAGTTCTTAGGGG
Source organism: Ligula intestinalis (assembly GCA_036362985.1). Taxonomy (NCBI): domain Eukaryota; kingdom Metazoa; phylum Platyhelminthes; class Cestoda; order Diphyllobothriidea; family Diphyllobothriidae; genus Ligula; species Ligula intestinalis. Next base: position 48,963,764 of record JAYGXS010000004.1, on the reverse strand, counting down.
AGCTTATATACGGCCGAAATGAGGCGCACGCACGCCGCTCTATGAAATGCCCTATATCCTGAGCACTCCTGTGAAATTTCAAAAGCAATTTAGAAAAAAATTTAAACCTGAAATTGCGGCAACCTACATTTCGTTCCAAGACAGCTAAACAGCTCGTTTACACTTGCTTTGCATGCACTGGTCCCTAAAGATGTAGCATAGTGGTCCAGCTGATGATCCGCACTGAGCAATTTTCATGTTCAAATAAAGGCCGTGATATTTTCTTGTTTTGCCTGCTGGGTGGCGGTTGACATTCGTCAGGCGCATATTGTAACGAAAAATAGAAGAGACTAACGGCATAAACGCTTCCTACATCTTTCAGCCGGAGAGCTGAACTTCACAATTTCTAGTGTAGGGCTTGCAATGGGTCGTCGGAACAGCCAAGGTTCATCTGTATTTTATCTGTTTATATTGCAGCAAAACTGAGAGTCTTCGCAGAGTGCCGCAAAGACTGCAATAGCCAGTGCAACCACAGCCTCTACGCTTATCTCGCTAACAAGGTTAGACACTTTTTCTGTTTGTGTTTTTTCTAGAAGCTTCCCTCAAACTTTTTCTCAACCCTGACTTTAAGCAGTGCAGTAAATTTGTTCTGTCCTGTTAGGAGCAGCAATGAAACAGGAGCCGACATAATATGCAAATGCCTTCTGCTATTGATCAGAGCCTAAACGGCAAAGGGATAGGCTTCTAGAACTCCAAATGCCGCTTTCAATTATGGGTCTTGAAAAAAGAATAACACTTCGAACTGCATAAGTTAAATGCTGTCAAGATTATGTAAAGAAAATGGCGGTCCAGAAAAGGGAAAAGTAACATTTTTCGGGAAAATGCTTTATAAAGACTGAATGAAGGAGGAGATAAACATTGCACTGTGTGCTTTAGATACAGCTACTAGATTAGAAACAATAACGCAAGTAAGAGGCGAGAGTGCTACCGGATAAAATATAATGAGACCAAGTTCCAAAAGCCGCTTATAATGCCTTTTACTTTGTCAGCTGTTGGCGTCCATGTTGGGTTTGCATAATGTCAATTGTTGAACACCGTTCCTATCGAATATTTGCCTTCAAAGCTTGTTCTGTGAAAATGAGGCATGACTGACCAACTGATTCGGAGATGAACAGCAGTCGGCAATTTGCTTTACCAACCAACGAGATATGACACAGCAATGACCTAAACTTACCGAACTGGGAAAGTTTGCATTCTATTTTCTCCTTGTTGGTTTCTATCTCTCACTCTCTCTCTCTCGCTCGCTTATGTTTTATTCTATGCCATGGGCATCTACGCTGTGGGTCGGTAAATTACCCCGAACTTGCCATATAAATGCGGCTCGTGTTTGGCCATATATGCTGAGGATAGCGGTCAAACACTATCACAGCCTCCGTATCCATCATTCTGAATGAGTCAAGGGTGTCAAATTAACCCTGGCAATCAAAAAGACAGCAGCCTCCGGCACTGCCACTCCCCTGGTCCACCGCTTTGCCCCACTGAGTACCAACGTTGGGGATCGAAACATTATCTTAGAAAGACGGTGGCAAAGTAGGCTTAATAGATGCACCTTTCCAGAAGGTGGAACGTCTTCCGGAGGTCTTGTCATTAATCGAGTTCAGTGCGGGCAGGCAGGCGAAACCTGTCAAGCCGGTAAGAGGCTGACATCTACCGACCCCGAGGGCGAGCTTGCTGCCAGACGCCACACTAATCAGTCTGTCGCTACTTTTGGCGCTGAAGGGTTACCGGTGCCAGATCAGTTATCTCCCCCCCCCCCGCTCGCTTTCCGCTCGAGGTCGGCGCTTGCGGAGGGTGATTAGCTGGGGGAGGAAAATGTGGGCAGGGTTGTGGAACATGGTGGAAGAACATTAGATGACAAATGATACACTCCACGAGATCATCGAAGCCCTGCAAGTTCGCATCATGTTCCCGGACCCACTTATCCAACCGCACCTCTTAGCGAAAAGCGCACAGTCTTTTTTTCGCAGGTACGAGAAGGGCTGAGGAAGGGGATGAAGCCTTAAGGTGCACATCCCTGTCTCTATAAACCTTATTTTCCTTTTTAGAAAGAATGCTTTACGTGCCTCTATGAGTGTATGTCAGTGTTTACGGAACAGGCTGAAAAGATGGGGGTGAGTAAAAGAAGTTTCTTTTTTCGGTCATTGTTGGGGATCTGCTAACAGAGATTTGATACAATTTAACTGTGTGTATATCATTATTAATATTGTAATTTGCAGAAGCTTACCATGGGCACGCTGAAATTAGCATAGCGCTACCAGCGTTCCTTGATATTCGACCTTCCAAATGCAACGAGTTTGCCTTTATTCCTAATAGGTAAGATGTCCATCGCCTATCTGGTACACGGAATTTTACTGTGCCAGGAAGATATCGAAATTCGGGAAGGATCACTTACTTAAACTCACTATTGCTAGTTCTGGTAACGGTTCTGGTAACGGTTGTGGTAATGCAGAGTTAGACTGCTGTTATTATACGTACATTGGTCTGGGCACACCGAAATGTGACCGCTTTGGCGCAGAGCCAAAAGAGGTGTTCGCATCCCGTCGCGCCGGCGTCACTTACTTATGACGTCGACGCGTGCATCTGCTAAAGTAAGAGACTGTAACGTTCTTATTGGGAAATTCCCGAAATATGGAGTTGAAAGCTCCTCTAATTTCATCGGCGTCCTGCTGAAAGGAAAATTTATCAAGACCTCGATCGAAACACAGGTCTACAAAACAATTTTCATGTTAAAAAAACATGGGTTCATTTTCCGAATGATTAATAGTGGCAGTGGACTTTTGGGCACCAAAACGCGATTGCCCTCTAAGACCCCTGAAGAGAGATTATTTTTTTACAGCAGTCGTAGGTGTGTTCCATTGGGCTTTTGGGATATGCTTTCATATGTTTTTTTTATCATCAGTTCCGCAAGCAGCTGCATGAACTTACTTTGGACTACTATGCTATAAGGTTTAGAAATTCACCTAACCACCCTCAATAAAACTTGTACGTAGGTCCACACGAGGCTCCATGTTCAGTTGGTTAAGCAGAAAAGAACCGTAAAACCCTATAAAATATAAGTTTATCATCTGCCTAGTTTTTTAAAGATGGCAACAACAGCAGGAATTATTGGATCAATGAAATTACGAGAGTGTTCTTTAGCTGTTTCTTCTCGTTGCATAATATGAGTAATGAATGAGTAAATACAAAACTGAATTGGTACAGAAAGGTCATAGGGCATGATCATGAATGCTAATCATTAAAGTAAGCGAGTTAACAATTTTGGAAAGAAAACAAAGAAAAAGGTGTTAACTTGAAAAGATAGGCACGGGACTGCATAAATCAGGGAGCCAGATGTTACCGAGGCAAAGTACTCTGAAGGAAGTTTTAGGGTCTACAGGATGCCTGGTATCTAGCAAGGTAATTGGCAGCCAGAGCCAAGGAGCACTTGCCTGGTTTATTATTAAAACAAGAAAATAGAACACCTCGGTCTTCCATTACAGAAAACTTGTTAGATACGGGTCATTCTGTGGACCCTAAAACTTCTTTTCGAGTACCTATTTAGGCACGAATAGCTCATACCGTGCGCTGTCTGGAGGCAGCTTATATACAGCGGTCAAAACCTGACCTATGTAAACAGTCGGTGCCTGTGGTTAGCTTAACTTTTCCTAGGTAACATCCGGGACCCTGTTTGATACAGTTTCGTGCCTACCTTTTCGAGTTAACGATTTTTTTTCTTGTTTTCCTTACCACCTTTCGTGATCGTGCCCTTTGACCTTTCTGTACCAATTCAATTTTTTATTTACTCATTCAATACTCATATGCAATGAGAGGAAGCAGCTGAAGAGCTCTCCCGAAATTTAATGGAGCCAATAAAACCTGCCGTTTTATTCATCTTTAAATGTGCACCTGGAAAACGTTGCTTTAAGTGCGTAGGTTTTACCATTTTCACCTGGTTATCAAGTACTAAACTGCATAATAAATATAGTTATTGCGAATAAGACAACTCGATTGCTGAGAAAACACGCTTATTCGCCTGAAATTTCGAGATTCCTTGCCGATTCATCATCAGAGACACAGGCAGAAAGCCTTATCTGCTACTTCTTTTTGCTTATGTCGTTGATGATAAATCCGCGACGAATCTCGAAACGTCAGGCGAATAAAAGTGTGTCCCAGCAACAGAGTCGTCTTCTTCTCAATTAATTTGTGGAACTCGCATGTTTGCTTGCATTGGCAACTCCAGTAGACGCCATGGATGACGCAAAATTTCAGCAAAAGCGAAAGATTGATACTCTTTCGCCTATCGGTATTGACTCAGGTTGTGATACTGTTTATCGTGTAGTCTATTCTGAAGTTTATTCCGTCATGATAGGATGCGGGCTTCTTAACTAGCTTCGTCCTGACTACCAGCAAAAATTATCTATTGTAAAAACTGGCTACTCAAGTAGTATGCCTTTTTATCATTTATTTTGACTGCCTTTATAAATTCAAATATATTTTTTGGAAACCATGCATTAAAAAAGTTTTTCTTGTACATTTTTGATAGCAAATTACGCTTTCTTTAAGCTTAAGACTCAAAACAGTGTAGCTTTCGGTTATAAAAAAGTTGCTAATCATGAGCTTTTTGCAATTGTGAGGTTTTTATTCATAATACATCATATCCACCAAGTTATTTATGCTGCCTTTACTACATAAAATATGTTCCACATTTATTGAAATATTTTATGACAACTATGTGCCTTCTTCCTCAAAAAGTAAGCAAAAACGTACTTTTCCCTAAACAGGATGAACACAGTGTGCAGTGTTTAAACCTTGAATTCGAGTGCAGCTCTCACTAGGTTAGAAAATCATTCGGCCCTTGAGCAACTATTTTATAACCGAAAGCCTACCTTCCTTTGAGCATGAAACTTAAAGAAGGCGTAATTTGCTTTCAAACAAGTACAGGAAATAATTTTTTCCTGCATGTTTTCCATAAAATATAATTTAATTTATAAGGGCAGGCAAAATCAATGATAAAAAGGCATACTACCTAAGTAGCCAGTTTTTACAATAGAAACTTTTTGCTGATAGTCAGAACGAAGCTAGTTAAGAAGCCCACATCCTATGATGACGGAATAAACTTCAGAATAGACTACAGGCTATTCAATATTACAACCTGAGTCAATACCGATAAGCGAAAGCGTATCAATCTTTTGCTGATATCGCGTGATCCGTGACGTCTACTGTATTGTAGTATTCAGCATGCAGATTTGCATATCTTTACGAGCCACCTTACTCATGGCTAAGATATGAGCGCAGCCATATATTTTCCTTTATCCCCCCAGATTCAGGTACTGAGTGAGAAATCGAACAAGCGGGCAAGACATGTGACCGGATATGGCGATGCTGGTAGAAAGAGACTGCGGTTGAGGCAGACTCAGACAAATCCGCCCACATTCGACCTGCAGGATTACAGAAGTTCGCCGTAGTCATCAGCCTTGTCCCCCTCCCCACCCCCCTCCCATTGAAGACCGCCCCAACCTACAAAATCTGTTTCACCAGACCATGTCCAGTTTGCGCATGCGCGCTCCCCTAATTTATCCTATCTATGGAATACATTTGCTTTTTACAGGTAAAACCTCATCATTTTTTACGCATACATCATCATACACCCAGAGAACAGGCCATCCTTTGAAACTAATTTCTTCGTTTTATATATACATTTATTTGCCCCTTATGCGATCGCCTTCTGACTCTATTTAAATTTACCCAGTCACACTATGGGCTACAGTTTATTTTAAAATTTGTACATATTACTATGTTTGGAGAATTAACAGCCTTCGCTCTGCCAGGCCTATCTCTCCGGATGCTGCAAACTCTTCAATTTGCGCGTATAATCCATCGGTAAAATATACCTATCAAGTGGTTGATGTGTTACCACTTAAATCCGTTTTTTGGATAACATCGCGCAGAAGGCTTGGGCTCAGAGACTTAGCTGTGCAAAGGTAATTTAAGACATGCACCCTGAGGGCAACGTTGGATGAGCTGCTATGTCGTTTTCAGAAGCAGTTTACCATCGGAAAGCAGCATACACTGCTCGCCTTCGCGTCAAAGGTTAGCACGCAACTGTAAGAGTTGACTGCTCAATTATCTTTAGCTTGGACTTTTTTAAGGTCGCAAACATTCCCAGCAGATAATACAGAATGGCATTTGACGAGGGAACACTTTCGGTAAATTTTCCTCAGGCCATACATTTATATGGGAGGTTTAAATTCAAACAATCGATCAAATGTCTTTCCTTGCAAGCGGGATCCAATCAGAGCGCGGATTAGTGCATGCGCTATGTGACTGTGGGCCACGCCAGATGTGGAGTTTACAAAAAATTATTTTGCGCGCACAAAACCACCTTCCTCAACGGGATCACGGTTTTTTGTTGTTGCTGGCAAACGCTGACCCAGGGACTTTGAGTAGTTTGGTGGGACCTTTTAAAATTATCTTAAAGGCTTCGCTGGTGTCCACACGATGTCCGGTGTCAACCATGTGTGCATGGATAGAACTGTTTATGCTTTTGGTCTTACCTTTAGCTAGCCATATCGGGAGGCGTTCCCGCTTTCTTTTGGATAAGCGCCGACTCGTGCGACCGATTTAACCAGCTCCAAAGGAGCAAGTAAATGAGTAGATACACATAAAAGTGGCTTGAGTTGGCAGCTTATCCTTACCCTCACCGTGCAGTATCCGGTTGGTTGAAAAAAACCTGAATTTTCACTGCTGAGAAGGTTTGTGCTACGGCTTGCTTGAGGCGTCTGCTTAAGAGTTCGCTTGCTGCATCCCTTTGAAAGGGGACTTTGAGGAATAGCGTCTTCTTTTCCACCGTGAATGTGTTGGGCTTTGTTCCTTTCTCCATCATATTCTTGATGATTAATCTGCCCGGATATCCGTTCTCCCGAAGCACGTCCTGGAGTTTTTTAGCTCCATTTCAATAGTCTGCCAAGCAGATGTTTCTGGCTCTTTGCGTTAAGCAGTGGACCAAGATACGCTTCTGTTAGATAGGTACAAAACTGTTAAAGTTTGTATATTGTCCGGACCAGGTTTTCTTTCGATTCACGCTCCTTTGCATGCTACCACCAGATCTTCGACTTAGGAGGACATCCAAAAAAGGAGGCGAACCTGCCGTCTCCACCACCGAGGTTAGCTTAATGGAGGGGTGGGCTTGGTTAACAGTATATAGAAGCACATTTACATCAATTTCTGCTGAATTGATGGCGAAGATGTCATCGACGTATCAACCATAGTGTTTTAACTCATGGATCTGCTCCCGTGTAAATGTATGGCCTGAGGAAAATTTACCGAAAGCGCACATTCGCCAAATGCTGTTCTAAATTATCTGTACCTTTTGCCTTATGAGGGCTTTGAAGCTAAGAGAACATCCCAACTATTCTTTCTCCATGATGTTGAATGTACCTGCTTAGAAGTAACAGAGTTGTGCGGATGGTTCAACCTCAGGAGTTGGGCTATGGCTGGCTATCAACAGCCAGTTATCAGACAGATAAATCTCTTCCGCCCCCCTGGTACAGATATCTGACTTTGGTTGATTGAAGCACACCGATTGGTTCTTGGACGAACTGGTTTCGTTCTGCTTTGGGGCTCCTTTTCGAGCCCCACCAGCAGCCGCCTGGCCACTACTAGCATAGACAGACCAAATACTACAACTAGCTGGCTGATGAGGGCTAACAAGCCAGAAATGGCCATTCCGGTTTCCCTTTAGCTTTGCAACTAACACTCATCCGCCTTGACTGCCAACTGTTGTGGGGCTGCTGGCGGGGCCCGCGAGTGAGCATCCTGGCAGAAGGGGATGCGTGAGTCCCGTAACCAATCGGTGAGGGTACATCCACCAATGTCAAAAGTACCTAAGATAAACAAACAGGATGAAGAGCCCGTGACTCAACAGTTAGTTCAAACTTCGAGTAGGGTGCAACCTGGAGTAGGGCGTGACTAGGTGATGTCACCTAAAACGCTAGAAATGGCTATTCCAGCTTCCTTTGACATTGTCCGTACTTTTCTTCTAGATATTTGACTTTGACAATTTTATAGTTGTTGGACCCATCCTTTGTGAGATTTGCCGATAGCGTGAACTAATATTTAGTTTAAGGGCACCGAGAACTCCTATGGCCCCCTAAACAGGACATGAAAACGGAAAATGTTCACACTTCAGATGTATTTGCGTCAAATGCCAGTGAAGCCGGGGTTGGATTTATGGTTAGTATCAAGTTTAAAGTTAAGTTTAGGGTAGGCGTTCAGGTTAGTCGTAGGGTACCTTATGGTTAGGCCTAGGAATGTTGTAAAACATAAGGTTATAATTAGGGTTATAATTTATGTATGCGCTAGAACATATTTAAGGATTACAACACAGGAATATGTATGCTTCCTGGAATGATGTGCGGGCCCACATCTATTTCTTCCGTGGGACGTTAAAATTCCCGTGTTCTGTTTAGAGGGCCATATAAGTCATCTTTACCAGTTTGATTAAACAGAGCAAGATCGCAAATCTATTGTAGACTGATATAAAATGCGTCACCAATCTTGGTCATCCAATATGTAAGTTATTAAAACTAGTGTGCAGCAGAAGTCTGACATTTCCCTGAACAAGAAGGCTTCATCTACGCAATTGCACATATCCCTTTGTACTGAAAACTGCTTATTTTCCCTGCTATCTTCTGTTTCCTTTTGTCAATGAAATTTTCTTGTAAGTCAGTTTTCGCCAACGGCATTAAGTCTCGACATTCAAGCTGTACCTACTTATCGCATTTTCCTGACGATGTTTTCGGCTGCCAGAAGCATAATTAAGCCATTTGGGTGAATGAAGTGGATGGGAGTGTGTAGACAGTGTCAATGTACACAAGCCGTTCGTAATTTAAGACACGAAAGCAACGGTGCAAGGCTCACCGTCTGAAGGTCTGAATCTGAATTTTAATCACGCGGTATCTGCCACGTGGAATACTTGACTGAAGGTGAGGGTGGCCGGAATGACTATGTTTGGGAAATTTAAAAAACTAGATTATCAACCAGAAAGCACACAAGGGGATGCTGGGTGACCCACCAATGAACAAAATTCCTCACAGTTGTGTCATGCAGAGGCACAAAATAGGCAAAACACATATCTGGGCTTTTCTCTAGTACCTGTGCCATCAGTATGATAAATAGTCACGTAATTTGTAATTCTGACTGCCTGCTGACAGATGGTGAATACTGCACGATTATTCCACAATAGGTGATGGACTTCAGTCCAAATACTCCAATCAGATTTCGGTCGGTGCTTTTACACTCTCAAATATACTGATCTAATCCAAGTCAGAAATAAATTTCTGGGGATATTAAAAAGATACGAGTTCAAAACTGGCATATCTCTCACAAAGCACATGGAAAATGTTGGGGGACACATTGACAGGATAAACCTCTCGAAGCCGTGGCAAAATATCTGGAAAGCATGTTTCCAGACTTTTAGCTCGTATATGTGCTACAAGCATGGTAAGCAATTGCGTAAGTTATGTCTAGTTTAGTTGCCATCTTGTGCCAGTCATAACCGGTTACGATAGCCTGATATGTTGAGGCCAGATTCCGCCGGTCATCGAGCAACCGGAAGTACATGTTCTATAATCTAAAACACAGGCTCGCGGCTCGTCGGCTGCGGTCCAAACACTAGGCGTTATTTGAAAATTAACTTTCACCCCCCCTGAGGGGTCATGCTCAGTCCACCTAAGTCTAGAACTTTGATCTAAAGTCCTTACAGATACTGGCGGTTGTCGGGGATACCAAAAAAAAATTCCTAAGCGTCCCCAACGTGCAGCAGAACCTAGGGCTTTTCTCGCGGTTTCTACTTCCATCTAATTTGCTTGTGGTGCACAAAAATTGCTCCTAGTGCCCGCGTTAAGCAACTTTCAGCGCAGAGGCTACGCGTCTGGCCGAGTTGGTGAGGCTAGACCATTCTCCTGCTCTGCAGCTTTTATGCCCCAATGCAACCCGACACCACTGTCCGGCAGCCGGTCGCGCGGTCATTGCGATGCATCTTCGTCCACCTACGCTGCCAAGATGGAGGAAACGTCGATCGGACGGGGCGGGGCGGAGGAGGGGTGGTGGGAAGAGGGGCAGGAGGCGCCTAGTGGTTTTGCGTCGTATCGCTTTCCAGCACATGTCTGTGAGGCAACTGCCGCGATCATCTTGATACACTTGTCTGGTTCGCGTTGCCATGGTTTCCTCCTGCGGCCTAGTGTCAACAGTTACAGGAGCATCCACGTAACCCAATCTGAGGTGAGCCTGTTGGTCTGGGAGAGGAGACTGGATGTACGGCTGTGGTAGGTCCATGTGCGAACTGGTACACTAGGTACACGGAAGCACCTTCTGTGGAGCACGAAGAAAGTAATATCGAACCCATTTGTTAGTGCTTGTGGGGAAAGTAAACTGGCAGTAAAATTCTCTGCATATGCATAGAAGTGAAAAGAAGAGGCGTTCAACGGGAAATCGTTGCATAACATTCATCTCTCTGAAGAAACTTCCGAACTCTAATAAACCTCTCCCAGTTCTAGCCTCTTCTCCGTGCACATATTTAATTCGAGTTAGCATAGTGCTCCTTGGAGCGTTCTTAAAACTGGTCTTTCCCACGCGTGCGCAATGTCAGGACTGTTTTTACATACCCTTACCCTTTAAATGCCAGTTCTCGAGACTCGAGGGGGTTAGTACTTGAGGCCGTGCACATTTTTTAGCCCTATTGATCGGAGCGCAGAATGGACTGAAAGGTATAACTGCCAATCGTATAGGCACCAAAAATTTTACTACAGTTTTCGCCTGGGAGGATAATACCTTGGACGGAACAGCATGTCTAAAACAATCAGCCGAATCGGACGACTTCAAACCGGCCTGACAACGAATACTTGCCCACTTCCACGAAGAAGTCACTAAATTCCTTGACTTAGTGCTCACGAACCAGGTAATACGTCTATCTTAGTCACCGTGGGCCTCTCCCATTATACAGGTGCCGTAGAAAGACGGGTAGTTGCGCCTTTGTGTCGACTACCTGAGGCTAGATGCGTTTACCATATGTGAATCATTTCCCTTTCCTTACAGTGACGTGACCCTTGACACATTAGAAGGTGCGCGCTGGTCTCCCGCAGTGGACCTCAAATACCGTTACTGGCAGGTAGAAATTGAACCTGCAGATCACCATGAGACGGCCATTACAGTTCTTCAAGGCGCGCCTGAATTCGAGACGATGGCCTTCCGGGTTATGCATTGCACCAAGTAACATTGGCTTACCTACTACAAACCCAGTTTCTCGTATATCTAGACGACGTAACTGTTTTTGGCCACATAGTAGCGCATTATAACCAGAACCTATTGGCCCTGTTAACAGCATTACGCGGCGCAGGAATACCCCTTAACACACAGAAATGCATCTTCTTAAAGGATAGGTTACATATCTGGGTTATGAAAAATGTGCAGAAGGTACTCACGCTTTCTCAGAGAAAATAAGTGCCTTAAAATTATGGCCCACCCCAAAATCCGTAACCGAACTGCGCAGTTTTCTTGAGGTTGGCGTCGTTTTGCCAGTAACTTATTTTACATTTCACTTCAATCGACCAACCGCTGGGAAATAATGCTCTTGACCCACTTTCGCTGTCTTTTAGTAGGCCTGCGCGGTACGCTGGCACGCTTAAGAACCCTCTGTTTCCACATGCTCGGGGGCATGCCTCTTGGGAATTGTCGATTCAGATAACCACATTTGTATATCGCCATTGCTGCTTATATAACCTAAGTAATTGCTTCGCTGGTTGAAATGCGCTTTTGATTTCACTGCTTTGCTTCCGCGTCGAAGTAGAATATGGTCATATTGAACAGCTTATGACTATGATTTTGGGAGTTCCATGTACATACATTAGTAGATAAGAGGAATAGTGATCAAAAATCGAACAGATTACATATTATTGTTTAACATATTACGGGAAAACCCAATTAACAAAACGCAGGTTTCTCAAAATTGGGAAAAATGGAAATTGTGGTTTGGAGGTCGTCTACTTCAATGTACCTGAGGTTCAACTTACCGTTCTGGGGTAAGATTAGTATAGTCCGCGGCGCGAAGGGCTGTGCAAACCTTCAATGTACCTGGGGAATAACTTACTCCCAGTGGCCGCGGGAAACAAATTCAAAGACATTTCTCCACTTTCTACTTCTAAAACTTCCCTCTGCTGCCTATCCTACTCCCTTAGCCCCAACACCCCTGCAACCACCATTTCCATAGGACAAAATGCTGGGACCAGGGATATATGAGGTGCACTACTTAAACTACTATTGCCAAATTTTCTAGTAATGACCAAAGTGTCTCTCGAATGTTTACGGGAATGACCCTAATGCTGGGTAGCATAGAGCCGAGATAAATGGTCAGTAGTGTGCTTACGGCGTGGATAGTAGCACACACCAGTTCCTCGTCAAACTTGGGCAAAGTGGCCTCATCTGTACATGATGGTTGGAATATTGTGTGCGTTGCTTCACCTGGATGGCGCACTTGTGCCGGTCTAAAAAATCTACTCTTAATAATTTATCCCATGTGAACCCCGGCCCTGCCAAAAAAGTATGCTCTTTCCGTCCATATTAAAATGCTAACTGTTATGCTAGATTACGAAGGTAGTTCAAAAGAGAACCGTCTGCGGTTGTTAAACATGTACTCTTCGTCTGCGTGGCAGTATTTGTCAGTTTACGAGAAATATGCTCGCATTGGTATTGATCAGCGCTCTAACCGGTTTTGCACTAAGAAAAAATTCAATACCGAATGGCCATACCAGCCGCATAACCCTCCAGCGAGCTCATTGGCAAAGAATGAAAAATGTACAGCTGACCGTGTACTTAACTCAGTTCTGCCGGGAGTGACCTCGGCCCTCGATCTGCTCGCGCAACGCGAGGTAGGCATCAGGATATGCCTGTTAATTGAGTCCGTGTGTGAATGTCATGCTTCCTACAGCAGGCGTGAAGTTCGGTCGTCTGACCGACCCAGTATTCGCACGCGTTCGAAGTTGAAGCCGTGCCCTGGCGTGGATGCGTGGGCAGCCACCAGGGAAAGTTTGTCCCTCCGTCGCACGGCAAGTTTTGCATTGAGACGAAATTCCCTGCGGAGTGGCTGCATCAGCTACAAAATGGTGGATTCGCTGAAAGGGGCTGTCCAGGAAGCAAAATCTTCTTCCTCCTCATAAGCTGCCAATTTCAACGGAAGACAAGTGCATGGAGGATTGACAAGGGGCTGAAACCCAGAGACGCCGCTGCCGCCAATATAATACCTAAGGTCTTCTTGTGATCGTTTAGTGTTGATTTGTCAGTCCTCTTCAGAGGAGAACCTGCTTGTAAAGGTTTTCCAGTGGACTGGTTGCATAACTCTCCAGCCATACTTGCATAGTATTCCAGGTAATAAAAGTCAAATGACGATGGCAGTAGAAAGGATGTATTGGCAAGTAAATGATAATAAAGCTCGAAGGGGAATGCAACAACTGAATAGCAATCGAGGGAATGTTGATCACTGTGGATGTTTGACCATCGGTTTTGATTATGTTCACCGTGATTTCCATGAAAGGGTGATTCAGGGACGGTGATTTGCCTATGAATTAGTTTTAATTAGTAGATGACTTGCGTAGCATCTATTGCACCCTTTCCCCCATCCTCTACCTGGGCTCGGTGCCATGACAAAAGCAATAATATCGGAGATGGGAGAGAGCGCAAGCTCATACACTGTAAACCGGTAAAACGTAGAAAAAAAGCCAAAGCAAAGAAGGGAGCGCCTCGGATCCCAACTGAGTGAGAGTACCATAAAGGAGCCAATACAATCTGAGTCTATCCGCCACTCAGCAACTCCATACAACACAATACCCATTGGAATGACCATGAAGTCTGAATTGCCTGTCTGTTGGCAGCCTTCCAAGCCACGGCTTTTAGCGCACCGTGCTAGCACTAACGCATCAGATTGAGGGGACTGCGTTGAGCCGTCGGCTTCATTCTCTCCCCCACTGCCAGCATGAGACCACCGTCCGAGTATGTCAGTTGTCTGACGTGGGGTGGCACAGTGGCTACTAGGACAAACGAACCCGTCTGCGCGCGCCACAGCACAGCTTGATCCCCTTGGCGCACACACACATATGATAGTTTGACCGTGGGTTTCGACGATATCCACTACGAGCTTCTAATAAATTTAATTTCTATCTTCTGCGTTATAGACAGTTGAGCTGGGGCTTGCTAAATATTTCAGCATCGTGCGCTGCTTAGATTGCGCCCTCCTGAAAGTTGACATCTTTAAGCAATTTATAGCTTATTTGAAAACCCCCAATTTCTTGCCCACTACACAACACAGCTTTTAGAGGAAGATAGCGTGTAATAAAATTTCTTTATACTTGCAAAAGTTGACGCGAGCATTGAATACAATAGTCACTATGCATGCGGCCCAACTTGACCTTCATAAACGTGAATTTTCGATAGTGCTCCACATCTGTGTCTCCTGTACAAGTTAAGAGAAATGAGTACCGGAGGTATTCAACCGATCTGGACCAAGCGCTTTCTCGTTGGTCCTGCCAAAATTTTCTGCGTAGGGCCAGAGCGATCAAGGTGCATTGTCAATGAGAGTGGAACCCTACAAGTTGTGGTGCTCTTTCTCTTTTTATATAATGATCGTGTACGAGAAATTTAGCATGAGTGTGCCGGGTTTGTTGATCATATTAAATCTGAAAATTCATGCACAATGTTGCCCAAAAAGCTACCTTCCAGGAAAACCTTCGTCGATCGGAAGAGAGGTCCCACATACGGCTCCTGTCCTCCAACTCGAAAAAATGCACCTTGCTGACAAACCAAAATCAGGGCTCTGATACGTGACCTTCTACTCAATGCCATGTCCCTCTGAGAATCAGAAACGCATAAGAATCTTGGCGTTTGGATAACAGACAAACTCACGCTTTCTACGCATTATTTTAGGGTGACTTAAGCCGCAGCTTCACTGCTGTACGCAATCGAAAGTACATTTTAAGTTTAAGGTAGATATTACTTTCCTAATGCTTTTGGTTTGTTCCCAAGGCTGCACCTTAAATGTGCAATCAAAGGCTGAAGACCCTGGACAATAAATGATTACAATCTACTTGAAAGAGTGCAGCGACGAACCACAAAAATTACCAAGAAATGAAGGTGCACCGCCATATGAGCTGCACTTGGAATCTATAAAAACTCTCCTTATCGTGCGTGGCTTGGAGCGCGCTAGCCTATGTGATGGCTTCTTCCAACTCACCGCTGAAATTAGCTTCCGTGGCACCCCTTAAAAGTACATGCGTCCCAAAAAATGTAGATGTAAGAAAGTACTTTTTCCTTCAAATATGTCAGGAAACTATGGAATAACATGCCCAGAGTGGTTTTAGTGTCTCAATCTGTGCAAACATTCAAACATCAGCTTCAGAGACACCTCCTAGCAGCAAGTGGGAGATATGACTGTGTAAGCTTCAAAACAAATGTACTTATGTGAAACAAAGTCTGCATTTACTGGATGCTCTATTTCCTTTATATTGTTTCTAACTCTTCCTATTTGATTAATAGGGAGTTCCAAAACGTAAGCCTATTTCCAAAAAATACACTGGACCGAAGTGCTTCTCAGTGCAATACTTTCTTGCCGCAAAGCTATAAGTAACATATTGTTTGCATTGTACAGCTACCCGCATTTAGGTTTTTGTACTTTCGCTGTTCGTTTTAGTCCTCGTGATGAAGTCACTGTCCAAGTTGATGTGCGGAAGTTAGCAGAAGGTGATCAACAGCTGCAATTTTCTTGTCAGTTAACAGGTTTGATAGGTGTGTGGTTGTCACGTCACAATGCACTGTCACTTTTATTGGTTGCAGTACAATGGGATAAGTTTATTGGACTAAGAAGCAGATTAGAGTAAATAAAATATACCAGTGAGATATCTGGGATAGTATAAGGCATTTTGTTTACTCCTAGTTGTAGAATGCATGTCCTGTGCTCCTTTCCACTACGATAGCTTTGGCCTAATACAGCACGAAGCCCAAACTTCGGCACATTTCCAAAGGGCAAGCGAGGACTGTGGTTTCACTAGGTGTTCCACGTTTCTCACCAATAAAAACAAACGCGTTTCACACGTAATTAATTAACTAAATCAATATGCTGCTAAGAGGGGTTCCGCTGGTGCCTCGTTTGTAAATATGGGCTTTCTAAACGTCAGCATAAATTCCTAGGCTTTCGATATTTTCTAGCTATGTCTGTTCTAGGAGTTGTTGGCCCACACTGTCATCGCACATGCAAACCATGCGTCAAGCTAGTGGACCACTTGTAAGGTGCCCAAAGCATCAATATACACCAAAAACACCTGCTTTATCTGTTCACATTAATTCTAGTTCTGCATTGATTTACATTGCCAAATAGGCAGGCACGAAAAGCCGCAGCAAAATACTGCCGGGCAAAGGTCAACGACATGTATCTGCTCACCAGCATATGCAACACACACACACAAATCAGTCCTCTTCACCCATCAAAAGCACGAAATCAGCACCTCACACGCAGACTGGAACAGTCCTCTTTGACTCCTTCTCTATGTAGATTCTATGGCACATTAACACACCTCATATCTTGACAACTTTTTCTTCATATGAAATCTTAATGTGTTGCATCTGCACCAGATCGTGAGCGGCACACTTTGATGGACTGTTTAGCTCTGTTATTCGCGGAGTCCTCATGTAAAAATGTTTGATAGACCGGCTCGAACAGTCGGTGAGAGAGAGAGAGAGAGTGGGCTCAACAGCTCTCCGTGCATGTTTCTCACTATAAATGATATGCCGTCGTTTAATCTATGACTTTCGCTGACACACCTTTATATACTGCAAAATACCGTGTTCATAACGCCAAAGACAGGATGGCAACGCCGTATACTTTTGCTAACCTTTCCCTTTCCGAACTACTATCATTCGACAAATTGCAGTTTCTTCTCCCCAAAACACCCACTTACCGAAAATTATTAGTAACTTACTTGGAGGAGTTTTTTAGCAGTAAGTTCGACGTCCTGTGATATGTTTATCATGACGTTGCCTGTGAACTGACAGTAAAATTACAATAAATACATAGTAAATTGAAAAAAAAACTATTCTTAGCAAATGCAAATCGTTGTGTATGTGCAACACAAAATTTCTTCCGAAATTTATTTATAAATACACGCTTCGCTCGTAAGAATCCTTATGACTTCTGTATTTAACAAAACGGCCTGTTTCTACTGGTCCCTGGCGGTTCCTGGAAAAGGAGATACCCCCGATAAATCATATATAATGCCGTAATAGTTAAAGTAGCTCATGTGCATTATTATAACTCTACTTATATACATATATATATATATATATATATACAGGTTGTCTCAAAAAATGCATACACATTTTATCTATTTGTAAAATTAGTGTTTATCATAATTTAATTATTTAATGAATGTAAAGGTATTTACAAGTACCATTTTATTGTTTGTATCACTGAATGTGCTCAAACTGACGTCCATTTTGACTACGAGACGGCTGACAACGCGAAGCAATGGAATCGCACAAACCATGAAACAATTCCGTTGGTATTCGGGTACATTCATGTTCGGTAGCTTCTCTCAATTCAGCCACAGGTGCAATAGTCACAATGCAGTGGAAAACAATCAAAGAATACTTTAAAATAGTTTTACGTCTTTAAAATAACAAAATTATCATACACACAAAATTTACAATAGCTTAAAATGTGTATGCATTTTAAAGACACCCTGTATATCTTAACATAGGTGAAGATATGAGGTCCAGATAAATTATATCGATCATCATCCCCCAAAGAAGGCGAAGAAGAAAACAAGGCGCTGTCGTGGACCACACTGTAATTGTGCTGATATGTCGTAAATACACTATTTTCCATCACCGGACCCAGAACGAGGGCTGATCCGCGCATCCGGCTCAGAGGAGAGGTCGGGCAGTGGTCACACTACCAGGCCGGTTAACTTAAACGCGTTAACGACACACGGACAGGCAACGGATGACACACACGGGCGCCGGCCACCCGCAATGGAGGGGCCACAGCCAATCCACGGACAGCACGAAGTTCAGCGCTCGTGCGTCAGCCATCGCTACAACACCAGATCGGCTGCGCGGCATTCCAACTATCGGCAACCAGGAACACACAACTCACCACCCTGATGATGGAAAATAGTGTATTTCCGAAAAGTCAGCACAATTACAGTGTGGTCCACGACAGAACCTTGTTTTCTTCTTCGCCTTATTTTGGGGATGATGATGGGGATATATCTATCATTTGTATGAAAGTAACCCCAAATGCTGTCATACCCCTCTTACTGCTATTATGACTTGGCTGGTATCGGCCTGGCAGGCGGTCACCAGTTAGGGACCTCTGACCATCACATTAACTTTGTTTGGTTCGGAAGCCTATTCGATCGGTGTTCGCACATTTCTGAGTGAATATATACCCGATCAGCAGTGACAGTAAATGGCCGGTGGCGAGGCGCTGATGAACTGCGGTTCGATGAAGTGCTTATGACCCATCTGAACGACACCAGTGGTGGACCAATTGCGTCGTCTGTGAGTGCGTTTGTTTGTGTTGTCCGACGAGCTGGTGTTCAGGGTTATGCTTGTCTGATGAAGGCTAAAAAGCCCGAAAGCGATCTGTATCAAGCTACTCCCAGACGCTGTCATACCCCTCTTACTGCTATTATGACTTGGATGGTATCGACCTGGCAGGCGGTCACCAGTTAGGGACCTCTGACCACCACATGAACTTTGTTTAATATAATAATAATAATAATAATATTTTTATTATGCCAGTTTACAGGCAATTGTAAAGAGTTGGTAATGCACCTCTTGGGCGCCTTCCAACACCTCGAAGACCGAAAAAAAACCTTAAAAAAACCTTAAAAAAACTCCCTATGTTGCAGTCAGTATTGGTTTTGTTTCAGGTTTTTTGTTTTGTCAGTACTGGGCGAGATAGGGAGTTTGTTTCAAGTGAAAAAAACCTGCCTTCAAAGGTATGATACAAACGGAATAAATGTACAGTTGTAAGCTGAGTTGAATCATCAGCAAGAGAAATTTTTCATATCGTTTAAGGACATTAGTTCCAGACGGAGAGGGTTGGCACAAGAACACAGTGTTCTCAGTCTTCCTTCAATGGTTGTCAGCAAAAGCTGCGCGCTATCGGCTGAAGGGTTAGCAGACGCGGGCTGCTGCTTCAGCAGCATTATCTTCAGCATGAAGCCTGGCGGGGTTCAAAGTCCACGAACGCCATCAGAGTGAAAGAGAGATTCCACCGAGCCAGCACCCAAAATTCGTGAAAGTTGTCCTGAATGTAGAAAACTAGTTATAGCTCTCTTAAACATAGGATAGTTTTGCTGAGTTTTAATACTTTTGGGCAGCTTATTCCAGATTGATATGGCATTTACTGAAAAGAATTGCCGGCACTTAACTGTACGTGTCATAGGACGAAATAAAAATACGTCTCGATGACTGGCGCGTCGAGAGTGCTCAAGCTGCCTTATTGTACTAAAAGGATTAAAGGTGTGACCATTCAAAAGTTTAAACAGTAAAAAAAGACCCTTCTGCAATCGACAAAGCCATAGGGGATCCAGCTTTATAAGTTCGCACCTTTGTTGGTAGGTTAAGTTACGGTGTTCTGCAGTGAAAACTCTTCTAGTGAAGAAGTGCTGCACCGATTCTATTTTCTTCCGTTCACTAGTGCGCAGAAGACTGAATAAGGGTGAGCAGTATTCAAGACTAGGTCTCACGTACATATTTTAGAGGCTAGTTCTAACCTTGATAGTCTTAAAATTTCTAAGGATAAATCCGGTGGTTCGGCGTGCTTTCGAGACTATCAGGGCACAGTGCTCTGACAAATTGAGACTATAAGAGTAGGATATGCCCAAATCCTTGTTAACTCCTGGGACATTTAGTTCGTGGCCGTCAATGCTTAATTCCGGTTGATGATCGTCGCCAACAACCGTAACGGAACATTTGTGCCACTAAAGGGTGAGGCGCCATGTGCAACACCACTGGGCGAAGGCCTGAAGATCCTTTTTTATCAGCTCGAGCACGATGTTGCGATCTGCCGGTTTATATCGATAAGCGACTTTTAAATCATCAGCGTACATGAAGGGTCTGCCATACTGAAAACAATCTGAAACGTCGTTGACAAACAGGCAAAATAGGAGCGGACCCAGTACACTACCCTGTATAACTCCACTCCTCACATGCGTGGGGTTGGAGATAACATTGGAAATTTTTACTCGTTGTGTGAAGTTCAGAGGCTTGCTATCTATGCCGAAGGAGGCTAGTTTCAGAAGGAGGAGGTTATGATCGACCCGATCAAAGGCTTTAGTAAACTCAAAATAGACGCTATGAGTGGCAAATCCGCTGTCTCTAGATTGCAGCACATAATCAAAGAAAGAGAGCTGACAGGTGTCACAAGATCGTTTCTCGAGAAAGCCATGTTGAGCTGTATTGAGCAGGTTGTTCTCTGTCAAGTGACGCATCATCTTTTCTTTGATTAAGGTCTCCAAGATCTTCGAGGCTGCGGGAAGTGTATTTATTGGCCTAAAGTTTTCGAATGACGTCGATCGGCCATGCTTGCAAATAGGCATTATGTGCGATTCCTTCCACAACGAAGGAAAGGTTTCGCTCTCAATAGCAAGATTAAATACCTTACAAAGAATAGACGGAAAGATATCATTCGCTTCAGCTTTTAGAAGGCTAACTGGGACGCCATCTGGTCCTGGACTATAGGATTGACGATAACGACGAATGGCTACAGTCACATCCCAAACGGTTAAACTTATGGTTTCGAGTATGGCACCCGTCCAGGCTTGGATAACCGGAGGTGCAGCGAACGAGCTTTCACTAAACGTTTTGGATAGGAACGCATTGAAGCTATCGGCGGTCAACTTAGCGTCAGCTATGGGGTTTCCTAAAGCATCTTCAAGTATGGGGTGTTGCGTTTTCCTCTGCGCTTTTACTGTACGCGCAAAGAGTTTCGCAACATTAAGGGAAGGAGTTTCAGCGAAGTGAGCCTCATCGGCTATCTGCTTTTCTTCGGAGAGCTTCTTAGCCTGCTCAAAGATCAGTGTGATCAAGGGCAGAATGGAAGTGTCGTTCTACCGATGCAAACGATGAGAGAGTTTACGCAGCCTTCGACGGAAAGACAGAGGAAGGTACACTTCATCCTTGAAATGTATTACTTTCTTACGGGGGACAAAGTGGAGGATGAGTGGATCCAACACTTTGTACAGTGCATCGGTACAAACATTTACATCCAAACATTGGAAAAATTCAGACCTGTCGAGAGCGTTTAGATGTGCCAGTAGGTCAGCCGTTTTTGCTGATCGGAATTCATGATAAAGACTATACTTATGGGGAAATGTTTTATCCGCCTCCAGTTCTAGTTCACTTACAACTGTAAGATGGTCTGAACTGCCAAGTGTGTCTAAGGATGACACTGAAAGTGGTTCGCATCCCCTACAAAAAATTAGTTCGAGTATGTTTGCTCCTCGAGTGGGAAAATCGACTACCTGATCCCACATGCCGATACCTATTGCCTCAAGTAAGTTCTCGAACTTTGAAGGACCGGATGGTGGAAACCATTGCACGTCAGGAAGGTTAAAATCGCCTGCAATCAAGCTGTGGCATGAAATGCCTGCGAGAGCCAAAGATCGTAGTCTGCATTGGCATAAGGTGGGCGATAAACACAGCCAACAAGTAAGGAGTATTTGTTTTTTAGAACAACTCGTAGCCAGCAGCTCTCCTCCACCGCTGTGAATTGTGGATAGTCCAACGGGAGAAATGCAAGTGGCTGCTTAATATAGATGCAGCTTCCTCCGCCACGGCCAGTGTTTCGATCGTTCCGAACGCATGAATAGCCTAGAACAGAGAGTTCTGAGTCAGCTACAGAGGCCGATGCCCATGTCTCAGTTACCATAACAATGTCTGGGCGGTTGACGAAAACCATAGGCTGGAGCAGAGGCATTTTATTAATCAGTAATCTGGCATTTAAAACGATTAATTTAAGAGGGCATGTCTGAGGTTTCGGTGGTGGGACAGCTAGGCCGTCACTGTTACCGGCTTCGACCAGAGCGATGTCCTTTTGACCTGAACTATTTTTCTCTCTCTTATTTTGTGATTTGTCTCGCCATTGGTTCTCCGTTTTTCCAGCTCTATTATTAGCTGTCTCATCTTCCTCCGCTCTTTCAACTCGTAATCCGGCTGGAAAAAAACTTGCGAATGCAGACTCCGTAAGGATGGTTTGCGCTCTAGCAAGAGTTTCGCCTGTGCTTCAGTTTCTAAAATAACTTTTAGAGGTCGTGGCCGAGAAATGGATTCTGGAGCTGTTGGAGGCTTCCTTATTCGAAATGCCTGAAGAATGCGGAAAGACTCGCCTGGTTTTAGCAACGGTATGGCGTACACTCGCATAAGACCCACGTCATGGTCAATTCGTTCTTTTGCAATTGACGACTCTGACTCTGGGGCCCCTTTTACAACTATTTTCTGCTTGCGACTCAATGGGGCATATGTTGCAAGCTCACGTGTTTCAGCCGAGGGAGCAATTGTATCCGGTACACGCGGTTCTGATGTACTGGCTATTGGGTAAGCTGAATGCAAACCCGTGAACCGTTTGGCTTTCTTAGGCATATGCCTCTTTTGAGTTATGATCTTGTCAAACTCTTGGTCATCGCTTTCTTGTGCAGATTCGAGCAACGATGTGGTGCTAGGATGCAAATCCCGATAATTGCTAGTGTCACTTAAGCCGAGTGAAGATGGTATAGCCCGTGGGCTTGACACATGATCCGATATGCAGGTTTCAGGCGTGTCGACAGACATGTCCAAATCCAA
>JAYGXS010000004.1:48926986-48939926 GCA_036362985.1 Ligula intestinalis | reverse complement strand
ACTGCGGATTTATTTTAGTTTCTTTGCGATTGAGTGAGACGCCCGCTGGTTTACTTGGTTCGGCAGATGATATGCAAGTTTAAGGTTTACCGGCCGAGGCTATCTGAGCATATGTACTTTTATTTATCCCCGGTTTTTGGCCGCCAAGAGCTGTTTCAACCGCTGTATAAGAAATATGCGTTTTTATACGGGCTATCTCTTGTTTCAGTTTATTTACCTCGTGGTAAAGTTCCTGCTTCATCTCCAAAAACTCCTGGCAGAGGACGAAGTCCTCACAGTCTAACTTCGGTAAACGTAGTAGACATCTTGGCCGTTTTGCGGGAGGTGGAGAATTTATAAAATTATCTAAGTGGCCATATCGGCAGTTACTTTCTGGTCGTCTAGATATGTTATCGATTACATCATCCCCCAATGAAGAAAAAGGGTAAGGTTCAAGGACAAGGACCGAGTTATATTGGGACTGACGTTTCGGACACTCTTCTTTTCATCGTCAGAAAAGCGTGGTGGTTGTTTTTGCTTGCCGAGACTGTTTCATCCCTGCTACATGCCTGTTATTAAATCCGTGTTTATTGTACGAACTTTGACGTGCTTGTTTGCTGCTGACTGCCCGTGAGATTGACCGCTGGGGGACTCATGTGACCTTTTTCCCCTCTGCGGCTGTCGTAATTGTTGGCAAGTCAGTGCGCGCACTGGCCTGTCCCTCGTCCATCGGCGGACTAATTACTTTCTGCTGCCCGCTTGAGTTTCTGCCAATATCGTGTGCGCGGTATCGGTGAGGTAGCGTTCCACATTGCTCACCCGGTCCCTTGTCGACCCCTCTACTATCTTCCTCTGTTCTCGGTTCTATTGCACGCTTGTGTCTTCTTCGCCGTCCTGTTGGCCTTGTTCTAGCTGACTCGAGCCTTTTGCATACCGCCTGGTAAGCAGAATGAAGGTGTATGGCTCTGTTAAGTGAGCCAACTTTCCAGCAGAAGTCTAGCCGTCTTGTCATTGGCTCGGCCTTTTACCCTTGCATTGTCGAAGGCGAAGGTGTGCTTCTTTTGTCGTACGTGTCCATACACCATAGACAGTTTATCCCCGCGGTCGATTGCGCACTCATGCTCATGCAACCTGGTGCTAAGGCTTTTGTCTATTTCACCGACATACCTTGCATCGCAATCTTGACATGGTATGCTTTAGACCATGCCTGACTGTTCCGTCGACGGTAGCTGGTCTTTGGGCATCATAATCTGCTGTCTGATGGTTGACTCTGGCTTGTGAGCCACACCGATCCCAAATGGCTTCAGGATTCTTGCCATCGCTTCGGATACGTTCTTCACGTAAGGAATAGCGACCCAAAACTTAGGGCCTTGCCCTTTCGACCGCTCAAGGTGGGGCTTCTTAAGGCACTTGCGTATGAAGGACTTTGGACAACCGTTGGCTTCAAAGAGTGCATGCAAGTATCTAACCTCCACCTTTTTTCACTGTCGTCGCTGCAGTGTGTCTGAACACGTAAGAAAAGGGTCCTAACACAACTGCGTTTGTGCCCGACAGGGTGGTTGCTTTTGAAGTGGAGGATGCGCATGGTGTTAGTTGCTTTTCGATACACCGTTGTCCTTATCTTCCCGTCTTCCAGCTTCGTCACCTGTACGTCGAGGAAGGGTAATTGGTTGTTGTCCTCTTCTTCCATAGTGAACTGGATGTCAGGAAAGATTGAATTGAGCAGTGCCTTGAACTCTTGCACTTTGTTCCTTCTGATGGCGACGAACGTGTCGTTGACGTATGTGGCCCAGAACTTCGGGGGAGAGGAGCTGAAGATCAGCCGCTCGAGCTTCTGCAAACCAGCTTCAGCAATAAGGCCAGAAAGAGGCGAGCCCATCGGTGTCCCCTTCTTTTGTTCGTTAACTTGGCCATTGAACGTGAAGAATGTTTTTAGACACAGTCCCAGGAGCTCAATAATATCCGCTCGCCTGAGTTTTTGGTCGGTTTCATCGTATTTCTCTTGGAGAAAACCGTCAATCGTGTCGATGGCCAGACTGGGTGGAATAGACGTAAACAAGAAGATAACGTCAAATGACACCATCGCCTCGTCTGCCTTTACTTTCAAGTGTTGGATGCGGGTCAAAAATTCCTCACCAGAATTCACTGTCCACTCTGAATACTTGGTAAGGAAGCACAGCCGCTGGTACAGCCACTTTGACAAACCAAAAGTTGGAGTACCACGAAGAGATACGATGGGGCGTAAGGGCACCCCTGGCTTGTGCACCTTTGGTAGGCCATAGAAACCTGCCATTGCTGCATCCGTAGCCTTTGCAGCCAGCGCTTCCCTTCTCGTCAGGGCTCCTGTCTTCTTCAACTTGTCGATCGTCTAAATTAATTGCATTGTTGAGTTTATTGGACTCGCTGTCAGTCTATGGCACATACGAATCCTTGTCCATTAACAGATTGTTTACCTTCTCACGGTAGTCGACCTTATCCATGACGACAGTTGAGCGCCCCTTGTCGGCAGGCAGAGTGACGATATCCTTCATCTTCCTTATGTTCATAAGTTCACGAGCTTCTGACTCAGAAATCGTCATTTGAATTTTGTGCTGGAGGAGTAAAGATGACACCTGTTGCCGCATGGCATTTTTTCTCTCCTCATATGCTCTTCAGTTCTGCAGCGCTGATTCGAAGGATGCAATAAAGTCTTCTGTTCGAGCATCTCTTGTACTGAACTTCGCGTCATATTTTAATGTCCACAGAGAAGTGCCACAAATCTTTTGTTTTCCCACCATGCACAGAGCACATTCAGTAATAACTAAGATAAGTCTATCCATAGGTAGTTTTTTTTCTTGAACGAACTCCATGAAAGACTTGAATGAGTCCTCACCTCTTGTGGAAATTGTTATTGGCAGAACCGCAAGATTTTCTCCGTGTAACACTAGCAGCATATATTGTGATCATGCTGAACTGCACCAAATGCCTTACGTCTGTTGACTCATCCAAAGCCAGAGAAAATAATGGCGCTGCAGTTGTCTTTCACTTTTGTTTCCCCCACGTGGGTTGCCATCATGATGGTACACTCTTGAACAGCTTTTGCCGACAAAGGCTTGTCATGTATCCGTTTGATTATCTTGTCTTTGGTCGGAATATCATCAAAAAGTTTATTGGCTACATCCAGTATGAACGTTTAAGCAAATTCGCTATCTCTGAATGGACTTCTGTTCTTAAATATTGCTAAAGATCCAGCAAAGCTAAACTAAGTATAGTCATCTTGCTGAGTCCATACGCGGAGATGCTGCTGGCTGGCTTGCACCCTGCCCATTATCTCTTGGCATGCTTTTCTTCTGCTATCACCCGCGGGGTTTGTGATGCAATGGCATCACGGTGTGTCTTGAAGTGGTGTTTTGCATTCGACCATTTGTCTGATTTAATCTTTTCATTGTAAATTAGGCACAATGTATAACCTGCTCTCTCCACAAAGGCAAATTCTTCGGCCCATTTGTCCTGACATGTACAATAATCCTTATCTCTTTTTTCGTTTCGTCATCTTC
Organism: Ligula intestinalis; assembly: GCA_036362985.1. Taxonomy (NCBI): domain Eukaryota; kingdom Metazoa; phylum Platyhelminthes; class Cestoda; order Diphyllobothriidea; family Diphyllobothriidae; genus Ligula; species Ligula intestinalis. Next base: position 48,936,411 of record JAYGXS010000004.1, on the reverse strand, counting down.
TTTGTCAAAGGGGTTAACTTTAGGCACATGAGCGGAAGAGACTGTAGCGGTCAAGGATGTGTGATTTACGATAATGACTGAACTAAAAGCCTTCCGTCTGATGAAAGAAAGCAGTCAGATGTTAAGAGCGATTTATTAGTACACGACGTAAGTTTCCGCGGATAGATTGTTTGCTTGCGTGTGGTAAATGGCTCCGTCTCGGGAATATAAGTGACGAGGGAGGCTGCCTTATACGCGTAAGGTAGTCTTGTCTCTCATCGTGACCTTAACTAAGTTGAGGCTAAGTATGGGGACTGTCTTGCTTTATTAGTAGTGTATGATATTTAGCGAGCTTGTTGCGGCCGTTGAGACGCAGAAGAAAGGAGAAGCAGCTGCTGTTGGCTAGCGGGAACGAGAACACTGAAACAATTGCTAGGTCAAACCTAGGAGGTAAAAACGCCAGAGGATGGTCAAAATTAAATTGATTATAATACGCGTCTCGGCGGCAGCACGTCTAAATTTTCGTACTCCAAGTTTATCTGAGAGAGCCAGGCGCAATCATCAAAAGAGCCACAATAGAATCGCGAGCCAAAGATTGTCGACCCTGGCTTTTACAGAGAGATCCTGGAAACACATGCCTACGTTCCAGAGCCATATCTCAACACTTAATCTATCTACCCAACGGAAAACCAGCAGGTAAAGTTCTTTCAGGTTTTCTTTAAATGCGTCAATGCTTTTAGCAAGATTAATTGAGGAAGGCACCTGTTCTTGTACATTAAGTAAAAGGTCTGTGCTGTTAGACACATAAATTATATGTGGTTTGCCCTTTAGAGTAGTCTGACATAGGCTGTTTAGAAAAATTTGACGGCTGGAATTAAAGAGACATACTGAAGAAAACAATCTACTAAGCGCAGCGCAACATTGTCGCACTCACTTGCTAATATTCATAGAAATTTGGACGAATTCATTGGAAAGGGGTTCATCGGTCGATGCGACCCACATTGAATTCAGCAAGGCTTTCGACAGGGCTCCATACAGACGACTGGTAGCATAGCTGCATCAAATGGAAACCTAATAAAATGGTTAGCCGACTTTGTAGCAGTCAGCATACTTGCACGGGATATGCTAAATCAAAATGGAAGATCGTTATCTGTGGGGTTCCAAAGGGAAGCGTTCTGGGTTCCATTCTGTTTCTTATTTGATTGCCTCACCTGGGAGAAAGAAAGGTTTGCAGACGACCTGAAGCTATGGAATTCAATCGAAAGCGCGGAGATGAGCGGAGTTCACAAAATGACTTGGATCACTTGCGAACGTGGTGGGAGAAGTGTACTTCTACGGGGCAAGCTGAGGCTGGTGCTGGCAGCGTGGCTACTGGAGCCCTATTTCAACAAATTCTACGTAATCTACCGACAGTATTTTAACAGAAAAAGGTACCATTTCAGTACGACGACTTCATCGGAGGTCACCAACGCGGGCAAGTGAACGAACCAATAAATCTAGGTGTATCTATGACGCCCACTATAAAATCTTCAAATCACTGTGTAGCAGTCTTGCCGGACTTCTACTTTAAATTCTCGACAGAGGATGATTCTTGCTGTCTCAAAGAAGGTCCTTGATTTATAACTGCAAATTCACTGAGGTTATTCTCGTCAGCTGGTTCAGTCATTCTTTCTAACTCGTTTCCAGGCATACGTACGATTATAGAAGTGGAGTAGGGAACCAGAGTTTATTATAAAGAGAATACGAAAAGGGAGGAAACAAGTAGGAAATGGGTGAGCGAAAGTGGCAAACGTCAACACAAGGGTGGTAGAGAATAAATGGTTCGGCAGGGAAGGATAATTCAATCTGAAGGCTCCTCAGGCAAAATTTTCACTTCCGGCGTCGATTCTGCAGCTCCTTCACCTGAAGAGGCACAAAAACAGGCACTTCGATCAACCAGCTCAAAACAGCCCCTTTCCTGAGCCACCCCGGATTCGTATGCCCGCCTTTACAACTGTTCCAAAACCGCTAAGAAGAGCTTGGGCATCCTAAGAGAGATCAGAAGGTACTTCCTGTATTTTTGGTGCAAAGCTTTGTGCGCGAGTGTTAGGAAAATTTGTTCGACCGATGTTCGAATATGGCATCCAGGCGTGGTGTGCCGTGGATAAAGCAAAATTGCGCAGCGCTGGGAAAAATTCAACAAAGGGCGACCAAATTAGTCAGCAGCATAAGAGGTGTACTAAATAAAGTTCGATTAGAATGGCTCAAACTTTTTTCTCCGTCTAATAGGCAATACAGTCTCTGCCTATCTCCGTTATACTGAAGTATGATAAATGGCGTTATAATAACCTAAATTGCGCAGTTGCTTTTCAAAGTTTATTAGATGTTGTAGAGTACATTCAAAATATTTTCAGAAATGAATCTGGAACTGCGCTCAAATGACAGTTTAGACCGTCAAGTCAGCGCTTATATCAGCGAAGGGCGTTTTCACGTGGCCCTACTGTCACTCATCATTCTTGTTGTCTGGGTTATCTATGTCTTTTTTTACAATGCGCGTCTCTTCGGAATTTTATCCTCGCTGGTCCTCAGAAAGTTTGTAAAAAATGGATTTATCAAAATAGGTAAAACAGCACAGTTATGTGATTTTTTAAGGCTCGCTTTCTATTTCACCCGTCTGCGGCAAAATTATGATTCGTGATCTGGTGTATCTTACGGAGGATTTCAGCGTCCGCTGTTGTTACGTAGTCCTAGTGTTCAACTACTGGAAACCATTTCAACCGCAGGCAAAACGTGAGTTAGTTTTCCCGTTTTATTGTGTCACCACTGGATCCTCTGCGTTTGCTACCAGAATTTAAATCCCACGTCTTCAATCACTTTTGTTTTTTAATTTTGCTTTTCTCTGACATGCTTATTTGGCTCACTTTCTTGATAAATGAACACATTTTAAACCATTTTAATGATTTTTTGCGGAATAAATTTCAATTTAATGCCACTGAAGCCGTTTAACTTTCTGTACTGAAATGAATTTTCCGATCTGTGTCATGTCCATGCCAGGATTAGGACCTAGTACACTTTCATCCTGTCCTCCCATAACATGCGTAATGAAAGTCCCCCTTTGCCATATTCCTGCCTAAATTGTTTCCCATAGCTATTCGCAATGTGCTTTTAACTTTATCTAAATAACTTCTGTAGACTCGAAGGTGATTATAGAATGCAGCGAAAAACTTTCACCGGCGTTCTATTGTTATTGTAGATTTATCCAACCGTCGGCTTTACATCTATTTGTATGGACTCGATGCTCATATTTTTAATCGAACGTCTGTTTACGATAATCTTCGGAAGCTGTTCGAGCTAAATCCCCAAACGGATAATTCTCATAATCCTGAGGATGGTCACCGACGACATCCTTCCTTAGTTATCATTCATCCCGATGCTTCTTACCCTACGTCAACCGATCATGATCCTATTCATCCAGAGTGAGTCTAGCCTTTTTATTTTCGGTTCAGACGTATGGTCTTTGAAAGAGAACTTGATTCTATTAAAAAGATAAGGTCAGCGAACCTATAGTCAAATTATTCGACAAATTACGAATATCTATTATTTTAGAATGAACTATCGCACTTCGGCCGTCTTAAAAACTACAGTATCGCAAATCCAGTTATGCAGCCTTAAATTTTATTTTAATGAACAATTCTGCTTATTTCACCAACAGCATCTTGTCTCAGCATTGCATGCGTAGTTTGGCTATATTTGCCAATTGCTAGAACAAAAAATAGGTTGAATTAAGATCAGATATTTTGCGACAATAGTCTGATTCTCTCGCCGTAAAACACTACAACAAACAGACGCATGTGATTCGGGCCTACTCTGAACCAGAATCTGATAAGTATCTTGAAATAACTAGAAACGATTATGTGCTTTTTTGTTAATGCTTATGCTTTGCTAAAATAGAACCGAACCGGCAGCAGAAAGTTCTATGGGTTGGATATGGACACGGTGTGAGTTACTCTTCCCAGTTGTCAAGTTCAATTTGGAAATGGTATGTCTTTGAATGTACCGTACTTGTACTTCCTTTATTGATCTGCCAAATTTATAATATTGAGTATTTGAAGCCCTTTTTTATTTAGATTTTAGTCGTCTATGTTAATATTTTAAAATAAATTGATTGAGAAAGCAATGCAAAAGTTTTTGAAAACGAAGAAGCGACATTTCAAATTTCAGAAGCGCCAATGCTATTGGGCATTTAAACCATAAAACAACTGTTCTGATTATTTTTGTTCTCAACTTCTACTCTGACTGTCATTAGCCCAAGCTCTAGGAAAGGAGGACAACTACCAGACTGGGACTTATAAAAGTACGCATTTAGGTTCTGAGTAGTTTCGGAATATTTTATTCGCTTGGGAGCTTTTGGCTTTATGACTGCCTGTGGTTTTTATCCGGTATGCTTACTCAGATGTTGGTTTTAAGCCAGATCTACTATATTCGGTTTCAACCCACTCAGGTTGAACCACATTTAAACGGTAAGGTGAGCTTGCGCATTTTTGCGGCTCTTAATTATACCTATGCAATTCTTAATCATATATTTTGTCCAATGACATGCACTCCAATTTGCGCAAATGTCTTTTTCTGCAGTCTAAAGTAACGTTTGGAAATCACCTTATGCCCCGGACACTCGTTCTCACTTGTCACAAAGCAAATGGTGTCTACAGCACAGAACCCACATCCTACGCTTTTGGCAAGTACCTTCACGTCATGAAATTGGACTTTTCTAACTTCATGGGTTCTTTGGCTGCTGTGTCAAAGTATTCCGGACACTACGCGACTGAAGAGTAAGCCTTATTTCTCGTGCCTTTTCTCTTATTTCTCGCCTTTGCCAATTAAACGTCCTTTAATTTTAACTTCTGAGGCAAATTGCATTGTTATCGATTTATTGATCAACCAATGCAAACAATAATGCTTAAACTTCGGAGTTACAAATTTTGCCACAAATGTTCTCGGTTTTCCATCTTCTGAGTCTTTGATCCAATTTTAATTTTCTGTCCCAACTCTACCGTTCAGCTTTCACTGTTAATGATGTACCGTATTTCTGAGGATACAACGGCTGTTTCCTCGAAATTATTTATTCGAGTCCGTTATTAAAACCTAGTGTTTCATCTATAGCATATCGCAGAACAGATGTTGCTGCCCTCTATTTATCCATTTAGACCTTGTTCGGTCTCGCCGAAATCCAATCACTTACCTTCAAAATGCATCTAGGTCCTACGGTACTGATTGTTTACTTGGGATTTGATTCTTTTCCCCCTTACACGAATTGTTAATGAGTTTTTGGAGTGCGCACAATTATGCGCAGTCGAACCAACACTTAGCGTCTGGTAATCCAAAGCCTTTAGAAAAATGCATTTTATCTCATCTGACTGGGGCTTTTTTTCGTCCGCAAAATGACATTAGTTGTCCAGTGAGGCAAGATAAGAAAATGCGTATTTTGCTGGCGTTCTCGCTCGACTTTGGCCAACCAAAAAATTGCCTTAAAAGCGGCATTCGTTTTCGATATTGCACTTCCACGGAGATATTTACGAAAGGAGGAATCAAAAGGCGTCGGCTTGAGCGCGACACACAGTTATGCAAAGTCATACATACTTAAACCTGATAGGTCTTGGAGCAAAACGTGCAACTTTGATCCTTAATTGTTATAGGTGATGCTTGTCGTTAACATCTCTTGCTCAGTAGATAAAACTCTAAAATAACACTCCTGCTGTAAATATGATGAAATAATGTTCTAGCTTATTGTCAGCGAAAGTGTTGCAGAACCTAGCCAGTTCGTTTTTAATTACTTTATTTGCGAACTCGTACACTTACTGACTTTAAAAAAGGATTTCAGACGAAATCATAAACTTTTTGGCAATATAAGGAAATATTAGATTGTTATTTATAGGGCTTCCCGTGGAACAAATGCTTGTTGTTAACGTTACAGTTTTGTCATTTAAGAAACGTATCCTCGCCTATGGCCAGCAGTTTACTTTCAGTAGCATTGCTTATTAGCTGAATTCAGTGTTTTGTAAATTTTTGTACTCGTAATGTAAGTAACGACGCTTCCTGTGCTCTCCAGTTTCCGCCCTAGAGGTGCATAATTATAAAGGAAGTCATTATATTGGGATTTGGGAGCCTAAAGAGAGGGATTCAATAAAACATGCCTAGCAGTATCATTTTGGGAACCAGGCTTATGAAAGCGATTGAAAATCTTCTGCAATTTTACGAATAGGACAAAATAAAGTAGTCTAACCCAGTCTTAACTCCTTCCAGTAATGCACTTTGTTTAGTCTTTCAGACTGTTTGAAGAGATACTCGTTGTTAGTGCCTGGAAAGCCCTCATATAATCCATCTCGGCGTTCTCCCGCAGGCTCACAAGTTATTAACCTTGCATCCTAGATAATTATGCATGCCTCACCTTTAAATCCTTGTTGTTCAAAGTGAAAACTTTGGATTTTGTTCGTATTTCAGGAAACTTTTTAACTTTTTTGCGCACACTGGAACAGTCCTATCTCTAAAACTATCCGAATATTTTATAAGCGAAAATTTCGGCCGCTGCAGTGACCACTTCTGGCTTATTTATTGTCATGTGTCAGTGACACCTAAGCCACAGGTGCTGATGTACCCGGGGGTTGATCATAGGTCCTGTGAGTTGATGAGTGTTTCAAGTTTAACGCTCCATCCACTTGTCAGCCCCTTCCTCCTTACTTGGCGCTGTGTGCTAACCTGGATGAGCTCTGAAGACAACTGAATACGCAAATTTGCGACCTGCAATCTGGATGGATTGGTTAACACCACTGTTATTTGATCCCCTTAGGCGATTTTTCCGAAGAAGGAAAAAATCTTAATGTGAAGTAAACTTCCTTCTTCTGTGATGAATACAAAAACTATCGCGTGATCGCTGTTAGTGTTGCATTGGATAGGTTTCACCGCACATTCTTTGTTCTTACCATTTTCATTGTTGTAGCAGCCGCCTTAAACAGCGAGCAGTACACTTAGAGGGTAATTAAGACACCCGCTCTTATGCCAGTCCGATCGTTGAAACTGAGATACTGTTTCTAGTGTGTTTGTCTCCTGGAACGTATTCTTCGGCTTTGCTGTGTACTTGCTGGCCTAACATTAATTTAATGACTTCGCCATCCTTTGAATGATACGTCTTTTTTGAAAGAAGTATCCTTTATTTTGGTACCTTTTCTCCACTCCCATTGCATTTCTGAGCAAGCTTGCCATTGTTTGATTTTGTTATCTATCCTATTTTACGACTTTGTCATCACAGACGAACAGGAATGCATTAGATTCCACTTTCCGGTTATAAAGATTAGCGTCGATCCGTTGAAATTATCAGTTATCCTAGCCAGTGATTATCAGACGCCTTTTGCTAATTATCACCTGCGTGGAGCATCGCATCCGCCTTGGCAGGGGCAGATATTTGCGCGCTCGCGTGACTGACCTTGAAAACTTGTGTGGTTTGGGCCTGTACGAAATGGCTGCCGACGCCTCTGTTAGGGTACATAAGCACTTGATCAAAGGTCATTAGCGTGGCATCACGGACCTACGCCTGGTTACTCGTAAAGCCTTGAGCCAGGGGGTTTCCACAACATTAGTACAGCGGTACGAGCATTTTACGTAATTTGCGAGTCACTAGCCGAAAATGTGTTTCGCCTGACAAACTTCCGCTCGATTAACGAATTGTCGGTGCGTGTGTGCCTGTGTCCGCCGTTGAGTCTTGCTCCTAGGGCATAGGTCCTTGGTCGCCTGCAGCCAATCAGTGAACTGATGCAGTTTGCTTGGCCACGTTTCGCCAGACGAGTATTTCACTCGACGAGCTTGGTGCCGGAACGAATTAGACTCCTTAGCCGAGGTTCCACTGTATGTCTTTACTTTACAAAAAAAGCGAACAACAGCAGACGCGTCTACGAATCGCGTTCCCACCTGCCCTCCCGGCGGCCAAGGTCTGCTACACCCATCTCCCTACGTTGGATCAACTCTCCCCTCCGCCCAATCCGTGTTTTTGATGACGGAACAGCCCCTCCCGGCCACGCTGCTCCGACTCCTCCTCCTCGCCGCCGGAATCGAGGCCAACCCTGGACCTCTCTGTACTGCTCGTTCTGCCGAGTCCGTCTGGGCCGCCGCGACTGGTCTGTACGTTGCGGCTCCTGCAATGGTTGGTGCCATCTCCGCTGCAGTGGCCTCGCCACGGCTGCCGATTGGTCGCCCGCCTTCGCGTGTCCCAGCTGTCCCGTGCCCCCACCGATCTCCATGCCTCCAGCCCGTCCAGTCCTGAACCCAAATCCTCTGGTCTCCGACCTTGCCTCACCACCTGGACTTAAAATCTTACAATTCAATGCCAACGGCCTCCTTGGGAAGCTTGACCAGCTCCTGGCCTTCATGCGCTCGCACAGCATAGCTGTGGCGGCTATCCAAGAGACAAAGTGGTCTAACTCCACTAAGGTCCCTTCCTGTGCCGATTACACGATTGTCCGTCGCGACCGTGGCCGCAACAAAGGCGGAGGTTTGGCCTTCCTGGTGGACAAATCCATTGCCTATCACCAGCTACCCCTGCTTGGAGCCGATCCCACGGAAGTACTAGCGATTTCCCTTGACATTAGCCCGGCGCCGCTAACCATCGTGAACGTGTACATCCCTCCAACTTCCAGTTGTTCTCCCGGTTTCACCGCCTCTATCGCTCCCTACTTACCTTCTGGAGACAGTCTGGTGCTAGGCGACTTCAACGCTCACCATGACCTATGGTGCTCTAACTTGGCAGCCGACCCCCGATGAGAAGCTCTGGCTGATGAAATAGAACACGCCCCCTTTGCCGTTCTCAACGAGAACAGCCAAACGCGGCTCCCGATCAACGGCGCCTCCAGCTCGCCCGATGTTTCCCTCGCCAGTCTCAGTCTGGTAGCCTCCACCATGTGGAAGACGGAAATCAGCCTGGGTAGCGACCATCTCCCCATTGTGCTCGAATTGGCCACCGCCGCCGAGCGTATCAAGGCCCCCAACCGGCACTTCATTAATTTCAAGAAAGCCAATTGGGCAGCGTTCACGACCGAATGCGAAGCCGAGATCGATGGCCTACCGCCTCCCACCTGTGTCCACATGGCGGAGCGAGCCCTTCGTCGACTACTCCTGGCAGCAGCAAGTCACCACATCCCTAACGGCCGCATTCCCTTTCTCCGTCCTAACTATCCGCCCGAAGCCTCCCGCCTGGAACGAGAGAGAGACGAAATACGAGCGCGTGATGCCAGTGACCCGCGCGTTGGCGAACTGAATGGCTTAATCACTAAGACTATCAACGATGGCAAACGCCAACGCTGGCATGAACTAGTTTCAGATTGCAATTTCAGCGGCAACTCAGCTGCCACTTGGAAGCTTTTACGCAACCTGACCAAACCCCGGGCTGATACATCAAACCAGTCTATTAGCTTTGGGGACGG
>JAYGXS010000004.1:48895566-48926586 GCA_036362985.1 Ligula intestinalis | reverse complement strand
ACCCAGCGCGGAATGACGATCTCGGCAGCCAAGTCGTCCGTAACTGTTTTTACGCTTGATCCGAAGGAGTTCAATCGTCACCCGGTCATTACCGTCAATGGGGCGTCCTTACCGCTCGTCCGCAAGCCCAAACTCCTTGGTGTGCGTTTTGATCCGCTCTTCGCGTTCGCAGACCATGCCAGGGAGACCGCAAGCAAAGTAAGCCGCTGCACCAAGGTCCTCAAGGCTCTAGCAGGCACATCCTGGGGCTGCGCGAAAGAGACTCTATTGACTGCTTTCAAGGCGCTGGCCAAGCCGCACCTCACTTATGCGGCATCAATCTGGTCTCCTACGATGAGCTCTTCCAGCCTCCGCCGCCTCCAGTCAGCCCAAAATGCTGCCCTCCGCACGATCACAGGTTGCTATAAAATGTCGCCTATAGATCATCTTCATGCGGAGGCTTCTGTTCTACCGGTCGCCCATCACAACACTCTCCTTAGCCAGCAGTTCTGGTGGATTTGTTCGCAACCCGGCCATCCCAATCATCACCGTTGCACCGCTCCCGAGCCCTGCCGCAACGTCCGGCCGTCTATTTGAGCACTCCAAAAGGAAGCTGTTGCCTCGTCTCTCGCGGATCTACCTGTTGATAGCTCTGCCACCAAGACAGGCTTCCAGCCTCTCCACCAGAGATTCGTTGTCGAGGAGAAACGAGGTTACCGTCCCCCGGTCCTTTTGGGTGGCTCTCCACCTCCGATTGCGGCCTCGGAACGACATCTCCCGAGGGTCGCTCGCTGTACCCTGGCGCAGCTACGCAGTGGCTACTGCATGCTCCTTCGCCAGTACCAGCACCGGCTCGACCCATCCATACCCGACTGCTGTCCCGACTGCGGCGTCTCGCCGCATGACTGCCATCATATGTTCGCCTGCAGTTCTCGGCCAGGCACCCACCTCACTCCCGCGGACCTGTGGCTCAAGCCGGTCGAGGTCGCGGCTTTTCTCCGTCTCCCAACTACTCCCAGTTTAGATCCCTGCGGGGATATCTGATCCAACTATGGGCTACGACACACACACACTTTACAAAAAAGCTTACACAAATTTAGCTAGATGTAAATATCATTGTAGTTCGACCTTACAATAAACTCTAAGTGGGACTGACGTTGCCAGTCTATCCTCACTAAAGGACTGAATGTGAGTGCATCCAGTCTACTGTGGGTTTCGTGTAAAGTATAAGCAGTCGTTTTGGTTCCCCTTGTTTTTGCCTCTGGTACCAGAGACAGTTTCAAGGCCGTCGAAAAACTCAAGCATGAGACGGGGCTGATGCTGACTGCATTTTTTGAGTTTTTGAAATATTTCTTACACCTTCTGGTTGCGTCTGCAGTTATCTTCTTTTTTCATTTAACACCCCTGCAGCCCTCCAAAAGGAGCGGAAATCTACGTTTTCAATTTCGGCAAGGGAAAGATTACCTACGAACAGGACGAACCAGGTAAGTGATTGGCTCTTGACACATTTTTTAGCACTGGGTCCTACCGCCCACCTGCGAACCATTAAGTTATGTCGGCCATGCATTCTCTTTAGACCTATCTTGTAATGAATTTATTCGCACCCTTATATGATTAATCCCCTCAACAGCCTCGCCTTATTTCAAGCCACCTGCTGGCAATTTTTTTATTGGCGTAAAACGTGCGCCTTCATAATTATAAAATCCTAAAGCTACCTAGTGTTATGTCCGAGAGCCCCAACACCCGGCCTCCAAATGTTTGGCGTTTGATGTTTTTGGCTTTTATGAACCCAGCATACTACATCTTTTTGATAACTGGTTCATTGAAATTTCTGTACTGAAACGTATGTCCGTAGTTGTTTTGTTTGCACTCAGTTGAAGAGAACTTCACTCTGCTTTCCGTAATATTTCCAGTCCCTGGATATTTAACTGAGGTGATTCCATTCAAACCAATACGAAAATATTACGTATCCACTTATCGTCGCCTGCCTTTACTTCTGACCACAGATTGGGGCCTGATAAGAAATTCAGGCAATCTCAGTTTCGACGAAGGCGGTCAAAACTCTCGCGACGTACCTAAATGGGACATGTCTGTCAACGTGAGCAAGGACTTCCTGTTGGCCTACGGACCCTGGGCTGATAGGCAGAGGTAATCACCCTTCTTTTCATTTCATCCTACGGTTGGAGTTGGCCTCAAATTTCTAATAAGCATTTGACATTGAGGCAGATGATCCCAACAGGATGCATGATCAAATAGGCTGGCTTTGAGAGTTAGCGAGAAGGAAATATGCTTTATCAGCCAAAACCCACCGCTAATTGTCGTCTAACGATAACCTTTCATGCACTTGATATGATCGTGGACTCCGTCTTCCCGAGGCTTTCCAAGGTCGATTAGTTGGCATAGTAGGCACACACACACCCCTCTATCGTAGCTGTGAGTCATTCAGTGCGTTTATATGTTGTTTATAGTAGAATGGCCTCCGTGGAGGGTCTCCTGAGAAATAAATAGCTCTCGTGTCTTCAACGCCCTTGATTTTGTGTTGGCGTTAGTCCATGGCGTAAAAGAGGAGAGATGGGGCTGTTCAGGTGTCTCTCCCTCTCTCATTGTCATCCCTATGCCCAAGACAGCAGTAGGAGCGATGGACATACTGACCTACAGACCTGGTAGGAAACTGTGTGTCTACTGAATTTCTCCACAAGTCAGTGGAGCCTTGCCTATCGCGTTAGTTGTACGATTTACAATAAAAGTTTCCGACGTTTTCTGTAGTTTTTACGAATTAGGAACCATTATTGTTTGGTTACGTGGAACTTAATGTATGTTAACAACGGATAAATTCTTATTTTATATCCTCGAGTTTTCATTCCATCTTCTGGATTGCTCGTTAGGATCTCGATCCCACCTTTTCTATCCCTTTGAACCGCTCGTCGCACAGATGAGACAACTTCATCTGGCCCACATAGTTTATTTAAAACCCATCCAACTCCATATGCCATTTGTCGTTGGAACGCTTGCAGGGTTCATTACAGCTTCTTTCTTTTCGATGCTTTATCTGCCGGAATAGATTAGAATTGCTTCTGCGTTTAGGAATGACCGTAACTTTAGCATGAGTTGGTCATTTGGAGCGAAATTCGCACAGTACGTACCTCTGTCTCCCTAAACCCCGCATATTCCCCTGGTAAGGCAGAATTAAAACGACTGGGTTTGAACAGAAGGGTAGTATTCGTCATGCCCATTCGTCATGTCATTCGTTCGCCCTCTTTTTCTCGTGCCACAAACTTGCTTGCTCTTTCGCCGATAGATCTAGATAGATCTAGATAGATCCGAATATCGTATCGGTCGGCGTTTGTGTAAGGCAGGACCAAGAAGGAAGCGTTGTAACACCTACCTGCAGAGCAAAGAACGTCGCTATGTCGCCAATTAGGAGCTGTCCACTCGAGGACTTTTAGCTCGCCGTACTGTTTCAAAGTTGTCCTTTTTTTCTAGTGAGGAAAGATGGTAAGAGATCAACTCACAACCTCTCTTTCTATCTTTCCTCTACTATGTAGTGATGACTGGGTAATGTGATGAAAGCTCACGTTTTCGGGCGCCACACTCTAGTGTTTGAGTCTCCGCTGAGATCTGACGCGATTGCGTTAAACGTGATCCTGCCCAATCGTTCACTCACCCGAGCACGTGGACAGGACTTCCACCTCCCCATTTCAGGCGGAATATGGGAGGGAGCGTCCCGAACCTTTTCTAAAATGCGTGCCCCTTGCCTCTAATGCATCCTGACAACCTTTACTCCCCTTTTTTTCAGGGAAATTATCTGGAAGTTTTTTTTTCCGGCCTCCTATCGTCCCGTGGAGGTTCCTAGAGCTGACGAACTGAATCCTCACCGAGCCAATGAGAGGTTTCTGCTCAAAGTCATCAGTCAAACTGACGTCCGCCTCGACCTCTGGTTCTTGGCCGACCGCGTAGCAAAGGTAAACCCCCGTTGTAGTCTCACTTTCCTCTGCCATCGTTTTATACATCCCGTATCCCACGCCTTATTACCACAAAGGAATGAGAGCCTCTGTCAAAACTAAGAAACTGAAGAAAATAAGGGATTCACTGAAAGGCGTATAGTTAAACATTTGCTAATTTCGTTACCCATATATGCAGTCTGCAGCGTCCTCTGCCTATCCTGTCTTATAAGGCATGCGGCCTGCCGTGCGCCGACTGTCGAGTAGATTGCTGACTGCGAGTGAGTCTTCTCCCTCTGATCTGCTGCAGTTCGTGGCAGTAACTATGGTACCCAACAGTCTCTGGCCGGACTCACGTTCGTCCGGTGGTGGTAGAGATCACGTGGTGCGATCTGGAAGACATTTCCCTTTGGCGTTTTGATCTCCAGCTTGGCTTTGTGGTCACCTTTTAACCCTTAATATTCTGTTTTGTTTTTCTTCTGATTCGTCTTAACACGAATTGAGGCGCATGACTGAACGCGTGCCTAGATTGCGCATACGCAAACATAAAATGGGTGTAAGAGGGAGTGCTAAGTGGCTGCCCGCACCTACGAATGGATCGTTAGTTTAACTAAACACCCACGAAGATAATAGCCTGCGCCAGAAGCAAGACAAGCCGAAAATCGGTTGAAGCCTGGGCCTCTGATGAGAGCTCATTCAATCGATTTATCGGCCTGGCAACTGCATACAGAGCCCTGCGCAGTCACCTTCGGACTGGCGTTTCATTGGCCCCTGCTCTCCCCCTATCCCTATAACTGTTGCTTGTTTATCTCTGACGAGGGACTTTAGCCAGATAAACAAAACCATAATTCCAGCGGACGGAGACCCTTCTTCTTTTATTATACAGTAGTATGTTTTTGCAGTCATTTTCAGTGTTCGGCAAGTCGAACTCCGTCTTTGAGCTGAACTTGCCCTGGACCAGCGGCCCCAATGGTTTCACCTCGAGTATGCATCTGTGTCTATCCCACGGTCGTCTCATCACTGATTGCCTCTGGCCGGAAGTCTTGCTGACCTCGGAGTTTAAGATGGATCTGCGGATACACTACCCCCTCGAGTGGAATGCACTGCAAACCTGGGACTTTGACATTGACGGAAAGGAGGCCAAATTCTGCTTCCTTTACAATCAGAAGAACTACTTCAAGGGTGCGTGCCTCAACATATACAGTAGTCGCCACAGGCCATGCAATTTCCATAACTTTATAAGTTTGATCATTACTCGAATACCAATGTGAATGCATTTAGGAAAATTTAGAAATAATAATGAACTGCATCAGGCATATCAGAACTATAGGAATTACTAAGTGTTTGTAAAGAAAAATAAAATTTTCTCGATAATCCCGTAATTTTTAAGACGTAAAAAAGAGCTATAAATCAGAACAATAAATGTAGATATTGTGTTAGATTCAAAACTTGAAACAACCACTTTCTATATATAGAAAGAACTTTTCTTAAGTCAAGATATTCTGTTAACTTTAGTCTTACTGGATCAGTATTTATTGAATGTCATCAACAAAAGTGTGTCATAATTTTCCTTGTTTTTACTGTCTTCATCGATAAATTTATAAATTCTGCATCTGTTCGACGTTTACAACAAAACCTTTTCAATAAGATAGATATAAAGAGCATTTACCGCAATAAAACGTTTTCCGACATTAGTTTTAATGAAGATGGCAACGTTTTTGATATACAGAAATGCTTCAAAACAGCAAAACACATTGTCGAGTGTAAATCTAGTCTGCACTGGAGTTGTAAAACTACTATTCCTAAGATTCATAAAAAACTTTCCATGAAAGGTTACCTCTTAGAAATTGCTTTGATTAGATATTCGACTGACCAACTTATGCGTATATTAACTTTTTCCAACGTATTGTCACAATAAAATTTGATACTTTTGAGAATTTATTTAAGTTCCCCGAAGATAAACGATTCAATTTGACTGGAGTTGAAAGAATTTCTTTTCTCTTTATGATGAATTACCTTCCGCATTAGTAGATTAATTCCACATTCAGTTATAAACTGGCGAATTAAAAAAATTGGCCACATACATTGCCATTTTTAACTGCTTATTATTCTTTCGTCTCTTCCGTTTCTAAATAAAGCAAAAGGGAACGCAAAGTATACAAAAAACTATATTTCTTCACGAATTATATCCAATAAGGGCTTCATTGTCTTAAATTAGCGAAAACATGTTAGACATTTGGTTTTTATTGAAGTGAATTCGAGGTTCATTGGTGCATTCAAACAAATACTCTTCTGTTATTGCATTTTGTGCAAAAAGACTTCACAGAATAGCTAAACATAATTTTTAAAATATAAACCGTCGATGTTGCTGCAAGCAAATTTGGTCCCTTTAACTTGGCTTCACTTTCATATGAACAATTTTGGATAAAATTATCCAGTTCTGGAAGGGATATTTTCTATACCTATTTTACTTATTTTGCAGTTCCTTCCTAGTATTATGAACATTAAAGTGTAGTTTGGTTCTCTCCTTCGTAATAGCATAGGAAATTCCTTCAATATGAGACTACTCCCAATTTCCCCAAAACTAATGGTCATTTCTCTTAATAAACCTAACTAAAATGACGATTTAACGAAGTAAAAGGTTTTCGCAGCATTCACTAAACTGAATGAATCAATATAGTGTTACCAAATATATTAAGTTGGTTTGGCAGATTTGCTTAATTTGAGTTGACCCAAGTGTGAAAAACTCTAGGCGTTTGGCGGGATTTGAACCCGCGCATCAGAGAAAGCCTTTGCCGGAGGCTAATGCTCTACCGCTAAGCTACAAACGCCCGCTTCACGCCATGAGTTTAATCACACTTGGATCGATATTACCCGCTCAACTTTTCGCTCTTATGGAATCCACCAATACGGGAGAAAGTTGACTGCCCAAGCAGGATTTCCTAAGCAATCATCTAGATGATTGCATGGTCATTGGCGACTACTGTACAAAGGCTTTCAAATCTCTTTATCTCTTCCTTGCGCCGTTTTTATGATAACATTTAGTGCAGGTTTATTGCCTCTCCCTTTGCTTTGCTCATAACTCACAAATTCACCCTGTAACTTAGTTGCCGCACTGACAATTTTTCGCTTTGTCCTATGCGAATAATATTAACATCGAGCATTTTAATGCGAGATTGTAGGGCCTTGCCTGCACTGATATTCCATATAATCAAAAATTATTTAGCCGGCCCGCCATCTCATTTTTACTTACTTGTACTTGTTACGGCTGTGATAATGACTGATCTAGGCGGCCTCAATTATGTCCCGTATGGTGCTTCTCCACGCGCGACGATCCGTATCAGTAGCAGACCTGTACAGTTCAAGCCATTCTCTTCGCCAGCGCCGGAGACCGAATACGAAGGTCCAAAAACCACTTCCATGTCCAGATGGACTGAGTCAAGCCAGGTTTTGAGCTGACCCCCTCTTCGACGTTTCCAGTTAGGCAACGGTTTTAAGTCGAGGGCAGTAGCACTGAGGTCGGCGACGAAGAACGTGTTCAAACCACCTGAGTCGCCTTTCTTGAATGGCCTGAGATATTTTCGTGATACGACCGCAGAGGGTACGGACCGTCTCATTCGAGATGAAGTTGCTATACTTAACTCGCAGGATGGTTCTCAGGCACCGGTGGTCAAAGACCTCCAGTCATCAGTGCGCACAGCCTAGCACTGTCTTGTGGTTACGAGATCCGAGCGGCTGTTAAGGATCCGCCTCTATTCAACACCTCCAAGAAACCTTGGCATGCTTTTTTTCCCTCACACCCTAGCCTTAACCCTACCTATTGTCTTCTTTTTGGGTGACCATTTGTTGCTGAGGTAGTGCAGACTTTGTCATGAGACCGGGATCAGGAAGAGGAGGAGGTGTGAGTGCGGTAGATGCAGTGCGGGCCAGCAATACTGGGGCGCACGATGGACCTCATCAGAACCGACGGTCACCGGACTGTCACTACGCACACCACCATTCCCATCAAAAACTCACTTCGGAATTATAATTAACAGATAGCCCAGCTACTGTACAAGCCATTTTACATAACACGGCAGCAACCGCTACCGATGCGAGATGTACGCTGCTGCGGTGCCTGGCTGTCCTCCACGATTGCAGAAAAAGGGTGGGTGTGTGAGCCTCGCTAATTGGGTGGCGATGTTTCGTCACTGCGGACTTGGCGGTCAGAGTAAAAACTCCTTATGCAGCCAACGTTAGCCTCTACGCTGTCTGTCCTGCCCACTTCACGATTAAACTTGGCGTCCAGAAAGCCCGCATATTCGGCTCCTTATTTGTGCATGATTTTGTCACGTATCGGTGCCTAACACGACTTTCACTAATCACCTTGTGCGCGCATACTGTAGAGGTTTTTGTCGCATTTTTTGGCCGACGGTCGCATACGAAGTAACTTGTTTAACTTAAAGTAAAACTCTTGCGCAAGTCACCGCGCACGGTAAACGCCGTCGAGACCGCCAGCCGAGCTGTCAATTTGTTCAACTACAAGGCCTCTGCCGCCAGGTGTGTTTGTCTGGCAACGGTCGAAAAGCACTGAACTATCTCGGACACGCTACTTGTGCTATCTGACATTATTCGATGCGCTTGGCTCTAAGATAGAGGCGATGGAATAAGATTAGGCCCGGCTTCCTTATTATGATAGAGTTGCGGTCACCATGCGGTTGTCGCGACATGCTCGTCCCTCTGTACCCCGGGGGCTCAATGCAGACCATTCACAGGCAGACGCTTATCGATTAATAGCCTCTGCAGCTGTCATCAGCCAGCCGTAGGCAGCCCCAAGTTTTCGAAATCCCTGAAATTCAAGCCCGCGAGCTTTCAGTTATAAGCCTAACCATTGTTGCGCCGCGGGCTCGTTGTCTTGCCTGTTTGTGATTGGGTGTAGTAACAGTAGTAGGGTAGCGCTTACCGATCGCATGGCGGGAAGTTCTCGTCTCGTAGTGTCTTGGACATCAATCTGGAACCTTACCAGCGCACGTTCAATGGCTCGTATCGTAGGCAGAACGGCTAGAATGACCATTTATGGCTTACGATCCTGCATTAGCCATCAATACCCAATCCCAGATATGGCCAGGATCTGCACTGGCTACAGCTCGCTATGTCACTGCCTGCGACGGCTCTGGTGAAGTTTGCAGCCTTTCAGGGGCGGGAAGAGGAGCCGAACCAGTCAGTGCGTCTTTTGTCTGGTTTACCTCCTCTACTGCCCATACGTAGCCTGTTCCTTTAGAATGCCGAAAACTCAATTGTCTTGGTGCCCGAGAACAGACATCCGCTTGAACGCATGCTCTCTATCTTTCACCTCTAGAATTCTTCGAGGACTGGTCATCTGGATCACGGCCTGATATTCTCTCCTTTGTGCCCTACATATACACCTTCCGCATCAACGCGCGGCCTCTTGAACTGCGGTTGCTGGCAAATGACTTCAATTGGGTCACGCCGACTCCCGAAAACGGTGCGTTTTTCGCCCCACCCTGTCTCCTCCCCCTCCCCCCGGATTGCAGGTTATTCTGTGTTATCCAGCTACCCCTTACCAAAAAAGAGTGCGTAGGACACATTACTTGGTATTCCCGTATAACGGTTAACTTTTGGCAAAATTACAGTCGGGGGTAGGATTAATGCTAAGGATCAGGGTTTAGACCCGGAATTTAGGCACTCCCCTAGAATTTAGCGCACAATCGCTTGTCACACGACGGAGTTACCTATTCGCATATCCAACCAAATATTCTTATATTTAACTACTCCGAAACGGTGTTCCGTTCATTCCCTAATTTGTGGGTCTTGTCGCCAGCCACACAATGTCGTCCTCTCTCTCTCGCTCTAGGATAAAAACAACACACCATTCATAACTGCTCTCTCTCGTCGACTTCGGTAAGCGAACCGTTTAGTGTTAGTCTCCTGGGACATGGGACGAAAGAGTGAGCTCAGCGGAGTAGAAGTCTCCCTCATTAGAATAAAAACCCTCCGTAGCTCAGTTGCTCCCTGGAAATTTGGTGATTCTCGTCGACTTCGACAAATAAACTATTTAATGCTAGTTTCTTGGCCCGCAGAGCTGGTTGACACCATCGCATTAGACAACAAATGACGACTTACTTTCGGGGAAGGGGGGGGGGAGGGAGGTGATGGTGAAGCATCTTGTTGCTATGAATGCAAATTCAGTCACAACACCTAATTACATTTCCGGTTTTCATGACTCCTTTCTCTCACCGAAAAATGGCAAAACTCGAAAGCGAGTTAGACTGCTTTTGGGCATTGTTTCTGATTTCCGTACACTTTATCTATTACGGCATCTTACATTTTTTTAAATGCCATTAACTGGTGGAACACTTCTACACTAAGACTGACATCCTGGTTGTGATGGCTCATTTGATTAACCTTCACAGTATTTCTAGCCTTCAGAATTTCTGCGTATGCAGTCAGAAATTGGCACACGCCGGTCTATTGGCTTTCCGAAACAAACGGGCTCTGTTTTTGGTGGCAGGGGTTATGATCAGGCGACCGACTATCAGACCGAGGTCGGCCAAGTTATAAGTACAGAGAGGCGGAACGATGAACAATGCGAGTAGATGGATACAGTCTGTGTTTGACTTATGCTGCCCCGTATTCAGCCAGTCAAAACCCTGACGACCACCTTGGACTGGAAACACAAATATCTGCGTGGATAGTCCACAGAATTGGTCTAGGCGAGGGATCATAAGCACTTAATCGTACTGAAATTCGTCAGTTTTTCGCTACCTGGCATCCCCTGTCGTTGCATATCAGGAAATAGTCTTCTTATGGTTGACGCACGTAATAAACAGACTGCTATCAGGTTAAAATCGGTCGAGTAACAAAACAGAGGGGATGAACGACAGCAAATCCGAGTAGATTGATCTGATCGCAGTTGGTAGTCCAGATTGCAAACGATAAGCCCATAAAAGTACTATATCAGTGTACCCGTTGCCTCCCTACCGCCGTCCTCACTGGTATCTAAATGTGTTACGCCTGGTTTAAGGGAGGATATTAACTGATACATGTAGTAGTATACAGACGGGACGAAGTACACTGTCAGCCCCTGCGTTCAACCTAATCTCCAGTCGTCTTTATTTACCCTTACTACCCCGCCTTGTGCACGCTAACCTTATTAGCTACGGCTCAGAGTGAATCAGACGCATAGCTTTGGCCTCATTCAGCTCGCGCGAACTTTGACTCAACGTTCGAGTTATTGGTCCGCTGCGCATGCCCACACGAGCGCTGGCGGTGTTAATTGGGTCTGCATAATGGGCCACCGAATGTTGACCTCTGCGCCAGCCCCCTGTCCACTGGCGGCGGTCGTCGCCTACACGTGTCACGCCTGAAGCCTGTTTGGGTGCGATTACTAGAGTTCACCCACGGGTTCTGAGCCCAGACGTGAAATTTTGAAGATTTTCGTCGTGTTGGTGGTGGTGGAGTTGCATATCGCATCTTGGTTGCATATAAGCCACTGGTCAACTGATGTGAATGAAACGAGAGGTAGATCCCAAATGAATGAGAAAGTTCGCGTTCCAGGTATCTGTTTGAATAAGGAAGGCGACGAGTCGTGCACTGGACTCGACTCGTCTCCTTCCTTATCCGAGATGTAGATCACTGTGCAAAAAAGGTGTCAGAGGCACTGTTCATTTCGAGCCCGTTTATCCCCTGTGTTCTGGCCATTCAGGCCAGGTTGCAGGCCCTACAGCGACTAAATAAACTGATGAGAGGTAGTGTTTTCATCTCAATCACGCGCACCTGACGGCTTGCTCTCAGTCGCGGGAATATTTGATGTATCAGAAGAAATAAGAGCGCTCACTGGGAAACGTTTATTACAAGCCTGAAGTTTTGGGTAGTTGTCTCGTCTACCCATCTTCAGATAGGATAGTCTGGCTCACGGTCCTCGTCTTTTTGCCGTCCTTTCTTGCGTGTGCCTGTTCTACCAACCATGTTTGAGCCACTGTGTGTGTCTCTCGCCGCGTCTTCCGTCTCCTCGTCTGTCTGTCGCCGTGTCGCTTATTTTGGTGTCGGCCCCTTGTGCGTTCGTTCCGTGAAATCTTGTGACATAATGACTGGTGCTCAGAATAAGCATGTTGGCCGCAGCGTTGGCTGACCGCGTGGTAATGCAGCTTGCGCTGGTGTCAGGCCCCTGTGTGTTCGTCCCGTTGCCTCCCGTGGTGTCTTGAGTGGTTTCCGGCATGCACACGTTAATATAGATTGCATGACGTAGGCTCCGACTATGAGCTACGCTGGATCAAAACATAGGTAAAAGTGTGTCATAACACGCGTTAATGAAGCCACGTGTGATCCGCGTAGACCGAGGACTACTGCCGCACACGGAGATGAAAACGTCGTTCTACACCAGTCACTGCGCCCAATTTCAGCGCGGGAACCACAGCAGACGCGTCTACGTCGTGTTCCCACCCGCCCTCACGGCGACCAAGGTCTGTTACACCAAACCTCCCTACGGTGGATCTATCTCTCCTCCTCTCCATCTGTGTTTTGACGACAGAGCAGCCCCTCCCGGCCATGCTGCTCCTCCTCCTCCTCGCCGCCGGGATTGAGGCTCAGCCGGCGGGGCTCCGGATCCAACATGGGCTACTAGCCAGCCAGCCCAATTTCAGCGCCATATGGCTGTCAGGCTCGGAAAGTTGACTGATGCACTGAAAAAGGATGACAGAGTGAAGTTGGCGCCGGGACTCCATCCCCACGACACTTCGGCTCATCTCCCCTCCCGATAAGGAATCTAAATTGCTTGAATTCATCACAACACGCTAAAGGTCGTGCCTTGAAAGGCTGTCAACTGATAAAGTAACTCTGTCCACTAGAGACGGTAATTCTAATCCAATGACTCCTTTTGCATGTGGCCTCTATGCAGCTGCTGCGTAGGTAAGATGTGCGCCGCCATGTGTGAACGTCCGGTTTATTCTGTGGCGATTGACAGTTTGATCTTCGAGTTCGACGATGTCCATTGTATGCTCCACCACAAGGTGGTACAGGGACGGTGACTTGCACATGAATTAGTTTTACGTGGTAGTGGACTTGCACAGCGTCTACCGCACTCTCTCTTCCTTCACCTACCTGTGCCCGGTACTCAAGACAGAGTCAAGAAAACCGAAGGCAGGATTGGGGAGGGACAGGTGGCTGGCGCAGCCGAAGCCGCCCTTACGTGTGCCGCCACACCTGGCTGGGATCCCAGCTGTAGAGGAGCGCCATAAAGGTCACGCTAGGAAAGAGCCATTGCAGCCTGACTCTCACCGTTCGCCAGTCAGCCACTCTATACAACACACCACACACTCAGCTGACTGCGCAGTCCGAGTTTTCCGTCAATTGGCAGCCTTGTAAGCCACAGATTTTAACACACCCCTGATAGCGTCAGGCGTATTAGCTTTTTTATGGTGAGGAAAGGCGCTGAGCCGTCGACCTCACTCTCTGCACTACCGCCAGCTTCAAGCCAACCTCTGAATCGGTGGGTTGTCTGATGCGGGATGGCTGCAGTGGCTGACAGATCCGACGAACCCGTCTGCGCCCGCCACAACAGGGCCTGGCCATATTGACACACTGCCCAGGATCTACACAACCAGGTGGCCAGGTATTCTGTGGCATGCATAGACGGATTGTTTAGCGTTGTCTGTGTCATTGGACTTGGTTCTGGCCTTGACTTGCCATCGGACTCAGGTTGTGAGGAAGGAAAGAGGGTGCATTAGATGCCGTGCAAATCACCATCACACGTCCACCGTACTGTAGGCACACAATGCGAATCCTTGTTTACGGTGGTCCAACTGGAAGTTGTCGGTTTCGAAGGGACTAACATGAGAAGGCTATCGGTTGCCCGTTGCCGGAACTTACTTCCAGCGGATGCAGCTGATGTACTTTGAACTGTACTTACTTGTTGCGGCTGTGATCATGACTGATCTAGCCGGTGCTTCTCCACGCGCGATGATCCGTAGTAGCAGCAGACCTGGACAGTTCGAGCCATTCTCTTTGCCAGCGCCGGAGAGCGAATACCGAAGGTCCAAGAACCAATTCCATATCCTGACAGTCTGAGTCAAGCTTGGTTTTGAGCTGGCCCCCGCTTTGACGCTTCTAACGGTTTCGGGTCGAGGGCAGTAACACTAAGCTCGTGCAGTGACGTAGGAGAACGTGTCCAAACCACATCAGTTGTCTTTCTTGGATTGCCTGGGAAATCCTTGCGATGCTGTCGCAGCGAGTGTGGACTATCTCATTTGACACAGTCGATGCATTTCACTCGAAGGATGGTCATCAAGCAGTAATGATCAAAGACTTCTAGTTTCTGTTCATCTTCCACGCGTGAATAACACAGCATTCGCATTCATATAGAATAACAAACCGTACAGACGCACGATACACGCGGATATTTGTGGAGATAGAAATCTTGCGTCGAGTCTATAAACATTTTAAACTGCTTAACAACCCACAGTGTCCTTATGCCGGTGTAAACCTGTCATCTTGCCAGATGACTTGAGTTTAAATCCCACCCTGACACCATCGCCTTTTTTGGTTAGTTAGACCGCATTATTGGCTGGGCACCTTTTTCGAACGGAAAACTTCTCACCGGATTATCCGATGTTAAGTTGGAATGCTGCTAGTGTAGCGGCAGCACAAATCGCGGGTGCATTAACTCCGGTTTCCAGCTTTGTGGATCGACACCCACCATTACAAATAGCCAGCCGAACGTTCCACTTTAAGGTGTTTTAGTAAATTGCTGCCCTTTTCATTTCCCGTGCCTCCTTTTACTAATCTATGCCTCCTATGTTTTTTAGCCTTCATCGCCTTCTGCCTGAAGAAGTTTGCCTTGACATTTACCCTGCCATTCTCCGAATTCCTTCCTACCACCGTACCCGTGGAGTTCAGCATCAAGGTATTCTGAACCTGCCATTTGGTTTTGGGTTTCCCGTCTACTGCTGACAGTTTAGAGGAAGCTGTTTTATTCCCTGTAGAAAGGGGGATGGTAGCTTATATCACATTTTACACCCATTTATATCCTGGTCGTCGGTAACTTTTGATTCCTAATTTATTATCAACCAACGCGCCTCAGTTCTTCCTTGCATTTTAAACCAACAGGCTGCAACCGCCTCCTGTTGTCTTTCCCTGCCCGAAACAAGTACAATGCTCTACGTTATAAAGGAGTTGCATAGCAATCTCAAACTCGTTGACTGCAAATGTCGGCCCCAGCAGCAGAATCCCTTCAAGATCATCGAAGAGGTCCTGGAGCCCGGGAAGGACGGACTGCCAGGGTAAGACGTAAACCAGCCTCGCTGCCATTTCTCTTGCACTGTTATCGGACACCGGCTTTAGTGCTCCTTGATGGCTTGTTGTCATGACTTGCAGCCACGAAACCGAATGATCGTAGCTGCTGTCTCATCCGTCAGCACAGCAACCACATCTTCATTCTATGGATCGTTAACCGACCACTAGCCGATCTGATTGCCTAGAAAACAAGACGTTTTTGTCTGGGTCCGTGCACAATCTGAACTATTTGCAGGAAAGAAGAAGTCTGTTTTTTGAAATTCTTATGAGCTTTTGAGCTCGTACAAGAGTCCACTGATAGGGATAAACGCAGCGGCAAAACAAACAACAGTTATAGAGGTAGGGACCCATTAAAAACCAGTCACACTCCTCTGGAAATGACTGTGTAGAGCTCTGTGTGCCGGCGCCAGGTCGATACAGTAGTCGCCGGCTATTAAGCCCACCTCGGGCCCAGACCGAATCGGGCTTAATGAGCGGCGGGCTTATTAACCGTGGGCTTAATAGCCGGCGACTACTGTATATCGATTGGCTGAGTTCGCATTAGGAGCCCCGGTTTCAATCGATTCGTGGTTTGTCTTGTTTCTGGCGTAGCCAGCTTCATTTGAGGCTGTGAAGCTAGTTTCGTAGGTGTGGGCAGCCACTTGCGACAATCCCTCACCGTCACAGAGCCAATTTATCGTCGTGGGTTCGCGATCCGAGCGGGCCTTAACTCTGACCTGTCTAGTTACAAGGACATTTTAAGAACAAGATAGATGCGATACACGAAATTCGACTTGTCTCAAGACCTCAATCTACCCTTGATTTTTGATAACCCTGCTGCACATGGTAGCTCTGGGCCGGTGTGTAACCCCTACACCTAGTTTCGCAGTAATTCGCTCGGTTGCCTCTGGCACCTTGATATATGACAGAGCATGCCATGCCATACGTGCTTTTTTGGTTGGGTCATCCATGTGCGAACACCTGGGCATGAGTTTATGAGCGCCGTCAACCGTTTCGCATAAATTTGGCGCGGGGCTATCGAGCCTTACACAATTTCCCTTCCGAGTTCTGCAATAAACCTGGGTTGTTTTGAATGGTGTTCTCACACAACTTCGTTTATGAGCCAACAAATAGTTGCTGTAAAATTTAGAAACCATGTGGTATTAGTCACCTTCCTCTAGACTGTTTTTTTCTAATTTAATTCTGAAGTTCGTCCTAAGCGTACACTAAGGAAGGGTTACTACTGCTGCTGCTGCTGCTGCTGCTGCTTTTTCTCTTTTTTCCCTCGTTAATTGCATATCTAAGAAAATTGAATGTAAGCACTTATGTTCCCCACGCCGATAAAACACCTGTAGTCAACGTAACGACATCTACTGTGTGAAGGGACTGTAACAGATCCTGGACGACCGGTTCTGCCACTAGACCGGAGATCGGAAAGCCCTTTGCAGTCCCTTTGCTCTGCTCACATGCTTCTCCGGCAAAGGCGAAGGAAACCTTTTTGTCGACTTCATTCCTGACGATGAGCTCCTGTACAAGTTAGAAAGCTCAAATGAATAAAGACCTGGTTCCGACAATCGACGAACAGCCGTCTCTTTTCCTGCTTATAAATACACCTCGAATGCAACCGTTCGCCTCATTTCGCCATCCATTCGCCTCTAGCCTGTTTGTCTTCTTATTCTTCTTCGTTTTATCTAGACACAAGCGATATTGGATCGAATGTTGGCGGGCGCCTCTTGCCACTGTGCGTATAGTCTACACGTATCATCCAATCCCCTGGGTCCCAAACTTTTGGCGATTTTTGCCAGAGGACTGGGATCTGCGTGATGCCGGTGGACCCGATTCGCACCCCTCCTCATCCTCCCCGTCCTCCACCTTGGGAAGGGTCCGCGTGGATAGCGACTTGACGCGTCACACCCGAACCCCTTCACTTCCCCGCACCGTATGCCCACCTTTTGGCCAATTTAGTCATACATTTGACGTTTTTACGACTAAAACGACGACGACAACCGCAGTAAATACCCTCTCGTCTTTGTCGTTTAGGTGCATGACCCCGTGGAGGTAGCGCTGGGCGGACTACGTCCGGAAGGCTCGCGCGCACACGGGCCGACCGAATCGGCGCTTATTTTGGCCGACTTCAATCCCGGCTACCTCAGCCCGGACATTGTGGATGTGCATCTCTCCGTGCCAAGTTCGCAGCTCGTCTTCTACGGAGCTTTGCTCCGCCAGTTCATTCATGTCAAGGCAAGCTTCTTTTTCCCCCATCTAGTCACTAACCTCTAAGGTCTGGCATACACCGCTTTATCGATTATCCGATAACGTTTACACCCTCTGCCTCAACCGTAGTAGCTGATAGTTAGTCTGTTTAGACAATTCCGTTTCCATCGCTAGGCCCAATCTCTTAAAGTGTGATTGGCTTGGAAACGCGACGTAAATCAAGTAAAAGTATTCAGGCGCCTGCAGTCCGTCATCAGACGCTTCCCGCGCGCCGTCCCTTAGCACAAATTATGTTTCGCCACATCGTGACCAGTTTTAGGAGCCACTAGGCTGCCTTTTCCTTGTATTCTGAAGTGCACCGTATTTATTAGAAATAAGCACGCGGTCACCTCTCTTGTCATCTCGCAGATTTTGCCTTACTCCGGGTCTTTGTGACGGCGTTATTCCAGAGGGATTCAGCCTGTTCCACATTGTCGTCTTCTATTGCGTTCGGTCGGTCGGTCGGTGGCTGGCTAGCTGGCTGGCTCGTGTTCATTTTTTAGCCAGTTTTAGTACTCAGTCAAACAAATGTTAGATCACAGGAATCGCCATGTGGCCAGGGTCTGAATATGCTTCGTTTGCTTGTATCCTGGGTGTTAATCGCACAAAAGTCAGCGTCGATGACGGCGTACTTCCATCGATATGGTGACCCAAGCGCTATCAGCTTCCAGTTGACTGTGTAGATATTTGCGGGATCCGCAATCGAAGTAAACAGACAGCAAAACAACTAATCGAACACTTACGACGAGGAAGGAGAGAAAATGCTGTAAGAAGTTTCATCTTCCGTGGTTTTTGCACTTTTTGCTGATCAAAAGCCGATTCCATGGGGTGTTTGACGAAGACCAGCAGAGTCCGAGCACTTGGTTTATGTGTTCTTTTTTGGCATCCTTTCCTTTCGGCTAAATATTTTCCCAGTATGAGTTACGTGGGCTAGCCCCGGCTCAGCTGATGCCTTCGTTTGCTAAATCGGGGCTGGTTGTGTTTTTAGAAGGATCTATTTTTAGGGACAATTTTTGTTTTCACGCCCGGTTTCATATCTGCGAAGGCTCGCTTGTAGAGAAACTTGGTTCAATGCGTAGCCTGACACCTTTAGTGAAAAAAAGCATTCCTAACGGACGAGGAACAGTGGATGAACTGGCCTAGCCCCCGTTTCTGATTAATTCAAATGCCACAACTGCATTCAGCAGGACTGATTTCAGGGAGTCCGATGTATGGCCACGAGTGTTTCCGCAAAAATCTGGAAATCTATTGCGTTAATCTGTTAACTTAGAAAGTCAGTTTATAAGGCAAAACATGTTTTTTCGGCAATCATTCGTCAGGCCTTTGACTTTACAAAACAATGAACATTTGAACGTGTACAAAAATCAATAATTGTCTTAGATGGGCGCCTATTGGCTACTGCGGAATTTGCCAGTCTGCTCAATTGGTCAGCGTGTTGGGTGAGCGACTGCCACTCATGGCTGGGGGCGATGTGCTATCGTCACCTGGTGTCGGCGTCGTCCATGGACAGGGCTTGTGTTAGAGTTTTCTGACTGCGGAGTACTGGATTCATTAGGCGTATGGCCACTGCTTCCGCCGTTGCCAGCACCCGCTGGCGTAGGCCTTTGGAGAAGTTGGTTGGTGTCCAGTAGACAGCCTGAAAGGCTTCCCTAGTATCGACTTGTCCAACAGGCTCGGACACTGATACTGTGCGTTTTTTAAACTTTGGTTTTTGTGCCTGACTACTAGGTGACCAAAGATTTCGTGGAGGTTTTAAATGGAGTGTTTGTGTTGACAAACTGCTTCAAGGCAACGAATTGACAGGACTGTTACCACTAGTACCTCGTAATGCTCAATGCATCGCCCTTTAAATCCGTTTAGACATCCGTCATAAAGACCAGGTGAACTCATCGTAGGCAGCCAATTTGTACTTGTTTTATCAGCGCTCAGCCTTGCGGTGTGGCCCATAATAAGCGTATCAAGAACACAACGAGTGCAAACGCACACGTGCACACAATCGCGAACCTTGATTGCCAGTTGTCTGCACATCCTCTGAGCTTTGCAACGCCATATTGACCAGACTCGAGGCCGTTGGTCAGTGTTCTGCCCCTGGATACTGCGTGGGCCATGACCCGTGAACACGCCTCGGAAGTACTACCTTAAATTACACAAAGTTAGGCCTAGCGTTATTGGACATAAATATGAGCCGCGCATTCCAGTGACGAATGCGTGACTGTGCCTAGTACAACAAACCCAATCGACGCATTTACGCTTAAACTGGCTGGCACTGCATCGCCGTATGCCCTTCTGTTTTTTGTGTGTCGATTTTGGGAACTTGCATATTCGTAAGGGGTTTGTTTTTTTACAGAACTCTCTGTCCTCAATTCGGCCTTTGGCTGTCTATCGTACCCGTAAGGTAGCGGTGTAAGCGACCGGTTGATGCACGATCGCATTCTCATTGTGCCGTATTCGGCCTGTGGCATTGAACTCACGCAACTCACCAGTTAACCTCTGCCACCTACTTATTTCGTCTTCAGCCTGCACTAACGACTGCCTTCCGTCAAATGACAGACCCTTTCAGCTGTTGTCCTAGCATACTCCTTCAATTGTTTGTGTCCTATTCTGCAGCCTCCTCTCTCTATCCGTGCTCCCAAGATGCCATACTGGATTGAGTCAAGGGCCAGTCTCCCTACCGTCACATTACCTAACGTGGCTCTTTCACGGAGTGCTTGTGTGTGTGTGTGTTAGTGGATGAAATACGCTCTTAATAAGTAGATTCTCCATTTTCCAGCGCGTAGTTGTCTCCTCAGATTGTCTTGGATTATGCTGTGTCTGTTTTCCCATTGACAGAGCCTTCAGACAGTACTATGCTTTGTTGTTTCCGCCGTTCGCATTTTTGGGGCCCTCTATCCCCCGCCCAACTGCTTAAGGTTTTTTGTGGTCAAACATTTAATTCCTCGCTAATGAGCGTAAATTAATATGTAATTGCAGCCGAAGTGATCAAAAAATATTAAATTCAATAAGATTACGTTTGTTTTAATGTTGCTCAAATAAAATGAAATTCGATCAACATAAACTTCTGTTGCGCAGGATACGAATGTTAATCGAGGAAAAAATTGGAGCTTATGTAGGCGGAATTTAACGAAAATGGGAATTGGTCCGCCTATTGGTAGAATTTAACGAAACAATTTCAAGTCAGGCTACCGAACATTTAAAAGTAGTTTTTTATTATGTGTCAATTTTGCCCACTCTATTTCCGAGGCGCCAATCCGTCACTGCATTGTCAACTCTCCGAAAGTGCAGCCTTACAGCATCTCGGCCTTCCGCCAGGTGTCCAAATCGGTGCTCAAAAGTACGCTTTACAAAGGTCATTTATTTTGTGTTCATTCCCAACTTGTCGCCGCATGGCTTCCTAGACGAAACAGCAGTTGTGGTGGCGGAGGAGGAGGAGGAGGAGTCTGGGTAAAAGGAAAGCACCTGCAGACTGTTGCCTCATGGTTACAATCAGACCTTACTGCATCTTTGTCCGTCACACACAATGCGAACATAGATACCAGTAACCGAGCGGTCTAGTCCGTGATTTCGATGTCGGGAGATCGAATCTTAGATCTGATGAGCAAAAAACAGCTTGGAGGTTCAAAAATGATGCGTATTCAATGGCGGACTGATCCAAAAGAAAAGGGCGTTTACTGGTCTTGCCCTTCGGGATTCCCATCATCAGAGGCAGTTGCCGAAAGGTGCACTGGGCGAAAATTGTCTCCGGTGATGTGTTTGAAAGAGAAACCCCGAAACGTCAGGCCAATAAATTTCGCGTACCAGCGAGCGCATCCTCTTCTGATCTGCTTCCTGAAACTCACCTGTCGGTTTCTATCAAACGAACTAGCTGTTTTAGGACATTTTACCGTCAAGACAGGGGCTTCCAGGAAGGCCTTTTCTGGCTTATTAGCAGTCGACAGCTGGAGATAACCAACTGCAGTGTAGCAGCGGAAATTGCCACCCGCTCTAGTTTCGAACCCACGACCCTGTTTGTTAGAGACCAATGCCCTAACCACCAAGCACTTGAGTGTGGTGGCAATTTCCTCTGCTACACTGGAGTTGGGTATTTCCAGCTGGCGGCTAATAAGCCAGAAAAGGCCTTCCTAGAAGCCCCCTGTCTTCATAGAAAAAATGTTCTTAAATAACAAAATTTTACTGAAACATTACAATCTGCCATGTAGCAACGTTCATGGGATCTGGAACACACACGGACATCAAAAACCAGGGCGGATGTGCCCTGTAACTGATCGGTGTACGCATATCTACTAAATAACTAGCTGTCTTTACCTTCTTTATGCATTATAAATATAAATGAGGGTAAGGTAAGCTGGAATGACCACTTTGGCTTCTTTTACATCATCAACCAAACATCTTTACTTCAACGTGAAGCGGGGACCACCTGAGGTGGAAGCCATACTCCGATAAAGAATATTCAATTCTCCCACCTTATTATCGACACTGTCCCTTTGTGACTATAATCAAGGAGATCTAGATTTGAGGACTCCCGCCTGACTGCATCCTATGGATTTAAATAGAAATCGTTGTTGCCTGAACCAGCGGCCACCCGGTCTATTGCGGTTCTAAATTTGCTGTGGCACTCGAAAAAACCACTGTTCTATTTGGAAATTTTCAACTGTTGCCGAGGAAGAGGAGGAAGATGTGGGCTGGAATGGCCGTGTTTGCCTTCTTTTACACTATCAGCCAACCAGCAACACTCCAACGTGAGGTGGAACTACGTTCCGAAACCGATCATTTGCGTATTCCTTCTCGTTATCGGTACCGCCTCCACATTATCCGTTGCTTATCCATGCTCACAAATCCTAGACCTGTGGACGCAGCGCTTCCGCCTGAGTTTAAGTAGAAAGCACTCTTGCCTGAATCAGCGCCCACCTGGTCAATTGAGATTCTAATGTTGCTGTGGCACTCGAAACAACCACTGTTCTATTTGGAAATTTTTCAACTGTTGCCTGTCCTGCCTTTTAGGAGGTCTACTTCGGCTGTTATCAGACTCCGGCCACTTCGGCCGACTTAACAGGGGCCGGTGTTCCAGCGAAGGGAGACGCAGGAGATGCGACTAATGCGTCGCCTTCCACACGGCGGCGTTGCAGTTCTGAGACGGTGGTTGATCCTCGTGAGTGTCGGCCCTTCTCTGTTCGCGTCACTCTGGCTATTCATAACCTGCAGGCGCATTTGCCAATGGTAAGCCCCCAGTTACTTCTTGTGTTTTTGCTTTATCAATCGCTCTTTCTTCTTTCAGTTCAATTCAGTTTATTTGAGGGAACTGTAGGTGTGCACCCTTGAACTCCCTATTTGTTTACATGCATGTTGTGATGTCAAATGACACGAGTCAGTGAAGTCAGTCAGTGAAGAGCACAGCGTGAAAAAACTCTTTGGCATTTTTTACAAGAAAAAAATGTCGTTTATAAGAGGGCAGTGCGTTAGGTCGAAACGGACAGGGGATCGCACAGGTCACGGAGTTCGTCACCAAAGTGTGGAAGTTGCGACCAGATACTCCCTTGTTGATTGTACAGTCCACCAACAAAACGACGAAAGTCGACAGTCCATTGGCTGAACTCAGCCGCAACGTTCGACCGTCTATTAGAGTTCTCCACAAGGAAGCTGTCACATCGTCTCTCTTGGATCTACCCGTTAATGGCTCTGCCATCAGGACAGGCTTCTAGCGTCTTCATCAGAGAGCCGTTGTCGAGGAAAAATTAAGTTACCATCCCCCGGTCCTTTTGGGCGGCTATCCACCTGCGATTGCGGCCTCGGGACAACAACTCCAGAGG
Organism: Ligula intestinalis; assembly: GCA_036362985.1. NCBI lineage: Eukaryota > Metazoa > Platyhelminthes > Cestoda > Diphyllobothriidea > Diphyllobothriidae > Ligula > Ligula intestinalis. The sequence continues at coordinate 48,903,341 of JAYGXS010000004.1, read as the reverse complement.
GTCACTCGCTGTACTTTGGCTCAACTACGCAGTTGCTCCTCGATGCTTCTTTGCCAGTACCAATACCGGCTCAACGCGTCCAGCACTCTCGACTGCAGCGTTTCTTCGCATGACTGTCAGCATCTTTTCGCCTGCAGTTCTCGGCCAGGCACCCAACTCACCCATGCGAACCTTTGGCTCAAGCCGGTCGAGGTCTCGGCTTTTCTCCGTCTCCCAACTACTATAACCAGTTTGGACTCCGGCGGGAATTCTTGATCCGACAAGGGCTATGACACAGTCTATTGGAGGTCGAAACGAGGCAGAACGTTTAGGGGCCGAGTAGACTATGGTCCCAAGGTGCGGTAGATGTGATCGCTGACGTGAACTTTGCAGTCCGTGTAAGACCAAATAGGGAGGACTGCGAAAACCTTCGCCTGAGCCAAGCTTGTTTTTCGCGACCTAGGTGTGTGTGTGTCGAAGCCCATAGTTGGATCAGGAATCCCCGCCGGAATCCAAACTGGGAGTAGTTGGGAGACGGAGAAAAGCCGCGACCTCGACCGGCTTGAGCCACTGGTCCGTGGGAGTGAGGAGGGTGCCTGGCCGAGAACTGCAGGCGAACAGATGACGGCAGTCATGCGGCGAGACGCCGCAGTCGGGACAGCAGTCGGGTATGGATGGGTCGAGCCGGTGCTGGTACTGCCGAAGGAGCATACAGTAGCCACTGCGTAGCTGCGCCAGAGTACAGCGAGTAACCCTCGGGAGATGTCGTTCCGAGGCCGCGATCGGAGGCGGATAGCCACCCAAAAGGACCGGGGGACGGTAACCTCGTTTCTCCTCGACAACGACTCTCTGGTGGAGACGCTGGAAGCCTGTCTTGGTGGCAGAGCTATCAACAGGTAGATCCGCGAGAGACGAGGCAACAGCTTCCTTGTGGAGTGCTCGAATAGACGGCCGGACGTTGCGGCAGGGCTCGGGAGCGGTGCAACGGTGATGATTGGGATGGCCGGGTTGCGAACAACTCCACCAGAACTGCTGGCTAAGGAGAGTGTTGTGATTGGCGACCGGTAGAACAGAAGCCTCCGCATGAAGATGATCTATAGGCGACATTTTATAGCAACCCGTGATCGTGCGGAGGGCAGCGTTTTGGGCTGACTGGAGGCGGCGGAGGCTGGAAGAGCTCATCGTAGGAGACCAGATTGATGCCGCATAAGTGAGGTGCGGCTTGGCCAGCGCCTTGAAAGCAGTCGACAGAGTCTCTTTCGCGCAGCCCCAGGATGTGCCTGCTAGAGCCTTGAGGACCTTGGTGCAGCGGCTTACTTTGCTTGCGGTCTCCCTGGCATGGTCTGCGAACGTGAAGAGCGGATCAAAACGCACACCAAGGAGTTTGGGCTTGCGGACGAGCGGTAAGGACGCCCCATTGACGGTGATGACCGGGTGACGATTGAACTCCTTCGGATCAAGCGTAAAGACAGTTACGGACGACTTGGCTGCCGAGATCGTCATTCCGCGCTGGGTGAGGAAGTTTTCGACAACAGGCATGAACTCCGTGAGGAGCTGTGCAGCCTGATCGATGTCATGGTGCCGGCAGGAGAACGTAATATCGTCCGCATAGGATATCACTTGCACAGGTGCCCGGGGGAGTGGGAGCTCTCGCATGTAGATGTTAAAGAGCGTCGGGCTGAGCACAGAGCCTTGAGGGACGCTACAGGACTGCTTACGGGGCTTGGAGAGAGCGCCCCGGAAGAGGACACGATCGTGACGGCCACGGATGTAAGCCGCCAACCATCGGACCAGGCCAGTCGGGACGTTCAACGAGACCAAGTCCTGCAGGAGCTGATCGTGGCGGACGCAGTCAAAGGCTCGTGACAGGTCAATTGAGACTGCCACGGTCCGCGAAGCGGGCTTCTGTTGATTGAAGCCCTCGAGGATAGCGTCGCTGAGCTCGAAAAGCGCCGTTGTAGTTCCACGACCCGATCGGAAACCATGTTGGTGGCAAGATAGTTCCGCCACAGACGTCAGAATTGGGTGGATGAGCCGTTCCAGGATCTTCGCCAATGGACTGAGGAGGGCGATTGGACGATAAGAGGTCGCTAGGCAGGGGTCCTTACCCGCTTTGACCAGAGGGATGATGATCGACTGGCGCCAGCAATCAGGGATGATTGAAGTTCCCAGTGAAAGGTTGAAGAGGGCGGCAAGGTAGGCAGCCACCTTCGGGCCGATGTGGCGCACATGGATAGGCGCCAGACCATCTGGTCCTAAGGCTTTCGAAGCTCTCATTTTCTTGACGGCGGTGAGGATGGCATCAGCCGAAAAGGAAATATCTGGGGGCGGGGCTTTATGGAGGAGGCGAAGAAGGGGGCGTTGGCTTTTGGGACTGGGCGCCGAGCGGGGTGAGAACAGCTTGTTCATCTTCGCGGCGATCTTACCGTTGTTGGAAATGAACTTACCGTCCCCAAAGCTAATAGACTGGTTTGATGTATCAGCCCGGGGTTTGGTCAGGTTGCGTAAAAGCTTCCAAGTGGCAGCTGAGTTGCCGCTGAAATTACAATCTGAAACTAGTTCATGCCAGCGTTGGCGTTTGTCATCGTTGATAGTCTTAGTGATTAAGCCATTCAGTTCGCCAACGCGCGGGTCACTGGCATCACGCGCTCGTATTTCGTCTCTCTCTCGTTCCAGGCGGGAGGCTTCGGGCGGATAGTTATCGCGACCTAGGTTGTTGCCCATGGTAGTTGCACGCAGGACCCTTCCGCTATCTCACCGTCTATATTGTAAATTCTTATTGCCAGGAGTACGCTTTAACGAATATCCCTGGGACATCTACATATGACTTTCAATGCAGGGGGAGGCAAACAAACTCCTGTCAAATGAAAAGTGGGCAACGAATGTTTGTGGGAATCTACTAACTCAGCAACAAATGGTCGCCCTAACGAACACAAAATATAGGCTCAAGGCTAGGATGCGAGTCAGGATAAGGCTTAGGTTGGGATGGATAGGAGGCGTAAAATGCAGCCTAGTGTTAAGGTTAGGTAGGCCCGGAATAAGGTAATATGATACTATCACAACGCGTTTAAGGCAACTGATGAGAACCAAGTCTGTCTTTTAAACACGGGTTAAACTGCGATAGTTCCTGGTTAAAGTTGCGTTCACGCCATCTCTTCTGTGGCATCCCAAGCGGTGCGACACAAAATGAATGGGGACTACACATCAGATGAGTCATTCTCAGTTGACTTGACCGTGACAGGCCGCTGATGCGTGGGCTTGGGAGAAGGGCATGAGATTCTTTATTATCCAGACGCTTTTTTCTGATTCATCTACCGTCATGTTTTTTTTGTTTTTATTTGGACAGCACTCAAATCCCGGTGGACCACCCTGCCCTACTGCATTTATTGACTGCATCGGCTTTGAATTGGACAAAAACTTCTTTGAAACGAAACTGCAACTGCTGTTCTCTCCCATTCTGTTGTGTGTTTTTGACCGTTGCAAAGTAAGTTTGTTTACGATCTATATATGTGATTTTTTCTTCGCAACTTTCACGATATAACCACTCCATTTGTCTGTTCTAGACTTGCATGTCTAGCATGTTTGAGATGTTAGTTTGTTACTGGACTCAACTTGCCGTAATTAATGTTGGTGGTTGTAAGCACTCCTATTTGGCCGCATTTTTTATATCAGCCTTTCAGACCATCTGGTTCGGGTTTGCTGAACAGTGGACGATTGCAGTTGACTGGCTTTGAACTCCGTGGGCATGCCATGTTCAGCAACCGCGGTCTCCCCCTTAAGGCCGACACAGCCGAATACGCCTGGCTGTTAGAGGTTACTTGTGGAACAATAAGCGGTCAGATCACCACGCCGCAAGTTTCCTCCCTAGTTCACTGCGTGTCGAACTTTGTCTTCTCCGCTCTTGATCCTGAGAACGCCATCCTACCCCGAAACAGCGGCGAACTCTGCCAGCACGCTTACCAACCTGTACGTCATAATTCCTCGTCACTGTTTGTTATGATATACTGTGTACTGAAATGTGTTAAAGTAGTAAACATAGACTATGCTATTTTAGGAAGAGTGTCCCGTTTGGATTGCCAAACCACCTGGCGCAGAGACCTGTCCTACTGAACTGGTCCTGAAATACCGCATGCTGCGGTTCAACTTAGACGGCGTTGAACTGGCAGTACTTGAGGCTGGTACTTGTTTGGTGATCATGCTGGATGCAGTGCGAGTGGCCCGATGTAATCTGCATGACGTTCATTCTCGCGATGCAATATCCGTCTTTCTTCCGCGCGTTCAGTTTCTGCAATTGGTCAGGCCTGTTGGTGCGTACTTTGTAGTTTCTTGTTTTACCCAGACGACCTCAAGGACGTCATGAAAAAAAACAGCCTGATTACTTACTTTCTAATCCTTATCTCAGGTACGTTTTGACCCCAACAACATGCTTTGCAAAAAGCAATGTAATCTATAGTCAACCGACTTTTAAAAGGCGCTTTAGATAAGGGTTTGATACTTGAGTGGAATTGTGATATTTATTAGCTTCATCACCTGAATAAAAAAGCTCAATCGGTAAAAATAGCTACTTTAATATTGTGCCTTTTCATATAGGTTTTAGATGCCCGAACATACTATTATTAGAGGTTTGGCAGATTTGCTTAATATGAGTTGGCCTACTTGTGAACGCCGAGCGCCTCGAGTGTTTTCGCAATTGGGTCAACTCAAACTACGCAAATCTGCCAAACATAATAAGTAAGTCAGCCTAGGAGTCGTTCTTGTGGATTCTAGATGATTGCTTAGGAAATCTTTCTTGGGCAGTCAGCTTGCTGTTTCGTATTGGTGAATTCAAACAAGCGACAAATTTTGGCGGGTAAATCCGACCTAATTGTAATAAAATTCAAGGCGCGATGTGGGGCGTTCGTAACTCGAGTGGTTAGGGGGTTGGCTTCCGGTAAAGGCCCTCTCTACTGTACGGGTTCAAATGCCGCCGAACGTCTTGAGTTTTTCACAATTGGGTTGACTAAAACAAAGCATGCTCTTTCTTTTTGAATAAAATTTGGTGTCGACGACGTGATTCTCTATTAACAGTGTACAAAAAATATATATATTTATACATTTTCTGTAAAATATGTTTTAATTCATAAGAGCTTCGAAGGGCGATGGACTACAGGAGAATGGGAACTCTCCATTCACGTCATAAAAGTGGTCCTGCCCATAATTCCAGGATAGAGCATGCTACCCCTAACCTTTACCTTCACCGAAACTTCAATCTCAAGTTGACACTAACCTTAACCCTATTTTATCTGAACTTTGGCATAGGGACACTTGCATCGCGGACGGTTCCCGTCCCGTCCTCATGAAATATGCTATATATATTCCACATCTACTGCGGAACTTTATAAACAGAATATGTTATCTACTTGATGGCATCGACTGATATATGCTACTGTTGACAGACTGAAAACGCTTGATACAAGTACATCCGCAAATCGGGTGCAAATTATTCGAGAATTGGTTCTTTTTGAAATCCAAATATACCCTTTCTTTCAGAATATAGTTTGACAAAGGCGAGGTTTGCTGTCAATGCGTACAAGAAAAAAAATATTTTGTTTCCTACGAAACGTATTCGCCTTTGTAGAAACATCGAACTCTTCGGGAAACTGCACACTTCTTAAGTTATATGCATGAAAATTCGATGTCCAAATGTCTTGTCATTTTCACCATCCGCCAAAGAAGGATAGCAGTAGACTTGATTCTAATGCAGCACACCCTCCAATAATGTTTCAATTTAAGCCATAAGCACAGCCTACAGTTTTCTAGCACTTAAGACCGACTGTGCATGTTGCTCACCTTTGTTCCCTAGACCAATCGGAATCCAACCATACGAGTCCATTCCGGGCTAGTCAGCAGAAAAACTTTCCACTGGGCTGTCCTAGGACAAAGTTGCCTTGGTTAGAAGCGGGCTCGCTGGGTTTCGGACCCGTGCATTTGCACTCGGGTATTGCGGGCCTAGATCCTGCCTATCGTGACTCTCAACTCTACTTCCTACGTCGCCATGATGAACTCACCCATCGTCTCTGGTTCCTCTGGTGTGAGCATCACCAGCATGGAAGTAAACCCTCTACATCAGATCCCTACTCGCCCCAATCAAATCCGATCAGGTGCGGTTGCTACGGCAACTGTGCTTTCTTTGGTCCAAACATCAGTGGAAGAAAGCTGCTAGACGAAGTGATGACCGGTACCTTCTCCAGGCGGGCCGTATTCGTGCCGCCGGCCGCCGAACCAATACCTCTTGTTCCGACTTCGTTTCGTTGTGGATCGACGTGAGTCCCCCTATTCTAAATCTATCGCCGCCTTTCTGCAAATATTCTCATGTTTAATTTGAAAAGTCTGTTTCAGCAAACATGTTTTCGGCAAATCTTCATCGGGTCAATAACTTTGCAAAACAAAGTTTAGACCTGTAGAAAAATCAATAATAGTCTGACATGGGTGCCGATTGGCCACTGTTCAATATGCAAGTCCAGACCAGTAGGTGCGATCGGCGTGTTAGGTTGGGTTGTGGGCGTTGGTCAGGTGCATGGAGTGACCACTGTCCTTTGTATGGAGCGAACGACTGTCATTAGTGGGTGGAGAATGTGCCATCTTCTACTGGTGCAGACTGAAATAGTCGGCAGTGGCCAATTGGCGCCCACGTCAGACAATTATTGATTTTTCTACACGTTTAAACTTTAAGTATTTTTCAAAATTACCGGCCCGATGAAGATTTGCTGAAAAAATAGTTGCCAAAACTGACTAACGCTTTTTATTGTATTTTAGTTTACTGATAACCTGACTAGAGGGGTTTTTTGGCTCACTGATAAGGCTTTGGAACAATGGAATGAAACGTTCATGCATATCAGCCTTAACTAACCCTAAGTACTCGCATTTTTCAAGCAGATTCAGTGGACTCTATTTCCATAATCGAATGTAGAATGGAAACCTTCACATAAATCGTGTAATCGTAACAGATCGCCGAACCTCACTCATTGACAAGCACAGTAGTGATGTCCTAAAAACCCACCTTTCTTTGTACTTTTCATAGGATTTATAGCTGGAACATTTACCATTCTTTGACGAACGTCCGTCGGCCGCTAACAGTACTCACTTGTCCCGCTCAGCTTTTGCCTTGGGCGTCATTTCCCGGGCCCTGACAGCAGCTATACCAGCGAGTAGTATAGGCAGATAGTAGTGCCGGCGAAGACAAAGGAGACTGGAATGGCCGTTTCTAGCTTATTAGCTGTCGTTAGCAAGTCATTTCCAGACTCAAGTTGTGCTTATTTTAGCCTGCTAGGCATGTTTACAAAATTAGAAAATGCAAGTTGTGCATGGTTGACAACTTGGTCCGCTTCTTCCGTCTCCATCTGTTATAAAAAATGATGCATGACTTTACCCCCTTAGTATCCTTTTTTGATTGCTAGTCAACGCTTTTGCGCGTAATTGCATGATGAATATTTTACTGAATATTCCCCTGGTATTGGTTGCTGTCTCCGTTCACAGTTTCCTACCAGAGAGCTCTGACCCAATTTTGTTACATTTACCGACGACGGTCATATATATTTTTTTAAATTCACAGAAGCTCCATTGGTGATCCTGCCATGCACACCTCTCGCAGCCTGGGTGTGCGCTTTGGCGAGAGTCTCCTCTTTCCCGACCGCCTCCTTTTCCAGCTTCACGATCAGCTCATCTGCACTGAATACTCCAATGGGTACGCCCTCATGCGCACAGAGGTTGTGCGAGCTGACGAGGCAGCTAAGTTTGAGGTATGCACATTTGCCCCC
>JAYGXS010000004.1:48773796-48881165 GCA_036362985.1 Ligula intestinalis | reverse complement strand
TGTTCTGAATTATGTAATGGGATTTTTAGCTACTTTTAAATGCTAAATGCATTTTATTTTACTGTATTTAGAAGTATTTTTTTATATTTGAGGATTTTCGGGAAAAACCCGATTATTAAATTGCAGGTTTCTTGAATTTTCCGAAAAATATTGAAATGTTGGTAAGCAAGTCGTCTCTTTAAACTTACCTGAGATGCAACTTACGGTTCTGGATTTAGATTCGTATAGTCCGCGACGCGAAGCGCCGCGCACACCTTCAATTTAGATGTGGAACACTGGCCGCCGGAAATAACTTCCACTGATTTTTTTCACTTTACACTTACTTCTTAAAATTTCCTTTTCTACCTGTCCTATTTCCCCACCCCACAAAACTCTATAACCACCGTTTTTGCAGGACAAAATGATGGGATTAGGGGTATATGTTTGGGTCTACGTAAGCTACTTTTGCCCACGTTTGAATAATTCATATGACTTAATTATGAAAGCCCGGGGGCCTCGGTGTGTGAACTTTTACCAGGCTTTCTGATAATCCCACAGTAGAGAGCTTGCTTCCTGGTTTAATCCTTATCCAATTAGATCAAAACCCATTAGATTTGTCATCCGTCTGTGCATTATTTTAAAGTCCGGAATTATTTTTTACCTTCTTGTCACCACTTGCAGTATGTCTTCTTGAGTATCTGCTTCCACTAAAAGTTCTTTGCTGAGCTACTGGCCTACTGCCCTACTCTTGACGTCAACTTGTCTATTTACTTTGCCCAGCTCCGACTGGAACTTCCTCAGCACCGTGACGCCAACAGTGAATGCCTGGATCGGCCCCTTCAATCGTCTAGTAGCCACCTCCAAACACCTCTATGCCGTCTCCGAACGCCGTCATCTCTCTGTCCTCGCCTGTCTCATGATGGAATCAGTGTCTGGTGACTATGGCGGAGATCTGCTTGCCGCAGCCTCCGATAACCTGCCGCCGAGTCCACACCCGCATGGCCGGCTGCGTTTCAGCCTCCTCGAGGACGCCGAATTCTCCGCCTACGCAACCTGGCGCACTTCCGAGTCCCAGCTCCTGCGCTACGATCCCAGCTGCCAGATTTTCACCGTTCTGCGCCGCTATCTGCAGTGCCTGCGTGCTCAGCACGGCGCCCAGTTCACAGATAGCGCCCTGGCCGAATGGCTGCGCGAATCCGCGGTACCTGAAAATATTCTGCTTTTCCGCGGGCTGCTGTTGATGTTGCGCCAGTGCTCTTACTGCGTGGACATCTTCCAGCCTGTTCGCTTGCCTGTAACCAAGAAGGGCTTCCTCAACGCCAGACGTTCCATATTCCGCCACCTGCGTGATGGTGGTGGTAAAACAGCGGAAGACGATGCCACTGGAGCAGCAGCAGGGGCAACACCCAGTGGCGCTGGTGTGGCGGCCACCGCTGCTGCTGCTGCTAGTGCAGCCGAAAAACCAACGACAACCAGCCGAGGCGGAAGAGGAGGCGGTCCTCGTGAGCGTTGGTGGGGTCAGGAGTCGGCACGCCACCTTCGACCGTCCCTCGTCAAGAGCCTGGCGGCCACTGCGTTGGCGCCACCACCCCTCAGCCAGTCTTTTGCCGCATCATCCAACACTAGTGGCAGGGCTGGTGGTATCCTACCCAGGCGACCCTCGGCCACAGTGCTCACCATGTTTGATCTCATGACATCGGAGAGTGGTCAAGGTGAACATCAGAGAATTGGGGCTGCTGCGCCCGCCGCCAGTGAACAACAGCAGACTGCAGGTTAGTTGGGTGGTTTGTTGGATAATTCACCTTGCCTTGTGCACCAACATCCTGTTTGTAATATCTGCCTTCTTCCTGTCTGCGCTATCCCTCCCCCCCCCTCAGGTGGAGATTCCTCGTCAATGGCTGGTGGTACATACGCAGCCTCTGATCTGGACGAGACTATTGATGACGGCACCGTGTCGGAAAGCAAGGACCGGTGCGAGAACTCCATTCTCTCTCGCTTCCTTCAGGATACACAGGCCGGGCTTGCGTAAGGCATTTTTTTACCGTTTGATTCCCATGCTCAATTCACTCGGGATCACTCCCCTCTCCCCCCCCCTCTCCTCTCGTGCAATCTCGTTGTGTTAGTTCACCAACACCAGGTCTGCTATTGTCTCTGCTGATGGGTTCGCGACGGATTTCTAAATATCAGACGAATAAAGTACTTGTCCCAGGGATCTGGGACAGGCCTTTCATGGTCACCTTGTAAAATGCTGTAATGCTTTGAATAGAATGCACAGCACTTAGCTGGGAATTTTAGAGAAACCTGTTGGGAATGCGCCCATTTCCACGATTACTCTGTTAGGAGACGCCTAATAGCCTGCGCAAGCAGCCGCGCGCACAGCAGGCTATCGATCGGCCACAGGCAGCAAACAACTTGCAGTCACATCAATCAATAATTCAAAATGTAAGCTGAATTTCAGCTGCCGAGTTCCGGCCAATCACGCCAGTAGTCAAAAGCTGATTGGCTCGCTTGACCTAGCTCACAGCCGTTTGTTGTACCTGACACTCAAGGACTTCCGCTGACTTACTGTAACGTGCTTGTCTGAGTAAACTCTCTCTCTCTCTCTAGCCAACCGGTCTTGCTTCTGTCCCTTTCTCACGAGCTCTTGGGTTCGGCGTTCGTATTAATTAAAGGTACCAGACGCGGGTCATAACAAAACCTGAAAGCAGATGTGGTCATCAGATATACGGTGTTTGTCAAATTGTGTTATACTCTAAAAGTCGTGGCTTGGACGTTTCCCAACCGAGTATTTAACCCAGTCTGTTAGAGCGGAGTGGTGGACTGAGCGTCAGGCTACCCTGGCTCTTTGTTACTGTAACTTTTATGGCCCACTCGCCCTCCGTAGAATCCGGCCAGGTATGTCGGTACGCTTAGGGACGACCCCGGCCGCGCCAGCTCCTGCCTCTGGTCTTCTCGACTCTCACGCTTGATACTGGGGTGTATTGGGTGAAGGAGGAGAGAGCGAGTGCGATAGGTTTAACGCAAGTCCACTACCACTATGATCTAATTCTCTCGCAAGTCACCGTCCCTGGCCGATTTTTTTGTGGGGCAATCACTGAAGCATGTCGGATTTTGCAGTGTGTACTCTGCCATTTCTAAATAACGATCCGTGCCATGCACAATTAATCACGCTTGAGGAGGTATCGCTGCTTCCGAAACTCCCTCGTATGTGCAGAGTTCCCACCATGCTAGCCTGCATGCCTGTTCAACCACTCCTGCGTTTTATGTACTTGCCATCCTTCGAGAGCACTAAGCTGTTTTAATATGCAACTGCGGGTTTTATAAATATGCAGTGACTGTTACTTGTTGAAAAATAGATCACGCAGTTTATGTTGTAATTTAATTCCGCATGTTTCGCTGCCTTTCGCTCCCATTCGAATATGCGCAGCTACGCTTATCTCTGATTTAAGCGACCTCTTGCTAATTGGCCTGCTTTTTTCCTCTGCAGCCGATAGATTGTTGAGGGGGGCTTTTCTCTAACCGTCTGACATTTCAAAGGAGCGAAACCGCGTATTTGTTACGACAGGTAGTAACAAAGCCCATCCTGCAGATTCATTATGCCTGTTGTTATATAGTTCGAAACTGATTTATGGTTATGAAGCTATTTTGCGATTATGACTGGAAAGGTAACTAGCGGTTGGACATTTTTCTAAACATTGAATACTTAAATCCCTCACTTTTCTCTTACTGAACACTTTAACAAATTGCGAGGTCCATAACCAAACACTAAGCGTCTCTTTCCGGCAATCTGCAAGAGTCTGCCTAAAAAATGTACGCCTTAAGTAGTATGCCTTTCTGCATTGAGATTCTATGTCCTTATAAATTTAAACATATTTGTCGAAGACATGCATTAAAATGTTATTTAAAGCAAGCGAAAACAGCAGAATTTATTGGTAAAAATAAATTTCGGGAGAGCTTGTCAACTGCTTCCTCTCTTTTCACGAATTCGATAACAATTGCAGATCACAGCATTTGAATTTTCACAGAATCTATCATAGAAATGTCATTTTTAACGCGGCGAATAATCAATGATAATAGTACCTTTAAAATTGGGAAAAAAGAGTAGAGACGGTAGTTAACAAAAATGAAAGGTTGATTATATTTGACATGCATTTACCAGGGCACTTGGAGATTAACCACATGGTCTAATTGCGACCAGGGCGGCTGAAAATTTGCCTACTTGGCTTTTAAAACAAGAAGACAAAGCCCCACGGTCCTCCATTAGAAAACACCTGCTTGACAGTGGTCACTCTGTTGACGTCGACACATCATTCCGAGTTCTTGTTCCTGCACGAAAAAATCGGACCTTGTGCTACATGGAAGCAGCGTATGCACGGCGGGAGATACCCGACTTATATAAGCGACTGCCTTGGTAAATGCATACCCACATTTAATCAACCTTTTATTTTTGTTATTTCCCGTCTCTACTTTGCCTTTACAAGTGTAAAGGTGACATTATTATCGACTATTCGCCGCCTTAAAATGGCCTTGCTATTATTGATTCTGCGAAAATTTAAAATGCTGTGTTCCCCAATTGTTACCTTATTCGTACAGTTGACGAGCTCTCCTGAAATTTTTTTACAAATAAATTCTGCTTTTTTCATGCAGGTTTTCGTTAAAAGATGTTTATGAGGGCATTGAGAATCCGTGGCAACAATCCGCTCTATTGAAGTTGTCATTTTTGCAGAGTGCAGTTTTTTGCCGACAGTCGGAAAGAAGCTTACTCTGTCCTGTCTGAGATGTGTTACTATAATACTGCACGATTTTTACTATTATAACCATTCTTCAGTTTGTAATTTCCGTCAACATTTAATTAGATAGCACACCTTCGTTAATTCTTATTGTCTAGCTCATTCCTTTCGTTGACCGCCAATCAGGATGATGGATTAAAATGCCTGTGAATATCTTCCGTACTTAATGCTCATCAAATGTATTTCCTTCTTGTAGAGAACCCGAGCGAGAGGCAAGATCCAACACAGCTTCGGACGGTCTGCATCCCGGGGTCTGGGCTGATCCAGCTCATGCTTCTCTCACTGGTCAAACGCACCTGTCCGGCGCCGGCGCAACCACTTTCGCGGACAAAGGTGCCGAACAGGCTACCGCCGCCGCTGCTGCAGAGCTCCTGCGTCCATCTACGGCCAATGATCCTGAACTTACAGCTGAGGACTTTAACCGAGTTAATCACTTAGACGGCCAGTTTCGCTTCGTAGATGATGCCCAGCGCCTCTTTCGACCCCTCCTAGAGGCCATCGGAGTAAATGTGAAGGTGTGTGCGAGCATTCCCAGCTGCTGCTACTGCTGCTGCCGCCCTTCTCCCTCCCCCGGTTGACTTTAACACAGCGCTTTAACCCTCTGTGATTATGTTTTCTCCTTCTGTATGTTAATCTTACAGGGCGTCCGTCGGAGCACACTGATGAAGAAGTTTGGTGGCCTCTTTGCTGCCGAGGGTATGTTGGAGACCTTCCAGATTGAAATCTGCGACTCCCTCGATAACCCTCTTCCTCACGTCTCGTCGGTGGAGGGCACGAGCTCTCTGCCTCGCTCCGCCCGAACCGAGGGAGGACCGCCCGAACCCGCTCGAACTTGGTCACCTTTCACGGGGTCCAACTACAGGCCCTCCGGTCGCTTAGCTGACCCTCGTCAGACCCCTCCACAGGCCTTGCTCTGCCACCGCTTCTCCACGCAGCTCACTTTTCGAGACACTGTAGGCTTTAGTCATGAGGACGGCAAGGCCTCTCTTGTAAGTTGTCCCCTTTCTTGGAAGCCAAATATTTTTTTGCAGAAAGATAACAGTTGGCCGGAACAGATGGCGGGGGAATGCGATGTTTGGAGCATGGCCTTTATTGGGCTTACGTTTCGGATTCTCGCTCAAACGCATCATCAGAGACGATCGCAGATAAGGGTGCTGAGAGCACCCGGGGCTGCAGTATTTATAGGACGCAGTTGCCGTGCCGGAACCTGCCTAATCCAGTTAGTACATTCTGAATTCATCGCTGATGCTCATACATGGCACGATGATTGCTCGTTAGTGTGAATTTTAATATGCCTCCACCCCCTCTCCCGTTCCGCGCGTAATACGGGAACAGTTGATACTGCCGTAGCTAGTATTGAGGGCAAAGACAAGAAAGACAAAGATTGTCATTTTGAGTTCATTAGTCGCCATCAGTCAGTCATACCCAACATCAATTGGTGCCCCACCCGAGCTAGAACCCGCGAGCTTTTAGTTAATGTTACAAGGGACACCTGAATGGTCAATGTTTGACTTAGTAGCCGTCCTCAGCCACCCATACCCAACCCCAAGTGATGCCCTACCCGAGGTTCGTACCCGCGAGCTTTTAGTTAATGTTACAAGGGACACCTGAATGGTAATTTCTGACTTACTAACCATCATCAGCCAGCCACATCCAACCCCAAGAGGTGCCCCACCCGAGGCTCGAACCCGCGCCTTTTTGATCAGAATTCGAACACTAACCATTAAGCTATGAGGACGTTGTCTTGCTGGTTTAGATCGGAAGATATTGACACTCGTTGAGGAACGTTCACCGATCTCTAACGGAACGCACTCGTCGCGGCGCTCTGCCTTTGGGCTCACTCTCGATTCCCACCAGCAGCCGTACAGGGACTAATCGTCTACGCCGCGTTGTCTCCCTTTTCTTTGCCGACAACGCTATCTGCCTAAACTCTTAGCCACACAGCATCAGGAAGACATTAACTCGACCACCAACGTAAATTCCTATTGTTCAGCCGAGGATGCCTATAGACCACGGGTCGGGAATGTATGTCTTGCGAACCAGGTGGGGCTCTTTTGATAATTTCACCTGGCTGCCTCAGATAAAATTCGAATTCGAAACTTCAGCTTTTGTGATTTTGGTTCCTCTATTGAATAAATCCAGAGGCTTTCTTTCCTCACATTGAATTGAATTAAATCTTAGAATATATTATACGGCTCTCACTGAAGTATATTTCCAAATATTAGCTTCCTTGGTCCTTTGAGTCAAAAGGGTTCTGGCCTAGAACAATTATAACAACTCCTATTGGTTAACATAATGAAAGAGTTGGTTGAATGAGTGTGGGTGGAAATCCGACCTACTGAAAATTTGCAAGTAGGTGTTTATTGTCAATACCGACCCGCAGGCGGCCCCCTTTGTGGATTGCAACCCATTTTTTTACAATAGCACGCAACTGTTGCGAATTTTTTGCTTCTATTTTACCATTTTCACTGTGCTCTCCCCTAGCCTAAGCCTGGCGACGCAGAACTCCGCTCAACCACCACGCAGATCACGGCAATACTGCGTTTTGATGGCATCCGGCAGCACTCTAACCTCCCGCTGCTGCGTCTTCTGCATCAATTTGTCATCATGGTTTACTGTGCCAAGGACGCCCAGGAGTCAGTTAAACGCCAGCAGCCGATTGTGGTCTACCGCCGGGGCCACCGCTACCGTGCTGCTGCTGCTGTATCAAAGGGTCAGTTGGGCATTTGGTGCCTTTTTCCCCCTTTTTTATTTTGCGTTCAGTTCTGTTCGATTTTATTGAGAAAAAGATGGGCTGGCGCCTATAACCTCCTTCTTGGCGACAAAGTGGCTAGGAAATGTGTCGATAAAAAATAAAAATTCGAGAAAATGCGTCACTGGCAAGCTTGCAGGCAAAATGCGAGCAGCCGTTTGTTAGCCTAAAGAGAAATCCTGCATGACTACTCATTTAGCACAAGTATTATATTAAGACTTGTGCGTTTGTCTGTTCACATGGATAAGTATGGCGCGAATGTCAGGTGAATATCCGCTACTTGCAAAATTTGGCATTTACCATTTGCTGAAGATGCCAGTGTGTAGGATCTCTACTCTGCTGTGTTTACTTATTTCCTCTTGTTCACCTTTTTCTTCGCCGACCTGCGCATTTTGCCAGATTCATGTTCAACTAATAAAATCAGTTCTCAGAACATGAGTTTTTTTAAATTGACCGATACTTTCATTGAAACTTTAGTTGAGTTTCGACAGATTGCGCTTCAACATCGGTCTTCCCTGGTTTCCGTTCCAATAACTTAGTTTAATTATTGCCTTGTTTGGGTACTTCTCATACGGCCAACCAAGGTGATCGTAGTAGAGTATCAGGTTATTTGGCAAGACACCTCAATGTTCGATGGAGCATCATTGGGTATTCTCATTGGTACTGAAAGGATGCGGAGACAGGCATGTACTTCCACTGTGTCCGTATTTTATTGGCTTTCAATTGAAGTCTTTAAAGCGTATTGCGTAGAAGTGAGTTAAGTGCTACATAAATCATTGCATCTGTACGCAAACTATGACGCTGCGTGGTGTTTAGAATTTTGACTAATTGTATGCTTAGATTGGATGTTAATCTGCCCCCTGTACCTTTATGCAGAATCCTCGGAAGACACTCTGACAACCACAGGAAGCACCATCAAATCTCACTGTCCGGCGTACGTCCGCTTGAGTGGTGAATCTCAGAGGAGCACGCCTGATAGCACGGGCTTCCAAACTTCATCAGGGACTGGCGGTGAGCATCAACTCCATTTTAGGATATACACTAACTCCCTATATTCTCGAAGGGTGTGGAAGCCAATTATGCCTATGAGAACTATTTGTTTTTTATGAGCCACGGTCCCAGTTTCAAGTCGGCTGGGTCATCGCCACTGAATAGAAAGGTTGAGCTGATATTCCTCTCTTAGTCATACCTCTAATCTCCATGGGATCTGGCACAGGGTAACGATCCCCTAAATGTAATAGCAAGACCTTGTTTATTGAGCATAACTACCTACTTATTTCGTATTAGTAAGCATGGTTTGTTTTACTTCTTTGGCCCTGGCTGTTACTTGCTACAAGCTTAGGCCATCCATATATTCCTGTGCATCCCCTCTCCCCCCCCCTGCTCCCTGTCCTAGGGCTACTTGTATTGCAGGACGAGGGATATTCATATTGCAGAGTGTGACCAAAGTCAGTACTGTCATTGCGTAGGAACCCGCCGGCTCTGATCCGGTTTTATTTCGCCTATACCAGTGCGTGACCAAAGCAGGTAGATTCGAGTACCTTGTCAGTAATCCCTGCCCACTAAGAGAGCTATTTGCTGGGGCTGAGATAGCCGTCACCCGCTCGCCTCATCTAAACATTGTTCGCTTTCTCTCCGCACCATTCTTTCTTACAATCAGACCTCGCTCAACCCATGACTCGTACATCCTCCTCCTCGATTCCACTCCCTATGACTGCCACAGCAGCCATCGAATCTCGACTCTCCTACTCGGAGTCGCCCTTCGCAGGAGATATGGCCGAGCAGTTGGTCGCCACGGCGCCAGACGAGTCCATGGACAACACGTCCTCTTCGCCACGAGATGCCGATGGGAAACCTCAAAAGTACCCTGGAACCTCCGCATCTCTGGGCTCTTTGCCCAGCTGTTGGAGGAAGATGCTCGCCAACATTGACATCTTCTCAACCATCCCAGAGCCAAAGAATATCTCTAAAAAGGTACCTGCTCGTGCACCTTACCGAGTCCTAGTAACCGCAGTTTTGCTTACTGACGTTTAATAAGTATGCCTAAATAATTACTATATGCGCGTTTTAGTAGGCGCAGTTGTGCTTGAGATTGGGTATGACTGGCTGCTGACGGCTACCAAGGCAGAAAAGGGCCATTCCAGTCTTGCTTTGCTTTTTCGGATCAATTTTAGCAGTTGTGTTTATCTGTTGCAGTACAATCGCATTCCACCATATTTTGATCCATCTCGTTGCACCCCAGTGCTGACGGTTGGTTCATTTTGTCTTACGATTTTACCGGTTTACTGAGCCTAAGTTCATCGCGCCGCCCACGCGGGAATATTTGTGGCCCTCTTGTTACTTTCAATTGCAGGAAATACCAAACCTGTACAGAATCTGTTAGCGGCTTTGATTACTTGTTTCAACTTACTCGATTGCAGCCCCCATGTAGAACTTTTTAGTGGTCAGCGATTTATTTTTTTCGACTGCAGCAGCCCTCATATCGGTTACCTTAGCCTTCGTGCATTGCAATCCCCATGCGGAAACCTTCAGTCATCGGCAAAGCATCTTGCCTACCTTGACTGCTACGCACCCCCGCAGATTCCCTTCGCGTTTCAAACGCTCGGATTCGACTCGAGTCTGAATTGTCGCAAATTGCTTTTTCTTCATTTTCCAACTATCGCGCGCTTTTCCCTGCTATATATTAGCTTTATAGCCCTATTTTGTCTATTTTTTTCTGTTTTCGTTGTCTAAACATAGTTTCTTTTTTATTTTCTCCCCCGCGTCCGCGTTATTCCCCACCCATAGAATTCCTATTGCCGCCGGTCCCGTAAGGCAGAATTCTGGGGCTAGGGATATCTAACGTGCGCAATCAAACCTACAGTCGCCCGAGTCGATTCTAGTTACCCAAAGTGGATCTCAAGATTTCTCCAAACATAGCCTCTATTATCAGTATCCCCCCTGCCCCACGTCACCGAAGACTGTGGTGGCGTGTGTGAATCGGGGCTGCTGGAGGGAGTCAGATTCAGCTATGTGCGACCTACGCATCATGCACAATGCGTCATATAATGAGCGCTGTGCGCACGACAGCAGCCGAAATCCCCACTAAGTATCAGACTTCTACTAACTCCCGCCCGGTGAACCTTACTTCTGTGTGCCTGACCAATTCATGCTTCTGGAGTGTCACTTCCCTTGATTGGAGCATTACTGGTCGTCGACAGCAAATAGGTTACGGGCCGTCATTCCCTCATCATTGTATTTGTGTACAGTAGTCGCCGTTTCTTAAGCCTACCTCGGGCCCAGACCAAATAGGGCTTAATAAGCGGCAGGCGCACTAGCTAACCGGAGAGTCCTAGTTATTGAGTAGCAAACGCAGGATAGGCACTATACATTACATACGTACTGTATTATGTGCAGAGCTTGGTTAGATACAAGAAACGAATGCTGTTTGTCTGTATTTTACGTAATAACAAAAACAAACAACAATGATTTGCGACACGTTTAAAAAAAAGCGGTCTAGTGTCAGTTGTTTTGGAGGAAACTTCACTCGCAAGTCCTCCTTGATGTCCTTCTCCAGGCACCAGAAATCGTCGAATTTTGTGAAATCTGATGCCTGTAGACCGCGCTGCAGAGTGTAGAGTGCAGCTCTAATCTGTGCAGCAGTGGGAACATGCTCTTCGTCCTTCTGAATGATTTCATTAACCAAGTTCTGCTCAAAATCTTCCTCGCTTGTTTCATCCGTGACTTCCTTGATACTGCGGACTTACGCCGATTTTTTTTAAATTTCCAGCTGTCGTCTAACATGCCTACCATTACTGAAGAAAATGCGCTGCTGGGTTCACAAAAAGTGAGTTTTTATGCTTTCTGTATACGCCATGACTGCGGCCTTAAGCGTGACGTCTGGGAATTGAATCTAAATGAAGGGTTCTAGGCCGAGGGGGAGAGAGAGGCTTGACTCCGCAACGAATTTTGCTAAACAGTATTGCAAGAGAAGATAGCCGAAACTTTTTCAAGGAAAGGCGTCTTTTGGAAATATTAGGAAAATTTATCCAAAAAGTATTCGACACTGGATCCTCAGGTCGTCGTCAGAGTTGAGAAAATGTGCAAAGAACAAATTTAATTGTCCAAGTGAGATTAAAGTCACGGCTCACGTTGAGCGTTGTAGCGTTGGCTGCGCAAAAGCCTCTACCGCTGCGCAGGTTCTACTCGCGCTGAGACTGCGAGTTTTTTCACAATTGGGTCAACTGTTTTAAGCAAATCTGCCAGACCCCCTAACAATAATTTGTTTTTTTATGGGGGTGCGAACGGTTACGCACTCAGAGCCCAGAGATGGAAGTGTATCCCAGTTGAGCCATGCAGGCAGACCGGCCGCGCGCGCCGTGAGCACATGTGAAGCCCACCCACACGTGCATTGTAATGTTCTAGAACGTCCCACAGCGTTGGAAATCACGCCAGAACTCCCCCTCTCGTGCGATAGTTCAGGAACAGTCCAGAAGAACCAATGCCTTATAATAGGCTGTAGTGGACACGCTGATTCATTGCTGTTGTCTCTGTATTGTCGTGAATAGAGGCTCGTCCAATCAGAACTGGCTTTGCCCTCTTCTACCTATTACTCCTTGGGACGTATCAGTTTATTTGACCCGTTTGGAAAAAACTCGGCGGCCTGGGTTAATTCGAATCCTAAGCCATCAGCGGGAAGGTTTTTTTACAGCCACCATTCCGGCAAACTGAGCTATCGAGGCTCCATCGGGAACCGTGAATTGAATCATTATACTGCAACGAAAGGAATCCACCAATTCTGATACAGTTAGCTGACTGCCCAAACAGAATTTTCTAAGCAATCGTTCCTTAATCTACCAGGTGAATACCAGACGCACTTAATTATTACGAGGGGTTTAGCCAATTTCAATAATTCATCTGACCTTATTGTGAAAGCATCTGCGGCCTCGATGACATTCGAACCCATGCCAGCGGGATTCAATCTTGAATTACTGTCAGGCAGTCAGTCGGTCGGTCAATGTCAGTCATGAATCCGCTGTGTCATCCCTCATCTAACGCAAATATTGTCCGATTGATCTATTCAACGCTGAACAACGACTAAACAAAGTTACTAGCTTAAGGGCCCAGAAACGTGTTTTGCCGATATTCTGCCGCTGCTTGACACAGCTGCGATGGGTCCGTCTCATCAGTGGGTCCCCCAGCATTCCCTATCTGCTTTATGGTTGACATACTATATATATATCAGTATATTTAAAGTCTATAGGCGTGGACCGAAACTACGTGTATATTTGGGTTGAAACCCGTTAACCACTGCGAAATATCCACTTGCTGCCGTCAGGCAGACTTAAATAGATCCGTTTCTGCCACTGTTTCCTACGCATGTTTCTGATGATGAATCCGTGATGGATGTCGAAACGTCAGGCGAATAAACGTATTGTTCCAGCGATTGAGTCCTTTTCTTCTTTTCAAACTTCAGTAGTATCTATTGCTTTTCTCTTCCTCCCGCCCCTTTCCCCTCTGTAGACGCCGGCCCCTTCTGCGAGCTGGCTGCCATTCGCTCACTTCAAACAACCACCTGATGATGGTGGTGCTGGTGCTGGTGACTTGGACTGGATGTCCTGCATTCCGCAGGGCTATCCTGCGGACGCCGCCGCCGTGGAAGCGCGAACTACTTCTGTCACCTCTCGGGAGGACGGTCGAGGGGTGGGCACCTCAGCCAATTCCCTCAGCTCAGGCGTTGGCGGTGTCGGTGCGACCGGTCATGGCCAGACGACGGATGGCGTTGCACCTACCAGCCGTGCTACTGCTGCTACTGCTAATGTGTCCTCCTCAGCGGCAACCACAAAGCCGCCGCACCGTTTCATGGTGCCTTGGCTGCGCGGTGAACGCATCCCCATGGTGGTGTTTGTGACCCTGAACGTCCGCCAGATGATTGTCAGTGCAGTCCTCAGTGAATTGAACCTCACGGCCACAGTGCGCAACATTCATGGTTCCTTTACTCAAACCAAAAAAATCAGAGGACGCAGTGAGTTTCACTGGGGGTGGCAAATTTAGCTCATTCGTTAATGCCACACGGCCTCTTGTTTGTTAAAATTTGTAACTTTGTTACTGGCTAAGTACCCTCGGGGTACGATTTCTTCCGTGATTTGTGGTCCTAATTGTTCCATAATTCAGAACAGCATTTGGTGAAAATACACTTTCGGTAAATTCTCCTCAAGCCATTTATTTACATGGGAGGTTCCTATTTAAACAATTGATCGATCCTCTTTCCTTACAAGCGGGAGGCAATCAGAGCGCGGATTAGTGCATGCACTAAGTGACTGTGAGCCACACCAGATGTGGAATTTGCACAAAATTCTTTTGCGCGCACAAAATCGGCTTCCTCAACCGGATCGCGGTTGCTTCTGCTGTTGCTAGCAGACGTTGACCCAGGAAGTTTGTGTAGTTTGATGGGCAAGGATAGAGCTGTTGATGCTTTTGCTTTCACCTTTGGTTAGCCATGCTAGAAGGTGTTCCCGTATTTTTTCGGATAAGCGCTGACTCGTGCGACCGATATGAGTAGATACACATCAAAGTGGTCTGAGCTGGCAACCTATCCTTACCTTCGCCGTGCAGGACTGGGTTGATTGAGAATAACACCCGAACTTTCACTGCTGGGAAGGTTTGTGCTGCGGCTTGGTTGAGGCGTTTGCTTAGGCGGCCTACTTGTGTGGTTGCCCAATCAGGGTGGGAGGATAGAAGCGCTCTGTCAAGTAAGAAAGACATTTCTGTACATAATTATAGGAAGGATACACATTCCCGTGCCCTAAAATTAGCCCTAACGTAAACCTTAAACGTAGCCCAAATGTTAACCCTACTCAAACCCGGACTTGCCTTAACTATAAATCCTAAGGCAACGGCACCTTTACTGCGGGTCGCTCTTGTTCCCATGCACTGAGTAGGGGACCGTATCTGTCATCCTGACCAATTTTTGATTGCCGTGTATTTGATTAATGATGAAAGAAACGATTTCCGCATTTTCAGCAGGTCGAATTTCCGCCTATCCAAACATTTACTTTATTTTGTTAACCGATAGGAGTTACTCTAATAGTGTTCTATCTCTGGAGGTGTCTTTTTCAGTCTCTTTTTCCTTTAAACAACCTTTTTCACCTTTTCCAGTAAAACAATTACCAGTGGCTTTAGTTTCTTTCTTATTGCCCAGTTATCACACACCTATATAGCCCCTGGTGTACCTCACTCTTTCCTTCCCCTTTAATCACGAATTCCATAAGAAAATTGGGCGGGGAAACTTTTGCGGTCTCACAAGAAGGCCATACGTCTTTGTCCGATACCAATGGGTCTTTCGTAATTTTTTCGTACTGCTAACTCCCTCTCCGTGAATGTGTTGGTTATAGCCGTTCCTTTAGTGTATCCTAATATCATCTGTTACCCCTTGCCCTTAAAGGTCGTTTCAAGGAGATTTCCTCCACCTACAGCCTGTCAGGCCACTGTGGTGATGCAGACATCGGTCTCACGGAGGGCTCTGGTATTCACATCCTGTGAGTTTCCCCGCTTCTTTCGACCGCCCGTCTGTTAATGCTATGTTCAATCCCAACAATGCCCCTCTTTTACTCCAGCCGATACTAACTGGCAGCACCCCGTTTGTTCTCCCCTGTTGACAGTGAGGTGGCTTGCATCCAAATGGCGCCGTCGCACATTTTCCTCTCCTGCAGCCGTTCGCGTCGTCTGGAGCGTAACGCCTGTGTCATCTGCGTGGGACGCGTGAATGTGACCTTGCCACACCACCCCGTTCGTCTTCACGACATGGTTCAGCGTCAGGCACGCCATCTCTCCTCCACTGTCTCCGAATTCCTCCAACTACCCACCAGCCCTGCTCCGTCGAGCCGCCAGTAAGGCCACCCTCCCCCCGTCATTGTTATCCTTATTTTTTTGGACTTTGCACCGCCAAAACTCCATACTGAGTATGCATACCACTAACTACCACTAACCACTAACTACTGAGGGTCTCAGATGCTGATACCTGTCAGTGCGGCCGTCCTATCCAACGAGGTCCACCGTGTGCTTCACAACATGCTGTGACGCAGGGACTACGGCTTGCGCGTAAATTTTTTTAAGTGATAGTCTCAGTTTCGGTGAGAAACTGTTGCCGAATTGGAAACGTCGAAGGGGAGTCAACTCAAAACCTGGCTCGACTCAGTCCGTCAGGACATGGAAGTGGTTCTTGGACCTTCGGTCTCCGGCGCTGGCGAAGAGAATGGGTCGAACTGTCCAGGTCTGCGGCCACGGATCGTCGCGCGTGGAGAAGCACCATACAGGGCATAATTGATGCCGGCTAGATCAGTCATGATCCCAGCCGTAACAAGTACAAGTATCATTATCAGTGTATTTAAAGGAGTTCCCTATTTGTACGTATGTGTCGTGGTAGCAAAGAATGATATCTCAGTTTGTTGGCGAGGCCAGTTGTCCTGGGCCATGAGATGGTGCATAGTTTTTTTGGGCAGACAGTGAAAAAAAACTCTTTGGAATTTTTAAGGAGAAAAAATGTTGCTCTCGTAGGGGGAGTAGGATCTGATGGTTATGGCATTTAGGAGAAAAAACGTCCACTCCAGGGGGGATTAACTGCATCTACCGCACTCTCTCTCTCTCTATCTCCTTCCTCATCTACTTCTGCCTGGTGTCACGGCGGCGTCATGACCAAGCGCAGGTGGCTGGCGTGGCGTGGGCCTGTGTCTAAACCACCACCACCCCCCTTCCCCCCCTCTTCGGTGTATTGCATTTGTCAAGGCCGTGCTTCCCAAATAGTGTCTGCCGTGCCCTGATCTATCCCCAGTGTCGGCCTAGCATATCTATCGCGCAGCTCTCTCGAAGGGCAATGGCGATACCTGACTGGATTTGAAAACGTTCTTTATAATAAAAAGATAACTTTAATTAGTGAAGTTTCGAATCTGGTGCCTCAGCTCGTCTTCGGACTAACAGGAAATGTGTAATAAACAAATAAAATTTCAAACGTACTGAAAAAATCAATAGTTATATGGGGAGGAGACCTGATCGGTAGTTGTGGCCTCAGTCTATATCGTGCGGCCTTCGTCTGTTCGCCCGTCCTTTGATGTGTTTATAAATACCTTCCAACTCTATGTGGCGATTAATGCATGAATCGTCGGAGTACATCACCCGCCACATAGAGTTGGATGGTCTTTATAAACACGTCAAAGAACGGTGGAAAAGATGAAGGCCGCACCTACCATTCAGGTCTCCTCCCATATAACTATTAATGTTTTCGCCTCGTTTGAAATTTATGTGTTCATTGCACATTTCCTGTTAGTCCGAAGATGAGCTGGTGCACCAGACTCGAAACTTCACTAGTTAAAGTTATTTTTTTACCCTTTGGCTCACCGATCTTGTCACCGAACCCATAGATGATCCATGCACTCACCACATGACTAATCACTTAAACATTCGTATTTATCAGACAAGTTAAATATATTGCTACTACTCCCTAGCGGCCGTACCCTAGCGTCAAATAAAACAAACTAAAATGTTGTAGGACCGACTTTTGTTCAATTTAATTCATTTTATTGAGAGGAACAGGCATGCGCCTTTGCCTATCCTAATTGTAACATAAACTAGGGGGCGGTGTCCAGAGAAGCCATGTGGACTGTAATTGTTTAACGAGGACTATAAAGTATGACAATTTGGGCGTGAGTCTAAATGAGGCTTAATCATTCATAGCTGCGGTTCATTTCGGAAGGTAAATCGGTTGAGGTTCTGTTATGACCCGCGCCTGGTACTTAATTCACACGAATGCCGAACCCAAGAGCCCGTAAGAGAGAGACAGAGAGAAGACGGGTTAGCCAGAGCGAGAGTTTACTCAGCAAGCACGTTACAGTAAGTCAGCGGAAGTCCTTGAGTGTCAGGTACAACAAACGACTGTGAGCTAGGTCCATCGAGCCAATCAGCTTTTGGCTACCGGCGTGATTGGCTTGGAACTCGGCGACTGAAATTCAGCTTAGATTTTGAATTTTCGATTGGTCTGACTGCCAGTTGTGTTTGTTGCCTGTAGGCCGATCGATAGCCGGCTGTGCGCGCAGCTGCTTGCGCAGAATATCTATCTGTTTAGCTCGTCCCAACAGGTTCCTTTGAGGGCTTCTCATCGGTGGTGACATCCCAAAATCTGTGGGGAGCCATTCCGTAATTTGCCCACTCTGACAGAGAACGATAACACTACGCTCATGTACAGGTTTAATGTGTTGCTTCGGATACTGGCTGTGGTATTAAATTAAAAAAGAACCCTGGAAAGTCCGAACACAATCGAATCTCTTCATAACACGGAATGCTTGGAAGAGGTTGTCGCCCCTTTGCCTATGATGCAAAGGAAAGTGATTTAAATGTTTTCAAATCTGACAACTTTCAACCTCTGCGTGGAAATAATTTGCGAATCCGACCCCCTCCCTGGTCGATACTTCTTACGCCTGCTTAGGCAAACAATCTTCCTTCAAAAAAAGATCCCACTCCAGCAGTGATCCATGTCGACTGTTTTTTCTTCTTTTTCTCTCCAGCCCGTCGCAAAAAATTCGTTCGAACGCCAACCGCAACGCTTCGGTGCCTCGGGTCTCAAATACTGTCACTGTAGATGGACACGCGAGCGCAACTGTCACTGCTGGCTATCAGCGTCATCCCCTCGTCATAAACGTCTCAGCTGTCACAAAAGGCCTCACGGTCAGTGTGTCTCTGCATCCCTCGCTCAACGCCGTCTACGAGGTGGAGCCGGTCTACTTTCTGGGTCAGATTGGACCCACGGGCTTTGTGGACATTACACTCACCAAGCACGCCCTGAGTTTCAAATCAGTGGTGAGTTTCGGTGTCCATTTATCGGACTGAGCTTGTTTTTTTATCCAACTTTAAGAAAGCCCTGCCTATGCATTGATCCCCCTACGCACTGGTCTACAAAATTTCGTTTAACAGCTGGGGGAATTGATGATTGTAGACGATGGGGCATAGAATGCTGGAACGACTTATTTGTTGCAAGCCGCGTACATTCCTACAACAACCCGCAATTTTGCGTTGGCTGCGTCAGCCCTGAGCTGTTCTTGTCGAGTGACCATATTAATTCCATTGCCTTCTTCCAGACTTTCGGAGCGGGTCGGGTTTAGTCTGGGCAACTTTTCGCCATTATTTCAAGTTAAATATGCACCGAGCATTTGTCCCCTTGCAGACACAATCACAACGCTCCTTAGGGCAACTTATCTATGCTAGGTATCTCTCACACAGTCAGAAAACGTTTACCGTTGGGTGGGGCTGAACCGCTGACTCATCGAGTTAACGCTGGATTCCTACCTTATTACCCCGTGTAGATTCTGTCTACAGTCTCTCTTCCCTTACCCTCCTTGATTCTGTGTCAGAACAGATTCAAGGCGATTGGAAATCCGATCTACACTCCCCCCCCCCCGATCTGGCATGCGTCATGGTTACGCGCCCCCCTCCCTTCCCCCCAGCAACGCTTGCTGCCCCCTGATCTGGCCCCGTGACTCTTGGTCCGCACGGTTGCAGCCCCTCTCACACATTAGCCCGCCAGCCGAGAACAAGCGCTCTTGTATGAGTCCGGTACACCTCAGTAAATCGTATTTTCTGGATCTGCAGTCAATCCGTAGGCTATTCTACCCTCGCCAACTATTCAGTTTTTTTTTTGGTGATAGTCGATCTGTCACCACGACTCTTCGTCGGATGTGTGAGGGTTGCGCTTTTTGTGGCTGGATCCCCCCTGTTCACTACTGTCTCCACTTTCATCACATTCTCTCGCTCTCTATCTTCTCCACCTTTTAGAAATTGCCAGTCTCCTTCCCCCGCACGGTTTCAATCCGACTGCCGAAGGTTCTCACCTCCATCGCTCGCTGTCAGTCCTCGGGAGGCAATTACGCCCTTGGTCCTGGCGGAGAACGCATAATTAGCCAGGGCCTGACCACAAAGGAGGGGTCTTATGTCGACATTCAATCGACAATAGGTACCTTTGATCAGGCCTTACCCTCTGACACACTAAACTACATCGTGGTTGTTGTGAAGCTCTTCATGAAGGTAAGCGAATGAGACATCTTTCTGCCCCCCCCCACTCCCCCGCGTGTGCGTGCATGCCCTTCAAAACTGTCCATCTCTTTTCATCATCATCATCGGCTACTTCCTCGTAGGAAATCAATGAGGTCATTCGTAAGATGGCTGGAGAACAACAGACCTGGCCTTCCGTTCCTCTGAGCCCGAGCGCTGGAGCGGACCTCTACAAGAATGCGTCCACCTCTAAATTCGCCGTGGCAACCCGCTTCACTTTTCGGTTAGTGACTGTCCTACCGCGTCTGCCTGTAACCTGCTTAGTCGCCTCTGTTCGTTTCTTTTACTCCCGCTACATGCCCGCCATCCGCCTCAAGTTTTCTGGCTAACAGCCATGTATGCATGTTGTTCACAGCCTAAAGCTCCAGGGCATTCGCCTGCAAGCCACCACCCAGAGTGGTGCCGTAAAACTGGAGACCACGGAGATCCAGGTGGAGCTCTCTAACCGCATCGAGCGGACGCACGCCAGCTGGTACGCTGAGTCCTCTTCCTCGTCGCTGGCTCGACCACATCGACTGCCGGACTCCCGGTCTCGAAAGTTGGTGGATGGTGGCAAGAACAAGCCGACAATCAAGACAGTGCACCCGCACCACGAACCGGGCACTTCCTCTACTGCTGCCGCCACAGACGCGATCTCCTGCACTGGTAAGCACCTTGCGCTTAATGCTTCCTCATGATTTCCGATACTCGTCTTGTTATTTCTGGCATACCCGGTTTTTCAGAAAAAGACCATGTGATCGCTGGAACATAGGATTACATGGCTTGGTGTTTCGGACGCTGTTGCCGTGCGGCCGCGTGCCTAATCCAATTAGCAAATCTCGCGTTCGTCGTTGGTGCTGGATTGGTCGTTAATTTTGGACATTTCATCACTGTTCAAGTTTCTTAATGGGATGATTATTCGGTACTGTGGCTTGCTGTCACTGGAACTGTTGGCTGCCTGTGTACTCTGCGTGGGTAATTACTCTGCTTAATCGACTCTGGGCCGAAGAATCTAGACCAATCAATGCGAAAGGACAGTCTGATAGACTTTATGTTCCAGCGATTGCTTCTTTTTCGTTGAAACTGATTTCTCAAAATCGCCTGCTCGCTTCTCTCGGCATATGCGGTCCTTTTTGTGCACTCACCTAACAAATTTGTCCACATGAGGACAACCCAGGCTACAGCTGGCTTCCTGGCGATGAATACGGACTGTATTAAAACGGTATCTGTCGCAAGGATTATTATCACAACAATTTTTTTACTTTTGGCAGTGCTTCTACTCACCGCAAAGATGCGAATCATGATATGGTAGCGGGCGTTTGTAGCCGGTGCTCTCCTTTTTTGTTTATCCGTGGGAGGAGAGATGTGAAACGCAATGAGACTTATGGGCAGCTCCGCAGACAACCACATCCCACTTGCAACAACCCCTCATCACGACGCTTTAAACTCGTGGCTTGGAGGACTGCTAACTGACCGAGCAACTCAATTCACGTGGGCCATACTGGGTTTGTGAAGGGACTGACTCTGGGGGACTTGGAATCACGTCCAGCGGCCCTTTATCGCCGTGGCCTACATTAAATTCTCACCTGTATGGTACCCCAGCCAGCCACCCATACAGTAACCTTGCACGTGTTGTATGGATCGAGTCATATTTGGCACGAGTAGACTGACTAGTTATTCTTATTTGTCACTGCGTCCGAACCGGTCTCTGGTTGTATTGACACTTCCTCATCGGTGGATGTGGGGCGAGGGAGCGCAGTGAATGCTTCGCGAGTGCGCCTCACTATCACCTAAACCACGCCTACTTCATCATCCTGCGCCTACTCCGTAGCACACATTGTGGATCGCTACAGTCGAGATGTCACTGTCTATTCCGCTGATTTCAAGTCACATTAGTCGGTATTTTCTCTGATTTGCATTCCAAATTACCTTATTAAACCGACTTTTACCAAGCTACCAGTCTGTTGTTGTCTCTATAATATTATCTAATTTGAATCATGTTTCTGCCGTATCCTTCTTCATTAAATCTGACTATGCAATTACGAGTGTCTTCTCTATTTACATCATGGTCCCGCCTGTCAGTTCTATTTTTCGTACAATTATTATTTTTGTGGTTTTTCAGGCTGTGAATCCATTGTGCTCTTCGCCAGACTGCAACACCTCTGCGTCGAACTGGGCTGTTTGGATCAGGTAGGTTCAGTGTATTTGCAGCTTGTATGGCTTTTGAACCTCTAAATATTATTATTTTTATAGATGAATAAATATGGATGCTATCCTGCCGGAACTTCATTGGAATGCACTTACAGCAAATCGGATACATTTTACGGCAAGACTGACTTGTAGGGCCCCTCTTGATATCCATCCCCCTCGCCGCCCAACTGCATAACGTATTTTGTGGTCAATAATTTAATTCTTGGCTAGCGACCTTAAATTAATATGCACTTGTGGCGGTAGTGATCAAAAATATTAAATTAAATAAGATTATGGTTGTTTCAATATACTAAAATACAATAAAATTCGATCAACATGAACCTCTGTTGCGCAGATTACGAATGCCAATTAAAGGAAATTCGACAGTATGTAGGCAGAATTTAAAGGACATAGAAATTCGTCCTCCTATTGGTGGAATTTAACTAACAAAATCAATGTTGGGCTTCTGAGCATTTGAAAGTAGTTTTTTTATTATGAGGGGATTTTCGCGGCCTCTAAAATCAGTCTTGCCCTTTTTACGTTCTTAAACCAACGCACTGCATGCTATCTCCTACATATTACCTCCTCCTCCTTGTAGGATAAACTTTACAACGAACGCGCTCCCGAATTCCG
This sequence comes from Ligula intestinalis, assembly GCA_036362985.1. Lineage (NCBI taxonomy): Eukaryota > Metazoa > Platyhelminthes > Cestoda > Diphyllobothriidea > Diphyllobothriidae > Ligula > Ligula intestinalis. The sequence continues at coordinate 48,858,767 of JAYGXS010000004.1, read as the reverse complement.
AACACTTGCCTTCTTCAAAACATCCATTGCTCTGCGCTCGCTGCTCGCTGAAGAGGTTTCAGCCCCCCAGCGTCATAAGGTGTCCACCACAAGTGCTAAACGGACTAACGAGGGGCCTGCAACCACCACCGGCGCTCCACGGCCCACATCTGTCACAGGAGCAGCGGCGGGGCCGGCCAGCAGTCACCTGCATTCCGCTGCTCAGCCCGCGAAACCCTCGCCCTTCTTTGTCAGTGGGGCCTCAACTAGCGATTCTCAACGATCGGCCGCCGGCTCTGTACCCTTTGTAGATGGAAGTACACCCACTGGAAGCAGTGTCAGTGGCACTAGTGTCAGTGGTGAGCAGGAAGCCTTTCTGGTCTCCCTCCGGCGACCCATCATCTGGATCAAACCGTCAGCCTTTGATCGAGGTGAGGTTCCCGTCTGCGACACGGCTGGACTCCTCGCTGCCTCTTTTTTTAATCCTCCACCTTTCTGGAAACACGTATTGACACTTCTTCATCGGTGGATTTGGGACGAGAGAGCGCAGTTTATGCTTCGCGAGTGCGCTTTCTCTCTCTTAATTTTTCTCTCCCTACCTCGCGTTATTATCAGAAGCAAGCTTACACAGGCTTTGCATCGCGCCCTAAGTCGCTTTCCCGTGCGTGGCCTTTACGTTCTGAGGGCTAGCTGACACAAAGCGTGTGCCACGCTTTGTCTGCAGTCTGCAGACCTCGTTTAACGGAGTGGGTAGATCCATAAGCTGCCCTCGGGTTGAGTTGATCAGTCAAGGTGATTGCTAGTCGTGGCCACTGCTACGAGCACTACTCCGTAGCCTGTACTTACTTGTACTTGTTACGGCTGTGATCATGCCAGATCTAGCCGGCCTCAATGATGTCACGAACAGCACCTTTCCATGCGTGACGATTGGCAGCAGCGGACCTGGAAGACTCCACCCAGTCTATTCTCCAGCGACGGAGACCGAAGGTGGAAGGTCCAAGAACTGCTTCCATGTCTTGACGGGCAGTGTCAAGCCAAGTCTTCAGCTGCCTTCCTCTTTGACTCTTCCAGGTGGGCTGCGGCGCCGGGTCGAGGGCAGCATAACTAGGCTCGTGGAGCGGACGACGGAGAACGTGTCTGAACCACCTCAGTCGCCTTTCTTGAATGGTCTGAGATATCCACGTGATACTTCATAGACACCTTGGTAGCCCAGCGAAGTAGGCCCCTTTGCATGAACGAGTGTCTGAAGATAGCTATAACAAAATATCGACCTACCTCAACTGATGAGAAACTGCTTGAACTCTGTATCCTCCACCACTTAAATGCTCCTCCTTCACTTCTCAGCCTTCAAGCTTAGTCTAGTGAAGATGGCCATTCTTGATTTCCTCGAGTGGGCTACTGCGTACTGACTGGCATCTCATGACATGACTTCATTTTCTATTGGCCAGTGTGTGGATGTTTTATCAGGCTATAGCCTTTATTTTAATACCTGCTGGTGTTTTTTTCGGTCTGTCATGTGTTGGCAGAATTATAATTTATGCACTGCCCTGTCTCCCATTCTATGCAGGCATCCTTATCTGGATGGTGTACACTCGGGAATTTGCCAAATGGAACGAACAGATGCGAAAGCTGAACACGATGGTGAGCATTCCGTTGGCCTTTCGATGTTTTGCCTACTTCTTTTCTGCCTCTTTTGACACATGAGATGTCCCCTTGGGACCACCGTCAGTTACCAATGTGAGCTATCAATAGCTGGACTTGGTGCACCTGTTTTCATGGACAGAGTTCTTTGGGGCTGAGTTAGTGTCTATTTCACGGCAGATTATGCTGCTTGTTGACATTTCCCGAACCAACTATACTGCAGCTGCTGGATACCCTATCCCGGGGAGACATGCAGGCTCTCTCTCTTTATCTGAAGTGTTGCTGCCTTTTAATGATAGTGTGTTCGATGTGTGGATTGGAGGGTCAATTCAATCTGCGTCCTGGTTGCAAGTGAAACAATAGCATGAAAGCAGTCTCGTGCTCAAGCGCATCACAGCTGGAGTCACCGGCAGACGCTATCCTTAATTACTTTAGACTTCGGAGCGCAGAGAGCTGCGATTGCCGTCCAATCCCTCAATGATTAGTCGAAGTACTTGGGTTCATAATGCTCCTCTTGCGATTCAGTTATCCAACCTTTCATCTAGGTAGAATCCTGCTTTGAGTCCCAGATCAGCACGCGAAAGCCCCATCCTTCTGTAATACAAAACCGGGTGTAATAAACGGTATACAGTCTGGATAATACAAAGGAAAGGAAATATAAATAAAAAAGAAAGGTTATAAAAGTAGAAGAACAGGAATAATTATTTAAATAATCTAATGTTTGTCAACAAAAAGTGTGCCGTAACTCAAACGTGGAATTTGCAAATATTGGGAAACATCTAGATTTAAAAAAACAAGTAACTAAAGCTAAAATCAACAAAGTACTAAATAATCTTACACTAATCTGATAGCTCAAATTAAATATGAATAAATTCAACAAACAAAATAAGATAAATTAACGACAAGTTTTTGCGCATATAAATTGAAGGTTTGTGCGGCGCTTGGCGCCGTGAACTGTACTAATTTAATTCTAGAATGGTAAGTTGGACCTCGGGTAAGTTGAAGTAGATGACCTAATCACCAACTTTTTTCTGGAATATCAAGAAAGCCTATCAAGTATCAGTCAGTAAAAATTTCCAAATTTGTCACACCCATTACGCTATAAGTAAGAAATGTAAGTAAATTGATGTGTTTATTTATGGCGTGTTATTTTCTTGCGAGAACATAAGATTAGTTAAACAATTTCTGGGACGCAAAGTTGGATTCCACCTTCAACTACCGCCTGCTTTACTTCATTTTTCCCATTTCATTCCCTGTTTTTGTGTGTGCTTAAACCTGATTTTGTTTGCCCTACCTCCTAGTCTGACGCCCTTTCGACGCCGGCCTCTCCTCCACCGCTGTTCCGTAACCAGTCGGTGGTATATCGCTCCCGTCATCCCAACATGCCTCTCCTGGGCTCCGTGTCTCCCCAACCCACTCTGCGCTCGGTGACCTCGGCCTCTACTGCCAGTATCGATAACGCCAGTGGCTCTGCTGGCAGTCTGCTGAAACGCCTGCCTTCCATAGCCTCGAGCGCTCTGTCCTCCCGCGAATCCGGTGCCTTTCTGCCCACACCACCACCCCCGCCTCCGCCAGTGCGACCTCCCGTGACTGGGCCTACGCTCTTCTTCCAACTAAATGTCGAAGACCTAGGCATTTGTCTGCCGACTAACATATTACAGGTGAGTACGAAGGGGAAAGGGCGTTCACCGCGAGAGGTTTATTTTACATCTGACGTTTAGGATAGTTGTCTCGTCTATCCAGAGAGTGAGTACTGTGGCTCCTGGCTTTCGCTATGTGCCGCTCCTTTCTCCCGCGTGTGTAGTCTACCAATCGAGTTTGAGCCGCTCGCGTCTCTAGGTGGTAACCGTAGGCTGTTCCTACCGCCTTATAACCGTCACCCACGCCCTGCTCTGCGTTGACACTGTCTGTAACTGGGACTTCAGCGTTTATTTTATCTCTCCGCGCGCTGCTCAGCTCTGTCACCCCGCCCCCACCTCCGTTTCGTCTCCCCGTAACCCATCTCATCGATACTCAGATTTGCCTTAGAGCTGGTTGGCGGCCCCGCGCCGTGACTGTCTCCTGATACGAATGTTCTTAATGCAACATAGGGGGCTGGCAAATTCATGTGGTGGTTTAGCGAACAGTCGGACGGCATTCAGGCTTCTTTAATCGGCCTTGATGTGTGATCGTCACCTCGGCCCACAATTTCGAGCACCTCTTCCCCGCCCGTCTCTGCAGTTTAAAAAGCCCTTCGCCGTGCCGTTCAAGCATGCCAGTAATGTTCCAGTCATTGAGGATTCACGCACAATCGTGAAATGCCTGCTTTAAAGGACACATCAAAGACAATGAAGCCACGGATGACGAGCAGCTCCATATGCCGAGTATTTCAGGTAACGAGCGAGCCACTGACAGAACATTTGTTTCGATCGACGAACTTCCGTTTGGTTAACAAGCTGTCAGTGCGCGTGTATGTGTGCCTCTGTTCGCCGTTGAGTCTTGCTCCCAGGGCGTGGGTCTTTGGTCATCTGCAGCCAATCAGTGAACTGGCGCCGTTTGATTGGCTACGTTTCACGTGACGAGCTTGGTTCCGCAGTGGATTAAACTCGATAACTGACGTCCCACTGTATTACATCTAATGCAGAAATATGTTAGTACGAGTTCTCTGATCTCGTGAAATTGACCCTGTCACTGTCTGCCGAGTGCATATTATCATGATAGTAGGGCGCTTGCCGATCTTTTTGCGGAGCATGTTCGTCGCGGTGTGCATTGTAACTCAATCTAGAGCCCTTGCAGGCGGTCGCATAGTGGCTTGTAATATGTGATTAAGTGGAACCGATAGCGACAAGGGAGAGCGGAATGGCCGTTTCTGATTGACGACTCCTGTCTTAATCGGTTTCTCTCCATCGGTCTTATCATAATTTAGTGGAATTTTCCGTCGACGGACCGATTAAGCCTACTGAATGAGTATTGGAGGTCGTTTCGCTGTGTTTACTCCATTTTTATGTACTCAAAAATATGAGGGTGTTCATGTCTATTTTTGCTGCTCTCCCAGTTTCAATTTCTCCCTCTCTCTCTCTCTCTCTGTCTACCTGCTTTGATCCGTTGCTTTGAATTCGGGTTCTGCCTTTCCAGTGCTGTTTTGCTCACGGACTTGTTTCCTGTGTTCTAGACATCGCCAACCTCTGTTGAAGTGGATTCTCGCACTTCTCTCGTTCTGACTCTCAGTCGTAGTTCACTTTCGGCCTGTCTCCATGGTTCCCTCGTGAGTGAGGGCGAATTTACAGGTGGGTGCTCTTTTCAGACTGGTTCTTGACCACTGTCTGGTTTGCTTTTAGCCAGTTTTACGGTCATCCCTGTGTTATTTGCTTGTGCTATGCGTCCACAGAATCCTCTGGGGATCCTCCTAAGCATAATATTGGTAACAAGGATATGCAGAGTGACCAAAAAGTAGGCTTACATTCAGTATCACCATCAGTTTATTGAGGTAAAGAGATGCGAACGCCCTTGATAGGAAATATATGGATACGAAGAATTAAAAAAGCAGATCAATTAGATGCTGGTGGGTGAAAGACAGCTGTTGTTGATTAATCTAAGTTGTAATACAACATAAGTACTCGCTTATAATGAGAAGTATGAAGTATGTCTGCCATTTGCATAGTTTGCATGTTCGGTTGACGTAGCCCGTTGCGGACTTATTTAACTATTGAAACACTCACCAAGTATACAAATGTTAGCATGAACTGGCTAGTATAGAGTTCCCATAGGTGGCGAAGATAAGAGTGTTAGATAGCAGGTTGGAAGAAGTAGACTTATTAGCTGGTGTGTGAGGTCTGTCGATCCACCTCTGTCGATTCATAGTCGAACCCAGTGTTGAAGAAAAAACAGAAAAAGACCTGTACTGTACTTGCTATACGGCCGCATACCTTCTCTTTGGCCGTTCGTGCCGGAGTCAGTAGTCGACGCGATATAGGAACCTCTAAACAAGACATGGTTGCAGGAGCTGCCTACAATACGCTATACAATATACCAATACAATAATCCTAGGTAGGTTATAGTTATGATTAGGACTACGCTTTAGGTTCATTTCAATGCTAGTGTTAGACCAGAGGTCGGAAACCTTTTGGACTCAGAGAGCCAAGAAAGCAAATATTTGGAAATATATTTCAGTGAGAGCCATTAAATACATTGTAAGATTGAATTGAATTGAGTATAATAAGCTTCTGGATTTAGTCTTTTAAATAGTGTTATTATCATACTCGCCGTTAGTGCGACGCCATTGGAGGAACCAGAATCACATAATTTTATGTGTCTAATTCTTACCAAACACTCTGTCTAGGTAATAGTATCAGTATCAGTATATTGAGGGTATGTAGGAAAAATTCCTTTGAGTGCCCTATTTGTACATATGTGCAGTGGTAGCAAAAAATGTGTTGCTTAGACTGTTGGCGAGGCCAGTTGTCCTGAGTCATAGGATGAAAATAGGAGCAGACAGTGAAAAAACTCCTCAGGGATTTTTAGGAGAAAAACTGTCGCCCTTGTGGGGGGAATGCGTGGGATTGAGGAGAAAAAAGGGAGTTCCCACTGGGGGGGGGGGCATTGCAAAGGTTCCCAGGATCATCACCGTGTGGAAGCCACGTCCTGATTCTTCCTTGCTGATTGCAGAGTCCGCCACGGAACTGGAAAAACAGAGGCATCCGTCCAGATCGTCGACAGTCCGCTTTGGGTCGAACCAAGGGTGACCGTTTAGACCGGCAGGTCTGGCTGATAAGATCGCCAGCGGGTAATCACGGTACGCAGATAGCCAAGTAGGGTAGACCGCGGAGACCTTCGCATGAGGCTATGCGTGGGAGGGCGTAATAAATAGCAAACGTGAATGGATATAAAAACTAACACTACTGAAAAATTGGAAGTAGTATTATTGTTATTGCAAATTGTCAGTTCCGATCCATCGTGCACTGCTATATCGATCCAGTTTTCGCTTAAAACCCTCTAGCGATTCCGACATAACAACGCCCTGAGGAAGCGCATTCCACGCTCCAACCACCCTTTTTGAAAAGAAGTGTTTCCGAGCGTCCAGCCTGGCCCCTGTCACCTTTAATTTGAGGGAATGACCCCTCAGATTCGTGGTCGTTGCTAATTCGAAAAAATCCCCTGATATAAGACAGCAGTCTTGAAGACGTAATACGCGGAATGCTAGTATCAGGTCCCCCCGAAGCTGCCTGTAGCGCAAAGGGAAGAGGTTGAGATTCGACAGCCGTGTTTCATAAGGCTGCGAGCCCTGCCCCATAACAAGTTTGGTTGCGGGCCGTTGTACCTTTTCCAGGATGTTGATGTCTTTCCTGGCCCAGGGTCTCCAAGCTTGAATAGCGGATTCTAGGTGCGGTCGTACGAAGGTTCCGAAGACTTTTGTGAAGCACTCTTCATTGAAGGTAGAAAAAGCTCGTTTGACGAGGTATAGGATCGACATCGCGGACTTGGCTACCTTTGTGCAATGCAGGGAGGGTTTAAGCGAGGGTGTGATCCAGACTCCCAAGTCTTTCTGGGCGTTCACTTCCTTCAATGGTATGTCATTCAGTCGGTAAGCCGTGCCGTTTGAAGAACCGCATTTGCCAACTCGAATGGTGGTGCACTTGCTCTCATTGAACGGTAAGAGCCAGTCCGCCGACCATTTTTGAAGTCTATTTAAATTTTCCTGTAAGTGCACTTCGTCAGCCGCAGTTCGAATTTCGCTCCAAAGTTTTATATCATCGGCAAACATGGCGATGCCGCAATCCAGTTCGCGGACACAGTCGTTGATGTAGATAACGAACAAAATAGGGCCGAGAACGGAGCCTTGGGGAACACCACTCTCAACCTCAACCTTGGCTGACTGTTTGTCGCAGATGTGGACAGTTTGCGAGCGACCGATTAGGAAGCTTTTTATCCACGTAAGGAGCCTACCTCTTACTCCTATGCGGCTGACTTTATAAAGGAGGCGGTGGTGCGGCACGCTATCGAAAGCCTTTTTGAAGTCAATATAGACAGCATGCACTGAGTTTCCACTATCGACTGCCTCAGTCCACCGTTCTAAACAGTAGAGCAAGTTTGTAACGCAGGACCTACCTCTACGAAAACCATGCTGAGCATCCGATAGCAGATGGTTTTGTTCCAGGAATTGCATAAGTTGTTGCTTGATAATTTTTTCCATGATTTTGCAACAGATTGCAGTAAGGCTGACTGGTCGGTAGTTATTCGCTGAGACCCGGCTTCCCCCCTTGTATAGCGGTGTAATCCTCGCGGATTTCCAATCTACTGGTAGGCATCCGGTTTCGAAGGAGGTTTGGAAGAGCATAGAGAGTGGTTTGGCCAACTCATTGGCGAGCTCCTTCAAAATCTTGGCTGGTACGTTGTCAGGACCTGGTGACTTAGATTCTTTTAAGCTTAAGAGTTCCTTAAGAACAGCAGCCTCGGGGAATTGGACAGTCTCAAATACTGTATCCGCTTCGGTGTCGTCGGTGGGGTGATCGTATGCCGTTTCCTTTGTGAAGACTGATCGGAAAAATTTCGACAGATGATCAGCCTTCGCTTCATCATCTATCAAGTCTCTTCCCTCGGCGGTCCTTAGCAGGGGTATCGGATCCTTGTTTTTGGTAATCTGCCTGAGATAACTGTAAAACAGTTTGGGGTTCACTGTGGCCCGGTTCTAAGTTTTGTCGACTCATTCGCGGGTATCCAAAAAAGTACAGGTGGTGGCAGTAATCTGAGCTGCTGTTGCTGCCGCGTATTTTTGATTAACTCTGCCTATTCATCTCCCGAGCACTTCGACGCAAATGGTGTTGAAAGGGTTTTGACGGGTGAGGGGTTTTTAAAGCAACGAAGGATAGGGTGTGAAATTAGCTGGCAAGCTTGTGTTAGGTGACACTGAATGCAACCCATCCAGCCCCAACAGTATAGGTGTAGCCAACAGGAAACCGTGCGATCTCGTAAAAAATGTTACACGCCCATTTCCGGGAGTATGTCAAGTAACTTATTCGGAAGCAGAATTGCCAACGAGCTTTGGATACCGCTATTAAGGATCTCCGCCTCCGTAAACCCTCTGACCGGCATTCCTGCAGTAGATGACTTTCTGGGCGTACTTGCCGTAAAGGGGCTGCGTCCATTCATATCCAATCTTATTTTTTGTAAAATTAAGTAATAAGCGCCAAGTTTCCAGCTTAACTGCCGATCCTGTTATGGATCGCTGCGTTTCGCGAGACTGAATATTATTATTACCTACATATTAACAGGTCCTTCGTTTTTAGAGGGGGGATGTTATATTATAGTGTACATCTCAAGTTTCCTTAACGGTCTGACCATGGAGAAGGAGACGCTTTATTTTGAAAATATAATTCCAAAACGTCCTGCATTCACAAGAAATTAAAATTAGGCGCATTAACTCACAACACCGGAAAATAGAAAGCCATCCATAATCGTCGATAACTGCAATTGTCGAAATCGTGGATAAATGTCCTTGGAAAAGCCGTCAAATATAGGCCAAACTGGACTGCTTTCAAAACGGCGCTAGCGTCGTGCACCGATGACCTCAGGGAACCACAGCAGACGCGTCTTCGACCGCGTTCCCACCCGCCCTCAGGGCGGCCAAGGTCTGCTACACCAAACCTCCCTATGGTGGATCCATCTCTTCTCCTCTCCATCTGTTTTTTTTATGACAGAGCAGCCCCTCTTCACTATGCTGCTCCGACTCCTCCTCCTCGCCGCCGGGATTGAGGTCCACCCGGCGGAGTTCCGGATCCACCAAGGGCTACTTGCCTGCCTACCGATGACCTCATCGTAGTTCAACTGAACAAAGATGGATAAAAATCGGTTCCTAATGGGCGAAGTAGATGAACCGATGTGTATATAATAACATTTATCTGTGAATGGGAAATTAAAAAGGGCGGCTCACTTTGAAAGCCTGCAGAGCAGAATGTGTCATGATTAAATGATTGCTTACTTCTCCCCTCCGTTTAAGTGCATGCCACAATGCGCGCTATTTAAAAAACGTGAAACCTACACCTTGTTTAAGTCTCCTCTTTGTAAGGATTTCGCTTTTCCTGCAGACTTTTGTCTTCGCTTCGATGACGACTTTAACGTTGGCTCAGACGACTGGAAGCCGGATCGCGAGAAATCCACAATAAGAGTGAGGAATGAGGAGCACATGATTGTGATGAACGGCTGTGTTGTACCCAGTGGAACCTCCCGTCTCTGTTGGAAGGCCTTGCAGAAGTTACGACCGGGTAAGTTGTCTTGGAGGCTTCTTCCTCTTTTCCCTTTGCCGTTAAGGTGGATGTTGCTGCTAGGTTTTCAGCTGTTGTCATGTCTTAAATGAAAATTCATATCTCGCAGCTGTCTAACCTAAGTCCTGCCTTTTCCAATCTATTTTTTCCCCCAACTACGACGTCATGTTTGGTCAGGACATGGAATTAACGTAAGGGAGCCCTTTTGTCTACCTAGTACGCCTACGAAATTCGCGCAAACTTGGAAAAAATAAAAGTCACCTTACGATAGAGCAACTTTTTTCAGATATTCCTCGATTTGCAACACAGCCGCGTTGCGTCATCGCGAGTACCACTGACCATTTGCTCGACCTGTACGTTCTTAAATAATATTTTTTATGCATTGCGCTAAAGGCCATTCGCACTGCAATTCCTTTCTCTGATGAAATGCTAAGTGTTGGCGTCGCGTCAAGGTCTGTTTCATGTCCAAATCTTGTTTTTGGCTTTTACTTTCTATGCAACTGTCAATGTAGCCCTGCGGCCAGTTGCTTCCCACAGCTTGCCTTATTTGGCTTATCCTAACTTGTTGTCTTGCTTTAAGAGCCTCAAGAGTATGAGAGATGTTTTTGGGTGGATACGTGAAGTAAGTTGTATTTCGAGATGATATGATGAAAAGAAAGAAGACCTTCGGAAAATCGAGTTATGTTCATGAATCTTCGAACACGTATCACTTTTTCGTCGTAAGACTAGATGAAAAGTGAGCCCTGGAAATGTCGCACTAGAGATTATGGGGTCAGAGGTTACAACGAACGGGGTGGGATTGGGCGGCGGTGTTATGTTGACGTGACTGCTGCGGCGATAGGTTGTGCTAATGAGGAGAGGGGGGTGTTAACGTTCGGATTGTAGGCCGCGTGTTCGGGAGAGGGGGAGGGGGTTGAGAGTCAGTGAACTTCTACTTGACCGAGCATGGACAGCCTGCTGTTGTTTCAGGCTGGGTGCAGGTTAGTCGGTCATGCGCGAAAACTGGTATAGTGTGAATCAAGTTCACGTCTCTGTCAATACTAGTCGGGCTCGAGTGCCAAGCTTTGATGAATTATCTCGCTTGCCTCGAATTAGCCATGGCGGTCATCTCGGTGCCATCCCAATTTATGTTTCTGGTTTCCGTGTCAGGCATGCCTGATTTCTCGCTGCTGGCCGGACCAAGGCACACACACACAGACACGAATATTCGCTGACTGCGTAAGCACTTGGGCTGACCAGTTTGCTAACTCTGCCCCCTCGCTCCCTTCCTCCCCCTTCAGTCGAGGTGATTACTTGGCGGTGACGGCTGCACCGACCGGAACTAATCGTCGTGTCCACTTGCACCTACGGACTGCGACCCTGTGACCCCTAAAACGAGCCGCGTGATAGATGCACCGGACCAATATGGGAGCCAGGCTCTGCGTTCGGCAGAAGTTATTCTGGTTGCGCGCCGATAACTTGGGGGGGGGGCAGAGGAGGGGGGTGGCACGTCAGGGGAGCGGCTTCGGTCGCGTCAGCCACCCGCAGCTGGTCCCACCTCTGGTCTTTTTGACAATGTCCTGACACCGGGCTCAGCTGGATTAGGGGAAAGAGGGTACGGTAGATGCTCGCTATCACTTTCAATTACTTCACGCACAAGTCAACGTATCGGCACCAGCCTGTTTAGAGCATGCGGTGAACATACTCGATGGTCAAACGGTCGAATCGGCTTCCTAACAAAGAAATGAACCTTGCTCGCATTTTGTACGACTGTGATAATGCCTGGTCTAGTCGACCTCTATAACGTCGCGGAATATATCTTTCCACGTGCGGCGATCTGTGGCAGGGGATTTGGAGAATTCAAGCCATGCGCTTCTTCAACAATTACATCCGCGTACCGGAGGTTCACGAACTACGACTGTTGAACCGAGTTCTTATTTGCCCCCTCTCTCTGTTTTCGGGGCACCGATTTGAAACCAGCTGCAGTACGTTTATGGTGCTGACAATGCAGAATCTGTGTCAATGACTTAACTCGTCTTTCGTATGTCGTCTGAAATGCTCTTACGATGTTGCCTCGGTGATCACAGGTTGTCTCGTTTGAGACGAAATCCGTCTACCGCCGCCATCGGCAATCCACAGATCACGACCAGAGAGTTTTTCAGCTAGTAGCCGAAAATAGATTTCTATAAGTTTCAGGCCGGCACCTAGTGTTCGCACGCAGACAGAAGTAGTAGAGGTGTCCGTAAAGTGCCTCTTAATTTGTATGCAAGTTAACTGACCAATGACTGGTTCCCACATAAGCAGTGCATGTCTTACTTGTTGTAAGGGAATGGTCGTACTGTCATTTCTATCAAGAGTCGCATAAAATGTCTATATAGAAGTTAAGATGGAATATTTCCCTCGGGATCTTGACTTTTGAGAGCTCTAATCTGGACTGCAGCCAGTCAACGCATATTCATGTTGTACCAATGATGACTGCGCACCGCCGGGCTTTGGGTGCCGGAATCAAAGAGTGTCTCTGTATTGCAGCATCCAATAACAAGGGCTCTTGTACATCATTGGATACGGTTTGCCGAATGCGTCGTTTCCAGTAGACCCTGTAACCTGAAAAGCATTACTTAAATCTATCGGTTTTAGTAAGCCTTAAAATGTTTTCGTCAGGTGAGTCTCTGGTAACCAGTCAGATTGCTTTCTCTTTTTTCGGTGTTGCCTCTGGCACTTCCAGCCCAAGAACGAACTTGCGAAATAGCGGTTGAAAATAGAGCTTATTTGATGGCGGTTCACGGTCGCTATATTGCTGTACTGCCATCAGGCTTTGCAGCATTAAGCGGTGTTCCACACACAGTTGTGGCTGGTCTACACGTGCCTAGTTGTCTTACTCGACAGCTCGATTAGGCTGTCGCTGACAATCATTCCAATGTCCACTATCTCTGGCCCATGTGTTGTCAACGGGTACCCTCTCCTTCCAGTTCCGTCCCAATTGGATACTTAGTTTCATTCGCGCACCTGGCGAGCAATGACCTGACTAAACTGGAGATGCCATTTTTGGTTAAATTCGCCTTACTGGAATCTGCAGGAAGAAGTGATTGCTAATGAGTCTGCTGGAAACGTTTAAGCAGCCGCCTCCGTAAATTCCTCACTTTAAACTCTGTGTCCGCTAAGCAGTTCCTGTTCTTTCTTTTGCAGATGAGAAGGCCCGTTGGCTTGTCAATGTTCAGTGGAATATGCGGGGTCTGGACGTCCACATGGACCACAATATTGGCAGACGTCTCAAGTCCCTCTTCGTCACGCTCACCTCAATGGCCGGTTACGACGGTCGGGCTCCGTACGCGCAGACCTCCACAGAGGAGGAGACGACGATGGTGGCACCGACCGCAGCAGAAGCCGCAACAACTGCTGGGGAGACATCTTCGGACGCACACTGCCGGCACTCGTCGGCTTCGCAGTCCGCGATGCATTCACGCAGATCAAGCGCCTTTGGGGCGGTCTCCATGGATCGCCTCTACTTGGACGAGTAAGTCGTCGTCGTTGTCGTCTTCTTTTTCTTTGCCCTGCTTCTACGACTGCCGCTTATGTCCCCTTTTTGTTTCATTTTTGGTCGTTGTAGTAAGGGCGAATTTTCGGACGGTAGTCTCTGTTATCACTTTTTTCGAATAAACAGAGCTCGTGCTCTCTTGGATGTACTAAAAGTAATGCCATTTGATATTTCTTGCGGCTCCTGGCAGAACTGTCGTTACTTTGATGTTCTTGTTCTTCTCTCTTCCCCCTCTAGACAACACAGTGGTGACCTACAGACTGCCGAGGCACAGAGACACAAGTTAGAGGCGCAGTACTGTAGCTCCTACAAGCGCATGAAGTGGGACAATCTTCGCAAGCGAACAAGTGTACTGGTTCGTCTGCCATTACTGTCTTTTGTCTGCTAGAATTCCCTTTGCCCGCTTGCCAAATCATGCGGCCTTCGTGTGGTATCGCGTGTTCTTTTGCTTCTTCTTCTTCTGAGGAGGTAGATCCTTTTTGATCCACACAGCCCAGGTCCGCACATGCTTGCTTAGCGAACCTACAAGCCACTACACGTCTGCATTGTTGCATGCGGATTTTGTTCGATTTCGTTTCGATTCCTCTCACCCCAATTCCTGCTTGGATGCAGTTGCCGTTCGAATTTTCCTCAAAATATGCACCTTTCCGGAATAGAGGCTCCTGTCACTATTTTTTCCCCGGTTAGTCACCAGCATGCGAGGTGTAAATAAAATACAATACAGTGACATAAATGTGTCATCTCAATCTTTGCACCCTGTTTATGGAACTCCTTTGACGATTTTCTTCGCACAGTTTATAAGCTGAGGCCTATTTTTCCCTCAGAACGGGAGCTTCTTTCTCCTGCGAATCATTGAAAATCTCTCTTTTTCGTGTGTTTTTTCTTCTTTTGTTTCATCTGCTCTTTGTCTGACTTTAGGGTATGCCCTCCGGCCGGTTGCGTCGTTCGGGTTCTCTGATCGCCAGTTCGAAGGAACACTCCAAACGGTCGCATTCTTCGCAGATGGGGTCTTCTGTCAGGTGTGTGTGTGTGTGTGTGACACAAACCTTCAAATCGTCCACTCTTCCTCTTTTATCTGGCTTTATTCTTATCTGAAGTATTGGTATCAGGCAGTTTGCTTCTGTTTGAACCAAATTCCGTGTGTGTGTTTGGCGTGGTAGATGCGCTGGACCAAGAAGGGGGCCCGCTCAGGGTACGGCACCGATAAAAAAAACATCGAACATGGGATGGGGTGTGGGGGGAGATACTCATAGGGGCGGCTTTGGCAACGCCAGCCACCCACGCCCGATTCCGCCTCTAGTCTTCTTGACTGTACCTTGACGCCGGGCTCAAGTAGGTGGGGGAGGAGAAAGAGTGTGTGTGTGTGCGGTAGATGCCGTGCAAGTCTACTATCACTTGAAATTAATTCACGCGAAAGTCACCATCCCTGCAGCACCCTATTGTGGAGCGTACAGTGAACATATTCGAAATCGATGGTTTAACTGCCGTCAGAGGTGCCCCTTCCAGCAACTTTTAGTATTTGTCGCAACTAACTCATTTTGCTTGATAGGTAAATGTTTGTTTCTTTGTGCTTTTCTGGTGACTAAAGTCTGCTTACTTGACTACATAAAACCATTGTTGATGTGAAAAAACGTTACTGCATTCATGTTTTTTTTTCCGGATGCATGGTACCAAATGATTGAAGTATTTTTCGACCACATTTGTAGGAAACGCTTCGTCGCTGTCCTGAACCGCTTATCCTCTGGGTCGGCCAGATCTTGCCATTTAAAAAAATGGTTTATCGCTGGATCTTTTCTTCTGCAATGTATTGAATCAATATGAGTATGCTAGGGTTCATTACCTCCCACGCGACATGCAAACTATCGCATTTAAATGATCTTTGCAGCTGCAACGGTTCCCTTCTCAGTATTTTAAGACGTACCTCTTGTTTGGAATGAACGTCTCTCTCTCTCTCGCTCTCTTGGTTCTCAGAATACACAGCGGATGTCTCTAATTTTCCACTAGAGCCGATGATACTTGTTTTAGGTCGTTAAGGCTTATTGCACTTTGCCTTTTCATTGCTATTCGGTAGGCAGGGATTATGTAGGCCCTGTCATTTGTTTCCTACGTGTTTCATTTCGATAGTTCGATATAATTTAACAACATCGCTTCAAACAGATTTGCGAAGTTGAGAGATCCGGATTGTCAATTTGAGAAATAAGGCGGGCTTGTCTAAGCAGATTTATTCGTATGCTACCGTTTGGGAGAATAAGGTCGGCTCACTTTTATCGAAGTGGCAGTCGCAGTTAATCTAACTAAACCGGAAGAGGTTTGTCATGAACTGTTGTTTGACCTTGAACTGACCGATTTTTTGTTTATTGCCTGGCCGTTTGGAGGATGTTTGGCTGCCAGTTCAACTACGTGTGTTATGAGTCATCCCCTCGATGAGGGAAGGGGACGGTTGAGTCTCTACCGTTGTCGTTCGTCCGGGGGGCTCTTCGTCGAGGGAGTGAGTTAGTTCTTGGGTTGTGTATTTGAGGCTTTCTTGAGTTCACGTAGTAAAGGTAACCGTGAGTTGAGCATGTGCTTTATTTGTAGTTTTTCGTTAACTAGCGGCATTTCGCATGCATCATAGTTTTCTGGTGCAAGTCCTCTTATTGCAGATCATAGTGAGCGATTGGCAGTGTTCAGGCCCGTACAAACGCCGTAAACGTTCGTTATTCTCTGTCTGAATAGACTTCCACTCCTGACTAACAATTTAGGGAATATTTTCTCCACAACAGATTATTTTTACAGTACAAGTAGGTATCCATACACCCATCTGTTTAAGGATGCACTCATCCTGCTTGATGCCTTTTTGCGAGATCCTGGAACTTCAAGCAGATGTTCTATATGTGAAATAATTATAATACTTGCTACGTTTAAGTAACAATTTATTTACTGACAAAGACAAGGGGACATCGCAAACGCATTTTCTGGCTTGTTTGCCGTCATCAGGCGGTGATGCCTCAACTCCAGTGTAGCAGCAAAAATTGCCGTCACACTCGAGTTTCGAACTCGCGTCTCTCCGGCCAGCGGCGAGCGCATTTATTGCAATGCCGAAGTGTGCCACCTGAAGTATGTTCCAGTTACCCCGTCGTTGCTCGGATACTTGTCTGATTTTGCGCTTTCTTTCACCTGCACCCACACAGAGCCCCAGCCTCGATTTCTCAGCTGCCAGGCCCCAGTTTCCCCGCTTCTTTGCATTCTGCGGCTGACACCTCCGGATCACCTACCCTCTTCGATCCAATCGACGAGACCAATGTCCACGCCACTGCCTCCAACACCGGCTCTGTTTACTGCGACGCCGTGGAAATGACACAAGGTAGCACCTGGGGCCCTGAATTCGGCGCCACTACACCCGCCATGACAACTGCTCCTGGTGGGTTTTTCCATCCGTTTTAATCCGTTGCCTTGCGGACTTCTTTTTCCCGTGGGACTCTTCATAGTTAATATTTTTTCATCCACAGGAAGCTCGCGTGCCACGCTCTCCTTCAGCGAGGACGGTGAGGGCAATTCAGCCGCACGCTACTCCGAAATCAGCGACCAATTTGAAGAAGCCCAATCTGTCTTTCGAATGTCCTCTGACCTAGACATGACAACTACTGCCGTCGCTGAGGGTGATGTTACGCCCGCGGATTCTGTTTTTGCGCACCCCGCCGCCGCCCCACCGCCCCCACCTCCTCGCAGGCGGCCGCAGTTCCTGGAGGCAATCACTTCGGTCACCGCCGACAGTCCCGAGGCTGCAAACACACCGGCAGGCGGTTCCCGGGAGGAGAATGAGTCCTCCCTCCTCTTCGAGCTGGATGTTCATTTGCATGTGGATTCGGGTCGTTGCGTGCTGCATCCTCGACTCGGTGGCACACCCCGTCGGTCGCACACCAAGGCCTCGTCAGTCTCCACGGGGTTTGCGCATGCTGGTGGTGAGGGTGGGATGTATGGTGAAGAGAACGCCAAGGGGTTCCAACCGTCGCCCTCTACTTCAATCGGACTCTCGCAGGAGGAACAGATGACGGCCTACCTTGCCCGATATAGACGTCAGCTGGTTCAGGACCCCTTGCAAAAACCTACTGATGTTTCGGTCTTCTATATACCTGCTGTAGATGTTGGTGTAAGTCATTTATACTTTTAAAGTTGCAAGCATTCCCTCCTAAGAATTTAGGAGAACAGGCGATGTGCATACGTTAAACATGTAGTCGGCGATGTTCGTCTTATCATAAAAGTGATTCGTGGGAATAGGGGGGTCGATGCGGGAAGACTGGCTACGCGGCCGGAAGAGTTTGGTGGAGTGTCTGTGGGTGCCTGCCGCATTGACTCTGCTTTCGCCCTGCCAGGGCTTACGCTCGTGCTTTGTCATTTACTCCGTGCGTTATCGACCCGCTCGCCACTTCATGCGCGCATACACTCATAGGTAATCGATAATTCCGCCTCGCCTGATTGGTGGCAGACGACTGATTACTCTTCCACGGCCCGGCAGACAAGGCTTGACTACAGCAAACAAAACTTCGCAGACACATCTGCAGAGCAGCCGTGTTGGCGGTTGGCGCACAACACAGCCTCTGTACTATCTATTTTCCGGCAGTAAACTTTTGTCCGCCAGCACCGTCTTCCTTGAATTGTGATTTGGGGGAACCTTCTGTTTGTTGACACTACTTGCTGCGACAAGTCCAGGGGACTGGCCTGAGGAGAATTTATCGAATACTTACGTATGCTCGCCAACCGCTCTTCCGAGTTCTACTTTTATTGTCCTCTGAATATCGGAATGCAGGTCTAACTGTGTGCATTCGCGATTTATAGCAGGTTTTCAACACAGTTCTTGCAAAACCTAATTACTAGCGGCTGCATATAATATAGGTTACGTGGGAGCTTTATGTGCCAACCAGCCTATTCCTGTTACTCCTATTTGACTACGAGCGTCTTTTACTTGCCCAACCCACCCAGCCCATCTAACGCAGTGGGCATGATTTTATATCCGTTACCGCAACCATCAACCGTACGCTTTGCTTTGAGCTTTGCTAGTAGATACTTGCAAGAGTAGTCATTCCGTATTATTCTCTGGCATACAGTACCTATGCGATTTCACCAAATGTCAACCGAAATGCTCAATGTTTTTTTTTCGATTTGGAAATATTACTGAGGTAAAGTTATGTTAATTATTGTGCAGCAAAATCCCAACATATTTTAGTCATGTCAGGGTGCCTACTTTCTTCGACCATTAAACAAGGCAGGATGAAAACTGCGGTTTATATTGCCGGAAAGTGCACGAGAACGGTGGGGGACCCACTGGGGAACCGAAACCCCTCGCAGCTGCATTATGCAGCACACGTGACTTTGACTGTTCTTAAGAACGACTGGCAGGGCTTACGTCCGCGCGGTTCACGTGGTCGGATGTTCAGCCAACCACCCGACTGCTAAGTTGACTTGAATCTTTAGTTTTGCACTCATCTGCATTCAAACCCTGGCGCCGCTTCTGTCTTTCAGTACTGATATTTTAAATTCAGCTGCACTACACATCGCACACAAAATATGGCCTCGTGAAGGACCTTCACCAGTCAGCAACAGCAGCACAGCAACACTTTGCAGCCGCCGAACCCAATCCGGTCTTTGATGAAACTCCCCAGAAGTCGGAGGCGACAGAAACGGTCTCCACTCCTGTCGCCACCACTCTGAAGAGTCCCCTCTCACCCGTCTCGTCGTTTTCCAGCCAACATGGTGCCATGCCCGTCAGGCCGAGCAATGTCGGCAAGTCGGCCGATCTGTATGCTACCTGTGTCCTACAGAAACTGCCAAAGGTAAGTGCCGCACCAGCAATACTCCATGTCCTTCCAGCCACACTAGTAGAAGCATTAGTAGTAGAAGTAGTAGTAGTAGTAGTGGTAGCAGTAGTAGTGGTAATAGTAGTAGTAGTGGTAGTATTAGAAGTGGTAATAGTAGTAGTGGTAGTAGTAGTAGTAGTAGTGGTAGTAGTAGTAGTAGTAGTAGTAGTAGTAGTATTAGAAGTGGTAGTAGTAGTAGTAGTAGTAGTAGTAGTAGTAGAAGTGGTAGTAGTAGTAGTAGTAGTAGTAGTAGTAGTAGTAGTAGTAGTAGTAGTAGTAGTAGTAGTAGTAGTAGTAGTAGTAGTAGTAGTAGTAGTAGTTAGTAAACCCTTAACCAGTAGGCAAGCTCAAGTCACCAGCTAACCCCTATCCCCATCCAGCTGTCGGTTTTTTGCTCCTTGCTGCATATCCTTAGTGCCTTTGCCCTTTCGGGGTTGCATGCTGCTAGTACTTAGGAGAGGTCATCTTTTATCTTTACTGCCTAAAGCCATCTTACTTGCTGTTTAACATTGCCTTATATCGTCCTCTCATTTTCGCCCAATCTTCAAGGGTCTCATCGTGCACCCGGGGTTACTTGACTTCCTGGAACAAGCACTGGAGAATCTGCCTCTGGCGCCCGAACCTGAGGACGATTTTGGTAGGCCTTTTGCTGTCCTCAATTTGGTGCATTCGTAGTGAACTATGATGACAGTTCTGTCGTCATTTTCGAGGATGCCTATCGTGTGCCACATAGCGTGGTGGGTACGGGAACAGGGACTTGCGCCTGAATTGGTTTATAGTGATAGCCGTCTTGGGCAAAATCTACCGAACACTTCCTTTCCTCATCCCTACCTCAGTCGAGTGTCATGGCAGAGTCGAAAAGACTAGAGGCACCGCATAAGCCTCGGGCTTAGGCTGTTGCAAATGTTGCCAAGGCCGAGATGTCACCGCCTAATTACGCCTCTATTGAGCCTTCAAGGAAAATCTAATAAGAAGGGGCGCAAAGGCAGATGTCTTTTAGCGTACTTCATACACCATATTTTAGGTAAATAAATGCATTTAAAGCCATTTTCATCGAACCAATCAGTCCGGAGTGAGTAGCGAAACGATTGTCGTGTGACTCAATGGCTAGATTGTGAGAGCCCTAGCCTGGCCGCAGTTTTAAATGTTAAATTATTGATTGATTGCCAGCTTACGTGCACCGCGTGTATGTGGATCGATGGCCTGGCATGTGCGTGACTCGCCCGTATATTAGGGCGACTCCTAGCATAGGCGTACTACCACACGTGCATATGTGGCAGTTGTTGTAGTTTTGCATCCCCAATGACGTCTGTCATGCCCTGATCCGGTTCCGGTGTTGACCCAACGCATCTCCTGCGTGGTCTGTTGTAGAGATGCAAAGCAAGGTAGGAAGAAAGAGGTGCATCTGAATGAAATTATTGCCCTTGAGGACGCAAAGGTATAAAAACACCGGCTTCTACCCTCATCATCTGACATAGGGGGCTCGGTAGGAGGTAGCCATCTCGTTATCGAACGTCCACTTTAAAGGTTGCTGAGAAGTTTGCTTTCGATCTTTAAATTTTTTTCACTTAGCTGTCTTCGTAGTATTCACGGAGCTTGTTGTGGTCCTTTATCCGTTTGCCCTGAGGGTGCGGGCTCAGGTGTAATATGTTGAAAACCTGGGGTTGAGTATGGCTGACTGATGACGGCTGATAAAACAGAGGCCAGGGTCTCCGTTGTTTTTTCGTTGGTCATCTCCTTTTTTCCTATATTGCTGAAATAGCTTCTTGGAATGACTTTAATGGCACTTCTGCCCAGTTGGCATCTGAGCTGCCACCCAGTTCCTCGTTGAGTGAAATCCTGCTCGGTTTTTGTCGCGAACCAGGAAATTTGGTGGCAGGTTTAGCCCCTGTCAGCTTCCTGCATCCGATCTCTTCCCTTCGGTCTTCATTAATTGTAATTAGCACGAACTCTGAGCTAACCCGCCTGTTGTCCGGACCGCGCAAGAGGAGTCAATCAACTAGGAGCAAAAGTTTATTTACACAGTAAAAATCAAGCAAGTAACTGCAAGTCGGTCTTACAAAAAGGCTGTGGAGTGATTTATTCAGTTCGCTCTACGAGCGGGCGTCAGCAATAGGGGACCAATAAGCTATGAAGATAGATCGTTAACCACGGCGCACGCTCATATGACAGTTGCATGGGGTTGCACTCGGAGGCCTTTCTGTAAGCTGAGTAACCCCGGGAATCGGCGCATTCCCAACATCACGACACCGTACCCAGGTCAGTGAGGAACAGGAGGGAATGCAGCGCAAGTCCACTGTCCTTATTAATTCATTCATGCGCAAGTGCCCGTCCGCGCGCGCCCACGGTCGAGCTGCTGTTGCCGCCACCTAGTAATTCTGATTAGCATTGCGTTTGATGGATAAACGATCACGCTATCCTTTATCTATCTCTCTCTCATTGCAGATTCCGAAGACAGTGAGTCCACGCAGCGCAAGTCTTCCTCGGTCCCGCTCAACGATCTCCTACTTACCAACCCCAAATCCTTCCTCGTGGACGTAGTCGTGCATGTTCACGTACAATCCTCGACCATTCGGTAATTTTTTTCCCAAACCTACCTCCGTCCCCCTCCGATAGCTGCGTTATGCCAAAAGAACTAAATCTCTTGATTTTTACCCTCTGCTACTTCTCTCCTCCTCCGCCAGTTTCCTCTGTCTTCCGGTCTCGCAAATTCAGTGTAACATCACGCTGCCTTCACTTGATGTCGTCTTCTCCACCGATCGTGAGACCGCAGTTGGAACTGCAAGTGGGAAACCTATTCACCCAGTTCCCTTCCGTAAGTCATTATTTACCTATACCGCACCTGTGCCTGTCGATTGCCGGGGGGCTGTCGACTTGTTATGCGCCGTGCCTCTGGGCGCCTAACAAGGGGTGAGGAAAAGGATCTTTCCCCTGACTTGCGAAATGCATTGTCAGCGAACTGACACTAAAAAGTGAACTACCTCGCGGTTCATTTTGAAAAAAGCGATTACAAGCGAAGAAGCACTATGGCCTGGCGAAGTTTACGTGAAAATAAAGCGGTCCGCACCTGCCGACGGTACTTGTCGGAACTCGTGGCGAAGAAATTTCTGACCAAGCGAGACTGTGACATGTTCCCTGGATTCATCCCCTAAATGTGTGGCAGCTGCTGTTGCTGCTCTTTCATACCGACAAGTTTCGATTGTCGGTTAATAATGCCGGTTTTTTCTGCTTTTTCTGTAGTAAAGTTATCACTTCACTTAAGACTGTGTATTATTGTTGCAAAGTTTTCGTGCCGGCGTGTCCAATTCCGATTTAAAAATAAGCCTTACCGTCTGCCTAACTGCTTGGTTGGGGGTTTGTTGTCCCATATCCAAACAAATGATCTTAAAACCTCTGAGCGAATTCCCTGATCACCTGACTGAAAATGCGTTTTTCATCTGAGCTCTTGGAAAAAGTCCACGATGGAACGCAATGATAACAATTTATTGCCAGATCATCTACCCGGGGATCCGCGCGTACATGGGACAATGCACTCCGGACCACACATTGGGTGCACTTCTGTACAGCTGAACTTCCCGCTATTTGGTCGAAAAAAAAACATTGTAAACGGGGCCTACTGGCTGTCACTTGAACTTTTGCGTGCGTGTGTGCGCTTTAATCTTCAGCATGCTTATGTGTCTTTTTATATTTTCTCCTTCAACTCTCTCAGGTCTCCCTTCCGACAGTAAACCCGGCATCGATGTCCCGTTGGGCAGACCCGGTAGCACCGGAGGGTCAGCAACGTTCGTCATCGGCGATGAGACTCCCCGTGGTGACATCGTCTCAGTGGGTGGCCTTTCGGTCACTGCAGTTCTGACAGGTTATTGTGTGCCCTGATCATGTTTTCTGTTCTTCGACTATTCCTTTGCTTTCTAACACAAGTAGCTGAGAGCAAGGGTTCCACTGTTTGTGCGCGCGTTACAGGAGCAGTGAAAGCATGTAGTGGTCTTCTGAGAGTTCAGCCTGAAGCTTATGTGTTCAGGGTTCGCACTGTGCGTGATCGCTGATCAATCCTTCAAAACTGACTGAGTGAAACTTATACGTAATGTACTCCGTAGACTTAAACAATCATTAACCTGCTTCCTAATGCAAACTATAGTTGAGAAACCTGAATTGATGTTTTATATCCGTGTGAGTTTTCTTATTGAGAAAGTGGTTAAAAATTGTGAGACAGAATCCTTCTGTTTGAACCCGTAGTAGGATCGCATAAACATTATTTGTGTCTTGTTGGCTTTTTAGAGGCTATTTCCCGTCACCATGTAATCATTATTTTCTCTTTCTTCATATGTCTGTTTTTCCTTACAATGGGTTTCTCCTCCATCCTATGAATATTCCATTGCCACTGCCTCCTCTGTTGTGAATGTTACCAAAATGCCGCGATATCACCGTCTATGTCTTGTGTGAGTCCCCAAGAAAGAACACAGCAAGAAGAACGCAAAAGTAAAAGTCTTTTGCCATGCGTAGTCCAACATATTAAAGGTAAACAAACGTGTGTGCAGCCACTTCCATTGGACCAACCAGATGCTGTCCTCGGGCGAGTAGCGACTCGATTGGTGTGTGACTCAACGGTTGGCTTATCAGGATCTTAGCCTGCCCGCAGCTTTAAATTTTACGTGCGCCGGGTGTAGGCGGATCAATAGCCTGGCATGAGTGCAGCTCGCTATCTGTCTGCTTGCATGTCTGTTAAGGCAGCTCCTAACATCCTCCACCTTCCTCGATTTTCCACTTCAGAGTTCCAAATGGTCGTCTTTCACCCCTATGGTGGCGATGCCTCGGAGTCACCCTTGCGCAGCTGGCTGTCCACCTCTTCGGGCAACTCTCTCACGCTCAAAGTGCAAGACATCCGCTTGAACATCAGCCGCACAGTGCGGACTTGTCGCATTTTGTCGGGTGGTTTGTCTGGCAACTCCGGCGCCGGCGCTGCCGCCGCCAGCGCCGCTGATGAAGACACCAACGAGGTCAAGGCAGAGCAGACGGCGGTGCTACCGTCCGTGGATTCCGCAGCCACTGTCCGCGCGCTGACCTCCACGCTTGCCGGCACATCCGGTAGCAGTGGAGAGAGCACGTCTCTGCACAGTGTAGTCCGCTTCTCCGGTAGGTTTTACGGTCCACCTTTTTAGATTTGCGAAAATTCTTGAACATTTGGCGAGCATACATTTATGTTCGATAAATTCTCGTCAGGCCTTTACATTTATGCGGTAGTTAAGTAAATAATCTATGCGGGTTGGTAGAACGATTATATGTGCTCGATCAACGATTTCGATGAAGTTTACCAACTGAACCAGCAGGTTGGTACAGAAGGTTACGGTCTCAGGGGACGTAGTTAGCTCTTCACCTTCTCCCGAAGTGTCGAAGACTTAACAGGGTCCGGTGTGGGCTGCTGTATAAAATGCAAGCCTATACGCCGCTTAACCTAGCCTTAAGTGACAGTAGCCTTTTGCGCTGGTACTACTGTACTATCTACCCTCTCTCACCCATGGTAGGTGTGAAGACAGGCCCAAGGAGGCCGAGACTGATGCGGCCACTACTGTGTCTATTACAACTGGCTTACGATGTATCCGAGTCTCAGGATCAGTACTATCTTTGACGCTAAAATTTGTCAGAAGTGACACTGGTTTGAATAAGTTCTGGGGTGCATGCCCCCTTGTCACAGCAAAGAGTGTAACTCTGGGTTAAAACTATTTCGTGTAAGCACATGCATTGACCCTGAGCAGAAAAGCGTTTGCCTTAGTTTCCACCCTCTCAACTCTATCCATCAGGCTGTGTCCTCTTAGATACTAAGATACTGCTGCTATAGGTAATTGCCTATACTACGATTGCTAGTTTCTATTTCTCATGTTTTGTAAGGCCAGCAGATAGTATACTATAAGTATTTCTTGTGTGTGCTTTTCAAGAAGTCGCACCCAATATGCACTGGCAATCTGTGTGAGGTAATAGTGATTAGTATTTGGATAATAATAGGGCGTTTGTAAAGTAATGTACCAGTTCTACCACGCACTTATGTCATGCAGTTTGCCGTCTACAGTCCAACTACAGACCTACCACAGTATCCATCTCTACTCTCTGCATGTTTTCCTACAAAAACTGTGGTTATAAAGTTTTGTGGGTGGGGAATTAGGACACCCAGTGGAATATACTTTAATAAATGCTAAATCTATTTTTATTTTACTGTTTTTAGAAATGTTGTTGATTTATATCTATAGATTTTTCTTATCTGTATTATCGTTTGACTTATTGCGGAAAAAGCCGATTATCAAATTGCAGGTTACTTGAACTTCCCGAAAAATTGAAATGGTGGTTAGGAGATCGTCTACTTCAACTTACTTGAGGTCCAATTTACCGTTCTGGAGTTAGATTAGTAGAGTCCGCGGCGCAAAGCGCCGCGCACACCATCAATTTACATGCCAAACAACGTACTCCTAGCGGCCGCGGGAAGCAACTTCGACTACATTCTTTTCACTTAACATTTTCTTCTAAACATTTCCTTCTCTGCCTATCCTACTTCCCCACTCCTTAAAACTCTATAATCACCGTTTTTGCAGGACAAAATGCTGGACGTAGGGTTATATGAGTGGACCTACATAAGTTACTTTTGCCGATTCTGTAATGTTATATACGCTGACACCAGATAGGTTGATTAACTTCCAAACCGAAATCGGGGCTGTAATCAATTCTCGACAATTATCGTAATTTTTGCAACCTTCTGAATTTATGGCCCGTTTCGTATGTCTGGACAAGCCTTAAGACCAAATTCGTCCTTCTGTCGCACAGCTAGCTTAGTTTCATGCAAACGTGATCTGAGCATGTGCTTAGTCGGGCCGGTGTAGTTACAAGGGCAGTTTAGGCATGTGATGCGATACACTTCCCCGGATTGCTCTGGGTCAGTCCAAAGGAGCATGAGTTCAAAAACTCGGAATAATAAGCTAATTTTCCCGGTGCTCGACCAGTCTTCCTCTCTATTCCTACAGATCCCGCAACTCGAAATTGCGCATCGAGTCCTGGTAATGTCCATCCTGTCAAGCATTTATTATTGCCTTAACTCTACTTTTGCCTAATCTTATCACCGGAGTCCAGTGAGAGGGAATAGGTTACTAATGGTGTCCCGAATTCTTTTTCTATTCGATATTGATAACTATCGAATTTGATAGACCAGTAGCATGTGCTTGTATTTCTGACTAACGATGTTAGTAATTGTAATGACACCGCGCAAGATTATGCCTACAATCCTTGCCTCTTGTTCTGTCTTTCGCCACCAGGTGTCTTCGACATTGGTGTGGCTGAGTTTAAGTGTGATACCCGACGCACCACAGAGATCCTGGACATTCCGCACGCTTGGTACCGCAGCAGTTTGGCGCGTGCCCTTTTTATCGGCCAGACCGCAACTATGGAAGGTAAGCTCTCATATTTCATCCCCCCTCCTCTGGTAGTTACTAACCCTGTTATTGCTATTGTGAATGTGCGTTCTTGGCAAGTGTCTGGATAGTAGAATTTTTCGAACTGGCACGTTCACTGGTCTCTCGGTATAAAGTCTGCGTTGGCTTCGCCTCTTGGACACAAGTGGGTGTATAATTTCAAATTATAAGGTGTTGTTATGTTCCAGACTAATAGGCAGACGAAAGACAATCAGCTGGTTCTGGTGGCCAGGGCCTTATTCAGGACAACACAAAGCCAACGGATTTTCCAGCTTGCTCACCCCAGCGTATTTACAAGGTTTTGCTTCTTGTGGAACAATCCTGGCCTATGGTGTGCGACCGGTGTTCTGGCCTGCACGCTGAGTGCTAGTTCCTCATACTGTGTGAATAGTCGTTTGCGCACGCTGTTCGTCTGCGCGCCTGACTCAACTGGCGTGCGCTTCTGGCCATAGGTCCTGGCTGCACTGCCGCTCGTGCCCCAATAACAGTTGCTACAATGCAAAGCGTTATTTCCGAATCCCTGGAAATATGTATGCGCTACCAGGGGGGGGGGGCTATTGATAACCACGAAGACGGAGTAAGGCAGTGCTGTTTCGTGTCTAATCTACTCCTGTTAAACCAATCATTTCGATCCAAGATTGAGACTACAAATACCACCTCGGAGGACACTGAGGAGCAAACTATCACCTCAACAGCAACACGCATGCAAACCCGCTAGCAACTGCAGCTTATGAGGAAAATGACCTTTAAAACAGTTGGGAGATTGTGAAGCATGTAAACTGGCAAATTGCCTGTAAACTGGCATAATAAACATATTATTATTACTATATGCACGACTGTCAGCGTGGCTCATGGGGTTAACCTACGATGTTGTCTTAATCTAGCGGTTAATCTTCTGCTCTCTGTCTTTTAATTTGAAGGTATGGAGCCTGGGGTTGCTCCAGCGCAGACAGCTGACGAGGAGAGTCTTCCCAGCTTCCGGCCGGAAGAAGAGGACGAAGCTTCAATGGTCAGTGATACTTCCTCGCGGGCTGAACGAATTCGCCGACCTTCGCTGGCCGCCCCCACTCGGCCCTCCATCATCGCGTCCGACAATCCCCTCGGGTCATGGCTCCAAAAGACCAGTCAAGCCTCTCGCCGTAGGCACCTGCTCGATATCCATGTTATCTTACTGTATCATACACTCACTGTATGCTAGCTTACCGCTTTTGGGTTGTTTTTGTTTTGGCAGGCAAATTTCGTCGTAATGCCGGCACGACTGGAGCGCAGCCCTCTGTGGTCTTTCGACAGTCACCCGTCCCCAGCCAATCAGCTGCAGCCATGAAGGAAGCCCGACGACGCAGCGCGACTACACCTCACGAGGCACCCCCTGCCTGTGAGTCTTTCCCCGCTGGTGGCGTCTCAAATACTACTACCTTACCGCCAAGAATGTCATCTGCAGCACCCAGTCAAGGCGGCAGTCTCGGCGTCGTCTCCTGGCAGGCTCTGCCCATCTTCTATGTAAATATTAGTCAGCTGGACGTGGAAATGTACATTGGCAGTGCAATGGGCCTGACACGGTGCGTCCTCCCAGCCTTTCTTTTTTCAAGACTTAGTTTCCATTTGCAACCTGCTCATCGGTCTTCCGATTTGTTTCGACGACTAGTGTCCTCTTCCTTAACCACGATCCTTTCCTTCCCTAAGCAAGACTGAAAAATGTCAATATAAGAACGATTTTTGTTCCAAACCAGCCTTATTAAACCGCTTGCGTAAGCGCCCTCGAGATGGGTGCCACCACAACTGTTATGCATACTTATTATCTAAATGCCGAAAGATTCGGGGTCCAGATATGTTATCACGTTCATCATCTCCCAAAGGTAGGGCAGAAGAAGAGAGAGCGGGTTCATGGACCAAATTATATTCGAACCGACGTTTCGTAAACCTTCTCGCTTCCATCGTCAGAGTTTTGTGGTAGTTGAGTCTGGTGGTCTTGAGTTGGTCCGCCTTGTCGTCTGCCTCAAATTATATCGGTGTTGGACGTGTGAAGTTTGACCTGCCCGTGCGTTGCCCACCACATTTGGTCGCCCGGAGGTTGGCTGCTGGTGGGCTGGCATGACCTTTTTCCCCTCTGTGGTCAGCGTAATTGATGTTCGTGCAATCTTGTGCCCAGGTGTTTGCCCGTCTCTCCAATATACCTCGCCTCGCAGTTTTTGCATGCTTGGCTGTAGACTATGGCTGACGGTTGCTGGCAGCGGGTCTTTGGGCATCATGATTTGCAATCAATTGCAAGGACAAGTTGTCTTTAGTCTATGCCCATGTACAACAGTTCAGCCATGAATTCGCCTTTGAGAAAGCGAGGGTGATCGGCAGGGCCAATGAAAAAATGGTCGGGATAGTGCTAGAAAGGTGGTCCTTCACTGGCACAATCAACAGAGCTGTCCACCTGAACCTTGCCTACCAAGCGCTTCGCACAAAGCTCGGATCAAGTCGGCCAGAGCCAGTAGGGCAAACGAGTAGCAGGTCCGAGAGCCAATGCCCACGGAAAATAGGGATGGAGGTCGGAGGTCACGCAACCAACATCAAACACTGTCTCAACGTTGCAACCGCGAGACAAAGAACAACCCAAGTGAACAGCAACGAGTGATCCATCCGCCGGGTGTCGTGGGTGAGGCCAGCAAGCATATTGACTCGCCTACAAATACGCTCACCGCAGAGGGGACGAAGGTCACGCCAGCCCACCAGTAGCCAACTTCCGGGAGACCAAGTGCGGTCGGCAACGAACCGGCAGGTTCACGTTCACACGTCCATCACCGATATTGTTTGAGGCAGATGGCAAGGTGGACCAACTCAAGACCACCAGGCTCAACTACCACAAAACTCTGACGATGGAAGCGAGAAGGTTTTCGAAACGTCAGTTCGAATGCAATTTGGTCCATGAACCCGCTCCCTCTTTATCTTCCTTGCCTTTGGAGATTATGAACGCGTTACTTGGTATTGTAGGTGCTTCTTCTCTTCAGAACAAGAACTTAATTTTTTATCTGTTAAATGAACTAAGGCATTTTTATTTAGCATTGGTCCTCTAGGGAACTTGATCGTTGACATCTACACGTGGTCAGTACTAAGAGTGAACCCCATGGCAGAACGGTACGAGTCAGGTCTGGAACAGATCGGTGCATGTTCCCCATCTAAACCGGCAGGACGACGAACCCGCGGCACAATGGGTTAGAGCGCTCGACTTCTATGTGATCACTACTGAGAGTAAGCCCCAAGGGACGAGTGAGTTCCTTTAGAAATTGGTGAGCAAGCATCGAGTGTCGATATCGCATTATCTAAACTGGCAAGATGACCAAACCTTGCCCCAATGGTTAGGGTGTTGGACTTTTGATAGACGGGTCGTGGGTTCGAGCTTCGGGTGGGGCACCACTTCGTTACGACTGGCTGTTGACAGCTAATGAGTCGGAAATGACCACTCCGGTCTCCTTTGTCTTTATCGGCAATGTTAAACGATCAGTGCCGTGCACTGGGCCTGATACGGTGAGTCCTTCCAGTAATTACTTTATGTGACTTAGTTGACGTTTAAAACATCTCTATAAATGCACCTACACATGCCGACGTCTGGGTGATCCCCTGCTGTCCGGTGGAAAACTGGTGTCCTATTCCTCAAGAGTGATTCTTGCGTTAAAAAAGCTTTATCAAAGCGCTTGCGTGCCTAGACTGGGTGCATCTTTTCTCTGAGGGCGAAAACGTTCTGTTCGATCTGTTAGGTGAGGTAGAGTATTTTTATTTATCCATGCATGAACTTGCACGATGGCGTCAATATGCCGAGGCCCCGTGTGATCACTACTGAGTGTGAGCCCCAAGACAGAATGGGACAAGTGACTTCCGTTGGAGATTGGTGAGTGTTTATCAACGATCTAAACCGGCAAGACAATGAGCCCGTGACTCAATGGTTGGAGAGTAAGACTGTTCAATAGGTAACGGGTGATTAGCTGATGAATAGTAAGCCAGCAATGGCCATTTCAGCCTCGTCTGTCTCTGTTGGTGATGTTCAACTACCAGGATTACTGGAGATTCGACGTTACCTTTTTCATCAGGGTCAAATAGGTGAGGAAAGTGAAAGGTCTGGCTGGTATTACTTGTTACGGAGGCGGGACCCCCTATACACTCACGGAAGTCGGCGGGAAGAACAGGCCAGCTGGGTCATGCCCTCAGTCAAGTTGCCTATACTGAATCGTGAGCATGCATGCCGTCCACGCCGTGCCTTGCGCAAACAAGACGGCCACCCACACGGCGTGGACAGTGTCTGCAGTCGAGAAGGTTCCAGAATGCCCAGGCGCACACTATATACCAGGAACATTCTAGAAAGACCGGAACCATATAAATATGCCTAAGTGAATAAGCTAAAGGACCCCGCAAACCCCGTTGTCGTTGTGTGGTGTTATGTAAAGCCGCTGCCAACAGAGCCACTGTCTTGCCTTCTTCTGCCTACTAGTCGGGTCAGAACAGACTTGGCTATAATATTATCCAAGTCGACCTCACCACAAAATTATTCATGTGCAAATCACCAGTGGGGCACTCGCTCCTTGGCACACACGGTAGATGTCATCGCTTGCGGGGATCAAAGTCTCCTCATAATCTCATTACTTCTGTGCCCCCAACCATCCTGTCACTTGCCTTGGGGTAGACTATTTTATCCTAACCAGGCACCACTATTCCCTCCATAATTATATGAAGTCGTGTTGGGTTCCGTGGCAGCCATACCCCAGTAAGAACTCCGACCGACGGACTAAGCCAGGCTGG
Source organism: Ligula intestinalis (assembly GCA_036362985.1). Classification (NCBI taxonomy): domain Eukaryota; kingdom Metazoa; phylum Platyhelminthes; class Cestoda; order Diphyllobothriidea; family Diphyllobothriidae; genus Ligula; species Ligula intestinalis. Next base: position 48,827,332 of record JAYGXS010000004.1, on the reverse strand, counting down.
CGAGCGTAGCTGGCCAATGAACCCGTTTACATAGTCTTTTGTCGTAAGGAGGTGGCCACTAGCTGTGTTTTTGCACTACTGCCCTCCATCTCATATCTAGTCCTATTGGTGTAGTCTTGTCGTTGAACCATTCCGAAACCGGGTGGATGAGTGAGGTAGAACCCCACACACTTATCAGTATCAGTTTATTGAGGGGAAAATATTGGAACGCCTTTGAACTCCCTGTTGTTAACAAGCTATTAGAAAATATATGAATACAAAGCAAAATGCAACGAGTACCTCAATTGCATGTTGCGGATGAAGGCAAAGCAGCTGTTGGGCAATCTAAATAGTAATAAAAGATGACTACTCACTTATCAAGAGTAGTAGTTCATATCACACGGGGCTGATGCATGTTTTCATGCTGCCTCCCTAGGTTGGACGCGCGGGATCTCTTCTGCGACGGCCGAATGTACCAGGACTCCTCAAAGCGCCGTCAAGGCAGACTGGGTGCTGGCGTGCGCTCCTGTCAGTTCATCAGTGCCAAAGGTGTTGTAGGCGGTGAATTTTCTCTCCTGGATTTGGAGTCTCGAAGTGAGTCCGCTTTTGACCGTCTTCCGCCTTTTTTCCTCGATGGTGGATTCTTTAATTTTTTGTAATTATTTTGGGATTTAGATTATGATGAGGTGCAGATTGTTCTTGAAATGGCGATGAACACTTTCCGATTTTCATTGGTTTAAGTTGGCTGGCCATAAATAATGATTCTATCCTACTTGCTTACCAAAACATCCAAAATAACATATTGCTATGAAGCATTTGCCTAAATAATGAGTTTTTAAGCATTCCTTCTTATACAACTGTCTGTTTGGGTCATTGTTTTCGAATCACTCAAACATGTCGACTCACTGCCGAGAACAATGAACGTCCACAGCCAAAGTTGCAACTGAATATGCCTATGATAAATTTAAAAAACATCCCATATTAAGTTACCTCTTCGAAAAGTGCTTCTATTTGGTACTTTGGCGTCGAATATCTCTGTATTTTACCTTTTTTGAAGATTAAGTGGAGATCAAAATGGGAAATGTTGACCAGTTTCTTACTTCCCCGAAAATTAGGGATGACTCTTCTGTTTTAAATGAAAAAACTTACTTTTCTATGTGTACCGTAGCAGTTTTCAGTATAGTTTTTTTACTTCTAGACTGCGTTATTTAATTGCAAAAGCCCACCAGCGTGACAAAATGTGTCGTTCAATATTCCTGAATCTGATTTTCTTCTGCCTGTTCCGTTTCAAGTTTTTATATCCATAGATTCTCTTCTATGTATTGAAAATGTTTGGATGGGGATCGCTTACGGCGTTTCAGAGAAAACTTTTGACATTTCGCGAGCTCTCATACATAAGTGTTTACCGGTTCCAATTTCGGCGTAGTTAAACAACATGATGGTCTCGTGAGTTTATTACTTATCTTTATGGCGCAAACCGTAATCGATTTGCAATAGAAAAGGTTTTAAATAGACTCCGCTCTTTTTTTCTTGACACTAGTGCATTATCACATATGTACACTTACCTCAATTGTTGGAAGGCATAAGAAAATTTCCTGTTCTTTGAACAGATATGATTTAAAGCTTCCTGGTCTTTATTAATATTCTTTTATGGCACAACACAGCGTTTAATAGCGTAGGAAATCTCTTAGATATAAGCAAACCTTCGATTTGGCCCAATTCCGTCCCTATTTGCCCCCAGTATGCTCATCCAAGCTGATCTATTTTCTAGTGGACAGCACATTGTGCGTCACTTCAACTCAATGAACAAAATTAACAGCCCTAAATATGTGTCAAATTCCCCACTCAGATTTTAATTTTCACATTTCATCAGATATACAATCTACAATCTACTGTACATTGTTGTCTGGCCTGCCTTCTCATTTATGCACTTACCTCCCTCCCCCCTCCCTCATAGTATACATAAAAGAGGATCCCAGGTCAGACCCGCAGCACAGCGCTGAGCTGCTGATTGGTGGTTTGCAGGCACGCCTTGAGTACATGAATACAAACATTGTCTTCCTGCGGCTGAGCGGAGGAGAAACCTACCTGCACGATGACTGGCGTCTTCGAGAGGCGGAACAACTGCTGGTCTCCTCGCTGTTGATAGCTTCTGCTGACGCAGGCGCCGGTGGTTCGAGTAGTAGTCAGGCCGAACAGACGACAGCGACCGCTGCTGTGGAGGCCGCCTCTAACGCCGCTGCCATTGGAGCTCCTCCCGTCTATGTCATGGTCAACGGTGAAGTCACCTGGGACCAGCTTCAGGTAAACTATTCTGTTTGACAAATAAGTTAGGCGCAAAAACAAGAAAAGACGAGTCAAGCACGCAATTTATCTGTTTTTTGAACTCTTCGGGGATAATAGCATGAACAGAATAAAAACATTAGCACCCATTCGCGACATATAATTTACCTTTAGTGCCGGTGACCTGCGGTTAGTTGTTAAGGTTCTATAGAGGTCAACCCCTAAAAAATTAGGGAGTGCTTGTTAAGGCCCTATCTGCACCGAACATGCTCAAACCCATCCAACAATCTGTTTCAGGATGTACCCATCCTGGTTGATGCCTTGTTGGCGAGATCTTGGTACCCCAAGCATATGTGTTCAAGGAGAAATTCTTATGTTACTCGCTAAGTTTTAGTAACAATTTATTACCGACAAACACAAGGGACATCCACAAAGGCCATTTCTGCCTCATTAGGTGTCGTCGTGTGGTGATACACCAACTCCAGTGTAGCAGAAGAAATTGCCGCCACACCCGAGTTTCGAACTCGCGTCTTTCCGGCCAGATCGACATACAGTTATCCACTACTATGTAAGCCCGATCACAAACCGACAACAACGGCAGACTCGTGGCTCAATTTTTAGAGCGGTCGCCTCTGGCCGGAGAGACGCGAGTTCAAAACTCAGGTGCGGCGGCAATTTCCGCTGCTACACTGGAGTTGGTGTATCACCAGCTGATGACAGCTAATGAGGCAGGAAAGGCCTTTGTGGATGTCCCTTGTGTTTGTCGGTAATACATTGTTATGCTCAAAACTCTCGGAAAATTCGAAATCATCTAAGCCAGACATTTTTGTCGAAAAAACAAACTGTGCTCTAAGGCCTAACGAAGACGCCATCACGTCCGGTGCAGTCGAGGAAGGCAGCCAATTAGCGCGGGCCACGACATCGAGCACGTGTGGTGCGTTTGCTCACGCGTGCGTTTGGCTGGTCGAGATTTTCCCGTGCGAGGATTCTCGCACGAAAACAGCCGATCGACGACCGGCACGTGGTCCGGTTGGAATGTGCCACAACACTTAGAGCTTGCAATAAATAAGTCGAGTTTTGCGTAAGATAAAAAGCCGTGCAGACTGATAGTACCGTTCGTCTTCCGAACCTGCTCTTCTTGTCTTCCATCTGTCCGTCGAGCTATAACAGGTATGATCAGAGCCAGCTGCCCTGTCTGCTTGCCTGAGCAAAAGTGAAAATACCGGGGAATCACGGAGCAGGATCCTTAACTTCTGTGTCTCGGATATGAGTTTATTGCCTACCCAGCGAATTGTGCCTAATTGCCTTCCTGAAGAGTGTATAGGCGCAGTCTCATTTATAGCCAGAGCCGTACAACTATAAATTATTTTGCAAGTCTTCGCGTACCGGCAAAGACAAGAGGTACTGGAATGGCCATTCCTGGTTTAGTGGCCAGCATCAGTCAGTCATACCCTATCCCAAGACCTTCAGTCATTGAGTTTGTTATGACCCAGTTGGGTACTTAGAATTCCTGCGAATCGTTTGCTTGCTTGACTCTTATCTTGAAGACCAATACCATGCACTCGAGTCAAAATTCAACTTTTTCCTGCTGTTGGTTTTGCTTTTCTCAACCCTGCTCCGCCCTTTGCCCTGTAGCTGGCTATCGCGCGCACGACGACTGTGGACCTGATGCGATCGGCGCGCAAAGTTCGCGAATACTTCCAAGACCAGCTGCGCGAGGGTCGCCTCAGTCTGATTGGTGGCCAGAGCGAGTACTACCTGCGACCAGAGAGTTCCTCCGCCATGGCCGTGGACAGTCTCTCCCTGCCCACAGAGAGCGGTGAGACGCATACCTTTGAGACCTCGGACAACCGCATTCCCTCCGTGCCGCCGGAGTTGAGCGGGGGCAATTTGGACAAGCTGCTGCAACGCCACTGGCAGACGCCGATGCTGGAAGCCCTGCGGGCCTGTCTTCACCACGTGACTGGCATCGGACCACACGGGTTGGCTATGCGAAGGGATATCCTACAGGCAAACACACCCTTTGAATCCCCCTACTTTGACGCCTCCTCCGTACCGCCTGTCCTCAGCGGTTCCCTTCAGCTCTCGGGCAAATCCCTGGCGGTAGCTTGCTTCGCGGGCAATTTCCGTTCTGCGCCTGATTGGGCTGTCTTCGATCTACAGCACCCCACTATTTGGTCAGTGATGATCTCTCTCTCTTTTTCAGGCTTTATATTTCCTCTATGCCTGCGCACCTCCATCTTAGGATCGTGATTGAGACGCCTTGAAGGCATATGGGAACAAAGCTGGACTATATAATCCCCCCCCCTCCCGATTGCAATTTCTGTTATTCATGTAACTTCTGATTAGTCGATTGCTCGTCCCTGAGAGAGGGCATAGTCTCCTAAACGGGCTGTATGGTGGATGTGGGGCCATACCAGGAAATGGCTGACGTTATTCGGAATGCGCGCCGATAACAAGTGCCGAACATGTGGGGCCGTGAGGGACGGCTTCGAGCGCGCCAGTCACCTGCGCCCTTCCCTTTTTTCGGTCTTCTTGACTGCCGGATACAGGTTAGTTGTGTGTTAAGAAGCGAAGGCTAACAGAATAGCAGATAATAGTTTACTCTCACCGTTTCTGCTTGTACATCAACTCTGTCTTCTGTGTGTCCGGCAGCTTGTCTTGTGTCTGTCAGCAGCGTGTGTTCTGTCATCGTTCTCCCGGCGAGCAACAGAGTATCGTATCACTAGCAGCAGAATCTCGTGTTCCCAGCAGCAGAGTGGTGCCTTGTGTCGGTGGCAGCGTATTTAAGGACCAACGCTCTTTGTTCTCTATTGGCCCCTCTGCTAGTGGCCCGTGTGAGCAGCCATCGTGTGGTGTCCTCCAAGTGACACTTGGCGCGCACGCGCGTTGTCCCTGGCCAGCGGCTGTCCTTGCGTCCTCCCGTGTCGGCCTTTTGGAGCTCGTGTGCTTGTGTCGTCCTGCTTCCTTTGTTCTCTTGCCCTCAGGACGGCCCGAGTACTGACTCGCGTGCTGTGCCGTCCTAACACAGGTGGATGAAGTAAAACTAATCCACGCACAAGTGATCGACTTCACCTTCAACTTGCTGAAGCACGCGGTGGACGTCGTCGAAATCGACGCGCCAGGACGCGCCAGACTCTTGTACTCCGCTCGATGCACTTCGCTCTCATTTTTGCAGCCGACAGACCGTACCCTTACTTTGACATGGAAGTTAGACGTCAACTGAGCCTGAGTTCAAATCTAAGGACTTCGGGTCTTCGCTTGGGGACAGTGCCGTATCAGTATCAGTATATTGAGGGACATGTAGGAAAAATTCCTTTGAATTCCCTATTTTTACATGTGTATAGTGGTGGCAGAAAAATGTCTAGCTCAAACTGTTGGCGAGGCCAGTTGTCTTGAGTCACGGGATGGAAACTTAAGAGCAGACAGTGAAAAAAACTCCTCAGGGATTTTTAGGAGAAAAACTGTCGCTCTTGTAGGGGTAATGTATGGGATTTAGGGGAAAAAAAGAAAAAAACGTCCGATTTTGTTTGGGGGGAATCCGACGGGGGGCATGGCAAAGGTTCCCAGGATCATCACCGTATGGTAGCTGCGACATGATTCTTCCTTTCTGATTGCAGAGCCCGCGAACGGGACTGGAAAACCAAAGTCATCCTTCCAGATCGTCGACAGTCAGCTGCGTGTCGAACCAAGGCCGTCAGATCTGGCTGATAAGATCGCCAGCGGGGTAATCACTGTAGGCAGATAGCCAAGTAGGGTAGACCGCGTGAGACTATTGGTGGGAGGGCTTTATAAAATAGCATATATATCCGTGGAATATTGCTATGAGTGTAGGTAGCAGTAATGGAAATGATGATTTACCCGTTGTAAATACGCTGCTTGCAGTTTGGTACGTGAATGGCTATAATAACTAATACTACTAAAAATTGAAAGTAGTAGTATTATTGTCGTTATTGTTGTAAATTGTCAGCTGCGGTCAATTCGCTGTATCGATCCAGTTTTCGCTTGAAACTCTAGCGATCCCGACATCAAGACGTCGGGGCTCTTGTGGGGCAATGTATGGGATTTAGGAGAAAAAAGAGAAAAAACGTCCGATTTTGTCTAAGGTGTGGGATCCAATGTGGGTGGGGCATGGCAGAGCTTCCTAGGATCATCAGCATGTGGAAGCTGCGACCTGATTCTTCCTTGCTGATTGCAGAGTCCGCCAACGGTACTGGAAAAACAGAGCCATCCGTCCAGTTCGTCGGCAGTCCGCTGCGGGTCGAGCCAGGGGTTAGTGTTTAGGCCGTCAGGTCTAGCTGATAAGATCGCCAGCGGGGTAATCACGGTACGCAGGCATCCAAGTAGGGTAGGGTGGACCGCAGAGACCTTCGCATGAGACTATTGGTGGAAGGGCGTGATAAAATAGCATATATATACATATTGCTATTAGTGTAAGTGGTAGTAGCGGAAATTGCCATTTGCCCGTAGTGCAATTAATGATACGTGAATGTCTATAAAACTAATACTACTAAAAATTGAAAGTAGCAGTATTATTATTGTTGTTCCTGTTGTAAATTGTCAGCCACAGTCAATTCGTTCTGTATCGCGCACTGCTATATCGATCCAGTTTTCGCTTAAATACCTCTAGCAATTTCGACATAATGACGTCCTGAGGAAGCGCATTCAGTTGAAGTGTTTCCGAGCGTCCAGCCTGGCCCCAGTCACCCTTAATTTGAGAGGATGACCCCTCAAATTCGTGGTTGTTGCTAATTCGAAAAAATCCCCTAATATAAGACAGCAGTCTCGAAGACGTAATACGCGGAATGCTAGTATCAGGTCCCCCCGAAGCTGCCTGTAGCGCAATGGAAAGAGGTTGAGATTCGACAGCCGTGTTTCATAAGACTGCAAGCCCTGCCCCATAACAAGTTTGGTTGCGCGCCTTTGCACCTTTTCGAGGATGTTGATGTCTTTCGCGGCCCAGGGTCTCCAAGCTTGGATAGCGGATTCTGCTTGCGGTCGTACGAAGGTTTCGGAGACTTTTTTGAAGCACTCTTCATTGAAGGTAGAAAAAGCTCGCTTGATGAGGTATAGGACCAACATCGCGGATTTGGCTTCCTTTGTGCAATGCAGGGAGGGTTTAAGCGAGGGCGTAATCCAGACTCCCAAGTCTTTCTGGGTGTTTAATTCCTTCAATTGTATGTCATTTAGTCGGTAAGCCGTGCCGTTTGAAGAACCGATTTTGCCGACTCGAATGGTGGTGCACTTGCTCTCATTGAACGGCAAGAGCCAGTCCGCCGACCATTTTTGAAGTCTTTGTAGATTTGTTTGTAAGTGCTCGTCGTCAACCGCAGTTTGAATTACGCTCCAAAGTTTGATATCATCGGCGAACATGGCGATCCCGCAATCCAGTTCGCGGACACAATCGTTGATGCAGATAACAAACAAGATATAGCCGATAACGGAGCCCTGGGGAACACCACTCTCAACCTCAACCTTGGCTGACAGTTTGTAGCTGATGTGGGCAGTTCGCGAGCGACCGATTAGGAAGCTTTTTATCCACGCAAGAAGCCTACCTCTTACTCCTATGCGGCTGAGTTTATAAAGGAGGTGGCGGTGCGGCACGCTATCGAAAGCCTTTTTGAAGTCAATATAGACAGCGTGCACTGAGTTTCCACTATCGACCGCCTCAGTCCACCGTTCTAAACAGTAGATTAAGCTTGTTATGCAGGACCTACCTCTACAAAAACCACGCTGAACATCCGATAGCAGATGGTTTTGTTCCAGGAACTGCATAAGTTGTTGTTGGATTATTTTTTCCTTAATTTTTATAACAGATTGCAGTGAGGCTGACCGGTTCGTATTTATTCGCTGAGACCTGGCTTCCCTCTTGTAGAACGACGTAATCCTCGTGGATTTTTAATCTGCTGGTAGGTATCTGGTCTCGAAGGATGTTTGGAAGAGCATAGAGAGTGGTTTGGCCAACTCACTGGCGAGCTCCTTCAAAATCTTGGCTGGTACCTCGTCGGGACTTGGTGACTTAGATTCTTTTAACCTTACGAGTTCCTTAAGAACAACAGCCTCGGGGAATTGGACAGTCTCAACTATTGTATCCGCTTCAGTGTCGTCGGTGGGGTAATCGTATGCCGTCTCCTTTGTGAAAACTGACCGGAAAAATTTCGAAAGATGATCAGCCTTTGCTTCATCATCTATCAAGTCTCTACCCTCAGCGGTCCTCAGCAGGGGTATCGGATCCTTGTTTTTGGTACTCTGCCTGAGATAACTGTAAAACAGTTTGGGGTTCACTGTGGTCCGGTTTAGCAAGTCTGCTTCGAAAGCCCGTCTTGTTTTGAGAAAAAGACCCTTGACCTGATTTCTCTGAGTTTTGTAGGCACTGAGAGATGCAGGAGTCCTATCCGTTTGCACTTTATTCCACAGTTTCCGCTTTTTGTTCACTTCTATTTTTAAGGCCTGCGTAAGCCGTTGTGGTCTAGTGGTCACCTTTTTTTCGCGAAATTGGATAGTGGTTGTCGATGAGTCTGTGCAGTGTGTTCCGGAACGTTTCCCATCCGCAATTATGTTTCCAGAAAATAGAGGTTCCCACTCGGTGCGCGTGAGTTTGGCCTTCATTTGATCGAAATCGCCTCGCCAAATATTTCCTTTGGCTGTTAAGGGTCTCCGGTATTGAGAATAACGAGTACTCCCATAGCAGTACAACGTGGTTCTTTTTACCTAGCGAAAGGAGACATGAAACTTCGTCGATGCTGTCCTGCGATTTCGTGAGAACGAGGTCCAGACAGTTTGGACTGTTGGCCATCGCGCATCCTTGTCGGAAAAGTGACGTGTTGCGTGAGAAATAACTTTAGAGTCATTCTCAGAATGCAGCTGTCGAAGGTTAGATCGGAGCTATGTGCGCAGACCGCACCCCAGTCGATGTGAGGCGCGTTAAAGTCCCCCACAATCAGGATATCCGACCGTGCAGTAATCTTTTCAAGCTCTTCTAGCAAGGAGGCATCCACTACGGGATCTCTTCTCGGTGGTCGGTAGAGTGTCAGGACATCGAGGTTGGGTGCACCTGGTACTTTAATGGACAGCCAAATGGCCTCGGAAGTACACGCCAGTTTATCCGTTTTGTCTAAAACTGTGAATCCATTTTTCATGCCTTGACGTCCTTCTGTCTTTTCTAAACAGTTGATAGCCAGGCATGGTTACCTGAATTGAGGTAGTCTAGCACAGATTAGTTTAGTCTTTGTAGCCCATTTTTATAGTGCCTCTTTGTTATTTTGGATGTATATTCACGAGATTGGTTGCCTTCGTACATGGTACGCGTGTACGCTATTATGGAATTTCGCGCTCCATTCATGGGCACAACTTCAGGGTGCCTCAAGGCCTTTGATAAGTGAAAGCTTTTCATACGCCCTTACCGCCCAGAACTGGTACCTGTGCAAAAGTATGTGTGCATATAAGGGTACAGCAGCGAGAACCGACCGTTAGGGGATTCGTCTACGCAAGGGCCCATTCGAAAACATGTTGTTGGACGTGGTTGTCCTGTTTTAAGCAAATAAAGGCCCCCGTCACAAGCCTGAGATTGCTGTTACCAAACGTTTACTCGGCATATTCGACCAGTGACACACCGAGCGACTCACTGATATGTTTACTACGACAGCTTTGTCTTCATCCCCACTGTGCCTCCCCCCCACCATATAATTCAAAACCTGGGAATAGGAATGCAGATAGAGTTGTGTTAAATTACAAGATGGGTGCCTAGGCTCGTGTTCCAGTCGTTACATTAAATCCCAGCCAAATTCTAAACTTAACTACGTATAACCCCAAGCTTAAACTTAACACTAAATTCCCAGGAATGTAAGGTAAGGCCATTTGCATTCCGGGACGTTCCAACTGTAAACGTCGCCCCATCCTGTTGCCCTAGTTGCTTCTCCACTGCTGCCCTACCAAGTTGAAGATTATTATAAAGGCTTGATATTGAAGAATTGAAAATGTTTGTTTGCCTAAGCTGGCCAGAATTTCTTGTCAAACGAACGCTTGACTGATAAACTATTACAGAATCTGCTATAACTCTGACATTTTCTTTCGCTTCACAGCTTCGAAACAGAGGCTCAACGGGAGGCCCAGCCACGCCAGCATTTGCTCTCGAAGGATTCTACGGTGCCTACTGGTGGTGGTGCCCAAACTCCTGTCACTACGCCGACCTCAACGGACGAGATGGGTGGCTGGATCAACATCCGCCAAGTACTCAGTTTCGATCTGGGCCAACAGCCGCAGTATCGCCCACAGACCGCCTACGTCCTGCGTGTGCGTCGTGGACGTGAACAGAATCCTGTCAAACTACCAATCACCCCCACCATTACTGAGTGGATGGAGTTCATCTTTAAGGCAGTTGACAATACCGGTACGTTTTTTCCCGTCCTACCTAGCAAGAGCTCTCTCTCTCTCTACCTTCTGTTATAGAGGTGGTATTGACAGACAGACAGACAGTGTGGACATAGGATACTTTGAGATTTTTTGAGCACTAGGTTTCTCGCTACTCATGCTCGTGCTTTTTAGTGGAATGTTGTTTAAACTGTGTTCAGAAGAGGAAGCCGACTCGCTAACTGTGTTTAAATACTCAGTGGGCATTGTAAACCCTGGCAATCGAATATGTGACCGGCTAGCATTCACTTCTATAGTGTCTACTTATGTTATTTGAGTGGGCTTAATTTAATCGTCTAGTTCTCTCGTTTTCCGCCACGCCTCACTGTAGTGTTACGTCGGAGGGCTCGATTTTTAATTCAAATTTACACCAATCGCTACTTTTTCTTTTCAGTTATCAGCCACGTGGGCGGATACAGCCCACAATGCCTTTTGGATGTCGTCAAATGTAAGTTTTACTTTTACCCCCTTGGACTTTATTTTCGTTCATTTACTCTTTACCAATGAATCTTTGGATAATGTTTCTTATTGTTCTCTATAGTCTTCCAAAGGCTGGCCCAAGCCTAACTTCCTGGACTAGTCACATAATTCACATGGTCTATTAGCCATCTCGTTAAGACTAACAGGAGACAGCAGTCGTTTTTAAGACCGACTTATCATCCAATAATCCTAGCCTTCGGTAGCTGCAGAAAATATTTCCTAGCAGACACTATTGATCTCAGCGGACGCAGTCAGGTCTATTTTCATCGTTCATTATAAGCTTTAATAGTTAACTGGGTACACCAGTTCGTTACTTGGGATTTACGTTGTTGATAGATAAGACTGACACTTGCCCCCCCCCCTTCTGCTGCAGAACGCTATAGGGGCGTCCGGCTTGGCCCTGGTGCCCTTGCAGGCGGTGGTAAGGTGACAGGTGGCAATTCAAGGGGCCTTACTGACAACCGATAGGTAGGGTAAACATGGCTACTTCTGACTACGTGTTATCCGCGGAGCAGAAATCTACCACGCTTATTCCGTCCTGTAATCAGGGTGTCGATCAACGGTGCATGACTTCTGCACGCCCTGAATGCCTCAGCTTGAATGTCATACTCTTCAGTCTGGGTTGTGGCTGTCTGATGGCAGCAGCTACGCCAGAAACATCCCTCCCAGCCTTCCTTGTTTCTTTGGCTCCCCATTTGCAGTGATTTGTATTCTATCACGCTCTGGCCGCCGTCTTCTTCGAGTTTTCTTATATGGCTCAGTTTTTTTTTTAAATCTAACTGGTTTATTTGCCGGTAATGTAGCTTGCTAGTTTAAAGTTACTAAATTAAACAATGCTTAAGGAGCGGCCCTCGCCGATCGCGTCACCGACTACATTAGACGCCGTTGATCATGGAATATTTCGACATATGCGAAAGACTAATACTCTTTCGCTAATCGGAATTGACTCCAGTTGTAATACTGATTATTGTGTAGTGTATTCTGAAGTCATTTCAGTAAGGACAGGAAGCCGGCTTTTTAACGAGCTTCGTTCCGACTCCTAGCAAAACGTATCAATTGTAAAAACTGACTACTTAAGTAGTATGCCTCTTTATCATTCAGGTTGACTGCCTTTATAAATTCAAATTTATTTTATGGAAAACATGCACGAAAAATTATGTCCTGTACTTGTTTGATGGCAAATTACGCCTTCTTTAAGTTGTATACTCAAAGAAAGAGTGGCTTTCAGTTATAAAAAAGTTGATAATTATGAGCTTTTTTGCAATTGTGAGGTGTTTATTCATAATACATTGTATCCGCCAAGTTATTGATGCTGCCTATACTGCATAAAATATATTCCAAATGTATTTCAATATTTTATGACAACTATGCGCCTTCTTCCTCAAACTATAGGCGAAAATGTACATTTCCTTAAACAGGGTGTACACAGTGCGCAGTTTCTAAACCTTGAATTCGAGTGTAGCAGTCAGTAGGTTAGAAAATTATTGGGCCATTGAGCAACTATTTTATAACCGCAAGCTACCCTTTCTTTGAGTATAAAACTTGAATAAGGCGTAATTTGCTTTCAAACAAGTACATGAAATAATTTTTTCGTGCATGTTTTCCATAAAATATATTTGAATTTGTGAAGGCAGTCAAAATCAACGATAAAAAGGCATGCTACCTTAGTAGCCAGTTTTTAAAATAGATGCTTTTTGCTGGTAGTCAGAACGAAGCTCGTTAAAACGCCTGCATCCTATCATGCCGGAATAAACTTCAGAATAGACTACACGATAATCAATATCAAAGTCTGAGTCCATACCGATTAGCGAAAGAGTATTAGTCTTTCGCATATGTCGAAATATTGCGTGATTAACGGCGTCTACTGTATATTCCTCCCGTTGCGCCTTGGATCACACCCTCGGACTCCGCCGGTAGCCACACAGTGGTTAGTATTATAGACGGAATTATATTACAGACAATGACGAGAAAGACTAGTCTGGGCATTACTGCATTTGCTATCCATGGTGGACGCCGTTCTGAACAGGTGAAGTGACATCACTGTTATTCTCGAGTGTCTCCTTTTTGATGCCGAGGCAAAACTGTGTTGTAGGGCCGCCTAAATATCTATCCCTCCCGCCCAACTGTCTTACGTAATTTGTGGTTAAACATTTAATTCTTAGTTAGCGAGTGTAGATGAATGTTTATTTGTGTTGGAAGTGCTCAAAATGATATTAAGTCAAAGCCACGTATATCTTTTTTTTTTCAATTTGCTAAACGGGATCACTGCTGTCAACATGAAATCCTGTTGCTCAGGCAGCTGGCTGGCCGGTCTAGTAGCCCTTGTTGGATCCGGAGCCCCGCCGGGTGAGCCTCAATCCTGGCGACGAGGAGTGGAAGTCGGAGCAGCATGGTCGGAAGAGGCTGCTTCCTGATCAAAAACACAGATGGAGAGGAGGGGAGATAGCTCTGCAGTAGGAAGACTGGTGTAGCAGACCTTGGCCGTCGTTAGCCAAAGGCAAATAAGGCCTCGACATCGTTTACTTTCACGTACTTTTCGTTGCATGGGTTTCTGTATTTGTAGTTTCACCTACCATTTCCACGGCGTACTTTGGTTGTTATCCGGCGGTTGTGCTACCGCAACCATGGGCCACAATTCTGAAACCTTGACTGACGAACACAAACTTCCATGTTCACTTTACTTGCCTACCGTCTATTTAATTCGCCTTCTTTTTCGACCTTTAAAGTGACCGACTTTGCAGTCAACTTCCCCTCACATGACGCTCTACCGCGTCGCCGACGCTCTAAGGCGCGCTCTCGAGATCCGACTACCACAAGACCGGCTGCACAACCAACACGGCCGAACTACTTTGGTAGTGAGTCAGTCGGTGGCGCGAGTAGTTCAGCCGTTGGCAGTGCTGAGGCAGGACAGCAGCAGCAGAAACCGCCAGAGTCGGGAGAGTCTGCGGTATCCGCGCCTCCGCCTGCTCCTCCCAGTCGTGCCAATCCACTGAAGCCGCCGGCGGACGCGGAGATCCTCTTTGTCCTGCCCTCCATTTCTATGCGCCTCACTACGGACCAGCGTCAGAGTATGGCACGCCCACGGCCCGAGGAGCTGCTCGCATCCGAGCACAACAGAGATGATCCGGTGGGGGCGAGCAGTAACAATGGGGCGAAAAAGGGCAGACAGATGTCACCGCCGCCGCCGCGTCGGCCGGCCGAAGAGGAGAGGCAGTCGCATGCCGGTGCGGCGGCGGCGGCCCGGGCCACCGCCGTCACTACGCTGCCTCCGCTCCCGCAAGACCAGCATCAGGCCAGCGGTGATGGCGCGAGGGACGGCGGTGAGTCCGCCAACACCGCCGCCGCCGCTGTCAGGCCTTTCTCCGCCAAGGTCAATATCAGCTTCCAGACCGACTTTCATGGTGTCATTCAGCTGGGCCTTATCGACGTGCCCTGGCTGCCCAGTCTGATTGCCTCCTACATCAGTGAACAGCAGCACGAATTTGAAAGTGAGCGTCGCCTTTGGTGTTTCATTTTTCCCGTTTTTTTTCATCACCGTCTTTTTTTGGCACATTTTTGTATCCAGTTCAGTTTATTTACTGGCTGGCTGACTGACTAGTAGCCCTTGTTGGATCCGGAGCCCCGTCGGGTGGGCCTCAATCCCGGCGGCGAGGAGGAGTCGGAGCAGCATGGTCAGGAGGGGCTCCTCCGTCATCAAAAACACAGATTGAGAGGAGGGGAGACAGATCCACCGTAGGGAAATTGATGTAGCAGACATGGGCCGCCGTGAGGGCGGATGGGAATGCGACGTAGACGCGTCTGCTGTGGTTCCAAGTTTATTTGCTGAGGGTAGTAGGCAATGCCTTTGAAAACCCTATTGTTTGCCTAGCGCCGCGTCATATGCATTTGCACGTGCACGCTTAAAATTTGTCCCTTTTAAGGTAGTATTCATAAAGTGTGACAACACATATTAATCGTTTATTAATGCTGCCGCTTCCACCACGGATTGCGGGAAGTTATTCCATTATTCTACAGCCCATAATGTAGCCACTTTGAAGCTCTGATTGTTTTTATTTGCGCCAATAAGTACAACTATTGTCAACTTTGCTGCTCGGTTCACGTTCGTCATTTCGGTTGCCTGGCTAAGGCTTTAACTGTTTTGGAGGAATATGTTCAGCGTTTCGTGTTTTAAACCCTCTCAATGAGGTCTCCTTGTGCTCTGTAATCCAATGGCCTTTTCTGATCTCATTCAATCATGGTTTGGGATATTTTACAAACTAGAGAAATGGTCTTCTGTTGACGTAGAGTAGTACTGTAAGTAGATATTATTGCACGAGATTTCTTGAGGATTTTGCATACAGACAGGTCTCTAGTAGCCGTATCAATTGCTTGTTCGAGGCTATCACCTCTAGCACTTTGACTCAAGAACGTAACGACGAGGCAGCGAAGGCAAGCAAACCTATTTAGTAGTGACTCACGGTCGTAATTTTACAGTGCAGCCATTGGAATTTGCGACGTTTTACAAGGCAGTAGGTGCGCCCGACCTCAGCCCTCCGCGCCGTGGTAACACTGTCGCTGCTGGCCCCTGTTAGTAGTTCTCTTCGGGGTTTTAAGTCCCCAAGGTGCCGTCATTGTAGCGCGCGTGCGACCCCGGACATCTAAGGGCATCACAGACCTGTTATTGCTCAATTTCGTACACATTCGTAATGCTTGTCCCTCTAAGAAGTAGACACACCTGCGCCGTACCCGGAGGCAAGCACCGGACCCACCGCACACGCCTCCTACCACAGTTCACGCCCCTACGCACACCACTCGCCCACGAGGAGCACGCGGCATACGCAAGAACGCGTCCCAATAGCAGTCGACATATGTGAGCAGTTTCGCCAAAGCACCGCCAACACAGGAACAGAGGACAGGCGTAGTAATTAGCAGGCTAGAGTCTCGTTCGTTATCGGAATTAACCAGACAAATCGCTCCACCAACTAAGAACGGCCATCCACCACCAACTGTGCAGGACTGTGGTTCTTCTGCAGGTGTATTAACATGCGTTCTCGTCCGTTCCTTCATGCCTTCACTTCAATTGTGCGACTTGATTTAACTTTCAGACATGGCAACGCCAGATACCAGCTATGCCGTGACCCCGCTAACCCTGCAACTGGCAAAAGACGGCCGTCTGGGTGGCGTCTCGGCCAGCACCAGTTCACCTATCGTGCAGGATATGCGTACCTACAATGTCATCCATTGGTCCCTCAGTCCGGAGTGTCGTTGGCTGCTGGCTACCAATATCGCCGTGCCGGCCTTCGATATGCTGCTGGAGAGCATCGGATTCCGGCGCGCGCGTACCACCATTCCCAAGTGGCTGCAACGCGGCGCGCTGGACCATCTTGATGCCCTGGTCGCAGCCCTGGTCCGCGCCTCCTTGCGTCTGGCTGTGGACGATGAGAATGGCGTCGGCGCTGACGGCAGTAGCGGCCGGCATGGTCCCTCACCCCTGTCCCTGGGTCGTCGTATCTCCCGCGTGGATGTCTTTCCGCGACTCCTGCCCCAGACCTCGCGTCGCGAATCCGCTTCCGTCAGTACTTCTACTGCTGCGCGCCCCAGTCGGCCGCGTAATCTACCCCTTGCTTCCACCACCACCACCAACAATACAGCAGCTCCCACCGACGACTCCACCCGGTCCAATCCCCCCCAAACGCATTCTCCATGACAAGGAGACTTTGCCTCTTCCTTTTGTACACAGATCAACCAGTTCTCCTCCCCCTTCTACGGTTTGTACCAGCCTTTTTCCCCTCCCCACTTGAGGCGTACAAGAATCAACTAAGCTGTGCAGTGTGTTTGTGCGAATGTTAGCAACAAACGCTGTTTGATTATAAGTTTTGTGCTCATAATTTATGCACTGGCCCCTCTTTTGTGCCGTCTTCGATTCGTACCAAAGGTCCGCTGGTTGTATCCTAGCCAGTAAGACAATCTTTTCAATGGGACCGTCACCACTATATGCAGTGGGATTTTATCGCGTCACGTCGTCAGGGTTAGAGTTGAACTGCGTGTGCGGAACTGGTTGACAAATTACCAAGGACGCTTGTCTTGACTATTCACTATAGTAATACCGGTCGATGCAATGTACGCAGCTGCTGAGGAGACATACTTACCCCTTTAATAACTTCGAATAAGATCAGTGGCGTAGTGGCACGTCCGTAGCGCCCTTGATCAGATTGGAAAGTGCTGTCAAACCCTCCCCGTGGCCGTTTCACGGAACAGTGGATAAAAACCTCTAAGGTATCCAGTCCTGTAATTGAGGTGAATCGACGGACGTCACTCCCGCGCGTTTGCAAGTATTGTTATTCGTAGCTAACATTGAGAGCTACCTGGTAGGGCACCAAGCCCAATCTCCCACTAAACCAGATTTAAAGTATTCTCGACTTGGCTGACGGACAGTAATATCGTAATGGCTTTCCTGGACTCCTATGCCTTTTGGGTGATTCTTCTCACTTACTGGCCATTAAGTGCAGTAAATTAGACCCGGAAATATGTACTCTCATACCGCAGGTGGTCTTGCGTTGGATTGCAGGGAATACCTGTTCCCCTGTCCTAACAGCAACCTCAGTTATAACTCTAGTCCCTCTAGAATTTAGCGCAAGGCCACCTTTAACAGGACGAGATACCTCTGACCCTGCCCCGCCGTGCAGTTTTTTCGATCCTATGGATGCTAAGCTACCTGATCAAAGTGCCTTTAGTGATGTCCCCGCAGTTCCAAAAGCCTTTCAGCGCCACTTTGAGTCTTCTGTCACCTTGGCGACAGTGATTAGCTACGCAGACAGCCGCTCTTTCCTCAGTCCATTGGATATGACACAATCCATGAGCGTATAATTTGAACCTCCCTCCCGTAGGTTTGTGGCTGTCAGTTCTCATATAATCAACCTTGCGGTGAGCAACACAACGTACACTTACAAAAACGTTAAAAACAAAAACATCGCTACTGCAACGAAATAAGTAGGTAGTTATACAATGCGAATGGACTGAAGCAATACCTATAAGTTACTGTTACCCAAGTAACTGTCGACAGTTGATTATTCGTGGCCCCCGACATCCATGTCATGTACATAATGACTACCCCCATTCAGTTTTTCAAATTAACCACCAAAGAGATCGATAAAGGTACCAGAGGGTGGTGTTTTCTAAGCCTCCATAGAATATGAAAAGGAAGCAAGTAAATCCGAGATAAATGGATATGCTGATACGCAAGTCAACAGTGCAAGCAACAGCATTAAAAAAATGGGTAAGTAGATACACAATGAGCGGAGGCAGCATTTGTCATTCGTAGTTTAAAAAAAACAGATGAAATAAATATCACAGAAACGCTGCTTGTCCGAAGCCTAAGTAATTTACACGAGATAAGCATTCTCCGAACGCCAAGTACGTTCCCGGACGCATTCTCTGGCCCACTCCCCCGAGACGTGCACCAGGGTTTGTGTTGTCTGTTCCATGGCCTTAGCAACTGTGGTGGAAACTTGATCCTTTTGGAACTTTTCGACAGCTCCAGCGGTGGCCTGAACATCCAGCTAGCAAGGCAGACAAGATGTGAAATATAAAGTGACATGAATGGGTGAGGGGCTAGAAAAAAGACTGTCAACGAGGATAAGATGCAAGCACTATCGGGATCCATGCATTCAGAAGCAGCAGAGGCTCAGGAAGGAATATTCGGATGAAACTTTCAGTAGAAACAAATTACCGGTTTGCCCGTTCACTGGTCATCTAGTGGGGAACTCACGGTCCGAGAGCAAACTTTGACCTGGGGTTTATTAACCACCCCCCTCTCCCCTTATTGCCCCAGCCCTTCAGAATAACTATTCAATTAAAGCAAGTGAAGTGTTTTGTTTCCTTCAAGCGCATCAAAATGGAAATGGTGGGATTCGTAGGTAGTTTCTCTTCGTACATTCAGTCTGGCAGCTTACCCTCTCTTTCTCAGGGATATAAGGTTGGCTGGAATATACTGTCCAACTTTTTGATTCGTTCTTCAAAGTAAAAAAGTAATCGCTCTAGACAGATAATATTTCCGGCACAACAACAACTCTGACGACAGCGGGCATAACTGTCGCGCAATTATCAAACCCGCATCCGACGCGGACAAGAACGATGTGGCAATTAATGAGCCATCACAGCACCAATTAAGATCTCAGCGGTGGCTAAAGGGACTGACAATTATAGTACGCATGCGGGTGACCGCTACGAACTATAAATACCGTGTAATCTGTGCATGTATCACCCTATCTGCGCATGTCTCAGACTGTTTTACTATTACCTATGATAGAGGATTCCCGAGGGAAACCGAAACGTCAGGACAATAAACCTCTAGTTCCAGTGATCGCTTCTTCTTCTTCTTCTTCTTTTTCTCCTTCTCCTTCTCTTCCTCCTCCTCCTCCTCCTCCTCCTCCTCCTTCTTCTTCTTCTCCTCCTCCTTCTTCTTCTTCTCCTCTATTGGAGTCTACAATGGTCGACAGCCAGTCATAACCAGACCCAAGCGGTTTCACACCCGAGCCTCGAACTTTCGACCTTTTGATCAGAATCAATCGCTCTCGTTGATGAACGTTCACCCGACCACAAGCGGAGATCATTTGTCCCGCCTTGCCTTGGGACTCCACAGAGGCCCAGACGGCTGCTACAGCTATCAGGGTAAACCTTCATCAACGAGTAGTAGCTTTTTTTGCAGGATCCTATACACACAAGTTTACCTGATGCACAACTAGTTTATACTCGTTTATAATTTTTCCATTCTTTCTTTCACGGTGAAATTTTAAGGAATATAAACCCTTATTAGTGAAGATGAAAAAAACTGAAGTGCAGTTACGTTTCTTTCACGAGTTAAAACTTGATCATACTGCTTTCTAAATAATCACCAATACCAACGGAAAATGGGGAGAACGGTCCATAAGTAATCGGGCATTACGAGGTGGTTTCCGAACTTGCGTAGTGGCAATGAAAGGGTTAAAGATTAAAAAGGTAGAGAACAGCCGTGCGGTATTAACAATGAACTGTTAAAGTCAATTGTCGAAGAAAACGCTGGTTAAATTGTCGGAGGAGTGCCTGCAGCACTTTATGTTCTGAGAACTTTTTGATGCTTTCTCCCTCCATCTCCTGCAAAACATTAAGGATCCACTGCTCGCTTGAATAGTGACGCGGAACGAAAAGTGTATCCTTTATGATATCCGTGAGCGATCGCACCGATGGCTTGATCGTGACGAAGCGCCCAATCATTTGCGGATACCGAAGTTGCATCGGCAGAAGATTATGGTGACAGTCTGTGCGTTCTGCTGCTGGGGGTTTTCCATAACAGCTTTCATGAGACTAATAATGGAATCAAATATACTGAATGATACTGGCGGTAGAGGTTTACTGCAAGCATCCGCCTTTGCAGGCGGCTGTTCCCACTTGCTGACCTGAAGACCACTTGACCGATATTCAGTCACACCCACATGTACACACAGGCGCGTACATGCGAACCGAAATAGTCGCGACTTCTCAAGAGCCACGGCCACGCAGCAGGGGTCCTCTACAGTTGATACCCTCTTCGGGCAATTGCAACACACTAAGAGCAAACCACTTGAATTCGTTTCACAAGTCATGTAAAAGCAGCTGCCATCATCACAACACTCTGTCGGCACTTTCTGGCACAACTGGACGCAGTCAACAGCCCTGGCTTTGCCATCGGCCACTGCTGCCTGAAACAGCATAATAGGTTTCTATGCACAATCAAGTCTTCATTCTGTCTTTTACCTTCAACCTGAGGATTTGGCCTGATGATTGTAGCGATCCCAGTACAACCACAACTTAGACCACTACAATACTCCTGACTGCTTTTAAACTACGCCCGACGAATGTGACATTCTGATGCAACGAATGATCCTCAGCATAGGGCTGAACCACAATTTGGAGTATCTCCGTCTTTATGAGTCCAGAAAACTGCATTCAGAATTTATAAATATCTGATTTTAATTGGTGAAAACGTACCCAGACGACGCGAATCATACCCTCTATGGGCTTTTTTGGAGAGGTTGGACCGCTGGGAAAAGCACAGCCGATAACTTGTTCTGGAGTCAGAGCATGGGCAGGCAGCGGACCGAACACCACGGCACCGAGATGCAGTAGATCAGCGCGCATTATTTTCCAGTCCAGGTCCTGCAGCACACTTTTTGAAGGGAATTGGCTTGCAATCAGAATAATGGTACACGTCAGTAGAGGCGGCTCAATTAGTGGACCATGTGAAAGATTGGTGGAATCAAGCAGCTTCAGGAGGTCAGGCCTTGGCAGGAGCGGAACCGGTGCGACCTGCTGCAAATAATTATGATTTATTAACCTGCTGCTAACTTTAAATAAGTAGCTCGTTTATTTTCATTAAATTAGTAATACCTGAGAGGGCGAGTTGGAAGAGGCTCGCGCATGAGGCTGCAAACCCGACACAAAGGACCGGAGGCCTTCAACTGAAAATGGCTCCGTGAAGCTATCTCCAAAGGCGTCGTAATTTCTGTCAAGTAGGGCTTTGGTGGAGGGGCGGACAGCCCAGACATGCTCACGACGCAGTGGCAGAGGCGTGCCCTCCTGGATACTACTGATAAGCCAATCAGCTGTCAAAATGTCATAACCGCCCTCCGAGCCTTTTGTTTTCCGTGACAGGGTTGATTCTACTAGATTCGCAACCTAATTGGGGTGGAAAGGCAAGGCACAAAAATATACTGAACAGACAACCGAGCATGAGACAGGTGATAGGGGGGAGGATAGAGCGAAGACTGACTCACCTTGGCAGTAAGACGGTTAGCGATAACGTAGGTGGTTTTTGCACCAGGATTTTGTACTATTCGGCCGCTGGCCTTTAAGATGCCGCGTTCAAGATCGGCCTTAGTGTGGGAAGCGTCATCGAAATCAGACGACAACATGAGGCAAAATTCTTTGTCCTTAAATGATAGGGTCTCGGCCACGATCTTAAAAGAATTTTAAAAAGTGCTGTTTGCAATGGAACTTAAGCGGTTTTAACAAAATGCAGGGCAAAAAGTGACATTGAAGCGTAAGCAGTGGACATTTCCTGTGGGCAAATTAAACACTGAGGGCCTTAAGGGAAAGAAGACACGCAGCAATCCACAGTAGGTGGAGTAAAAGGAATGGCACGGATGTGGAGACACACCTGACTGGAATCTGGAAGAGCAGATCTGTACTGAGCTGTGACTCGGAGAGTCGATGCAGTATCAGCACTGCTCTTTGACTTTTCCTTCCTCAGCCTCTTTCTACCAGCAAGGGCGCCACCTGTGGAGGGGGAGGAAGCAGAAGCCTCCAACGCGAAGAAATCCTCCCCGAGGGGCTCGAACTTGGAGTTCTTGTTGGACGTACAAGCGGTTTCTGAATCCGAGGCAGACTGATCGGTCTTATCGGCCTGATAGAGTCGCCTTTCTGTCAGTTTCCCCTGTTTAAACAGATACAATGAAATAGAGAATGAAAGGTGCGTTAAGTTGTCAAAGGATTCTCGGTGCTACTACAAAGCGTGATTCCTACCCGCCAATTGGAACTGGTAAAAATCAGAAGCGGATTTAAAATATTTCTTCGAAAAGTCGCATTCAATAGCACCTAGCAAGCAATAAATACGTATTGAAAACCCGCCAACAGTGTTCATCTAAGTGTCTCCAAAGTAAATGCTGCATAACTCTACGAATTATTTTCAAAATATAAATCTTGCTGTTCAAGTAAACCCTATCGATTTACTGGGAAAGTAGGAAGGACAGATGTTTTAAAATTGTCAATATATTATCCTCCGGTGAATATCGAAGAGCGGGAGATTTCCAAAAAAGTCTCAGCGCAACTTTGGGCGCGACAGAATTGGCTATCATTAAGCATAATTGCTATTTCCGGCTGAAAAAAGTTTGGAATTCTCCAGATCTCTTCTCCAGCGAAACTCCTGCCCGACCTGCAAAATGATAGTTAACCTCTTTCGAAGGCTGCCCCCTTCCCCCCTGGAATGCTGACCGCCCATGACTGACTCAAATGCATATGACTGAATACTGCACCCCCCGCCCCGGTCACGGCCCTTTGTTGACACTTTCACATTACGACCGCCCTGACGGCGGTGTCGACCCCGATGTCTGTTCCCCTTTGTTGACCCAGTGTCCGCGGCTAATCCGAGAACCACTCGTCAAGTCGCCCCACCACCACTGCCTGTCAAACGCTTGCACCCCCTTCTTTGCCGCCACAACATTGTCTCCGTTCGCGTCCATCTCCCACCTTTGCCGACACAATATTGTCTCTGTTCGCGTCCACCCCCCCTCCCCCTTTTTGGACAGGTGTATTCAGACCAATGGGAGCCCCCAGGAACTGCCTCCTGGGACCCTATCAAACCAGACCCATGCCACTTTGACGGACTCCCTTTGCTCTTGACTTGGAATATCCATTGTTAAGGTTTGTGTATTTATTGTGTACTATTTCTCTTAATAGTACCGTACCACTTTGACAGTTGTTATCACTGGTTTTGGCGTACGCGCAACTGCTGGATACAGTTGGAGAAGTAACGAGACAAAACAATAATTGCCAAATGTCAGGAGCTGCACTGCACGAGCCGTTTGGCAGATCCAGTCACGCACGAACTAATCCACCAGCTCGTACTCTAATCTTTGTGGTCACTCAGTTGAGGCGCAGAATAGAAACACCCCAAAAGGTGCTGAAGGCAAACAGTAAGTGAAGTAACCAATGTATTATCGGCAAACGTTAGGGAGTGCAGAATACGCGTATTTCTGGCTTACTGGCCGTCGTCGGCTGCACATACCCAATTCCAGTATACTGAAGTTCCGAATCACGTAGGTTGAAGAGTTAACGGTCGAGTGCTTTAGCCAACAGATGTTAGAAAAGCATTATTCGAAGACTGAGTTTTGAGTTCCCACTTGCAGTTCACTTGGGCTACAAACTGTTCCCTTTGGTTAGCAGTCGAAGTTTTTGGCGGACATCCACATATTCTGTCTCCTGCGTTGACAATACTCGTTCCTTCAAAGTAAGGCGTCGGCCCAAGCAACTGTTTCGCTACATTCCCCGTTGCCTGAGGCTTGACCTCGCAGCTGCGTCTAGCCAACCGATAACAGCGGCGTCAGCGTCCCCTGTCCTTCGGCGTTCCGCCGCACCTCCCCTCCCCCCCAGTTGACCTCAGCTTATTCAGTCGCGCACACACCCACGCACATCCAAATAAGCACGCCTGCTTAAGGGGCATTTCAACGCGCCCCTTCAACCGACGCAGCATGAGCCTCAATACTCAACACCCCCTTCGAGCAATTGCAGTACACCAATGGCAAAGAACTTAAACCCGCTTCACAGGCATGTAAAAGCATTTGTAATCACTCCACACAACGTAACAGACACACTCTCGGGCACAACTGGAGGCAGTCAACACCAGCCCTGGCTTGGTCAGCGGCCTGAGACAGCAATGAAGGGTTCTGTACACAATAAAGCCTTCAAGCTGATGACTTCTGTCTTTTATCTCCCACCTAGGATTCGACCCGATGATTGTAGTGATCAAGGTGCAACAATTACTTAGACGCTACAGGTTAAACTAAGACGCCTGCGGCCTCTGTCGAGATTGGAGGGAGGGGTAACATTAATTAGGCTCCCAAGGCTTCTATTTGAGAATTGCTACACACAGACACAGACACATGAGCAAGAAACAAAGTTCGGGACAATCAGACGCCGACTTACGCCAGTTCGGTTGTTGAGATTTTCTATTTCGTCAATAGTGGCACAGTCCTCCCAGCCCTTATCCTCGCGAATAGCGGCAACGCGTGGGAAGCGAAGAGTGTATCCAGCGGCGTAGGAGGCACTGGAAGTCATCTCAGCGGCGTGAATCTATGGAAGACAGGAGAGTTCACTAGAGCAAACTGGTCGCCCTAAATATTTTTTGGCAAGAAAAGGCTGTAAAAATAAGGGCTAGAGGTCAGTCACAATACCTGCTTCATCGTCACTGCTCTTGAGTGTACAAAAATGGCCGCTGGTTATCTCTACCAGGGTCAGCAATCTTGACGGAGAGATAGGAAACCTTCAAATCCCGTTCTCTACTTACCGTATAGCGTAACTGGCAGAACAATTTGTTTCACAAAACTCCGAAAACAGTGGACCAACCTTTTCCGGTGTTCAAAAACAAGTAGCAGCCGCTATACAATCTTCAGTGACCTCACAAAGTCCTCCGACACCGAAAGATAATCAGGACGCTAGGAAATCAAGATGAAACTTTAATGGTCCGAAGGCCTTAGGTTGACGGTCAGGCAACTGCGTAATGAAAAGTGTAGCGGTCAAGGATGTGCGATCTACTATATCCACTACATTATGAGTATTCCGTCTGATAGGAGAAGGCAGTCAAATGTTAGGACTAATTTATTCGTACACAAAACATGTCACCGTGAATAGACTGTTTGCTAGCGAGAGATAAAAGCGTCCGTCTGGGAGCCTGTCAGCAGGGGTGTGTTGTGCAAGCGTCTGCCATTGTTCGTGTCAGAATGCCGGAGTGCGTGTGGGGTGTCTGACTGGGCAGGTCAAAGGGCCAGTCAGGGTGAGAAGGCAAGTTGGCCAATGCGCGCTGCCTGGACATGTTGCATTGACTATGCTGAGGTCAAGTCTGGGGCGGCCGTGCTTGGTTGGAGAGTCCGTAAATTAGCGAGCTTGTCACGGCCGATGTGACGCAGGGGAAAAAAGGAGACACTAGAGTAGCCACTAGGTCAAACCTGGCGGGCATAGTGAGGACATTGGGGCAGCTGCCACAAAGGCACCATGAAAAACGGATCTAGGTCTCAACAAAGGTAGGACAGGTCTCCTTACCTGTGCCCATCTTCCACAGTCCCATGTTCTTCACAAGACTGCAGGAAGATCATCATAAGAAGCAATTTGGAATCAACAAGTCCGAGCAGGCTTGCAGCTGTTTAACATCAGTCGTTGGCATGCTGTCGCAAGCATATTTGAGACTCAAGATAAACAACCCTGCCCAGCAACTGGCATGCTCGGTAACCTTGTACTTTTAATGTATATTCAGTTGCGATCGAGCAGCCACGTCTTTATAATGGCTGTTAGGTGTCTGCAGAAGTGACAATTTTACAGTGTTGCCATTTCAGGTCCTGGTTTTCAAGAGGAGGGCAGAAAAAACGCTATGAGAACACCTTAAAGTCCTTACCAAGACGTATGGCAAACCACCAGGCACGATGAAAGATGCTCGTCCAGGACCAACAAGCATGGAAAACCGCAGTAAAGAATGGCACAGAAACTAGTGAAACACTACCGACCAACTCCTTTCCGTGAATCCTCCCTGCCAATATGCACATTCACGGGTCGCGTTATAACAACAGCAACAACACCAACAACAACATCACAGTACTCCGAGAAAGGGCGCAAACAATGAGACCAACTGTTCCATTTTTCAGCCTTGTGAAAGGGACTAGAACCACTATGGTTTGACATCTGTGTACAAATCCGCAAATCAAACCCTGCTCCTGGAAATCCTTCTTCCACTGCCGATCGACAACATGCAAAATGCGAAGCTACATAGCAGCCAATAGTTGATGATGCCGACTTGTCCATCACTGAAGCGTCTACAGTTCCAATGCTCGATCCGAGGACTGGGGTGGTAGGTGTGGCAGCTGTGAAATTCTGATCTTCCTAAGCTGTTATCTACCACATAATGCTTCGAACAATGGCCTGAGCGTGGCTTTCACAGTCGCAGTCAAGCGAAGTTCAAATTCAACCGAGACAAAATTCGCCAAAAATATGTCACTTAAAATCATCTACACCAACGCACAAAGTCTGTTGTCCAAGTTAGATGAACTGATAGTGCAGACATATGACCTTTCTCCCGACATTATCTCTCTGACAGAAACCTGGCTGTCTGAAAACGTGGATGACCGCGAAGTGGCACTACCTGGCTTTAATCTGTTCCGGAGAGATAGAAGAGGGCGCCAAGGAGGAGGAATTATAACTTACGTCAAACATGGACTGCTAGTCTCGGAAAAAAAGAGCGGTTTCATTGCAGTACCGAGGCCATCTGGCTTACTATAAAGGTACCGGAATCACCCAGCCTGGAAGTTCTGACCGTGTACCGTCCGCCTAGACATGATCACGAGGCTGACACTGGTCTATTAGAAGAGTTAGCGAGATTAGCTGCTCGGCCCGACGGCTTGATTATGGGAGACTTCAATGCCCCGCTTATCGATTGGGGTTAAACATACGCACGAGGTCCAGGGCAAGCATTCGACTGGCGTTTACTAGCTCTGACACTTAATGCATCTCTCAGTCAACACGTTCTATTTCCCACCAGGGTGCGTGAGAGGCAGCAATCAAACTGCCTAGACCTGGTACTTACGAAATCGCTGGACAGCATCGACGAGGTGCAAGCTCTACCTCCGCCAGGTAAAAGTGATCACATCGTACTTAATTGGGGCTATTCTATATTTTCAGTACCCGAGCAACCCACCAAGGTTAGGAGGAATATTTGGCGTGGTGACTTTGATCAAATGAGGGCCGAAATAAACAACATAAATTGGAAATTGTTTTTTTCCGGCAATATAGCTGATGATTGGGGATGGTTCAGTGAGCTATTGCATACTCTCCTGAGAAACCACTGTCTGATTACACGGAAGAAGCTAAACAACAAACCTCAGTGGCTGCCTCAAGCGCTGAAAAAATAGATGAATAAAAAGGGGAGATTGTTCAGAAAGTACAGAGCAGATAGAAATCCGGTATCCCTAAATGCATACAAAACGCTTTTGCGAGCTGTCTATCCTACGCTTCGTATCAGCTGTTTTACCGCCTGCTGCCCTGGGGGGGGGAGTATAGGAGGAGGGGGGTTTAGCGAATTCAGGTCAAGTGCTTTACGTTCAGCGCGTTTACGGCAGCGGCCGGGAGCGGGTTCAGCCCCAAGGTTGTGTGCACGTCGGGGAAGGAGAGGGTGGGGGTGGTGTAAACAGGCCGCTAGGGCTTGAACGCGAGTGTGTCAGTGTAATTGTACCAACCTGGATTATGCAATGAAACGCCTAAAAGGTGGGGCGAGCAGACGCATTACTGTTGACTCACTTCTTGGCAGAAGGCAGCTGTTTTACCGCCTGTTGCCCTTGGGGGGGGGATGGGCAGGGAGGCCTTAAAGCGAAGCCGGGCTTTTTCGCTAGTGAGTATTATAATAACATTATTTAAAAGAATAAATTAAGAGGCTTATTATACTAGCATTTCATATACAGTGGAGTTCGGTTAATGTGGACATCTCCGTTCCAGGCCAACTGTCCATATTAACCGGTTTTCCACATTAAGCGAACTGACCCCGAACCAGTCGTTTGTACGCATAAAAAAACAGAATTTTGCATCTGAATGAAGTTTTATTGAAAGAACATGCTCAGTTTTGATTGCTTTGGTGGAAACTTTTCTCTTAAAGCTCCCCTAAAGTTCTTTATCACAGTGTCCAAATTCTCCACATCAAAACCTTGTTGTGGATGCCCCGTTTCGAGTACGGCCAATGCCGCCCTCATTTCTCTTGATGAGACTGGGGGCTCGACTTCTTCGTCTTCCTCTTCAGACTCTCCTTCCTGCTCGTCTGGTACCTTCTTGGCATCTGCAACTGCTTCGGCGAGTTCGCTTGTCACCTCCTCCAGTGTTGCCTCCTCGGCGACTTCGGCATCGTCGTCGATTGAAACCCACTCTAGAAAACTCTCGATCCTGTCCTCTGTCACGTCTTCTGGGGTCGGAATCGCGACTTCATTCTCTGCAACTTCCTCTTCAGTGGTGACGAAGCCCCCTTTACTCCAGCAATTTACGATTGTCTCCGACTTCACCTTTTTCCACGAAGTGCTCAACATCTCCATGGCCTGAAGAACGTCAATCTTCTTCACAACGTTGTGAGCCAACAGAAAAGCTTTTTGTACTGTTCATCTGAAGCAAAACTTTCAGAACAGGACGCGGGAATTACCCGCCGCGGGCGATTTGGACTGGATTTTTGACAAAATCTGTGTGTCGACCGACCGGCAGGCAGGCAGGCAAGTAGCCCTTGGTGGATCCGGAACTCCGCCGGGTGGACCTAAATCCCGGTGGCGAGGAGGAGGAGTCGGAGCAGCATAGTCAAGAGGGGCTGCTCTGTCATAAAAAAACAGATGGAGAGGAGAAGAGATGGATCCACCATAGGGAGGTTGACAGCTTGGTGCTGTCCACATTAAGCGGTGGCTGTCCAGATTAACCGGAGGATTTTACTATGGAGAAATTCCGTTCCTGGCCAACTGTCCACATCAAGCGGTTGTCCACATTAACCGGACTATACTGCAATTGCATTTTAGAATATACTATATGGCTGAATTGGAAAATCGGCATTCCAAGAAGTATAATTATCTAGAAAGAGCACTTTGGGAAAAGTGTTTTCTCTACCTTATAATACTATATGGCTCTTTCTGAAATATATTTCCAAATATTTGCTTTTTTGGCTCTCTGAGTTATAACGGTTGCCGACCCCTGGCCTAGCTGATCGGTCGCCTAAGGTGGGATGTTACCTAACAACAATAACAGACACTGCAACACGTCAATCTACCCTTACCTTCTACACACGAATATGATGAACATCTACGCAAATGTCTTTGTGTTCCTTCTGAGAAGATTAGTTGACGGCCTTCCCTGTTCACCCGAACCATAATCGCGGTCTATTGATAATGACTATCGTCGATTACGACGGACGACATGGTACTTACTCCTACAGTTATGTAGTTCAATGGGCGTGCATTTTTACTTTAAAAATAGATTCATGGTGGTGTACCCGGTTTGAATAATCGCCCACATACCCACGCTCAATGCTACATGCGTGTTAGGGCCCAACTTAACTCAAAGTGCACGCTGCCCTAACGAGGTGTTCCCACGCGAGATCGTCGGTCCACCCACGGCAACCGACCGGTTCGCTAAGTCACCATGCGCTCGATGACGCCAAGCAGGTGCAGTCGGGCGTCAGTTGCTAACGCGCCAGCTGCGTGAGTCATATAGCTAATTAAGTCATGCCTTTTTTGTGACGATCTTCTAATTGGTCCAACCTTGTAACTACGTGTTCGCTTGCTTTAAATTATGCTGTACTAGGTTTCTCGAAGACTTTACTCTAGCCCACTTCTCGTTGTCTTCTCCATTGGGGGCTTACAAGAGGCCTAACGTCGACGGCGATAACGCAGTATTTGGCCACCGTTACAACAATGCATCGCAAAATATCAATCCATCATAAATACCTAGGAATAAGCAAAAACTAACTGATGATTGTCCGCGTCCTCCAGCAAGCACTTTCCCAAATACTTCACGAGGTTGTTTGCTAGCATGCGGTGGGAAATTTAAGCCACATCAAAAATAAAAACCAACTGGATTTTGTTCGTACTGACCTGCAGAATTACTGAATAGCGTGGAGGAATCCAAACATCTGGTCGTTCAGCGGTCACTTTTAACCACTCCGTCTCACCAGAATTTGTCTTACGGCGATCATAGGTCTTCCAGTGAGGACGCAGACGCTTGTTAAGTTGAGTCAGCTGCTCTCGCGTAAAGCCATTACTAACCTTGAAGGCGTAAAAATAAGAACTGACATTAAAATAAGTAACAAACTACTTCGATCCCAGTTCAAGTAGAAAGCAAAAAGAACTGAAAGGAGGGAGGGAGGTAAGTTTGCATATACACCAACAAAATGAGTGCCGCGTAAAGCAGGCCCTTTGTATTGCATCATTAGTAGAATCAGCGCCTTCATCTAAGGCGTTACAGTCATCATCGTTATCGCTACCCGCGTTAACGATGACATCATTGTCTGTAGGCCATTGCAGAGCAAGGCACTGTTCACACAAAAGTGCAACTGGCTGGCTTCGGTGAAGTGCCCCAGTACAGAAGAGTATTCACGATACAGACCGAGCTTGTTCAACCTGACCAGATTGCGAGTCAATTACCTTTGTGCTTCCCACCCATTCTTTCATTAAGCACCTCCTCGAAGAGGAATACGGTAATTTTTTTGGAAATAACATTAAGTTAAAAGTTAAAATCTCGATCAGTCTAAGGGAGACCATAGCTCACACGGGGGAGGCGGGTCTAGTAGGACAAGGATGTGCCTGTCCAGATAATACCGTTAGAATATCAGCACGTTTTTGGAATATAGACGCGCGTGGACAATAGCCTATCTGAAGTGAGTATGGAATAAATTTGGATTGCGCATAGAATAATTTAATTCGACTGGAAAGCAACGAAGGGCTAAAGTAGCCTAGTAGATGACTGCATACATGAGACCGTCCATCCCAACATGCTTTTTTTATTGGATTCGTTTGCCACTTAGCAGAGCCAATGATAAAAGCAGTCTTGGGAAATGGTGCTCAGCTCTGTAACTTTCGTCGAGAGACAACAGAACCGCACATGGATTTGTGTTGCTTACCTAGGACTCCGAAAACTGTGTTATGCTAGGTACAAAAGAGAGGAAACGCACCCGGCAAAAGGACAGAAGGTAAGGCAAGTCGGCATCGGTAGAGCCTCCATTGACGACAGTTTTACCGTCGCGGACAGCGCAGAGAAACTGTGGAAAGTAGCCGTTGTTAGGGGGACCACCATCACCGCCACCACCAACGCCGAAGTAGGCACCCACAATGAGGCAATCTAGGTCTGTGGTTAGACCAAGGACGTAGTCCGGCTTTAATTTCCACCAGCCACAGCGAAGACGACCCCCGGGCACGTAAGGTGCGGTGGTCGCCTTGGCAACTAGACCTTCGGCTCCATTGCTTACCCAGACGTCAAAGAGTCGAGAAATTCGATCCTAGGGTGAAAAAAATAAACAAAGCGGCTGACTTCTTTTAATATCAGCAGGATTTACGAGCAAAATGTAGACATCGCACTTGTTTATCAAAATCCTATATCCATAGCGAAGACCTGCATCGCGTTTGCGGAGGAGACACCCAGTGAAACAGTCCTTGCAAGCAAAGAGAATAGCCTGTGTCGACCGACTGCATACTTGATTGCCTAAAGATAGTCGCAGGAATGTTATACAGTTTTCTTGGTTGTTTTTAGGAGGTTGTTGAGGTGTCCTCTGATGCCAACGGAATTAATTACACTCATTAGTTGAATCCCCACTAGCTAAAAGTGAAAGGAAGGCGGAAAGGTGCAGAGCACCAAACTTCGCAAGAGGGATATACAGACATTAGTGGCTTCTCAACATATTCGACATACCACACTTACAGATACCGCATATAACCGCCTAAAATGGAGCACCTATTTGAAAAAATTGTAGTTCAATATCAAAATATGTAGACTACTACAATTAAAATTACACAATGTTTAATGTCTATGTCCTCTATCACGCCTTCTTACACGTCGACAATATGGACTGTTTATTTTATGCGCAAGGGTAACGTTTTTAAAGTTGTAAGCTTATGTAATACCAGTTTTTAGCCAGAGAATACTATTGAAAACAGGATTGGCGAGGGTAACGCTAATTTAAAAGGGTATTTTCTTCGCCAATGGACTACGCTTGGTACTTAAGTGTATGAAGTAATTAGAGAAAGCAGAAAGAATATCAGCCCAATCAACTGTTCAGGCGAAAAAGACAGTTTGGGTAGACAAACAAACTAAAACTAGTTCAAGAAAAAAAGGCCTCGTGTTAGAAAGTGCTTACCTTATCAGGAGTCATAAATGTGAATCCTCCTAAGTATAGGGCACCCTTCACGATAGGAAATAGAGAAAAGAGTTGGTCAGATGGGATTTCTTGTTCTGCCTCCTGTGTTTCATAATAACTTGCCACCTTGGCCGAGATATCGGAACTGACTGCTGTTGTGGGGAAAATTGAGAGGAGAATTTCCTTGCGTTGTCGCAAAGGCATATGCGTCAGAAGCTACAGCAAATGTGGAATACAGCTGAATCAATGCATATGTGTGTAGAAGCATGTTCTCAAATCGTACAAGGTTTGAAAATGTACCTACCTCACCATTGAGATGAAGTATGTCGAAAACGATATAGCAGGGTACAATAGCGGCTTTTCGGGCTGAGTGAGAAAGTTCAGCCTTACTGGCAAAAAGATTTGACCCATCAGTGGCATCTGGTCGTTTTACGTCGAATCCAGTGGCTTTGGTGACAAAGGTTTCTGTGTAGGTGTCGAAACCGAACATTTCTCCGTCAAGAACGCAATCGGATACGTCGTTAGAGAAGCCAGCAGCGTGAAGTCGTGGAGTGAGCGTACCTGTTGAACCATTACCCTCAGTCCCGTAACTAGAGCTCCACTCTCTGCCACTGCGAGACCAATAGCGATACTTGTCGCCTGATTTGTGTAACTTGAAAATGAAGAGAGGACCTCGTGAAAAGGGAAGACAATGGCAAGCCAAATACAGAGCATTAATCAGGATGAAAGTGGAAGATGCAGAGAATTGAGGAAAAGAATATAAAGAGAGCGAAATGGAAGAGATGAATAAATGGGATCAAACAAAATATGAAATGGGCTCATATAATTAAGAGATTAAAAACCATAATACTGGAGACGTACTTGAACTCGCTCGCCATCGTATTTCGCTTCCAGACAGAGACAGTAATCAGCGATACCACTGAAAATTTTCTCATATGCTATGCATACTTCGAGAGCGCTGTTGGCCCGTTCACAGAGCATTGGGCGGTAAGCAGCGTTAAGGTTCACATTATGACCGTTATTCGAAAGCGAGGACTTTGTATCCACGACTTCGGTCGGGTCGATGTTTGCAATACGCTGACAGACTGTGCAAAGGTCCTACGAGTGAAGGATAGAAGTGTACATACGCAACAACCGAAAATGAAACCAGCGGTCAAAATTGCAGTAGACGGGTTATGGAGCATGAGAAGACAAGAGACGGCCGATGGGAAAGAGAAACCAACCTGTGTGACATTCCAGATCGACGGAGCGGCCGGGTGAAGGCAGGCAAGCACAGTATTGGTGCTCAAGCTCAAGTGTAATTCACGCAGACTGACTATCCTAACAAACCACTTGAGTTCAAGTGCAGTAAGCGAACGAATAAATGGAGTCAAAATTGCCAATTTCTCCTCCTGATTAGAAGCATAGGCAACGTTATCCAGTTGCTCGTGAAGCCCCTGTAAAACACGAAAAAATAATCGACTAAGAGAAATATTGATGGTCAACATCGGTTCGTTGCGGGATCGCATCATTTAGAACTAGAGTATCATTGAGTATAATGGTATGCAGAATGAAATATTGAAACGCTGTGGACTTTTGCATGACTCAGTGTTCGCATTGACATACCGTAGCTTAACGTTCAAAATTCCTCCTTACACTAAGTATTTTGCTACAACGGAAGGGCTTAAGAAAAGATCAGCTGAGGGATAAACTCGAAGCAGTCCTGCAGGTCTTGATATTGCCTATAACAAGATAAAGGCGGCACAGCAACTGCATGCGTATCACTGTTACCTATTTTTACAGTTCAAGTGTCAGTTTCGCAGAATGACAAGGCGAGCTTTCTCGTCGATATTTCCTTAAAGTAATTTTAGTGGCCGCCGAATAAAAGCATTTAGTTCCCAATCAACAAACTTTTCCAACAGAATCAACGGACTGTTCGGGGATGGCGACGGGGATATGCGGGGTTGGTGGTTCACGCGTATATATTATTCACTTAAACGTCATACATCGCAATTCACAGCCATAACGGTTCTAACCTCATTTCGGCTAAGCAACCGGTGAAAACTTTGTATATAAACCGTACAGAGCACATGACATTTGGTCGATCGTAGTTAGAGATACTGTTATTCCAGAAGAAGACATTTTGTAAGGTGCTGGCGTATGTCTCGTTTAGCAGGTATACACGTGAATTTAAAGGGGAAAAAGGGTAAACTCTCCCTTGAGAAATCCCCATTTTACAAGTTAATTATGGGTAGGTCTCCTAATACATTAGCGTGGCCTTTTATACTAAGACATCTTCGGTGCCTGGAATGGCGAGAAGAAACATAAAGTGTCCGAGCTGGAGGACTCCATCAAGCGGCGTCTAAAAGTAATGTAAGATAGCGAAAATCAGCGCATTGCACGCCTTCAAAAGGCATCTGTGCCAAATGGTAAGTCTACGTATACATACTTAACGTTTACATTACTTCTAGAAAGAACGGCTGGCCCATCAGCGGAAGTCCAGGACCAACAATACGAAAATGAAACCCGCGCTGACGCTAAGATTACTTGTACATTTTTATTTTTATAATATTTTAATAAACTTTCCTAGTAATATCACATACCGTCTTCCGCCTTATGATTATTTTGAATGAGGGGGATTTAAACGTAATAAATGGGTCATTCTACCACGAAAGGGGGTCTAATACCAAGCGAAAGCCGCCTTTACGGTCGATCGCTATGTATCTCTATAAATCGAAATTTGATAGATATCTAAAAAAGGGTCCAAAATACACTACGAATAGATATTAAAATCTCTATGGATAGAGATTCTATAGACCTTCCATAGACGTAAACTGCTACTAGCGTTCAAGTATAAGTAAAGTTATCAACTGACTCACAGAGATTGTCAGGTCACTTTCAACTTCGCAGTGATCAGCTAGGACTGAAAAAACGCAGTCTGCTAGGTCGCGGCCATCTTTATTCCCAGAAAGTTTGGGGTTGTTAAAATGCAGTAGAGTTCTTGCGCTCAAGCCCTTGGGTGCAAGACCAAAAGCTTTCACGCAGATTTTTGACAAAGTGGACTGACCGATACCATAAGCTGGCCGGCTATAGTCAGAACTTGGAAGGAGAAGTCGAAGAACAGGATAGAAGCTCCCGAGACCAGCAGCAATAGCACAATTTTTCTCTGGCTGGTTCTCATATCTCGAGGCCCAGTGACGCATAAATGCTGATAAAGCCTCTTTTTTCCTCTTCGTTCCTCGAGAAGAAGATATTTTTTCGAAAAATTTGCAAAGGATACTAAAAGGGAATTCGGAGGCAATTCGAGACCCTTCAACTGAGGGTATAAATTGGCATTTTGTTGATTCATTCATAGCAACTCCTCAGTAAAACTAATAAAGACAAGGCGGCCGAAAGCCACGAAAGGGCCTCTTTTCTTAAAACGTAGTAGGGGAGCCAGTTAAATGAAAATATTGAGCTATTGCGAAATGACTTTCCGTGTCTATTTTGCTTACTGCGCCAACATTATGGTATAGTAAAATATACTATCAAATTTTAATATTTTCAAACCTTTTTATTATGTTCTTTCTTATGAGTTTAACTTTATTTTTTAACCCTACATATAATGATTCTTATTTACTCCTTCACGAACACAGTTTCTATAATATTTTTCGCTTTGGTAGAGATGCTACCTCTGATGGGGGTTGTCTACTAAGAAGGACTGGGATGATATCTTTACTTCAATATTGCACTTGGCACGGTTTGTGTCTTTTTTCATGTGAATAACACTTTTTTAACATATCTTCAACTTCAAAATGTTTCTGTCTAACCATATGATTGTAGGGACATTAAAATCTGTTCATTCAATATGCTTTTCAATTAACTTGACACACCTGAAAATAAGGCATTGCAAAGCACGTGCTTTTTTATGCAAACGACTTTGTTCGCATTTGCTAACTCGTTACCGTTGGGATATTCTTATATCAGGTTCCCGAATCGATAGTTTCGTATCCCGCATTGGTGACTCTGAATTTAGATTGTGCTCACGATTGCATAGACGTACTAACAATTTCCACGTGGATTCGGTTCCTGTATTTAGTTGGCCGCAATTTATACCCTTTCGATTGACGAATTTACGCGGCGTTATCGTTTTTAATTAAAGAGGGTGCCACATTTAATCTGCCGTTAAATGCGACCTCAGCTAACACAGGTTTGGGACCTTTTTACCGAACACTTAAGGCGGGTTGACGCCCGCATTCAGTCATTCATACCTCCCGTGGAAGGGTAATTCATGACACCGCGACAGCTGCAATAAAAGACTTTGTGACACGCCTTGACGCCCCACACTTTAAATTGCCAAGCTACGTGCCACTTGCGTCTCAAAACTTCGTCTATCGAGTACAGGACGCCCGAGGTCTCTCATTCCAGTCCAAGCTATATCTGCTAGTTTTTGTAGGTTCCATCACAATGATGGTTCTCACGCCTACAATTTCAAATCTCCATGTTAATCCAAGTCACATTCGTCTGCAATACTTCCCTGCCAACCAATATAGGCGACGAAGTTGGTCGGTCCATCCTCTCCCATTCCCTACTTCCCATTTATGACAAGAGTTCTATCAGAAGGCCAGTGTCGGATGGTACAAAAAGCCACAATTTACGCTTATCTTGCACCCGACGCACGTTTTGCGCATGGC
Organism: Ligula intestinalis; assembly: GCA_036362985.1. Classification (NCBI taxonomy): domain Eukaryota; kingdom Metazoa; phylum Platyhelminthes; class Cestoda; order Diphyllobothriidea; family Diphyllobothriidae; genus Ligula; species Ligula intestinalis. Next base: position 48,789,910 of record JAYGXS010000004.1, on the reverse strand, counting down.
CATTTTGATCTTGCAGGTCCTTTGCCAACATTTTGTGGTTGCAACTACTTACTGACTGTGACTACCGATTTATATGTTGGCCTATTGCAACCCTCCTACCTAATACAACTGCAGATTCGATTGCTTACGCCTTTTTTGGAACACTGGACTTCCCATTATGGCGTCATCTCCACGGTTTACACGGTTCATGAAAACCCTGCCCATTGAAGCGAGCATCTGCCATTGGTCATGCTTGATGTCCGTACTGCACCCCAGCCCGACCTGGAGTGTTCCGCTGTCGAAATTGTTAACGGCACTACACTTTCTATCCCCAGCTATTTTTTCGAGCATTCTCAAACCTCAACTGACTTTGATTCCGCAGATTACGTGCAAAGATTGTGCCAAGCGTTGGCAAATCTTCGAGTAACTCCTCGACGTGCTCCAACATGTAAGTCCTATGTCGACACTTACTTGTTGACGCGTTCCTCTGTATTTTTCCGCGCAGACGGTGTTCGTCGGCCTCTACAACAACCTTACGATGGAGCATTTCGACTACTATCTCGCACGGGCAAATATTTTACGACTGACCGTGGCGGCTGCACTGACGTTTTCTCAGTCAAAGGTGGCTTATATCGACCCCCTTTCAACGACCCAACTGAACAACCTCCAGCCGGTACACTGCCTCGCACTATTCCCCAGACTCCGTTGACACTTGCTAGACCTGTGTTTTCCCCTACCCTACATGATCCTCTCCTTATACACAGCGGCCGTCATGCCAATTTTCCCCGATCGTTACCAGCTTGTAGCCTATGCTTAATATTCCCACCTTATCTGTATTTTCGAACTACGTTTCTCCTTGGGTGGGGGAATTAGTGTAGTGAAACTAAACATCTGTTTGTTTTAATTCGGTAAATATGCTTTTAACTTAAGGTGGCACAACTTTTAATAAAACTTTGAATAAGCATGTGTTTTTATCTGCAAAGGATTTTTTCTTATTTATTAGTTCGTAACAGTCGAGATTCTCGTATGTTAGGTACTTGTTTAGACTGTTTTGTATCCCACATGATGTTGTGGTTGTCCGATACTCCTTCCATCTCCCTAAAAACGCTGACAAATGCATGGGTAATATTTAATCATGGAACTCACAAATATTCAATCCGGTTTCAGGAAGCGCTGTATTATCTCACTGATGTTGCAAGATATCCGCTTTGGATGTCCAACTGTCGCATGCAGATTGAAAAATCTCCATATCTTCTTATGTATCCGCAGTTTCAACAAATTGTAGACATTTATCATGGGGCCGCTTGAGGAGGGCATTACGAATTTTAAAAATTAACTTTCGATTTCTCAGTACTTTACTTCACTTCCTGCCGATGTCTTCATCTGTGTTACGTAAACGAGGCCGGCGGCCGTGCTTATTCTAGTCGGTATGAGCTTTTGCGGCCGTCAACGTGGCCAGCTGCACAAATGACTACCATTTACACGCCACCTTTCCGTTTGCCTTTACGGGCAGCCAAATAGGCTTCGATTAGGACGCTTCTTCCTTCCATAACTCCTTCACACCGTTCACACCAACAACTGGCCAACAATTATTTTGGCAATTTACTATTTTCTAAACATCATCCGCAGTCGTACTTTCCTCCACTACGTGTTCTTCGTTTTCATTTTTGAACGGTCGCACTTACACCTGTGCTGGCACTTCTTGGCTTCTAGTCGTTACTATTTGCCGGGTCGTTCGGTACAGTCTGGGGACATCCTCATCCTACCCCTTCTTCATGAGCCCCCTGGGCAGTCACCAATTCCGAAAAGCTACAAGCCCAGTAATTAGAAATTCGCATTAGTTAGGTTTTCGTTAACCTTCCGCTTAGGCACCTTCCGACTTAGTCCTAAAATATGTGATAAATTACTTGGCATCTTCGCTTACCTGTATTAATATCAATGGGGCAGAGTTAGGTTATCTGCCCACGAAAAAGTCCCACACCACACGTATGACATGGTTTTGAAAGCCAAACCATAGCCAAAACGGCACTTAACTCGATTTGTGCCCATACCCCTCATCCGGACACCGATTCATATTGTCGTAGTCTCACTCTAGGCGACTGCAGAACGTCTGAGTGGCAGTAGTGTTGTGAGTTGTGGGATTAAAGGGGCTCTTTGAATGCTTGAAGTTGGAGTACCCGTACCTTCGCGAGAGAAGCGGGTGTAGCCTTTCCGGTGTCCGTTTCAGTATTGCTTCCCACAACGTTCCACCTTCTTATAATCGCCCACAGAGAACCCCAGGAATTGTCATTTACTTTTTCAAACACCGCTTTAGGGACATATCATGCATCCCAACGCCTGCATTGCCCGTTGGCCACGGTTTTACTCAAGACGAGAAATCAGCGCCTCGTCCACTTGCACTCCTACGCCTCTTCCACCAAAAGTTCTGTGGCGAGGTCCCAGACTACGTGTGACCTTTAAAATTCTCGCCTCCATTTCCCTTGACTGGCCTTAGTGTTTGAATGCACAGACAACATCGCTAGGGCTTCATCCTCGTGTACCGCAACAGAGCAGGTTGTAACTATTCCCGTAATATTTGACATGCGTCTGAACTCTTGTTGTTTTTGTTGCGTTTACTTGCTGGTCATCTTACATCAGAGTCAAAATGTTCCGACCGCTGTTCCAGCTTCTTTCAGCGACGCATTAGAGCACACATTGCGGCATATAGCGTACAAGGATACCACTGCAGCTTGTGACATGCCACAGACTGGAGCTGCGTACTTGGCAGTCTTTCCTGCGATTAAAGCAAGGCACATGTTTGCCAGCTCACTTAAGGTCAACCGGCTTTTCAGCTACATTGACTTTGAGCGCAGTGACCTCTTCCGCTCGCAGGTCTGGCAACGAAACACATGCAGGTTGCTGTTTTTGGACTGGTTTTGCTGTAACGCCGCCGCCGCAAACACACCGCAGTTCTGTGAGCATTAAGCCTCTGCTTTGTTGGTAGGCAACCAACTCCATTGAATCGAGTGTGTTCAGTAAGCTGTAGCAGGGCGTAGGCAGCGCCAGCCTCCGGAACTTTTGGGTTCGATTTTGAGGGCTTTAGTAAACAGAAACGTGCTATATTAATGCTGAAGCTGCCAATTTTGTCTCTTCGGATCCCGCCTCGATCATTAAAATCGTTTAATTACTACCGCATTTACTTATTCCCCTTGAAAAATAAATAGCACTCTTCCTCGGCTGCAGGAGGAAGTATAACAAGTGCAGAGTTTCTTAGGTTGTAAGGACGGCTGACGGTGGTAATGACAGAAAGCTTGGGTAGATTTTTACTATTATTAAGGTGATACAGGAGATAAAAGCCTGCTCCCCATCCCTAGCTTCCAAGTTACCAGCATGTCAGTGCACTCAGGTGGCTGCCAGCGCCATACTTAGAGTGAGTGACAATTTAGAGGGTACTTTTGATTTTGTAATGTGATAGGCCATCTATCGATCCCTACAACTCGCCTAAATCAATATAACTCTCCCTATACGTTTATGGTGAACCGTTGGAAAGTGTTGGGAGTACCCTCATTTTCAGAATGAGTAGATCTCATAGAAAAACAAGCACAAACTTTTCTCATGCTGCATGCCATGGGAGTGCGCTCAACAGCGTCCCGTCCTGGCTGTGGCCATGGAGCTCTCATCAGATCTGAGTGGTCCAAGTTTGATTGGATTGGACAGGAAATAGCACATATAAATGGGATGCTATAAGTGTACGCGGCTTCTACGTTCAGGTTCCCCGTCAGTTGGCATGACGACGTCTTTATTGCGAGTGATTCCTTCTCAAATGTCCTGTTCAGGGGTCCATGTATGTCATCTTTATCAAAATTAATGCTACCCTTCGGTAGCGATCGAGTTTTTGGATCATCACGTTTTATTTGCGTAACTGTCTACTTATTTCGTAGTATTAAGCATGTTTTATTTTACTACTTTGGCATCGGCTGTCTTACTCACCGCAAAGGTACAACACAGTCCATCCACATATTACACCAACCCCCTCCCTACGGAAATCTTTAGTTATATCTGACTTCTTGTAGAATTTGGCAATTATAATTCCTGTCCATGGTTCGTTAGCTGGTATGGCGGCATATATCGAAATCAGGAGGTGTGGGGGACAAACATTAGGAATCATTATTATCCCCGCTTTAATGGGTCCTGCGGGCAGCTCCTATTCTAAATTTCAGCTCAGGGGGCCCATTTAAGTCATCGCTGCCGAAATTAGTAATACGTTTGTCATTTTTAGATCCTCGCTAACGGCAATGAGGTGCCTTACGGCCGAAATGTTCATCGCTTGTCAGTGGAACCAGAAAAATAGTCTTCCTTCTTATTTGTAGTATATGGTGGAGCCTCGAATGACGAGCAGCTCCATCTACGAGCATTGTGGATAAGGAGAGAGCCATTAGCAGAACGACTGTTTTGATTGACGAGCTTCCGCTCAGTTAATGAGATGTCCGGGTGTGCACGTGTATGTGTGTGTTTGTGTCCGCCGTTGAGTCTTGCCCCCAGCGCGTGGGTCCTCAGGCACCTGCAGCCATACAGTGAACTGATGCAGTTTGACTACGTTTTTCCAGACAAGCGTCGTTTCACACGACGTGCTCTGTGTCGGAAGGGATTAAACTCCTTTATCGAGTTTCCACGGTACTCCATTGCGTTGCGCTGTTCCTCTGTGATGCTTTCGTTTCCGAACTTTAATTATGTCCTGGCTGCGCCAATGGGCCTCGCGGTGAAGTTGACCCCTTATCGACCTACTTTGTAGCCTTTCTCTTTTTACGAGCGTTGATAGACCAATTAGCAAGTCGAGGGCTAACACTTGACTAAGCAAATGGCCCTGTGACTTTATTACCGATCGATCTTGAAGCCATGCTCTGCTGCATTTGGCAAGCATTAACAAATCTGCTTACTGGACAGGCACTGGTTGAGGGGGGGGGGGACTGAAGTGAGCTCGGGCACATAAGGGCCTGGCACGTGCACTCTGCTGGGTGAATTTGGGGCCCGATAAGGGCTTCGCCAAAATCTGGATCAAGTCCACAACCAGCCGGTGCGCACGCGCGTGCCACCATGGCGGTCTGTATCTGGTTTCGCGCGCACCAGCGCGCCAAACCGGATGTCCTCCATATCACCACCGTTACAGTATGGCGAGTGTTGCAAGCAAAATGCCGCAATTTGTGAAAGACTGGTACTCACTCACAGGCAAAAATTAACTAGGGCTGCAATGCTGATTATTGTGCAGTCTAATTTCAAGTCCTTTTGGTCACGCCAGGATGCCGGCTTTGTGATGAGCTTCTTTCTATACGCTTACAAGAAGTAGATTCTGTAAAAAAATGGTTACTTAAATGGCATGCATTTTTATCATGGATTTTGACTGCGTGTATACATTCAAATATATTTTATAGGAAACATACACGAAAATATTTTTATGTACTTGTTTGTTAGGACATTACCCCTTCTTTAAATTGTATACTTAAAGAAAGGGTATCCTTCGGTTTTCGAAAAATTTCTATCAATGAGATTTTTTACGGCTGTGAAATGTTCATTCTTAATACATTGTATCCGTCAATTTATTAATGCTGCCTATAAGGTATCCAGCGTGATCCACATCTATTGCAAAATCGTATGAGACCTATGCGACTTCTTCCTCAAGTAGTAGGCAAAACCGTTTTTCCTTAAACAGAATGTAGTCAACATGCTGTTTGGAAACCTTGAATTCAGGTGCAGCAGTGGGTAAGTTTCAACATTATTCGGCAATTAAGAAACGTTTTTCAAACCGAAAGATACATTTTTTCCAAGTATAAAATTTGAAGAACGCCTAGCTTACCGCCAAAAGAGTACAAGAAAGAATATTTTAGTGCATGTTTTCTATAAAATATATGTGAACTTATACACGTAGTCAAAAGTTATGATAAAAATATCTACTATATAAGCAGCAATTTTTTACAGAATCTACTCTTTGGAAGCGGTCAAACAGAAGTTCCTCACAGAGCCGGTATCCTGGCGTGACCGAATAGGCTTGAGATTAGACTGCACGATAATCACTATTGCAACCCTACTTAATGTTGGTTTGCAAGTGATAACCAGTCTTTCGCGAACTGCGGCATTTTGCTTGTAGCATTCGCCATACTGTCCTTATTCATCGATTGGATGCATACGCGAAGCCCTGAGTGCACGCACACAGGCGCGCGCGTATGCACGCTTATGTGTGGTTCCTCCCTCGGCGATTGCGCGTCCACTGGCCAGGCCATCAGCCGCGCTCGCATAGCGTAGCGCTCGTTTCAACTTGGCGGCCCTTTCATGCTCCCGGCCAGCTCTCTGTGTGCTTTGCGTGCCACTGGTCCTCGGCCTGGCATAACGAACTGGCGACGGACAAGAGCGCACAGGCGATACGAGTGGGGGGGGGGGGGGGGGGGGGGATGAAATGTGACAAAGTATGAACCATAGGCAACGCAAGTGCATAATCACCCTACTCGAGGCTTTTGTTGCAAAACTGTGCCTCCTGGCACGTGCTCACCAATGACAGTCTTTCGTCTGTCCCATAGAGTTCGTTTGCTGTTAAGTCAATCAGAAGCATCCAAGGGGAGAAGTGAACTTTAACGAAGTATGAGTCAGAGGCAACAAAATGCTTTGAGGTCAACTTGTTTGTAATTGTAAGGCTCGCCTTCCACTCGCCTTAATAATTTCAGGAGAAGCGTAAAAAAGCAAAAGGCAGTGGAAATTTTACTGCAGCTGATAATAAAAAGGTCTTCGGTGGTTTTGTTTACAGCGTAACACCCCAATTTCCCCTCCTTAAAAAGAATTAGAGAATGCCGAGCAAATGGCCCGCACGAAAGGGACTATATTCTTCGAACATAGTCTCGTCAGCCGTTAGACAGTTTTAGTTAAATCTTTGGTAGCTTCAGATAATTTCATAGGAAGAAATCCAGCGGGGTACGATCAGGAGGTCTGGACGAAAACTCAGCGCTGGCTACCTGATCATCGACGGGCAATTACTCATGGCTGTATGCATCAGGAACTGCTTTTTGTTACAGGGCTTACCGACAAGATTGTCCGGATAAACTAGTAGACTTTGATGACAGTTCAATATTTCCTCTTAGCTGCCTGCTTAACTCAGCCAGCCCTCCCAAAGTCGAAAAATGCGAACCAGCCCACATCGGCGCTTCGTATTATTCTGCAGAGGGTACCCTCGGCACCTGGGGACAACCCACCGATCAGCTCCCCCTCCCCCGTTCGCGCTTCTTCTTATTTTGTGCACCGCATCTAAATCACTCCCGCTATCGTTCGAAAGGCGTGATCCGTCACCGCTCGGTACATGGACAACGGTTGAAAAACAAATTTGGGCAAGCCTACGAAGAAGAAGGTCCTAGCGTGACCTTGGGTGATCACTGCTCGTCAAATCCTGACGTCATATTCAGCCGAAAATGCTCTTACTGGATATTGCCGTTTGTCCTCCCCGACTCAAAACCTATGAGGAAATGATATATAGTAGTTCTAGGGGTTACCCAAATGAACGATAATTATTTTCAGTAGGCACGTGGGTTGACAGGACTGTTGCCTCCCCCTAGGTACGTTGAATAAATTCTCTTGCTGTTCAGCTGGCCAAGAAGGGTTCACGAGAAGGTATTGCGGTAGACAGCGTAATCATTTCAGTAAACTACTCTGTAGTAACTCTGTGGTTTGACTGCCTCCTAACGCGTTACGCTACAGCCGAGTTCATGTAGTGGTAATCTTGGCTGCCGACTGCGCTCGATCTAGCACAGTGCCCCATGTCCGAGTGTGACGCACAACCTTTGCCCTCGCGCGACTTGGCCACACACATGCACTCCAGACTGGATGGGCCAATCATCGGCCTGAGGCTGCTTCATACAAAGCCTGCTCTGGGCCCTTGCGACAATTCTCGCGCCGACGAACACACCTGATTCCGTCCCAAACGGGAGCGGACGCAGGCAGCACGTCGGCCGCTGTGACGACCCCGCGCTCTCACACGGAGTTCACGGTAGAATGCCATGCCGGACGGAGTGGCAACTTCCTTCTAAGTATTCTCCAATCCCTCTGTACAGAATACACTGTTCCCTCCACTCTGGCCTCCCATGACTCCTCTTCTTCTAATGAACCGGGTCTGGAAAATCGTAGTGACAAGGGTTATCTCTAGTATTCTTAACCCCTCTTCCTGAAGCTCTCCGTGGTTTTTCGATGACAAAAGGTAAAGAGCAACGCATCCATGATAGTTTGTTTTTGCATCGAAGTAGTTCCTCATTTCAGCACAGTAAACTAATATCTGCTAGTGCTAAAGCGATTGCATGAGACAAGGGGCAGAAGGACCCGAAGCATGCCGATTGGGGGGAGGGATGGCTGGCTGCTTCATCGTGACAACACGTCTGCTCACACAGACTTCAAAATCAACTAATTTTGGAGAAAACTGCATTAAAACCATTCGCGGTCATTCGAAAAGTGGGAAACCAAGTGGTGTAAGTACATATCATCTAACTATGAGTATTTTGAAGGAGATAAGTTTTAGTAACATGTTATCTTAGGTGAAAAAATGAAATAAATAATTTAACGTTTATTCGCTACACCCTTACATATGGTGTGTACAAACAGAGGCAAAGCGAATTCGAATTTTAACCGACTGCTACAGAGATTCAGGCTTTGTTGAAGAGCTATTTTATGTAAAGCCAAAAGTAAAACCCTTTTTCACAGAATAGAAGAAACCTCATAGCATTGGCCGTTTACCCAGCTGTGGGAAACCTAGCGGCCCTGGTGTGATTAGAACGCATGACGGCCAGCGCTCTAACCACCTGAGTTACGGGGCAACATCGTAAGTCGTAGATTTAACATGACAATCGAAAAGTGTAATCATAAAATGGCATTTTTGCTTTTAGTCTTTTTCCAAATTCGTGCTAAAACTCTCCTTACGAGGCTCAAAACCTTTCAATTCCTTACCGAACACACCAAAATTTGATCGACTGGAAATGTTAAAAAGTAACTTTTCGTAGGCAGGCCATAATCATTATAAAAACGTACAACCACGCAGCTTTAAATGTCGACCAGTTTTGTTTAAAACGGCATGACAATGGTTTCTCATTACCCTTACTCACCCAGCCTATCCTTTCCCAAGATTGCAGGAAAATCTAAAGGGATGGTTTTATTTCAGAACGTAGAGGAAATTTTTAAACATTCCCTGGACGCACTTAACAGTAAAATATAAAAATGATTTTCAACATCAGAAAATCATTTGGGCCAAGTGCATATAATCCAATGCCAGTATTTTAGGGTGCATGCACATTCTTGCGATGTTAATTTAAACCGCAAAGAAATTACAGTGGAGCTCTTGTAGTGGTCGTTGCTGTCCGACACCCTCCTAACTCCTGACGCCACAGACGTGGTCTCGTAGTGACAGACCAGGTCGCCTAGGCGCGCTCGACCCAGAGCAATGGCCCATGTCCGTATGCAAGGCGCGACCTTTGCCCTGAGGCGCACACATGCACTCGAGACAGGTTTGGCCTATCAGCACCCTGAAGCTGACTCACACAATCCTCGCTCTGGGGTCGTTGTGACAATTTCCGCACCGACGGGGACTCGGGATTCCACCCGTCAGGGTGGCACACGCAGGCAGCGTCGTCGGCCGGTGTGACGGCCCAACGCTCTCTCACGGCCCTCATGCTCGAACATCATGCCAGACCGAGTGGCAACTTCCTCCTAACCTTTATGTACTCAATATATGGTTCCTAACACTCTGGCCTTCTCAAGAATTCTCTCCTCGCCTAAGGAACCGGACCTGGAAGACCGCAGCCGTCAGGGCTAACCCTGACAGTCTTAACACTTCTCGATACTCTATCTACGAGTATTTCAGGTACCGAGCGAGCTGCTAGCAGAACATTTGTTTCGATTGAAGGGCTTTCGCTTAGTTAACAATTTGCCAGTGCATTTAGGTGTGTGTGTGTGTGTCTGCGTCCGCCGTTTAGTCTTGCTTCCAGGGCGTGGTTCCTAGGTCACCTGTAGCCGATCAGTGAGCTGGTGTAGTTTGATTAGCTACGTTTCACAAGATGAGCGTTTCAAATGGCAAGCCTAGTGTCAGGACGGATTTAATTCGTTAACCGAGGTTTCACTACAAATAGATAATTCTCGTTTTCGTTGGATGCCCCGCGTAAGAACGATGATGAGCTTTTCGGCAATGTCATGTTTAGGAAATCCCATGATCCCTCGCTTTGTAAGTCTTGCTATAAGAACTGATGGCGCCCGAAACTAGCTGGCACAGAAAGCTGGGCAGTAAGTACCTTCATGTTTCGGCAGTCAGGTAGGACGCATGAGACAACTTGGTTTGAAACAAATACCACCCGGTGGGTTTTAGATGAAACCAATCAACGTCGTGTAAACCGGAAACCCAGTAGACTTGGATCAGAGACGAGTGCTGCAGTGAGGGTTTCAAACAACAGCCTTGAAAACTAGCAAAAAATTCTGGCCAGACAAAGTAAAGTCAACAGGCAATGTTAATGGATCGGCGAGCCCAGTGTGCCAAGCCCTACTTCTCGGGTCTCTCCAAAAGCTGGAACAAATCTAGGTGAAATGTGCAATTTACATGAGGGTCGATTCGGTTTCGTGTGTCTGGATATACACACACCAGACAAGGAAGCAACACGTAACTCTTCGTAAAACTCCACTCTCTCCTCAGAAAAAAAACATTTTTTTATCTTCGGGCACATTCCTCACCGCAAACCTCCTTAGGTTCGGCCCGAAAGTTGGCATGAATCATTCAGCCGGAATCCATAAAAGTCACAGCAGAATAACTGTGCCATTTTAACATTCTACAGACCAGCATTTAGTTTTTCATGTTTGGCGAACTATTCCACCAGACATTGCATGGCATTCGTTGATGAACGTTTACCGATCGCTAACGGAACTCACTTGTCTTGCTCAATCAATTGAGTTGCGCTAGCGATCAATGAAGGTTCATCGAGTGTCAGTACCCCCTATCTATACCGGCATGACAAGCCTACATCGTTACCAAAAATCATGGTAGCAACGTGGTGTGACAACGTGCGTGCTCGAACACAAACTTGGCCGTACTTCTTGCTCGCGCAAATGGAGGGCAAAATAACAGGGGAGGGCATACCCCCATGTCCGTTGATGGACTTGGAACCTGGTACCAGAGCCTCCAATAGCTCTAAACCGTCTTATTAGCGGCGCTTGTTATTATCCGCGTGCCCGTGAAGTCCAATTCGTGGCCTTCTTCCATAATGTGCATAGCGATCTAGGACAGTGGGTCACCTTTCCGCACTGCCTGTTTGTGCTCCGTTATTCGCGAGCTACCTCGTCGCCCGGTCTGCCCTGTTTAATGGCAAGAACAGTCACGACATGGCACTTGATAAACGACACCAGACTGCTTACCTACTTCCAGTGTGCCTTTATATTTGCATGGTCCAAGAACGCATGGTAGCTGTCAGACGATGAACAATATCCGCGCCGAGCTCTGCAGCGATACGTGTAGGTGCTTCTGACACGTTTTTTCATGTACAGTAGAGGGCGCCAGAGCCTTGGTAGCTCTCCTCCGTTAGTTCCTTGCGGGTGCGTACAGAGTCAGCAGTATACACTACGCAGTTATCTCGAATACTAACATCACAGGTATTATCAAAGAGCTCAGACAGGCGTGCTTCGTCCTTTTTGTGTCGCTGCATGACGCAGCTGCAAGGAATTCAGTTCATCAGTGCCCCCTCAGGGTTTCCATGTGTTTTCTGGTATATGAACGCCAGTTTGCCTCATGCCCTGCTTACTTTCTGAGGAAATTAACGTGGTTGTGTCACGCAGCGGCAAAAGATCGGAGAAACACGCGTGTCTGGGATATTCGTATCGTAAACAATTACGTAGTCAGCAAACATTCCAGGCGGACAGGAAGTCGTGTAAGTCCTAAAACTGATTGCCACCCATAGAACAACCACTAAGATAAAAACAGGCTTGCCCTGGGGTAATGAATTCCAACTGCTGGCGAAAGACAGCGTATCCAGTTAGCATTTGATGGTCCGGAAAAAAGCTGCATTGGTCGCTGCTATCCAACGTCCTCCTAACTCTAGACGTCACAGACAAGGTCACTCGGAGCAGGACTTTGCGCGAATGCATTTTTCGGCATGCCTCCGACCAGGCACAAACTGGTGCGCGAGACACGGACCGCCCACGCCGGGGGTCTACCCTCGCGCCGTCCAACTAATTGCCAAAGAGCCTAAGAGAGCATTCGGTGGTGTCCCGGAATCGCAGCCGTTAGGGTTGAACCTTCCTAGCCTCAATGCTCATCGATAAAGCTCCTTATTTATGCTGTTCTGTCCTTAAGAGGCGTCCTCTGAATTAGAAACCATACACTGACAACACTGCCAGCAAAGACGTGCGAGACTGGAATGGCCATTTGTGGTTCATTAGCCGTCGTCAGCCAGTCATGCCGAAACCCAAGTGGTGTCCCACCCGAGGCTCGAACTCCCGACATTTCGATCAGAAGTCTAAGGCTCTAACCAGTGAGGTACGAGCTCGTCGTCTTGCCTATTTAGATCGGGAGATACGTAGTGAACTCTAGCAGCCACTTGGAACCCAAGATCAGCCGCTGACACATGATGCCTTTGGCCTGCAAGCCCCACGCGTGCATACCAGCTTTCGCCCATCTCAATGTCGTGCCCTACCGCTAGTCCAGACATCAGCCGCGCGATTGACTACCGTAACAAAGCATGCGGCGACCATCCGGCTTTTCCCGACGCTGTCGTCACTCCGGAATTGACGCCCTAGCAGCCGGACTACAGCCATCTGATAGTCAAAACTCTTTCATTTATCCTCTTATCCTTCCGCAGAATCCACGATTCCTAACAATCTGGATTTCCCACCGTCTCCTAACCTCACCAAAAGGAACCATGGGCCTGGAAGATCGTAGCTGTTAGGATTAACCTTTTAAGCCTACGCTCCCGTCGATTGGCCCATGTCGTTGCAGAAGACAGGTGACTAGCAGGTGGATTAACTTACTGGTAGGCGTTCTTAAAGTGGCTGACAAACTAAATGAACCCGCTTCCTGAGCCTCTTTCTCGCGGCATTTTAGGATAATTAGCGGAAAAGATTGAGGCGCAATTTTTGAGTTCACGTCTTGCCGGCGCTCTGCCTCCCCCCTCTCCTGGTCACAAGTGAACTTTTATTCCAGGAGAGTATAATTGATTGGTTTTTTTCAGCAGCTGTAAGTGCACTTTAAAGACGCTTCGAAAGGCAAAGGAGAAACACCTGCAAATAATTATGACGGATTCCCCGAGTCCACTGCTCCAATTGTCACAGTGCAACAGAATCTCTGCTATCGTTTTGCACTTTTATGTACGCATCAATTACTGAGGTCTTGCATCCTGGAGAAAAGAATAGTGTGGTGCCAGCGTAAAAGCCTTGTGTTCTGAAATTTAGGGTCATGCATAAAATCTTCGCAAAAGCTTGGTCAGAACTGTCAGGCTGTATGGAAGTTTCTAGCATGGGAAAACAGGGTGACTACTTCGCTGACTGTATAGAATGTAAGGGACATTGCCTACAGAATAGAGAGCGTAGGGGGTCAACTACGAGAATGGACCTTGCACTGCATTGTCAGCAGGAAAACGTCTTATGAGCTGTGGCCCTTGGTAGCTGCATGGATGAAACAGTATGCATTTCACGAATCCGGGTAAAGGTTCGCATCCCAGGTATGTGTATAGACTGAACAGAAGAAGCCGTGTCGATCACCAGAATCATAGCTGTATTAGGCTGAGCTAAGGGTTAACCTTCTTAGCCTTAACACCTGTCGGTATATATAAAAATGCGTTCATGAACGTACACTGATCGCTAACGGAACTCACTCCTCTCGATCTGGCTCGGGGCTCATTCATGAGGCCTGCCAGCAGGCGAACAACGGCTAGTAGTCTAAGCTAACAGTGGGACGATGGACCTTCGTCAACTAGTATCAATATCTCCCAATATAAAATGGTAAGACAACGAGCCGTTGGTTCCATGGTTAGCGTGTTAGGCTTCTGGTCAAAAGGTAACGAGATCGAGCCTTGGGTTTTGCACCACTTGTGGTTGGGTATGACTAACTGACGAAGACTAATTAGTCAGAAACAGTCAGTCCAGTCTCCCTTGTCTTTGCCAGAAATGCTATCTGCCTTAACTATACGCTGCCACACATTTGTCAAGAGTGGCAAGCATTTCGCCGTTTTTTGTTACTGAAGAGTTTAGATATATTGTAGGTAGGGGGGACGGGATACAGAGAGTTTAACTCTCCAAGAATCCAGGCCACTTGTAAAAGCAGACAAAAACGCTTCAGGTAGTAATCCAATACCAAAACAAGTACCTACGAACACGCAAAAACAGGTGACTTTAGTTTTATTGGGATCTCACTGCCAATTAAAGCATTAACATGCTCGCAACACACTTGGCTGCCTGTTTTTCGTCCTTCGATTCTCCTCACTCAGAACTATCTTATGGCTACACTGCTGTACGCCCGAGTCGAGTTCTAGTTGGGAAGACTTGCACCCTTCTTCCTCTGGAAGTAAATCGGTTCTTGAGCTTCTTGACCCTGTTGCGCATGACAGCTTTGACATACTATGCAATTCCGACACAAAGCCCCACAGCAATAAGCTGGGTCGTCGCTGATAGCCCCTTGATTAATGGCAGCATATACCATACCATAGGTGCTGTTTCTAGTTGGATCCCCCAAGATCGATAAAATCCCGGTGGGCAGTCGGATGCAGTGCATAAACTGTTTAACATCGTAGTCACGAGGATAATCGTCCAAACCAGAAGGAAGACAAGCCGCGAATTAAATTAAGACTGAGCCTACCATGGTAAATCGGTCGATCGATATATCGATCTGGCACCGTATCCAGAGCCGTCTACAGTATGCCCCACAGCGCCGTGGCGTAGGGACGGTGACTTGCGTGTGAATTAGTGTTAAATTCTATTGGACGTTTCCTGTATTTACAGCACTATTTCGTCCCTCACTACCTTGTGCCCGGCATCAAGACAAAGTCAAGATGACCGGAAGCGGGATCAGGCACAATTGGCTGGAGCGGTGTGGGCTTGCGCCTACGCGTACCACTAAAGCCCTCATGTGCGGAATTTGTTATTGAGAATGCCTCCAGAATGACGTCTGACTTGCCTTGATATAGCCCCAGTGTGGGTCCAGCGCATCAACCGAGCGGCCAGTTTAGGGCGCAAAACTGAACACATGCAAACTCTCAGGCGAGGCATTTTTATCCGGCATTAAAAACGACGTGACAGTGATAAGAGTTTTTATTGCATAAGACCATACAGTATTCCATCGTCTATAACTTGTCGCTCTCCGTTACCGAAAGCTGCAGTGAACTTGGCCTTCGCAAATCCACTCCGGCCAGCACTGAAAAACCTCAATACGTTCTTCTAAACATACAAAGTTACATAGAATGTGGGCAGCATATGAAAATCAGGATTTTTTGGGTCTAATAATGAGAATGTATAAAATTATCTTTTTGTACTCGCAAATAATATTTGTGTCCATATGACCGTGATACATTTCCCCATCGGCACGTCACCTTTTGTAGGAAGTTCGCCAAGGTTTCTAGGCGTCTCTGTATAAAGCAACTGGAAACGTTACTATAATACAAAACTCGAATATGCTTTTATTGCGCCAGCACTTGGCTCAAAAATGATCAGGGAGACATTAAAAGGCTGCGGTGATGGGCTGCACTAAAGGAAAACTCTTTTCTTCAGAGAAAATCCTGTTTGACCTACATATGGTTTTTTCCCTCGTACGAAATCTTCCCTTTCCTTTGAACCACGTGCTCGTGTCCCTTTCTCCAAGAATGCTGCTACACTGCCTTGTTGATCTTTTATTTCCAGTCGTATGTACACTGGTATTAAAACCAGCCTTCGACCAAGTGATACATGAATACTGTCCCCATCCTCCGTCCGGTTCCCTTGCTTTTAATCACTTCTTCCACAATGCTGTCGGCCCCCGTTGCCTCAAGCGACAACGCTTTCCACTAGCCGAGATGAAGACCGGCGAAGTGATTCTGTGATGGAAAGCCAGGTATCCTCCCCCTTCCCTTTTTGAACCGGTAAGTCACGGTTGCTCCAAGAACCACTGAAACGACCACCCTCTGGCTGACATGGT
>JAYGXS010000004.1:48763661-48773786 GCA_036362985.1 Ligula intestinalis | reverse complement strand
TTTAAAAAAGGTTGAAATTTACGATTTCCAGCTATTTCTGTTTTTAGTACTAGATCAAGATGACTGGACAGAAAAACGAGCTCAGGAATTGATAAAAAAATCATTCTCGACCTAAGCCTACTACAGCTTGTGTTTGGTTTCTATTCTCAATCAAACCAGCTTCTGCGGATTATCCTACTAGGACACGAAATAGATCTGGCGGGTCTATTGCAAAAATTTTGAGTCAACTGTCCGTGAGGTTTCAATGACAGCAACCCCAACCCAATCCCTTTTCCTACTCAGTAAGCAGAAGACGGACACGTACTTATTCGGGTAGCAGAACCTTTCCACCCCTAGAGGTGGGGAGGGCCGAAGTCCTACGTCCCCCCAGAACTTCAACTAGAGGAATTTCCGCCGGCGCTTAGCAACCATCCATTCCATGGCTTGACTACTTCGTCCCGTAGGTAAACCCATATAGATTGTTTTCTTGAATTTAACACCTTTTCCCTTGGCTTGCCTTTGGATCCGATCGATGTTTTTACCAACCGAGTTATTACATTTTTGGTTGAATTACCGGTTTGTTTTGAAAATGCCTATTTTAATTTGCCCTCCTCTCGAGAAGTAGTTCCTTGTAAGAATACCGAGTTCCACCGCCGATCAAGGCACACGAGGCAGCACCAATTCAGCCCTAAAAACAAATAACCGAGGCTGTGAAGCCATCGATTCTAAGAACAATAACAAGCACGCATGGATATGTCTGCGTGCGGAAGTGGGGATTCGTTAGCGGATAAAACGCACGGCGTCAACACTACCAAGGTCGCCTTCTGATAGGCTGTTACAGCGGCCCACTAACAAGGCTACAAGGAAAATAAGCAGCGACGACTTTTAGGGCGTGGAATTGGGCACACTGTCAACGCACCAGGCAGCTGAAGCCACGTCGACCTGCTGTTTGCAGAATATTCAAGTTTACGCAGTTGGACGGAATAGGGTGATAATTCGGCTTAAAAGTACTTCTGCTTAATTTCGCTGGCTCTCGGGTCACAAAAAAGACGTCGATTAATCTGTTCTGCAAACTGCTTCCCAAAAAATGTCATACTTCAGTGACGAGCACCCTCTGAAACAGAGTTGTGGCAGATTGGAAGATTTACGCAAGGCCAACTTCGCACAGGATTTAACCATAGAGGTAGGTTCTGTCCTAGTTGAAGCATCCATGCAGGGGATGTTAGGTACTCAACGGGCAAAAGGTATATGCCCATCGAATCATCCTGGCAGCCAGGATCCCAGCACTAGAGGAGAGCCTTGCAAGACCTGGTGCTAGTCTCTCATGGACCTCCTATTCACAGAGGTGAGGATAATCGGTTCCCGTCTCCTCTACGCCCCCTCTTAATGTAGTGCGGTGGAGGCCCTACTGGAATATGTTTACACAGGCAGGGTCAACATCTCCCAGGAAAACGCACAAAACCTCCTTCAGATGGCAAAAGCTCTCCAGATGGACGATTTGGAAGAGTGGTGCATCCAGTTCCTAGTCGAAAGGTTTGTACTCTGATTAAGCAGTTTCAATTGAAACAGTATGTCTAGGTTTAAATTATTTTGCGTACACGCAATCCATTTTTGGGCTAGTGCAATTTTGGCTCCTCTACATTTGCTTTTGTTCATGCTAGAAATTAAAAGAATTTGAGAAAAACACCTATTAGAAAACTTGGTCTACAGGTGTTGGCGTGAAAAATCTTCGCTAACTGTAGTGCTATTGTTTTCTGTTTAGATGGACACCCCTCAAATTTATCGTTAAAATACAATGCTCTCTGTACATTTTTAATGATCTGCACTGCATGGTCGAGTGTCGCGTTTGTAAATAGTGGAACCAGAGTCTATAGTGTGAGCAGTTATCGCAACATGGTCAACTGTAATTCCTCACGTCACTATGCTTGTTGCATAAATGGTAGAAGACCATAGGGCCCACTTGCAGGGAGATTTGACACGTAAATATGACTTTTGACTGCAAATAGATCCAATCTGAACTCAAGCTACAAGTGGCTTGCACAGTTCTAAAACCAACTATTCAGCACGTTAGGTGCTCCCATGTACTAGTAACCATTTTACACATTTTTTTCTCATCCGACATTTAGCACCCCGCTTTAAACAATTTTCTATGGAGGTCTCTCTGTGAATAACACAGCAAATTCTTGTTTGGCGTGTCAAACCCTAGAAATTGAATCACTGAAGCCCATTTTACCTTGCACGTCCAGTTATCTGTTGAGTGGTTTTTTCACTAGTTCCATCCATTAATCGCCTAATCAAACTACCCTGAGCCAATACAATAATAGTAGGTTGTTTGCAAAATACTACCCGATTTTAGGCACTAAAATTTCGCGTTTGGCAGATTTGAATACATCATGTGATTCACTTGTCCCTGGTAGTTATCCGGTGGATTCTAGATTGATTGCTTAGGAAATCCCACTTGAACAGTCGGCTTACTTTTTTCAGAATTGGTGGATTCCATATGTTTCCGTAGGTAAATTGGCCAAATTGTGATTAAACTCACAGTTCGCGACAGCAGCCTCGTAGCTCAGTTGGCTAGAAAGCTGGCTGTTCTAAAGCCTTCTCCTTACAGGCGTGGGCTAGAATCCCACTAGCCGATCTAATAGAATATTTCATGAGCCAAATCTAACGAACTATGATCTTTTAGTTAAAAAGGAACTCGCGACAAGAAGCATTTTATTATTAAACTTCCGACAAGCAATATGGAGTTGTTTAATGCAAGGCTGTCTTGTAAATGTGAACTGCTGCGAATTAGTTGATACATTTAGGTGTTGCGAAGGTTGCCACCAAGGGACTCTGATGGCCAGTTAGCGAGCCTGCGTATCTCTTGATACATTCATGTAGGGCCATTGCATTTATATGGGAACGGGGGAAATGTGATCACTGGTGTTCGCCTTTTCATGCAAGTGAGGAACGTTGGCCAACGGTCGCTCCGCCCCCCCCCCCTCTGTCCTCCCTCTTTCCCTTCTTGGAACGGTTCCATCAAATCCGCCACAACTGCCTAACCCACGGTCTCTTACTGCCCCCCATCCATACTACACCCTTGTACGCGAAAACAACCAATAATAGTCGCATGTTTTAGGCTGTTCTCCGTTTCTATATAAATGTACAGGCCGGATGGCAAGTAAGTGTTTTTAGCTACAATTTTCGTTCACAAAGACCTGTTCTTCTTAACTGCATCACCCAAGTCAGTCCCTCGAGTTCGGTGCATGCATCAAAGTAGTTGTCTTTAGTGCTGGTTTCTATGTAACCAGGCCGCCTGTCTGAAAAAGATCGTATTTGCCTTTCCATGCAATTAGGCACTTGACAAGATCATTTAATTTGAACTTCAAACTATGCCACCTTTCCTCTTTCATTGTTGGTAGCATGCACTTTCATCGTTTCCTGCTGCCGTTGTTGCCTCCATTTCAGCATAAATTTGGCCCGTTTGTCGAGTCTCTGGCTGTTGTCGCAGGATACGAAGAGCGATATTATGCAGGAAAGCTGTCTCTCTGTCATGCGACGTATTTTCGATGATTTTGTGTCCACCGACCTCTTTGCCTCCCTGTCGCTGGTGGCCCTGCTTCAACTCATTGACAGTGACGATCTGCGTGCTTCAAACGAGGAGGCCGTTCTGCAAGCCGTTCTGAGCTGGGTAACGAGGGAGGAGACGTCTAAACGAGTTGAGCACCTGCATCAACTGCTGCCCGCTATACGTTGGAGTGAAATCCCAGCTGAGAGTCGTAAAAATCTCTGCGACAATCCCTTAATAAAAGCCGACCCGAAATGTCTGTAGGTCCTTTCTGAGCCTCTTAGTGTTTACTTGAGGAGGGTAATTTAGTCAAACACCTTGGCGCTAAGATAGTGTCCTACTGTCATGAGAATGAAGGATATTTTACTATTCAAGCGACTTGTTCCCAACTATTGCACTTTTGTTTTGTCCTAAAAGTTGGTTTTACGTGATTTTACTCTAACACTCCGGTTTAGCATCCCAAAGTAAGCGTTTGAGTCTAGTTTTTCTTGAAATTTACTATTAGCGCTACTAGAGCAGGCTCCCGAGACTAGTAAACTTTTTTTCTATTAAAAAGTTCGCCCGAATTAAATCGATGGGCTATCCTTATCCATCGTCTGCTAGTTAAACGGATTGGGGAGCGGGCGCAAACTCATTGGAAAAGGAGAGTGAAATTTTAACTCTAAGCTACCAAGGCAGCAGGGCGGGAGCTTATTAGCTGCGTTTACCTATGATAGTTTACCGTTGCCAGCATCCGTTCTTTTCATTTTATCTTTGGGTGCCCGTAATGACGTTCGCATCAAAATTTCATTTCGGCATTCGCTCTTTGGTAATGCTCGCGACATGCCGCTCCCTCCTTATTTTAGGGGGTTAAATAAGTTTAACCCTAGCAAGTACGATCTTCAGGCCCAGTTCCTTAAGAGAAGAGAAGTCATGCGAAGACCAGAATGGTAAGAAGAGTTAATTCTGTACAGCAGGAAGTGAAGAATAAGCAAGAGAAAATTGGCTGTCAGACTTTCGCACAACCGCAAGCGTTCACAAGTGCACTTCGACTTGAGCTAGTCACAGCAAGCGTTCATTAGTGCACTTCGTGTGGAGCTAGTCATTAAATCCTTATTGGATCTACTACAGCATGAAATACAGCAAATGATCAATCTCATAAGACAGTAACTGAGACTAGGAAACGCGCTTTTGATTGGGAAGGATTACTTAAGTAGGGGGTAGGGATAGCTTATAAGTATCGCTAAAATAAGCCGAAACTCCAGAGTTCTGTTTTATGACGAACGGTGATACAAAGAAAGCTTTTAATTTCGCATGCAGAGATAGCATGCCCACTGAACAACATATCTGAACCAAAACTAGACGTTAAAAATCATGAAAAGGTAGTTAATTAGTACTATATTTCTGTTGTATCTCCGTATCTCTGTGTGTTATGTGTAGGTATTATCATTAAACTTGCTTTTCAATGGTTGGAACGACAACTTCCTATCTAACTAAATGCTTATTTTTATTCGCTATCGTTACGTGCAAAATAAATATGGTTTACACTACTATCGTTCACGTGTTACAGACTTCTGGGGCTATGGGACACTATGGTGATACTTGTAAACTATCTTTGTCAAGTAGGGCTGCAATATTGATCATCCTACGGTACAATCCCATGATATTCCTGGCATAAAAGGATTTTGGCTTTTGAATGCAATTCCTCTAGGCTGCCAGTGAAAATTAATCGTAAAAACATGACTACTTAAATAGTACGTCGTTTTCTATTGATTTTTGTTGCCCTTTTAAATTTAAATATATTTTATAGAAAATATACAAAAACTAGATGGTAACAGTCTTCTATGGGTAACACTACGGAGACGAAAAACATCAGAATTCTTTAATAGGAGACCGGTAGTAACGGTGATTAATTTTTGTTTGAAGATGAAAATGTTCTTTTGGATAAAAAGTAACTTTACCTAGTGAATTTTCGAGTTTGGTATTCCAGCTTGTCTTCAGACTTACAGAAAATGTGCAATGAACAAATAAAATTACAACCTTGCGGAAAAATCAAAGGTTATATGGGGCGAGACCCGATTGGTAGGTGTGGCCTCAGTCAGTCTATGCTGTGCGGCATTCGTCTCTTCCACCATTCTTTGAGGTGCTTATAGATACCATCTAACATATAACTATTAGTTTTTTCCGCACGGTTGAAATTTTTTAGTTTTTCATTGCACATTTCCTGTTATGCCGAAGACGAGCTGGGGCGCCACGCTCAATTAAAGTTACTTTTTATCCGAAAGAAAAGCTTCTTTTTAAAATTAAAATTTCTTGGGATGCGTGTTTTCCAGTTTATACGTGGAGTCCGGTTAATGTGGACACGGTTAATGTGGACAACCGCTTAATGTGGACAGTTGGCCAGGAACGGAATTTCTCCATAGTAAAATTCTCCGGTTAATCTGGACAGCCACCGCTTAATGTGGACAGCACTAAGCTGTCAACCGGTCGGTCGACACACAGATTTTGTCAAAAATCCAGTCCAAATCGCCCGTGGCGGGGAATTCCCGCGTCCTGTTCTGAAAGTTTTGCTTCAGATGAACAGTACACAAACCTTTTCTGTTGGCTCACAACGTTGTGAAGAAGATTGGCGTTCTTCAGGCCATGGAGATGTTGAGCACTTCGTGGAAAAAGGTGAAGTCGGAGACAATCGTAAATTGCTGGAGGAAAGGGGGCTTCGTCACCACTGAAAAGGAAGTTGCAGAGAATGAAGTCGCGATTCCGATCCCAGATGATATGACAGAGGACAGAATCGAGAGTTTTCTAGAGTGGGTTTCAATCGACGACGATGCCGAAGTCGCCGAGGAGACAACACTGGAGGAGGTGACAAGCGAACTCGCCGAAGCAGTTACAGATGCCAAGAAGGTACCAGACGAGCAGGAAGGAGAGTCTGAAGAGGAAGACAAAGAAGTCGAGCCCCCAGCCTCATCAAGAGAAATGAGGGCGGCATTGGCCGTACTCGAAACGGGGCATCGACAACAAGGTTTTGATGTGGAGAATTTTGACACTATGATAAAGAACTTTAGGGGAGCTTTAAGAGAAAAGTTTCCAACAAAGCAATCAAAACTGAGCATGTTCTTTCAATAAAATTTCATTCAGATGCAAAATTCTGTTTTTTATACGTAGAAACGACTGGTTTGGGGTCAGTTCGCTTAATGTGGAAAACCGGTTAATATGGGCAGTTGGCCTGGAACGGAGGTGTCCACATTAACCGGACTCCAATGCATTTTTAATTTTTTCAGTGTATTTAGTATATTATTTAAATTTATCCTTCGATCATCCCGCTCTTTTTCGATGCTATATATATACTTATATAATTTATTTACTATTTCGTGTTTTTTTCTGATATTTTTCTTGTATTTTCCCTCGTGTCCCCCCGTAATGCCCCACCCGTATAACCCCTATTACTAACAGCTCCGTATTCAATAATTCTGGCGTTTTTGGTTTTGTGGTGTTACCAAACAGGGTTCCGCCTACCCATTTGCTATCCAAGCACCTTGCTTCAACTTCATACTCTAGGAGAAGCGTCTC
Organism: Ligula intestinalis; assembly: GCA_036362985.1. Lineage (NCBI taxonomy): Eukaryota > Metazoa > Platyhelminthes > Cestoda > Diphyllobothriidea > Diphyllobothriidae > Ligula > Ligula intestinalis. Next base: position 48,766,708 of record JAYGXS010000004.1, on the reverse strand, counting down.
AGTATGCCAATCGAATTCAGCACACGATTTTATGGAACCCCTTTCTGTCACTTTACCTTTAGATGGAAGTTAATTGACTTTCTCAATAGGCTTCGATGTATCTTTCAGTCCCCCCATGACCTAAGTAGCATTTTCAGGATGGCATCCTTATGCATCCCGAAGATGCCACTCAGTTGAATGTTATAGCCCGCTAAAGGGTTGGCTGGCTTTGAAGACCGGGCCCTCTACCGTGTCGTTGACGGCAACTAAATGATGCTACACAAGTCTGCTGTTGCGAGGCGACTACCCGTAAAACTACCGTGGGTTCTTTTTATTTGAAAGTCGGTTCTGGTTGCCATAAGGCAGCCTTTTTTTGCATTCCAGGGGCTAAGCAGAGGCCCACGCCTCCAGAGACATATAGAACCTAAGCAGAATTTGTGCTTTTATCCCAGTTCCATTTTGCAGGAGAAGGGGAGAAACAGCTGTAGGGATCCTGCATTCTGAACAGAGACCCGTAGGTGGTGGTCAGGGGCTCCAGCACGCGACAAGCTCAGGCCCTGCGCGTGCGTCTGTCGGTGATTGGGTGATAGCAGTTTGTGGGCGTCTGTGATTGGCTGTCCCAGAGGCCCTATGGGTGCATCGCCCGGCAGTTCGAGTATTGTCATCATAGTGCAGCGTGAGCGCTAGAAGCGGAAGGCCTATATGCGCTCGAGGCGCTACAGGCATATCATTCCAGCCTTTGTTGTCTGCCTTCTTCGATTTTCACGTTAATCACGCAGTCGTCAATGCAGAGTTCACATAGCCTGATCTTCGAGGTCTTTATATATGACGGGATGCTGCTCTCTCAGCCCTGGAAGAATGCGGAGTGGTAAACTGGCGGTTGCAGCCTCTTGTATGTGCGTGTGTCAGGACTGTTGCTATTTCCGGTCCCACCACTGTGTGTGTACGCGCGCGCGTACGCGGAAATTACGACTGTGTGTGCAGGTTCGTGTTTGTTTGAATATGCCGGGTGCTATGGTTTGGATGGTCGCCGTGTGACGGGATAATTTGAACCACGCGCTTGGTCAAGTGTGCATTTGTGTGGGGTGGCTGACTGGCGGACTGAGAGTCAAGCCGCAAATGTTTCACCTGTAGGATCCTAGCCAGGTTGTTGTTGTTGCTGTTGTGCAAATTCCTAGCCAGGTGACACGGAGTTTTAGTCAATGTAAGCTGTGGATCCAAAATGTCACCCCATATTCTCTTGAAGTGTTACATTTTGGCCAATTGTAGGTTGTAACCAGGTGGTGTGTGATAGGCTGTGCGACATGAAGGTATAGGCTGTGAACTAGAATGCGAACTGCTCGTCCTATATTCTTGATGTGTTAAGTTCCTGGTCAAGTTTAGGGTGTCACTGGGTGGAGTATATTGGCGTGTGTAACACGAAGGCCCAGGCAGTGTGAACTGGGATCCGTGCCGCCACTTCTATTGAGTGTTGGCGCACTAATAGGTGCAGACTCAGGCATTGGCCACTCTCGGCCTTTATGGCCCTCCCTCTCCATGGGTCAGGTATGGTATCTCCGGCCGTCTGCGTCCGATTCCGTCTCCGGTCTTCTCGACTCTATCTTGACACCGAGCTCGGGTGGGCTGAAGAAGAGAGAGTGCGGTAGCTGCAGCAAAAATTTACTATCTACGCGCTTCTTTTCCGCCACTGGGGCTGTTCAACTTGTAGCGACCTAGGTCTGATGGGTCGGAGGCCGTGGACTGTCTCAATAGACACGAATACATTCTTCCCCTCATCACGAGAGGACCATTTCTAGAGTTCATCTTTGTCGATGGCAAATCAGCTTCTTTGTATTTCCTCAGTGCCAGACAGTTGACAATAGCAATGGGAGCACGTGGCTCTATCTTAGGCCAGTGTGGTTGCTCTTTTTAGTCGTAAGGCGAGTTTGGTTTGTTTTTGAATGCCATTCACCGTATTTCACCGTCACTGTCATCGAGACGGTCCAAGTGTCTTAAATCAGATGACTTTTACGACAGTGAAATAGGGGCTGTTCACGGGTTGGAAGCCGTGGACTGTCTCGATAGACACGAATGCATTCTTCCCCCCATCAGGATCTAACCATCCCTGGATTTTATCTTTGTTGATAGCCAATCAGCTGCCTTGTGCTTCCTCAGTGCCAGACTGCGCTATATTTTCAGTAAAGGAAATCCTTCATTCGCCGTGAATAAAATTAGACATACAAACAGCGTACACAGGACCAGGAAATAACAAGCAATGCATACTGTCCAAAGACTGCAACTGGCGACGTTTTGGAGAAATGTTCTTTAATAAGTCACAAAATGCATGCCAGATTAATTTTGCTTCAAAACCGTGCTACCGTTTTGCACTGCTGACCCCATTGTTGTAAGTCGAATAAATAAAGAAGAATAAACACCGGATAAGCATGGGCACAATAGTCCAGCTGATGTAGAAAATAGTGCTAGACATAGACACAATAACCTGTTTGATATTCGGGAGGTGGAGTTCGTTTTTAGTCAATGCAACCCAACTCCTTAGTAAGCTTACTGCGTCTTTCAACAAACCAGCTATGCTTCTTGTTATTTTTGCACGTCTGTAGATACATAAAAAATTCTAACCTGCTTAATATTGTCTGCATTTCCTGTTTAAACCTTAAAGCCTGGCTTACCATTCCTCTAAACTGGAGCCTATCCACATGTAAAGAGCTTCACTGAGACACTTGCATATATATTATATATTATCTGCTTACCAGGGCCGTTATGGAAACGGTAAACGCTTGGATCGATAAGCATACTGGAATTGGTGAGGAAGCATGTCCTTTCACCCCATATCCACGAAGTAAGGGTGAGGAACTCTGCCTCGTCCTCGGACCTCGAGAAACGATGGATGAGCCCTCATGGAACATCGAGGCCTACAACCCTGTCTCAGGCCACAGTCAGGTCGTAGGCAGCATGAAACATCGTTTCGACTCGGCCATTGTCGAACAAAACGGTGAGCAATTCAACAGTTAACTCCAGTCAGCCTGAGCACCATAAATACTGCCTGTCAGAGCTCTAGGCAAACCCTTCAC
>JAYGXS010000004.1:48742548-48762798 GCA_036362985.1 Ligula intestinalis | reverse complement strand
ATAGGTGTTACCACTGACTTCTCGTTCGCTCTCCGTCTATTGGCGCTAGATCCCCTGCGGGGGCGGGGCTGGAGCTCCGTCATCGTCCTGCTGACCAGGGTTTCTCGCCGTCACCTCGTCGGAGGGGGAGGGCAGTGTTCGCCTGCCAGCGGTCATTGCTCGCGTCTGCATCGATCGCGTCGGTGCCGCATGTCCTGCTGGCTTCCCCCGTTGGCACTTTCCCGTGTTCGTCCCGCCGGCGGAATATCGAACCCCGCCATCAGTGTTAATGCAGAGACCCTTGTCATGTGCAACTGCGTTCAAGCCCGACAGGAGGTCTTGTTGGTTCACTTTGCCTGCGGCGTCGCTGACGGCCGCATTGGTGTCTGGGGTAGGTTCCCGGACGCCTGTATTCTGGCCCGGTGTGGGGTTGCTAGTCGTTGCGACCCGTCTGACTTCTTGCCGGCGATTTCGTTGATTGAGCCGCACGCGTAACGCCTGGTAAGCCGCCGGAGAATCGTACAGCGGTTGATGGAATTTGGTGCAGTGTGCCATGCTTCAAGTGTTTCTCTGGTTGTCCGGTCACTACCTCGGGCTAGGATTTCAGCGTCATCAAAAGCGAAGGTGTGTCCAGGAGCCGAACAATGTTCCGCCACCAACGAGCGTGGATCCATCCTGTCGACTGCCCTTGCGTGCTCGCTCATACGCGTCTGTAGTCGCTTTCCGGTCTCCCCAATGTAGTTGGCCTCACAGGAACTACACTGGATGCGATAGACGACGTTTGCTGTTTCTCCGCGGGACAGAGGGGCCTTTGGTCTCATGACCAGTCGTCTTATTGTTGCCTCTGGTCTGTGGGCTATGCCGATACCCAGTGGTTGTAACAGACGAGCGACTGCTTCAGAAACATTCTCTATGTATGGCATTGTTCTCCACAATGTCGGTTGTTCGGCCGCCGGGCTTGCAGCTCGTTTCGGTTGTCTGCTGCGTTCTAGGAAGCTGCCAGGGTAACCGTTAGAGATGAACATCCGTCGAAGATATTTAAGTTCAGCCGCTTTGTCACCTGCCTCGTTGCAATGTGTTTCTGCCCTTTTGTAAAGCGTTCGCACACAGCTGCGTTTGTGGCTCAGCGGATGGTTACTTTGGTAACTGAGTACCTGACGTGTGTCGGTTGCCTTTCGGTATACCGTCGTCTTTAGGCTCCCGTCGGTCTTGCGGTGGACCAGGACGTCTAGGAACGCAAGTTGATTGTTGCTCTCAGCCTCTGTTGTAAACTGAATCTCGGCAAAAATGGAGTTCAGCATCGTGTGAAATTCAGAGACCATTTCATGCTTGAGGACGACGAAGGTATCGTCTACGTACCGCGCCCAAAATGCTGGTCTGTAGTTCGTAAACACCAGTGTCTCTAACTTTTGAAGAACCGCCTCAGCAAGGAAACCAGATAGCGGCGAACCCATCGGAGTCCCTTTGATTTGTTCATACACTGTGCCCTCAAAGGTGAAATACGTGTTGAGGTAGAACTTGAGCAGCTGGATAAGATGCGCACGTGTAGGTTTATTAGTTCCCTCCTCATATCGGCTCTCAAGTAGATCACTCACAGTTTCAATCGCAAGAGTCTGAGGGATTGATGTGAAGAGTGAGGTAACACCAAACGATACCATGACTTCGTCTGCATTGAGGCGTAGCCCGTTAAGTCTTTCCAAGAAATGTACGGCCGAGCGTACCGTTGTGTCAGAGCCTGATGTGAGACAGTTCAGACGCCGAAACATCCATTTCGACAGATTGAATGTTTTTGTTTCCCGTAAAGAAACAATGGGCCGAAGTGGTGCACCGCGCTTGTGCACTTTTGGCAGTCCATAGAATCTTGCCATGACTGAATCACTTGGTTTGATATTTAGTCGTTCGATTTTTGAGGTGACACCGTTATTCTCCAGGCCCACGAGTGCTGTGTTGATTTGTGTCACCATCTTCTTCATAGAATCTCCGTCGCACTGGCGGTAGGCATTTTGGTCATCGAGTAGAACGTTGGCCTTTTGGAGGTATTCAGACTTATCAAGTACCACTGTGGAGCGCCCCTTGTCCGCTGGCACTACTACGATGCTCCTGTCAGCATTCAGTGCCTTGATGGCGTCCTGCTCCGCCCTCGGAATTGACGCCCGTGATTTATGTGTCAATAGTAAGGACGTAACCTGTTGTCGGATGAGGTGCTTCGTATCGTCCGGCTCCTGGGAGGTTTTGAGGACTGACTCAACGGTAGCCAAAAGATCAACCGGATCCGCATCCGCGGTGTTGAAGCATGCTGCGCGCTTGAGCACTTGTAACTGCAGACGCGAGCAATGACCGCTGGCAGGCGAACACTGCCCTCCCCCTCCGACGAGGTGACGGCGAGAAACCCTGGTCAGCAGGACAATGACGGAGCTCCAGCCCCGCCCCCACAGGGGATCTAGCGCCAATAGACGGAGAGCGAACGAGAAGTCAGTGCTAACACCTATAAAAGACTGTGAGGCGTGTACAAGCACCAACCTTCGACGATGCAAGCCTGTACGCTTTCGAAACGTCAGGATATTATACCCATTATTCCCGAGATCGCCTCTTCTTCTCATTCATGTCCGGGGACACGCAGTTTCGCTTCAATCACCAATATATATATCCTTCAAGCTTCCTTTCCCCCATTTTTCTGTACCCACAAAAGGCTCTCTGTACGTGATTGGTGGATGGGATGAAAACTCGCGTTGTCGATCTGTCGAGGTCTTCCACCCAATGACCGCAACTTTTGCGTCCGCTGCGCCAATGAATTTCGAGCGATGCTGTCACGGCGCTGCTGCCGTGGGACGCAATAGGATTGTAGTTTGCGGTGGTGAGAATGACGTTGGTTCGGTGCGCTCCTGTGAGCTGCTCGACATGACTCTTGGCAAGTAGGTCCTTTCTGCTACTTATGTCGCTGTTAATCATTTTGGAGGCCTGAAAACGATAAGATCAATATGACCGATAGAGTAGGATGTATCATTATCCTTTATGCCTCTTAAAGACACTGTTTGATTAGGTGATTTGGTGTGATGAACCGATTAACTCCATGATATTCTTACTGTGTGAATAACTTGGTCTCGTTTCCGGTTCCACCGTCACGTAGGTGGACCCTGCTTCCGGAAATGAAACGTGGCGTCCAACGACACTGTGTTACCACGCTGTCTGATGGTCGTGTCTTTGTCATTGGTGGAAGGACTGAAATCATGGATCACGCCGCCGATGTTGTGTACTGCAACCTGGCATCCAAGACCACGGTCAACTCCAACGACTTCTGGATGGAGGCCGCACCGCTCAATGTGGCCCGCCACAGTCACGCTGCAGCCGTGGTTTGTGACCGCATTGTGGTGGTTGGTGGCTTTGATCGTGTCAGTGGCTACGCCAACGCAGTAGAGATGTTTACCCCGCCTACTCGACCAGGAGACCTAGGCCAGTGGACGAAATTAAGTCCCCTCAATCCTGGTCGAGGTGCTCTGTCGCTTGTTGTGTGCTCCGGTCGCCCCATCGCTTTTGGTAAGCCTTTCTGATAAATTTTTATCTGCGTAGTGGTAGAGCATGCGAAGTTAGAATTAACAATGGTAGTGGATGACTTTTGGATTATACTAAAATGCGTACTCAGTACATTAAAGTAGGCGTGATTTTTATTTTCACCTATTTTCGTCTCGACTCGGTGCAATAGCCCTTGTCTTGATACGGTTTACATCTTCCCAATGTGCTCATCAATTTTGGCCTCTTGCTTTCAAACTTCAGTGGTTTGGTAAGGATTCTACATCATAATTGCCTATCATTTCATTAAAAATTAGTAGTTGCAGAAGTGATACATACGCTTACCTTATCTCAGGGAATTATAATTGTTAGACAGGACTCATACATTACACATATTATGATACACACCAACCCGGACATCTTAGTTTCCGTACATATCTCTATACAGGCCACATTGTGTCAGTTAACACATCGACACGACAGTGCTTCTTTAATAACATAAGCAGCGGTGTTTTATAAATGTTCCTAGGAGTCCTAGGCATTGACATGTTCGTATCATATCGTCCGAAATTTAAAAAAAAGGATTTTCTTCAGACAAAGTCACACAATCTCCTTGAATTTCTGTTTTTCTTTTCCTTGCTTTAGTTATTGCCCTCCCATTAAGTATATCGAGATTCCCAGTCTAATCCCTTCCAGTCTGGGATTTTTGACGAGGCTACGCGGGGCTGGTGCTGGCGGTTTTTCAACTACCTCTTATTTCTTCAGTGCTCCCTTTTTCGCTTATTTTTTTTCAATTTACGCGCTTTACTCCGTCGCCATATTTAGCGGCTGAAGTTAAACAAATTCGACCAAATTTTACGCATTTTTGCACTTATTTCCACAGTTTTCGTTGACTGCCCATCCTATTACCCCACTCATACCCCTCCCCCCTAAGACCGAACACTTTGGCTAGTCGTATATAAGGTGCGCTACCAATGTTACTTCTGCCGCATGGGATTCTGGACCCCGCAGGTGGTACAGTTGAATTTGCTCTTAGTTTCAGGTGGGCGGGGTCACTTTTGCGTTGTTTTTGAGAGGTTTAACTGACCGTCGCGCCCCTCGCTCGACATACTGCTTGACTGAGAAAAATAATGGTCTATAATGTGGTCCAGCACATTGGCAGTTCAGTGCTCGCTATGGGAGACTAAGTCCTTAAGACTGCCTCCACTTTTTCTGAGCGTAAGTAGGCCACGCCTTCCATGATAGATTGCTTTGCCCTTTTATCAGGGGCTTTTTGTGGCTATCAGCTTTCTTTATTTTCAAATCATGGTATTTTTTTAATCCGAAGCATGTTATTTTTTTCCAGAGAGAAGAGACTTTGGTAAGGATTCCTTATGAACAACACCTTACTTTACTATATAGTAACTAACTACTACCTAGTAAGCCTGTTTTGTTTTATTATTTCATATCATAGTGGATTGCAGCGCTTTTCATACATTATGCTTCTACGGCTTTTCTTGCGTACGTATTCAGCATCTAACACTCCACTGCACTCCCTACATGCAAATCTTTAGCGTCCTGTGGTTTCTTTTCGCCTTATCGTGCTACAATTTGGGCTCATATTCGGCTAGCCCTTTTGCGAGCACTATTTGCGCACCTCTTCCTATTGGTTGTATTTCTCGTTTTAATAATCGCGCGATTTTTTGCCAAATATAAGAGTATCGAAATAATTGTGCCTATTATTTGCTACTTTTATGCGCTCTAGTTTTTACTATTTTTTTTTCGCTCCTCCGATATGCCTTTATAACCCCTATTACCGTTGGTCCTGTATTACACAAGCGTTATTTTTTGTTACTGTGGTGTTTATGAGCACTCCTTATCGGGCCGTTTAGAGACTGTTTTGAACTCTAAGCTGTCGAAGTCGGCATTGACTGCAGCAGTCAACAGGATTGTCAATAATAAGACCATAGAGCGATTGAAACTTTATGGTTATCAACTAGCGTCGTAGACTCGGGCCACCAACTAAGGTTGAGCAGGACTGTTGGAAGTCGGAATCGTGAAGTACTACATAAGGACCCCGCTGAATTCAGTTATACGGATTATCTGACGGACTTTGGACGAGTGTTGACCAGATTTATCCTATTTGGTTTCTTGGTAGGTTTGCAGTCGTTTCCCTCCCAGCTTCCTTCCTTCATTCACTGTGCAATCTCTTGACGTGGAAATAGAGGGTTGGGACTATCAACGGCAGAAAGCATTCAGCAGACTTGATTAATATTCGAGCTTGTCCGTTTCTTTATTTTCCCGAGCTGCTAGTGGCAGGTGATGGCATTAAACCTTACGATTTCACTAGTGTCCTTTATCACTACTTCGTGTTGGCTTCCGCCTTCGATCTTGTTGGCTCTGTCTTGACATCCGGTTCAGGTAGGTGGGGGAAGATAGCGAGTGCAGTAGCTGCTGCACAATTCAGACATGGATTTATACTAATTCATGCGCAAGTCACTGCTCCTCCATCCACCATGCTGGTGGGCATCATCGTGCGCGGCGGTTGACCAGTATTTCATTAATTTATAGTGACCTTCCCAAATCAAACGGACTTGCACCGTACCAATGTAACTTCTTATCCTCTTTCCTTAATAACTAATGTGAATAACTATGGAATGTTATTATCTAGATTGACGATGTACTTAGACGTAGCTGCACACTTTGATGCTTTTTTCGGTATCAAGAGGCATCTCGCACGGCTGCTATTCCTACCTGCTCGTCATAATTCTAGGGATTTGTTCTTTTCACCCTGCCCGTGGCACCTTCTTGGAAAAAATGTGAACTACCGATATACTTGACTTCGTATTCCGACAGTCAGTATCATTATCAGTTTATTGAGGAAAAGATAGGCAAACGCCTCTGAACTCCCTGTTGGTAACAAGATGATAGGAAATAAATCGATACAAAGAAAAATTTAAACTTTACGTGAAGACACCAGAAACGAATCTTTAAAAAAATGACAGAAAAATATATGACTACTCGCAAATCGCGAGTATAATTTGATGCAGTGTATGTAATCAATGTACGTGGTACGTGTACGTGTACGTACGTGTACGTGTTTCAGTATCATGCGATGCAGTAGTTTTTACATGGTTTGTATTTGCGCTTGATGCATGTCCAGTCTACTCTTAAATGAATTAACACAAGTGGAGAGGACAACCTCTTCAGGAAAGGCGTTCCACGCTGAAACTACTCTGTTGGTAAAGAAGAATTTTCCTCCGTCGATTCTCGCTTTGCCGGGGCGTAGTTTAAGGGGATGCCCGTGCAAAGTGGGCGTGTTAGCCTGGGCAAAGAGATCACCCGGAACGAAACAACAATCCAGGTTATTCATAATACGGAATGTTAGTATGAGGTCCCCTCGGAGTTGTTTGTAGGAAAAGGGAAATAGGTCGAGGGTTGACAGTCTGCTTTCAAAGGGCAATGTTCCTAACCCTTTGACCATTTTTTCGCTCGCCTTTGGACCTTCTCTAAGGCTGTATAATCTTTGAAATTCCAAGGTCTCCATACCTGCACAGCGAATTCCAGGTGCGGCCGAACGAAGCTTCCAAAGATTTTGGAAAAGCTGTCTTTTTCAAACCCCATAAAGGCCCGTCTAACCAGCTATAATATAGACCTGGCCGACTTCGCCGCCTTCGTACAGTTAAGCGTTGGTTTGAGTGAAGAAGTAATCCACACACCCAAGTCCTTTTGACTCTCAACTTGTTGCAGCGGTGTGCCGTTTAAAGAATAGACCTTCATGCTGGATGCACTACAACTTCCGATTTGAAGAAAGTTGCATTTGCTAACATTGAAAGGCATCAGCCAAAGCTTTGACCAGTCTTCCAATCTGTTCAAGTTAGCTTGCAGATGGTTTTCGTCTGCCGTCTTGTGGACGACTTTCCATAAGTTGATGTCATCAGCGAGATGACTTTTGTTGGGAAGGCGCCAATTCCCACAATTACTCATCTTACAGCAAAGCCCCCGAGTCCAACTCCATGCCACTGGCATGATAGCGCGCGCCGTAGCTATCGGCTTTTCTTCCCATCTGATTGGTTCATTGTCGTCGACGCGCCTCCTCGTGCAGCCTTTTTGTGATGTTGACTTTCCCTTTCTTGCCTTGACGTGCTCTGTGTGAATAAACTCTCCACCTGGCCGATGGACTTCTCTTGCTCCCTCATGGGCGTTCGGGACAGCAGTCGGGCTAACTCAGCTTTTGTGCTAACTGCCAGTACCAGGCGCGGGCCGTAATACATTTATAGTTAAATAACATATCTTATATACCACAATGAATTTCTTCTCTCTCTTTATTCTGTCACTAGGTGAAGACGGCAAAGTCTTCGTTTTGGGGCCAAGGAAAGCGGCCAAACTGTCTGTCTGTAGTCAGATACGAGCAGAACGGCAGCAGGTATGTGTCCTCCACATAACAGCTCCACATATTTCAGCTAGCTAGATTTTGCTAGACTTATCGCTTCCTCCTGTTGACTGCTTTCTAGTTACGATTTCACGTGTTTCGGAAACTCCCAGTCATCTGTGAACTTCAGAAAACCCGAATTAGACAGGACTAGCGACTGTCACCTTGGTTTCAACTGAATTTCCTTATTCCTAAGGCAGGAGGTGTTGTCACGCGCTAACTGTTTCAAAATTAGAGCACATGCAGTCGACAACTCTGACTAGACTGTCTGTCCAGATTGTTTGATCTGTGCACTGGAGAGGTTTTTTTGCAAATATAGTTAAATACCCAGGAAGGCTCCATCTAACTGACATGCTGAAACCTGACAGGCGCTGTATTAGATTGCCATCTTCAAGTATTTGGCAGCCCAACGTGTCACTTCCTGCGCAGGAACTCTGTCGCTGAGATCAGGAGCCCTGCAGTTCTGCGTGTTCCCGATATCACTCTCGAACTCGACGGCACACCCGATATCGACGACAAGACCAATGCCCCCCACCGCCTTGTTGCTTGACCTGCCTAGAGGGTAGCTGGTATTTCACAAGCCAGATGGACCCTTTTTGGCCACCAAAGGCAGTTCTAACTGACGAGTACAATGGTTCCTTTTTGAACTCGTCACTGTGGCATTCTCAGCCATGTGAGCTCCAATCCACCATCATATACCTATGTGGCGTTTAGTGCGGACGACGCCATACCTGGCACGCGAAGTTTGGACCCCATAACTTGGGTGGTTAGAGCGTTGGCTATATTAGGCCCTTCCCCTTGCTGCCATGCAACCAAATCCCACCAAGGCTGCGGTAGTACTAGAAAGTAACTAACTGGGGCATTCCTTTCAACCCGCAAAATCGTGGTCACTCGAGGGCCTACTCGCTGTCCACCTGCTAGACGTTTTGTAACTGATTTTTTTCAGTGCTAACAATATGCGAATCCCATAGTTTTTGGCACAGACAACTAATTTTTACACGAAACCAACTGATTTTCAAGGGGGATTGTTCTTGTTCCGCACTGTTTTAACCTAGTATGATCCTGTGTCAACACTGGTTATGTTCCCCCAGTTACAGGTTAGGAAGAGAAAACAGAACAGGATAACAGCTAGTACTTTACTGTCAGTTGTGCTAGTACATCAACACTGTTCCGTATGTCCAGCAGCTTGTCTTTTGTGGTCGGTCTCGTCTCGGCAGCAGTCTCGGGTCGTCGGCAGCGTATCCAACAACAGAGACCGCCTCCTGTCCGCGGCGTCGTATTTAAGGACTGGCAGCCTTTGTTCTCTATTGGCTTCTCCGCTAGGGGCCCATGTGAGGAGCCATCGAGCGTCAGCCATGGCTGGCTAGTAGCCCTTTTTGGATCAGGGGCCCCGGCGGCGTGGAGGAGGGAAAGTCGGAGCAGCGTGATCGGGAGGGGCTGTTCTATTGTCAAAATCAGAGATGTAGAGGAGGGGAGGGGAGATAGATCCACCGTAGGGAGGTTTGTTGTAGCAGACTTGGCCGCCGTGAGGGCGCGTGGGAACGCGGTTGAAGACGCGTCTGCTGTGGTTCCCGTGCGTCATCCATCGTGACGCTTGGTGCGCGCGCTTTGTTCCTGGCCAGGCATGACCCGACGGGTGGCAGACTCCGGCCGTGGTTGCCTTTCGTGCTCGCGTGTCGTCACTCGAAGGTCATTCTCTTTGCCCGCTCTGCATACACCGGTAGTCTATTTACGCGCATTTGTTCCGGCGTGACCTCGAATATCTGTCTGTCTATCTGGATGACGTGCTCGGTCATCCTAACACTTGCTGTCGGTCAGCTCACTCAGGAAAGTGTTTTGTTATATTTTGTACGCGCTTCCCTCATACTGTGGGTTCAGTCATGTTTGCTCTGACTTGCATTGTCCCTTTCATCCGCCCTCTCCTCCCTCTAGAAACCCGAGCTGGAGACCTGGCAGTGGACTGAATTGCCAAGACTTTCGTTTGTGTCCTGCGTCCAGGCGGCTGTTTCTCTTCCTCGCGCACTGATATGCTACAAGAACGGGGCAGAGCACGACGACCAGAAGGGGCAGCCGGTGGCGCAGTAACTGTAGCTGCCTTGGTCCTTGATGGATAAACGAAACACTTTTTGCCTCATTGTGTATAATTCCCAGAGAGCTTAGAAAAACCCCATTTTTTCTACCTTCAGTAGTGTTCACTTCCAATAAAACAATATGACAACTTCGTCACTTCTTAATCTTCTCATAAATTATTCCTTGAAGGAAATCTGTCTGAATTAGGGTTTATAGGTGCAGACCGAAATTTGATGGGAATATTGAGGTCGCAGTCCATCAACCAAAGCTGTCGCTGTGGGTCAAGTTAACAGGGAGAACCCTTGCCGGCGCCTGCTTCCTTGCAAGGAGTTGTGCATTCTGTAGAGAGGTAGTGGAGAATAGGTCGGAGGAGGTTGACTGTTAGACGAATGCGCGTCCGGTAGCGAGGGGGCCGGGTCCGAAGTGTCTCGGTGCGGCAGTCGTCACAGTTGAGGTCCTGCGTGAGCCAGACGTGAAGGGGATTGGCCGGAAAGGAGTGACGTAGACAGGCTAGTGCATGCGCGCTTGCTAGCAGTCATGGGAGGCAAGGGTTTCGCGCTGTTTGCTGCCATCCCGGAGGCATACCGAGAACTGCGATCACGTGACCTTGTGCGTGGCGCGGCCTTGAAGGTAGAAGGCGTTACAGGGTCACTATAGTCACTATAGCCCATGGCCTATGCATCTCCCGCGTGTACGGGCCAGTCTATTAATATTCACTGCAGAAGCATGACATTAGTGTGAGCAATTCGATAGCATATATGGTGTTCTATGCACCGGCCATCTCGACAAAAATGTCGAACAAACAAAAAGAAGAGTGAGGTTGTCTGGTCGCTACATCTTGTGGCTACTGACCCGAAAATGTAACCATGCCGATGCTTTTACAACGATGAAGGTAACCAGGGGAATGAGGAATAAGACCACTCAGAAGATAGTGGTCGTACGGAATTGCGATTGTTGAGGTTTCAGTGCATTAGGCCAAAACGGCGTTCTGTGTGTAACATTGTTTGGAAAATCAACTTTGCCAGGCCTTACAGCAAAACAACCCTGTGAATGGCTGCTTGTATTGTGTACTGCAGTCTCTTTTTTCGATTGACGCCTTATGTGGCAAACTGGAGAAAGCTGCCGAACACTAAAGATAATGAGTTCGACTATTTTCTGCTTAAGCAGACTGTGCGTACGATCTACTTCTAGGACAGGAGAAGAACGTTCGGCAAATATAGCCTCGATATGGTTTACTCCGATACTGTAGACAATAGCGATTCGAGGCAGGGATATATTGCACAAAGACGCATGTAATGAAAGGGCTCCCTTGGTCTTAAATAAACAATTTCTTTATTTATCCTTTGGTATCCTCAGTTTACCCATGTTGCATGAATGGAAAACACTATACATTCTTAGAAGGGATTTCTGTTGGAAGTATCGCGTTCTACAAGTTCTCCGTGCGAATATGTCCTACCATGAAAGTAGGAAGAATGGCCTAATTAACTGCTCCGTAAATGAACACGTAATCAGCATGAGCCATATACTAAGAATGGTCAGTCTTTTGGAAGAAGGAAATCAGATGTTGGGAGCAATTTATTGAATGCACAGGCTCAATTACCGTGCTGGCGTGAACAGTGCGACTGTATAGGAGCGTGCAGGCAGTGAAGTATGGTCTGCGGACTTGTCATTTTTCATGTTTGCACGCGGGAGTGCGTGTTAGGTTATGATTGGTCAGGGCAAAAGGCACAGCCAGAGGGACATGGTCACAAGGGACCATGGGTTAAATGGCAGGTTGGGTGATGCGCGTTTTCTGCACACTTGACGGAATAAGCTGAGTTCAACTCTGGGGGTAGCCAGTCAGGATACAAGAGAAAAGAGGGACACTGAAGCAGCTGCTATCGCTTAGCCCGAAAGACAACATTGAAGCAATTACTGGGTCAAACTTAGGGAGACCAAGACGTCAGAGGAAGGAAGCATTGAAACCGTTGTTACAGACCTCAGACAGTAGCGTCATCATGAGGAATGCGGTCACTGTTACTAATAACGTCCAGTGGCTCGGTTATTCACAACCTGAGAGGCAGGCGCCCGAACATCGATCTTATGGCAACCTATCACAACAGTAAAAATCGCATGTTATCCTACTACCACTTCCTTCAAGTATTGCATATAAGCAGAATACTCATGGCTTTATGATACAGCCCACTGCCTATCCTATGAAATCCAAGCACTTTAACAAGAAAATTCTTGGTACGCAAAAACAGTCAAATCTCTGACCCCCAAATTTTTACAGCATTAAATATTCTAATAAAAAAGAAGCCATATTGTTGTTCATCGAGTAATATTGCGTTGTTAAGAAATATTAGGCTATTTTTAGAAAAACGATTGCCAGCATTTTGCGCCCCAGTCAATTCAATGAACAAAATAACCAATCTCAAATGTGTGCTGAACCACTCCTTCAAATTTGGATCTTCATCTTTAATGAGTTAGGCAATATACTGTACTTTGTGATCATAGAAAATTTTGATACTTCTGATATCACAGACCTGACTTGTGATTGTTTGGCCGGCAAAGAGAGCTGGAATCTGCAGTTAGCCAGCAGCCCGCATCAGCTGTCACCGTAGTCAGTCAGCTACCCATGAATCCAGTTAGCCGGCCTTTGCAATCGGCTGCTGATTTTCAGGAGATTACAAAAGACTTCAGGACTATGCTTACTGGACTGAATTGATAGGCGACACAAGCTTTCATTAGAAACCAAAATTAGGTTTCCTTTCTTACGTGTCTTAGCGAAAGAACGACTGATGGATCCGTTAAGCGAATTTATACTTTGTTTGTGGAGCAGGTCACCCTGTCAATAAAATTCCGAGGCAGAGAAATTAAGGAGGTCCTGTAGTCACCTTGTAGCGCCTTTTTACCTTCGGTGCCACAAGTACGCATGCACTAGCCTGTCTACGTTACTCCAGTCTGGCCAATCACCTTCGTGATGCCGACTCACCCAGGGCCGCACTGCGACGACTGCCACGTTCGGGGAGGTCGAACACCGGCCTTCTCCCAGCTGATCGTGCACTTAACCAACCGCCTGCTTCTTCTCACCTATTCTCCACTACCTCTGTGCAGAATACACGATTCCTTCTGCCTGGTGCCTCACGTTCTCCCTTCCCACAAGGAACCAGGCCTAAAGATCTCAGTGGCAAGTGTTTACCTACTAGCTTGATTTACTGTGATAAGTCTATCAGGACCCATTCGTTATGATGTGGTCATGAGTGTGTTTCGTTTATATTCGCCAGAACTTTATGTTAAAAAGGTGTTTACAGCATAAAATGCCGACAGTAAGTCCATGTTTGCTAAGCTCGAGTCAGTCGCAACAAAGCGACTCAAATGGTCGCTGTACACCCTTGAAAAACAGACGCAAAAGCAAAGCATTAGAACGCAGACCGCCGGTGGGTGTATTTTGTACACTAATTCATGATTATTTTCCAATCAAATACCAGGGCCGTCGCTTTGGGATCCGACCGAGGCCGCACTGTCATCATCCATGGATTGCCTAGCTTAGCAGTGAAACTACCATCTGAACATGTGCATATCATGTACTTTTATCCTTTTTTTACAATAGAGGTTTTACAATTGCAAACGCCCTCATACTAAATGTTTGCGTTAACTAGCACCGAGCTACTAGTGGATAGCTATTGATGGGTACTCATTAAAGTTGTTAATCGAACAGAAGTGGAAGTGGCGTGCCATGGTCTAGGTGTTGGCCTCGGGCGCTCTGTATGATGTCGGCCGGGCAGCTTAGTTGCATGTGCTATGTTTCACGCCGTCTATGCTAGTGTTGTTCGGCCCAATATGCATAATTTCGTCGTTCAAATTAAGTACTGGACGGGACAAAAGCTCAAGATGGAGCGGAGTAGAAGTAACCACAGTTGTTTATTTAAGTAAAGGAATCGTGTATAATGCTGTAGGTCCCCGTGTCACCGCTTCCTAAGTGTATCCAACGGTAGATAAGCCATCGATATACAATCATCAGACACAAGCGTCGTCTAGTCGATATGCACATGTCGAGAAATCGATATGTACTCGCTATCAAGGTGATTTACCCTTGCTACAAGAGCCTTCATATGGGCATTCGCTCTCGAAATGATTCAACTTCATAAAATTGGCAAAGAGTTTTGAATTTGCAAAAGGAGACAACTGTGTATTCATTGGCCTAATAACTCTTGACTTAAATATGTATCCCATAACCAACTATGAGCAGGCACGCCAAAAAATGGAAGGCTCGAGTACTCTAAAGGTACTCCACTCACCAATGCGGTTCTACTAACAAACTAACGAATAATTCAAAAAGTTCTTGTCATAAAAACCATATCCAGTTGGCAAGTATTCTTTTCATCAGTTCTTCCATGAACTACTAGTTTCGCCTAGATAGACAGTTGGTTTGTGTTAGGATGACCGAGTACGTCATCCAGACAGACAGTGTGAGGTCACGTCGGAACAAGGCGCGCAAAACGGATAGTCCGGCGCACACAGAACGGGCCCAGTCACGCAACCTTCAAAGGGCGGACATTAAGCTAGGACAAAGGAGGCACGAGCGAGCGAGACCGCCCGGAGCCGAGTTGCTGCTATCAGTGAGGTCACGCTAAGAACAGATGCACGGGCGCGCCTTAGCGAGTGCACGCATGGCCACTTGAAGATCCAATGGGGAGCAATGACGACTGCCCCTTAAGTAGCGAGGCTGCGAGCAGAACGGGAACTTTGTTGTTGTTTACGGTACCTAGACGCGACCGACCACAGAAGACAAGCTGCTGAACACACGGAAACACAGTTGATGTACTTGTACAACTGCCAGTAAAGTACTAGCTGTTATCTTGTTTTGTCTTCTCTTCCTAACACGTACTAAAGGAACATAACTGGTGTTGACACAGGAACACACTCGGTTACAACAGTATGCTTTGAATGCATGCCTGTTAATTTCAGCTTAGCATCGGGGTACGCCTTTGTTTTTGCAGAAGTACTGAAACTACAATATCCCGTGTTTATCTATATGAATATAAGTTCCATCGAAATATCGATTGCTCACACAACACCATAGCTTGGAGATGGTTGACCTCACGCTTAGTTGTACAAAAACGCGAAAGTACTCCAGAGGTAGTATAGGCTTTAGTTCCCGGAATTATCCGTAATCGGGTTTATAATTTCAAGTTAGCAGAGCATTCGTAATTCAGTCGCCGTCATCGTGTAGAGAACAAGTTCAGAACCCAACCGAAAGCTAACGATTGCTAGCTTCAAATAATGCGGCGGCTGAGTCGCCTCTTTTTCTTGCTTCGTGCGTTTGGTCAGGTTTTTCTATCTTGGCGTATATTTGAATATATTCGCCACCATTCTAAAACAGACTGCAAGGTTAGGTTAACTCCAGTCATCAAAAATGAGCCCGCAAAAGCTGTACACACAGGATTCAAACCTGATGCCTCCTGTATCAGAAAGCAGTGCACTTACGACTATGTCATAAGAGCACGGGCTGGAGGATTCTGGTGGCCACGGGTCTGTCTTTCAATTTATCTCTTTCGCCTATCACGTTTCACATGCCCATTCTTTCGACAAAGTATCTCCTCACACTGCACGCCGGTACCGTGTATAGGCCCCGGTTTCGTGGTGAACGCACTGACCCAGATATAATTGAATTATTGTCCATTTGAATTTGCGGATCTGAGCCCTTATAATGATAACTGAGCGTGTCGAAAAAATACTCAGAGGCATTATACTTACCCCAGCAAGAGGCCACAGCAGATTGCGCCACCAGTGGAAATGGATCTGTCGGTAGGCTGCTACCTTCTTCTGCCACACTGAAGGCAGTGTGCATTTCAATTCATGTCTTATTTCAAAGTCCTTCGGAATCCCTACAGTAAATAGCTAGGCGACTGTGCAAATTCGATTCAGCTGTAATAAGTCCACGTCCAGAAAAAATGGTAAAGTTTATATATTAGCACAGTAGGGGGCCAGTCCCGGAAGGTCTTGAGGTCCATGAGCATTGATGAACGTTATAGAGTGGATACTTCAATAGTCAATAGCTGCATATCAATACAGTAGTCGCCGGTTATTAAACCCACTTCGGGCCCAGACCAAATTGGGCTTAATAAGCAGCGGGCGCACTGTAACGGGCCAGAGATGTCGAGGTTGGCACACACCTAAAGGGGAGATTCACACATATGATTCTCCGGACGTAACGCCGAACAGAGTTGTAAATCACCACGACACGCAAGCAGAGAATAAGTAGATAGAAGAAGAACGCTATAGTAAGAAATAAGGTCTGTTGATATAAAAAGGAATGGAAAACAATAAAGTGCGGGAAGGACACGATACGGGGGATTACCAATGCTCTGTACAAATGACCCATCTGAAATGGAGAGTGTTTTCTTATGTCTGATCAGTTACCGGTGGGGAAGGCAGTGCTGTGGGTGACTGCAGGGGCGGAACGGGAGTGCTGACATTGAGTGTGGGACTGTGATACGAATGACCACGACGACGGTGGGAAGGGGGTCAGCGGCTGTGAGGGAAAAGGGCACCGGTTTCCTCACTGACACTCGCTCACATCATCTTCATCTTGGGTCCGCGCCAAAAGTGACCTTGGTGCGTTCAAACACCCATGGTTCGGGTTGGCTCGTTACAGAGCCCAACCGGAACCTTTTCTTTCAATGCACTTTTTTGTAATTTTTCAATTTTAGTGACGATGGTGGAAAGGTTGAGTGATCGAGTGGGCGAAGGTGACCAAAATGGTGAAGTGGAGGACATGTCTGGAGAGCGTCAGCTGTTTTCCCCGTCTGAAGGATCGGTATAATTGTGTGTTTACGGTTTTGATCTAATAAATACTCGTCCTACACGGAGGCTTACACGTTGTGTGTGTGATTATTTGCAAACAGTTTATGTCACGATGATCTTTTAGGCACTTGAGGAAGAACAGCAACAATCCCAAGGTTCTACGGTAGAAGAAAGTGAACCATTTAAGAACGAATCTATACCCAAAGGAGAAGAAGCCCCTACTCGCCCGCTACATTGGTGGCAGCAACTCTTACGGACCCAACTTCCCCCCTCCCTAATCCGTTTCCATCGTCCTTCCACCCTTTTGATGGCCGTAGGGATTTTCCAAGCTGGCTTGAACTTTGTAAATATCATCTTATCCGCGTGCTTAAGGCCCAACGCGGCGATTGCCTTTTCTCGCATCTCGCCGAAGACAAGCTGTTAACGGCCTTAAGGAAGGGCCTCTCCCCAGAAACACAGTTCCATACCTTATGCAAGCAGCTCCTCAACCTCTTTGAGGCACCTTTAGAGATCGAGGATGCCATACACCAGCTTATCCATCGCCGCTACCGCCCATGGGAAAAGCCTGAGGCCTTTGCAGACGACTTAAAGCGGTTGGCTTCCGCCGCCTACCTCTCCCTCTCGGTGGCCGACAAGGACCACGTGGTCCTCTATCACTTTAAGAGTGGCCTCAGCTCTGAAGAGGTCTACTTTTCCCTAAGGCACCACCCGCCAGGGGAGCTCGAGGATGCAATCCAGAGGGCCAAGCACCTACTCCGTCCGTATAAGTTTATGCCTCCTACCAGTCGTCCTGGATTCCAGTACAACCCCTCCTCTTCCAATCGCACGAGAGATGGCCCTCACTTTCCACAACCACCTACGCCGCGTTTCCAAAGCGCCCGTTTTCAGCGTGGTGGATTCACCAGGACATCCGTCAACTCCAATCCTCGCAATGCCCGCGACTAAAATGCCGGTATTCATTTTGTTCGTGTTTGTTCTCTTTACCCTTCTACACGACCGTTCACGTTAATCAGCAACCTCATAGAGCTTTAATTGTCACTGGCGTTACAGTTTCTTTAATTAATTCTGATCTTTTGTCCCCTTCCCAAGTCGTCTTATTGATAGTCATTCGCCTCTACCTAGTCCTTTGACGGCCAATGGCCAACGTTTACCTATCATTGGATCTCCGCCCTTGTCCTTAGGCTTCCCAACTGGGACCAAACAACATTTTTCGTTAGTCCTTCCCTGAATTAGGACATTTAACTGGGCGTTGATTTCCTCACTAAGTTTAATTGTTCCCTCGATATTCCGTCACACACTCTACGATTTGGCCCCACGACAACACATCCTTCGTTTCCCTCCTCTACGCCCTTGGCAGATGATTTCTGTGCAGCCATTGACGCTGCAGTAGCTCTCCCCCCGACTAACCTCCAAGGCCTTCTATCCTCATACCCTGACCTCGATACTCATGACTGCGTGCAGCTACAGAATCTCCTAGCACCATACACTGATGTTTTCGCTTGGGATGACCACTCTCTTGGACGTTGCTCCCTACTTCGCCACTCTATTGATACAGGCCCCGCGAAACCGGTGTGGCAAACACCCAGGAGGATACCCGCACACTTTCAACAACAAGTCCAAGATATGATTAAGATGATGCTGGAGAACCAGGTCATTCGCCCGTCACATTCACACTTGGCCTCCCCTGTTCCACTAGTGCCCAAGAAGGACGGCAAATTACGCCTTTGTATAGATTACCGTCGCCTAAACGCCCTCACAGTACATGACTCTTTTCCGCTGCCCCGCATCGACGTCACGCTCGACGCGTTATCTGGGGTGCGTTGGTTCACTACCTTAGACCGCAAGTCGGGCTATTGCCAAGTTGAAGAAGAGCCTAAGGCTAGAGCCAAACTGCCTTTATCATTCCCCAAGGCTTCTTTGAGTTTGAGACGAGGCCCTTTGGCCTCTGCAACGCAGCTGCCACCTTTCAACTTCTTATGCAATCCGTTTTCGCTCACCTCTATCCCCAATGCTGCCTCATCTACCTAGGTGATGTGATCGTGTTCGGCAAGTCCATCACCGAACATAACGATAACCTGCAGTCAGTCTTCGCAACCCTCCGTGACGCCGGGTTACGCTTTAACCCCTTTAAATGCTCATTCCTACGGGATAAAGTCACCTATCTAGGCCATGAAGTTAGCCGGGATGGCATACGAGCCTCACCTGAGAAAATCAAGGCCATTCTGACGTGGCCTACGCTGACTTCACCTTCGGACGTGTATAGCTCTATCAGCATCGCATCCTGCTATAGGCGTTTCATACGCGTTTTCGCGGAGATCTCCCGTCTCCTCCATATACTCACAGAGAAAGACCGCCCATTTCAGTGGTCCGACGCCTGCCAGGCCGCCTTCGACGATCTCAAGGCACGTCTCACGACCGCCCCAGTTTTGATGCTACCCAATGTCCTTCCTGACGCCTTCCTGAATTTATCCTCGAAACGGATGCGAGTTGTTTCGCTATCGGTGGCGTCTTATCTCAACCTGACGAAACCGGAGTTGAACGGCCCATTTGCTTTGCAAGCAGGGCTCATACCAGGACCGAATGCAAATGCTCCGTATACAAACGCGACCTATTGGCTTTATTAACCTTCCTCAAGCGTTTAAACCCTATCTGCTTGGTCGCCATTTCATAATCCGCACTGACCATAAAGCTCTTCAGAGCCTACAGCACACGAAAAAGGCGGAAGGCCAATTGGCCCGATGGCAAGAAGCCCTTCAAGACTTCAACTGCTCCCGCCAATTCCGGCCCGGTACCAAACATGCGAACGCTGACGCTCTCTCCAGACGTCCACCCGACTTCAGTGATACTCCGACTCCGCTGCCGTCCGATTCGGTCTTTGCCCTCATCATCAGTGAACCGACACGGTATAATTGGGCAGTCGCAAAGAGCACCGACCCGGACACAGCTCTCATCTACGACCATATGCTCCACGGTAAACCTCGCCCCACCGACAATGAGCTTTGCGGTTCGTCCGAGACAGCCCGAATCCTTCGCAACCATTAGTCCCAGCTCTTTATCGAAAACGCACTTCTTTTCTGTAACGAAGGCATTCACATGCCCCACGCCTAGTCGTTCCTGCGAGCCTCGTCAACCTTGTCCTCACGGACTTACACCACGACTTAGGTCACGTTGGCCAGGCTAAAAACGAGGCAGCGGCTCGCCAACGATTCTGGTGGCCATATCTCCGTGAACAGGTCGCCACATTTTGCAACACTTGTGCTACGTGCAAAAGCTTTGAAGGTCAGAATCTTCGACCTCGAGCGCCCCTCCAATCCATGGCCACTCGATCCCCTTTCGAGAGGGTCGGCATTGACGTGATGGGCCTTTTTCCCCCCACTGACAGCCACAACCGGTACATTCTCGTCATGGTTGACTATTTTACCAAATGGGCAGAGGCCGTACCCCTACCCTGCCAAGATGCAGCTACTGTTGCCGACGCCTTCCTGTCCGCTTGG
>JAYGXS010000004.1:48721672-48731791 GCA_036362985.1 Ligula intestinalis | reverse complement strand
ACAGTTCAGATATATACTAATGGGTAAGCACTTCGTCATCCGTACTGATCGCCGCGCCTTACAATGGATCCAGTCTCTTAAGGACCCGATGTACCAATTTGCACGTTGGCAAGAGTTCTTACAGGACTTTGATTGCGAGTGTGTTTACCGTCCTGGTCCCCACCATGGCAATGCTGACGCCCTATCCCGTCTACCCTCCAACCGCACCCTCCATACCCCAGACTCTGTCGATTCCGTCAACGCACTGGTTATTTCTGAACCCACCCGTTTCGAATGGGCCACCGCGCAAGGCTCCGACCCCGACACTGCCACCATCTATCTACACCTTTCGTCCGGTCTCCCCAAACCCACGGAACGCGAAATGCGCGGTTCTAGCGCTAGGGCCTGTCTCCTCCTACAACAATGGCCCCACCTTCTCATTGATAACGACATTCTCTTCCTTCTCGACCCCGATTCCCATCATTTACGTCCCATCGTACCCGGCTGCCCCATCGACCCCGTCCTTACTGATCTCCATAAGGAACTGGGTCACTGTGGACAACGGCAGACAGATTTGGCCGCCCATGCTCGTTTTTGGTGGCCCCAGATGCGTTCTTCAGTGATTAATTTCTGTCAGAGCTGTCCCACCTGTGCCTCTTACAAATTTCCTACTCCAACACCCCGTGCTCCCCTCCAACCCATGACAACCAGTTTTCCGGGTGAACGTGTCGGTCTGGACATCATCGGCCCCCTTTCTATCTCCTTCCGCGGTTACACCCATGTTTTGGTCATGGTCGATTATTTCACCAAATGGGTTGAAGCTGTCCCATTGTAGGACCAGAAGGCCTAACGGTGAGCCACACCTAGATTAGTCGCTGGGGATCTCCAACAGCCTTCCATACCGATCGCGGAAGTAATTTCGTCTCCCAGCTATTCCAAGATATTTGTGCCATTCTCGGAGTCAACAAGACCCGTACCACCCCCTACCATCCCGAAGGCAACGGGCTCGTAGAACGCACTAATCGCACCCTACACAGCCTCCTTCTCGCCTTTTCCAAGGATGGTCACGAGAGAGATTGGGACGTTCACCTTCCTCTCTGTTTGCTAGCTTACCGGGGCTGTGTACTTCTCCACCAGTTTTACGCCGAGACCTCCACCTACCCTCTGACCTTTGTTCCCCCCTCCCCACTCCTGACCCTACCTCCATCCATCCCTAGGCCGTCCAGTTACGAGAAACCATCCGTTGCGCTCACAATGCCGCCCGGCGAACCCTAGGAACTTCCGCTTAACATGAGAAAGATTACTTCGGCCGCCATATCGCGGGCAACCCTTTCCAGTTGTATGACCTCGTCAGGTACAAGACAACCTTCCATCGCCGCGGCGCCTCCTCCAAGTTTCAATACCCCTGGACCAGACTTTTCCGCGTCATCGAAATAATGTCCCCAACCGCTATCCTCTAACTTGACGCCTCGAA
The DNA here is from genome assembly GCA_036362985.1 of Ligula intestinalis. Lineage (NCBI taxonomy): Eukaryota > Metazoa > Platyhelminthes > Cestoda > Diphyllobothriidea > Diphyllobothriidae > Ligula > Ligula intestinalis. The sequence continues at coordinate 48,730,338 of JAYGXS010000004.1, read as the reverse complement.
TCCTTCCCACCCCCCGTTCACGGCTCATTCTGATAAGCTTAAACCCTACCGCGGCCAAATCCCCATCTGCACACCCAACTCCCTACTCATCCTGCCCCCCACCCAACTCCCCCTGTAGCCTCCGAGATTACCGTACCGTCACCCCGTGTCGACATCGACGCCGTTTCCCTCCAAATAGTCCCCCCTGACCTAGACCCTCCTGTAGCATTATAGGTCACCGTTCCCTCCTCCCCAGCTGACACCAGCACTGAGGACAGTGCTACATCTTAGAAGGGGGGCTATGTAATGAACCACCCTGACCCTCGTTTGTTTTAATTGTTTTCTTGGTTGTCTAGTTTCAATTTTGGTTTTGCAGGAGAAGTCGCGGCTCGCGGTTTTCGTTCCATCGTCGGTTTTTTTCCACTCCATCGTCCCATTCTCCTCCCACACGTTAAGTCTAACGCTTTTTTCTACTACCCTTTTCGTTCTATATTTCTCTACCTGATCATTCGTTCAATAAACGTTACGCAATCCTCTACACTCATATTCCTTCATGGACTCTTTCGGAGATAATCACAATTCTCCTTTTAATGAGATAGATAATCTTTTAGGGAGTATCTTCGGTGAAAGATCCAAACCCGTGAAAGCTCCCCTGATTCCGATTCCAGCTCTCAGCAATCCGTTTGGCTTTCCCCGCTCGAACGCTACAACAGCTCCTACAGACGTGTAGAGACACGTGGGATAGAAGCACGTGAGTGACGCGCCGAATGTTCTGGAGACGCGCCCTTTAAGGGGCGCGCGTGCGAATCTTCCCCGTATCTATAGAACTGATCATGGAAGTCAATACCTATTATCATGTTTATATTTAACTTAATAATAATAATAAATAAATAATCACTAAGATAATTGAACACTACCTTTGTTTGTGACAGTACTCCAAAACTTCATCTGTCGCGAAATCGATGCTCACATTGGGCCAGCCACAATCCTACCAACAGAACAACATGGCTTCGTTAAGGGTAAATCGTGTACCACAAACCTCATGGTGGCACGTGAAGCCTGGTGCGAAGCCAAAGAAAAACGACTGCTGGTTCATGCAGCCTTAATCGATCTTAGCAAGGCGTTTGATAAAGTCGATCACGTGCTTCCCCTAAACCAATTCAGTAACACACCGGTACCTAGAACTGTCATCAAATGGATCAAGGGGTATCTATTCGGTAGACAATGCCGGACCAGAGTTGGCGAAGGGTGTTCCTCGGCGTTCGAGGCTCGTAGTGGAGTACCAAAAGGGTCGATGCTGGGTCCCAGACTGTTTTCAATATGCGTCACGGATATCCCATCAAGACTTGTATCCCCATGCCTTCTGTTCGCGGACGACCTCAAGGTATGGCGTGTCATACGCAACGCCGAAGACACAATGACGTTCCAAAATGATCTCGATGTGATCCACGAGTGGTCATTAGAGATCAAGATACCGGTAAACGTGACCAAATCGAACTTGTTTATAATTGGGAGAGACCGGGACCACCCACCCTATACAATGGGAAAAATGACACTGGCCGCTGTTAGGAGTACTCGAGACTTTGGCGTTATCATCCAGGACGACCTCAAGACCCGAGAACAATCAACTTTGGCGAGATGCAAGGGGCTAGCGCTACTTTGGATGTTCAAAAGAGCTTTCACGTCCTGGTCAATGCAGATATTCCGTAAGCGCATGGTCACGTTTATTCGACCGATCATGGAGTATGGATCGTCCGCTTGGTTTCCGTGTACGAAGAGCGGAATGACTGACATCGAATATGTTCAACGAGTGGGGTCAAGAATGGTGCCCGAAGTGAGAAGGCTGACCTATCCGGAGCGCTGTAAAGCACTGGACCTGTTTATTCTCGAATTTCGACGCTCCAGAGGCGACCAAATCATGATGTACAAAGTGATCGTCTGCGGCGACATACCGGAGGTCGCAGAGTACTTCAAACTAGCCGTTGACATGCCTACGCGAGGACACTGCTTCAAACTGGTGGTACAACGGACAGATGGCCTCCCGCACGTCTACCGACTCTCAAGGCGCGCTGTGAATGCATGGAACAATCTCCCCTCCCCCCCCGACGTTGTTGCTGCCGACACAATTCCCGCATTCAAGAAGAAATAAGATGCCCTATTTGAAACATGATCTGTACCGTTCACGGGAATGCCATTGCTTTAGCGGGGGGACTAGTCTAACCTGAAAACTCCAACATGTCCGGTGACTGCAAAGAAGGGGTGCCCACGGATCCGTTCCCTACCCTCTACTGATGAAACATTAAACTACAATGGCCGCTCCCTGGACGACCTAGACGGGCAGGGATAAATAACGAGGCCGACTGAGGACCGGACCCACCTTCCGGCGCGCTTCCATCGTCGCTACGGCTGTTCCCGACCACTCAAGGATTCAACTGCCGTTCTTTTCAAAAACAGTATCCCCCTTTAGTTTATTTTTGTATATGGTTCTCCCATTTGATTATTTTTGTATCAAGGACCTTCAAGACGCTCATCTCCAGTCACTGACTTCTCTTTTATTGGACTGACTGTCATATCAGTCACTCGTTGGCTCGTTTCCGATACTCGTCTCTGTCCTTTCTCGTTGGCTTCCTACTACAGACGTTTGTGTTGTAACGGACGCACCTGGTTCCTCCTTATCCACTGTGACTGCTCCGTCCTCTATCTTCCTTGGTGTTTCTGCCGTTGATCCTTGTAGTCGGGTTATTCCTGCTGCCGGGCCAGATGCCTGGAATCCTTCAGAATCGGAAGTCTGGTGAATCATGGCTACACGTATGGCTGTTCACAAGCGATCGCACACACAACACGAAGGAATTCGTACACTATGAACGTTTATTGAATCACAACAAGAATAATAATCGCTAATGCTCCTCTGAAGGTGAAAAGAGCTGGCGTTCCTCAGACACGTCCTTAGAGGTTCTGGTCTGGTTGTCGTCCAGCACTGTCTCACGCGACGTCCCCACGACCGCCACTAAAACAATTCAAAATTCACAAAATGTGCATTAAAACAAAAGGCGGTTGGTTCCTTACACGCCCCCCCCCGCCAAGAGGGGGCTCTGTCCGCAGAGCCGCAGGGGAATCAGAGGTACCTATCTCTACCTCCGCTCCCAGTTGGGGAACTAAGTGGGGGGGGTAGGTTAAGGAGGGAGTCAGGGTCGAGGGGGGTGGGGGTCTCGCGGAAGTCGATGGCGTAACGGGGGAACTCGCATCGGCGCTAGGAAGGGGACCCGTGTATGGTGTCAGCTTGTCAAAATGAACGGTGGATATAGGGCCGGAAGGGTCACGGGCGTCGCGGATGCGATAGGTGGAGGGGGGTATGGCTTCTACAACAACGAACGGACCTTCCCACGGGCAGAAAAGTTTGGAGGGTATCCCCACGGGGGGTGTGGCGCGTCGACGGAGGACGTAGTCGCCAGGGGAATGTGGGGTACCGTGAACGTTCTGATCGAAGTAGGATTTCTGTCGTGCGTATGCGGTGTGAAGATGGGAATGGGCCAGATTATGTGCCAGGTGAAGGGTTTCTTGCAGTTGAGAAGCGTACGCATCTGGGGACGAACCGTCGGACGTATGCAGTGGAAGTATGGAGTCGGAGATGACGACCAGTGAGTAAGAAGAAGGGGGAATACCCCGTAGACGAGTGAAGGGTGGCCCGATATGCCATCATGGCATAGGGTAGTTTTAGGTCCCAATTCCGGCGGTCGTGTGATTCGGCTAGGGCTTTCAGGAGGTTGATAATAGTACGATTTGTCCGTTCAGTTTGTCCATTTCCTTCCGGATGAGCCGGTGTGGTGTGGGTCTTGTGAATGCGAAGTACGTCACAGACGTCGTGTACGAGTTTGCTCTGGAAGTTGGCACCGCAGTCTGAGTGAAGGGACAGGGGTGCGCCAAAGCGACAGACCCAAGCGGACAGGAAGGCGTCGGCAACAGTAGCTGCATCTTGGCAGGTTAAGGGCACTGCTTCTGCCCACTTAGTAAAATAGTCAGCCATGACGAGGATGTACCGGTTGTGGCTGTCGGTGGAGGGTAACGGTCCCATCACGTCAATGCCGACTCGCTCGAAAGGAGATCCGGTAGCCATGGGTTGGAGAGGTGCTCGAGGTCGGGGGTTAGGACCTTTAAAGCTTGTGCAAGTAGAGCACGTGTTGCAGAAGGTGGCGACCTGTTCCCGAAGGTAGGGCCACCAGAATCTGTGGCGAGCAGCAGCCTCGGTTTTAGCCTGGCCGACGTGACCCAGGTCTTGGTGTAAGTCCGTTAGAACCGTGTTGACGAGGCTGCCGGGAACTACTAACCGAGGGGGCATGTGGATGCCTTCCTTGAAGAAGAGAAGTTCGTTTTCCATGAATAGTTGGGACCAATGATTGCGAAGAATTTTGGCGGTCTCAGAAGAGCCGCGGAGATCATTGTCCGTGGGACGAGGTTTGCCATGGAGCATGCGGTCATAAATGATAGCAGTATCGGGATCGGTGCTCTGGGCGGTCGCCCAATGGTATCGCGTAGGTTCGCTAATGATAAGAGCAGAGACTGAGTCGGCTGAAAGTGACATCGGAGCCTCGCTGGAGTCTGGTGGACGTCGGGATAGAGCGTCCGCGTTGGTGTGTTTGCTACCGGGCCGGAACTGGCAAGAATAGTTGAATTCTTGAAGGGTATCTTGCCATCGTGCCAATTGCCCGTCTGCATCCTTCATGTTCTGTAAACTCTGAAGGGCTTTATGGTCCGACCGGATGATGAAATGGCGGCCGATTAGGTAGGGTTTAAAACGCTTAACGAAGGTGACTAAGGCTAACAGCTCGCGTTTGTAGACGGAGTATTTACGTTCGGTCCTTGTGAGGGTCCTACTGGCAAAACAGATAGGCCGCTCGAAGCCGGTCTCGTCGGGTTGAGATAAGATGCCGCCGATAGCGGAACAGCTGGCGTCTGTATCGAGGATAAAATCGGGGGCATCAGGGAGGACATTAGGCAGCATTAGAACCGGAGCAGTTGGGAGGCGGGCCTTGAGTTCGTCAAAGGCCGCTTGGGCAGCTTCGGACCATTGAAATGGGCGGTTTTTTTCCGTAAGGATAAACAGGGGCCGTGCGATTTCTGAGAAACCGCATATGAATCGTCTATAGTATGATGCGAGGCCTACAAAGCTGCGCACGTCTGTAGCTGAAGTCGGAGTGGGCCAAGTCAGAATGGCCTCGACTTTCTCGGGTGAGGCTTTGATGCCATCACGGCTAACTTCGTGACCTAAATAGGTTACTTTATCCCGCAGGAACGAACATTTCAGGGGGTTAAGTCGCAACCCGGCGTCACGGAGGGCGGCGAGAACTGCCTGCAAGTTATCGTTGTGTTCGGTGACGGACTTGCCGAAAACGATCACATCATCGAGATAGATAAGGCAACATTGGGGATAAAGGTGGGAGAGGACAGATTGCATGAGACGTTGAAATGTAGCTGCGGCGTTGCAGAGGCCAAAGGGCATAGTCTCAAATTCGAAAAGACCTTGTGGAATGATGAAAGCCGTTTTGGCTCTATCTTTGGGTTCCACCTCCACTTGCCAGTAACCCGACTTCAGATCTAGGGTGGTAAACCAACGCGCCCCTGTTAGCGCGTCGAGAGTTACGTCAATGCGGGGTAGCGGGAATGAGTCGCGGATTGTGAGTGCGTTAAGGTGGCGGTAGTCTATGCATAGATGTAGTTTACCATCTTTCTTGGGTACTAGCGTAACAGGAAAGGCCCGTGGTTAATGAGACGGACGGATGACGCGATTTTCCAACATCATTTTAATCATCTCCTGGACTTGCTGCTGAAAATGTGGGGGTATCCGCCGGGGTGGTTGCGACACTGGTTTTTCGGAGCCGGTATCGATGGTGTGACGAATGATGGAAGAACGTCCAAGGGAATGGTCATCCCACGCGAAAACGTCAGGGAATAGTCTCAGGAGGGCCTATAGTTGCACACGGGTGGGAGTGTCAAGATCAGAATATAGGGATAGGAGATCTTCTAGGTTAGTTGGGGGTAGAGCGACGGCAGCCTCGATGGCTGCGCAAATCTCGTCATCTAAATGTGGGGCTGGGTCTAACGGCGTAGAGGAAGTAGCAAAGCCAAAACGTAATGATCGTGAACAGATATCTAGTGAGCAATTAAATTAAGCGAGAAAGTCGACACCTAGCAAGATGTCCCAAGTCAGGGCAGGGCTAACTAGGAAACGGTGATGTTTGGTCCCGGTGGGGAAGTCTAAAGACAGGTAAATGGATCCTACGATGTGTAAACGTCGGCCGTTGGCCGTCAATGGGCTAGGTAGGGGAGAAAGAGAATCAATAAGGCGAAATTGAGAAGGTGATAAAATATCGGACCGAATTAGGGAAACTGTAGCGCCAGTGTCAAGGAGAGCTCGATAAGGAAGCTGATTAATGTGGACAGTAGTATAAAACGGTAAAGGTTTAGCGGCATCAATGGAGCAAACAGGAACAAAATGAATACCGGAGTTAGGGTCACGTCCACCTCGTAGATTAGGATTGAAGGAAGGTCTGGGTCCACCTCGCGAAAAACGAGCGTTCGGAAAACGCGGCGAAGGTAAGGTAAGGGAACCTTCCCGTGGGCGGTTGGCGTACGAGGGATTGTAGGTAAATCCAGGACGATTTGTGGGAGGCCGCAGCTTGTCTGGCAATAACAGCTCCTTGGCCCTCTGGATGGCGCCTTCAAGATCACCCGGTGGGTTGTGCCGAAGACAATAGTAAACCTCCTCCGAATTAAGGCCGGCCTTAAAGTGGTAAAGGATGACGCGGTCCTTGTGGGCGGCGGAAAGGGATGGGTTAGCGGCGGAAGATAGCCGTCAAAGATCATCAGAGAACGTCTAGGGGCTTCCCTGGACGTCGGCGGCGGTAGATTAATTGATAGACGGCCGCTTTAATTTCCAATGGGGCTTCAAAAAGTCTACCGAGCTGGTCACATAGGAAATTGAACGGTGTGGTCGAGCTATAGCCCCACCTGAGTACCTTCAACAGTTGGTCCTCTGCGAGATGCGAAAGGAGGCATTCGCTCCGTTGGCTTGCTGAGACACGGTTGAGATGGAATTTACCGTGATCCAGCCAGATGGTGAAGTCTCGAAGACCATCATAAGGGCGGAAAGAAGGGGGAAATGGGTTGAGACCTTATCTTTACCCGAGAGGAGGAAACTGTGATTTACCTGCAGAATCGACTCCCATAAGGGTCAAGCGACCATATTATGCTGTATTTCGAGTATTCGCTGTTCTCCAAACCCTTCTCCTCCGACACATGGGAAAGTAACATTTGGAAGGGCGACTACCCACTTATGAGAAGAAAAATGTCAGAGGTATCATGGGAAACAGATCTCCAAGGTGGGGCAAATGAATAGTGGATGACCTTTAGATCGACGTTGAAAAGCACTCTTTGTCTCAACTGTCCCTTCAGAAGAAAGACAAGTACGAATCGCCCGAAGTGGATGAACTCAAACTTGCAGGCCGCTTTCAAAAAAAGAAACCGCTTCTGGAGACGCTACAGATTAACTGGCTCCGGTAAACACTTAAGGGGGTATAAGCAACAACGTAACATTTGTAAAAGAGAAGCTACTAAACTGCGCAAGAAATACGAGTTGAACATATTACATAAGTTGCTGGAACACCCCAAGATCTTGTACGGTTACATACGAAGCACGAAGAGATCTCAGGAACTGATCCCTGCCCTTAGATCAGCCGATGGACAACTGGTGACCAAAGACCAGATGAAAGCCTCCTCCTCTCCAATTTCTTTGAATCCGTCTACACCCGAGAACCTACAACTTTTACTGACGGTCCGTCCGCTCATCGACCGATAACTGCACCCTTACCGTCCTCCTTATTGCCCAAAATAGAGGACCTAGAGTTTTCACACAACACTGTCAGGGCCGAATTACTCCCACTTAAGCCTGCCAAATCACCTGTGCCGGACAAAATTCCTGCACTAGCACTAAGAGAATTAGCTAACGAACTATGCAAACCCCTGGCTGCCATCCGTTACACTGGTGGCAGCCCAGACGGCGGACCCCACCCCTAATCGTCCCAACCCATTTCCCCCTTCCTTCCGCCCGTATGATGGCCGGCGAGACTTCAATAGCTGGTTGGAACTCTGCAAATTCCATCTCAACCGTGTCTCAGTGAACCAACGGAGCGAATGCCTCCTTTCGCACCTCGCAGAGGACCAACTGTTGAAGGCACTCAGGAAGGGCTATAGCTCAACCACACCGTTCGATTTCCTATGCGACCTGCTCGGCAGACTTTTCGAACCCCCCTTGGAAATCGAAGAGGCGGTCCACCAATAAATCCCACCTCTGCCACCAGTGTAGCGGACGCACCTGGTTCCTCCTTATCCACTGTGACTGCTCCGTCCTCTATCTTCCTTAATGTTCCTGCCGTTGATCCTTGTAGTCGAGTTATTCCTGATGCCGGGCCAGATGCCTGGAATCCTTCAGAATCGGAAGTCTGGTGAATCATGGCTACGCGTATGGCTGTTCACAAGCGATCGCACACACAACACGAAGGAATTCGTACACTATGAACGTTTATTGAATCACAACAAGAATAATAATCGCTAATGATCCTCTGAAGGTGAAAAGAGCTGGCGTTTCTCAGACACGTCCTTAGAGGTTCTGGTCTGGTTGTCGTCCAGCACTG
>JAYGXS010000004.1:48700711-48714992 GCA_036362985.1 Ligula intestinalis | reverse complement strand
GCCCACAGAGGATTCTAAGGGTACCTCTGAGAAGATAGACAAGAAGCCGGACACCTTCTCTGTCCCGGGTATCACACTTGAACTGAATTACATGAAACATTTATTGGATGCCCTTGTTTAAACTAGCTTGATTGTTGGAACTATCGCTGTGATAACGTCAGGGCTGTTGTAGGTTTCTCAGTACTTTTCGCGTTGTTTTGAATTGAGTAAGGTTAGCCAATCCATAAACTAGCTCGATTTGCCGATACGTTGTTTGGACCGCGAAAAATTCTCATAGTTTATTTTTCTCACATGTTGATGCTTTAAACGATAAATATTTGCTATTGCCTTCTTTGTAAAGTTCTTTGATAGCTATCCGTGGAGCATTTAGTTCCTGTGCTGCTTGTATGCAGCGCTGGGCGGTATTCCTTACGGTTATTGGCAGAGGTTACAACCGTTTGTAACATCCGCTAGCCAGGTCCTATAAATGTGCCTACTAGCGCAGGAACTAGCAAGAGCATTTTGCGCTAACGCAGCGCAAGGCCATTGCCATCAGGGTTATCCGGTTAGCCAAGTGACATGGGATTTTCATTTCCAGAACTCCGACTGTGCTGACTGTCGTAGTTTTGTGAGCTAACGAGAGAAGGATTTTACATAACGTGTAGTGATAATACTTGTGTGTTGTTATTTCCGGCTTTACGCATCTATCTGCTGTCACGGAACCAGCTGCGGAATCTTAAACGGGCTATAAGTCGTTAGTCGAGCTAGCCGTACAGCGAACATTTGATTACCAAATCAGTATTTGCGTTAAGGCTGGAAACATGTGGTTGACAGTACACGCAAATATTTCGTCTTCCATAGACCATAGTTGCCTAGGTCATTGTTTGGTCTTCCCTGTCCGAACAAAGAGGAGATCCGCATGGATGCGTACTCCAAGCAGTTCTTACAGCTGGAAATGCGTTGTTTCACCGCGCTTTTTGACAATTGCTGTACACGCTCAGACGGCGACGGCAGTTGTGTTAGTGAAGTACCCCGTCCTCCGTACGTGACTTAGCTGAATGTTGACTGGTTCTCATGTAAGCTGCCACAGGTGGGCTGCAGTAACAATATCGGGAGTCGCATTAGGCATAGGATAGAGGGTGAAGTGGATGTTGGTCCAGGGGACTTGAATTCAGAAGGTGATAATCTTAAGTAGGTACTATCTATCATGGTCACTTTCACGGACCTCTTTTGAAACACTGATTTTCTCCCGAAGTTTTTGTTATACGCCAACTGCGAGTTTTAACAACAGTTTTAGTATTATTTATGTATTGACACAAGCTTTTTCATAATATTGCAGTCATCGGTCGTTCTGTCCTGGGTGCCTACTTAGGGCAGAGACCAGGGATTAATTATGCGTAACGATTATACCGTTGACTCATACTTTTCACAGGTTTAGCCGAATTTCTTGTGATGTGGAAGTCCATTTGGCTCTCTAAAGCTGCCGCGATCAAACAGTTAGCTTATATATCTTTATTTTGTTTCTAGCGAATTTGTCTGAGATCTATCCTTTGCTCGCAATAGCTGGCGGTTAAATCCTGACAAACCCAGAACTGCACACTTAATCTTGCTAGTATTTACAGTCCGTCTATACGCGCCAGCATCCAGTTTAGTTGTGAGTCATTAAACCAGGTAGCTGTAGTAGGCTATAGACTGCCAAAAACTTGAATGTTCATGTGATATATTTTGAATATTTCGGCAAGTATATCAGTTGTTTTGACTTGTAAATGGCTTGATTGTAAATTAGCTCAAGTATGATTTCGATCTATTCCTTACTTCAATTTTAGCTTTTGAGAAGATGGTACTTTCAAAGTTGTTCCTAGGCCTAGGGACTTTCCGGGGAGCTACCAATTTCAAACAGCTGATTTCAACCAGGACGGTTTCCAGCTGCAGCAGCCACAAGTCAAATAACTTTTGGGTGAAACACTACGCGATCACTTATATGGTAGTGCTCATGACTAGTGCATGTACTACAATGATTGGTCATGCACTATATACCATACTCTACAACCCGGACATAAAGTAATTCCTCTCATATTCCATCGAGTCACTTTAGTCTCCCTTTCTGGGACAAAGTACCCAGGTATAATACTTACGCACGAGCCGAGTACACAAGTGTAAGCTGTTTCCTTCTGCCTTCTTTGAATCATACCTGTTTTAGCGTTTGCCGCCTAACTTTGATAACCGGGGGATCCCTGTTATATTGACCGCCGATGGATCTGTGGATTTTATCGATGGCGAGAAAGTAAAGCCGCCCACGAAGGACAATTAAGAACATTATCCCATTTTCAATCCTCAGGGAAACGCTTTTGTCGTCGCTAACAATCTCAGGCGAAACAACTCTGGATTTTCAGTTTTTAGCTCTTTTTTAATGTTTTGCTTCATAGTCCCACTAAATTAAATATTTCTTTATCTTTTATCCTCTAGAGTGGCCATTTTATATAAATTTTGCTTCCGGAACTCTACCTCACGTGACCAAACCGCATTTGTACTCACTGAGTATCTATGGTGAAGTTAACCCAGTCGGTCGGCAGCAGACTCGTTCCCGATGTAACTCTCTTTAGTACGCATGGAAGCAAGTCAATGTCGGCGTTAGTTTACACACGCATCTTGCCACCTAGAGGAGATAGCGGGAAGCTCGGTTGATTAGCCAGAATTTGAATACTATGTGAACAGCTTCATGGGATAAAACGCGCGTAGATAGCGTATATGTTCTGCGCCAATGAGCCGCCTCATATGTGCTATAGAACTGTCTCGACGGCAGCCTTTAATACTCTCGGATTTAACTGACTTACATCCTGACAATATAGGAAGCTGCGACAGTGTCGGAAGACGCATCTGCGACTGAGTTGACGTTGTGTCTCGTGTTGACTTCTGCTGATTAAGACTGCTTGATCTAAGGTAACAGATGGTGCCGACTAGTCTGACAGCTTCACTATTTACGGAAAAAACATTAAATATACCCACCTTTCTAGAAATATATTAGTCCCTAAGAGCACCTGAGCTCTACTCGGGTCTGAAATCCATCTGTTTTGTGGAGCTCGTCGACAAAATTTCACCCGCATGTTGTAGTCGGAAAGTAATTTTCATCGGCTTGCTCTTTTGAATATTTTAAAATGGTGAAAAATACTCTCACTGGGGGTAAAATTGCGTCAAACATATCCCTTATCCGTTCGCCTAGTTGGTCGCTACTTGGCGTATCCATAGGTGGTCGATGGTTAATTGCGAAAAAGCAGTCGCAGACCAGCGGCGGCAGTATTACCATGGCGTGAAGGACTGAGGTCTGACGCACCGATTGCTTTATAAGATTCCGCAAATCCAAATGACGGCGCTGCGAAATGGTGACATTGACCTGCCATTTAAAAATTTCGCTTGTCGTCGTCTAGGTTGTTGACTTGGGCTTTGTGTTTGATTCCGTCCAGTGGAACTCTGTTGCGAATATTCGAAGTAGATTATCCATCGGCTGAACTCATTGCCATGGCGTACTATCGTTCAATCTGCCCGAGAGATCTAGTGTACACAAATCTCTTCCAATCTGGTCTGGCGTTCGATAAAGTTGCGTCATATCGCTCAGTTTGTTCAATTACGCCACCGATCAGGTTTTCGGACGGGCCCTACACAGTTTTGACGGCGTAGTTTGAGAAGATGTGATCACTGGGACAAGACATATTTGCCTGACGTTTTGACATCCACTGCAGAGACATCATCAGAAAGCAATGGCGGAAATGTAGTTTGCACCAGGCTGCGGCTGACTCACCTTGATTACGCTGACAATATCATCCTGCTAGTCTAAATCTTTGATGATCTACAGTCGTCAGTGTCACGGGTAAATGAAGTCTTTACTTCGGTTGGCTTGTCCAAAAGTAATGGGAAGACCAGGTTGTTCTCGAGCTGTATCTGACCAGGAAAGGCACACCTAGAAATAAATGGCCGTCAACCTGAAGAGCAAGAGAGCTCTAAATACCTCGGGGTGAGGCTGCTGCCGAACGGATGCAGTAAGGACGACATCGTCACCCGAGTCGATGTCGCTGGCCGGGTTTTCTTAATCCTCCGAAAGTGCCTATGGATCTGACGGGACTTCTCCATCGCCACGAAGATTTGTGTGTAACGCGCATTCTGTTCGGTCATTCCTCTATAGTTGTGAATGTGGGGCTTTGCGCGTTGATGAACGAAGGCTAGAAGTATTTGACCACCGCTGGCTGGGACCATTCTTCGAGTGAAATACACTTCGTCTCGAATGAGACAGTCCGTACTCGCTACGGCCGTCTCGCGAGGATATATCCGGAGAGCCACAAAAGACGACAGGGACGGTTTGGGCACGTTCTCCGTCGTCCGCCGCACGACGTTTTTTAAATTGCCTTAAATCCAGCGCCGCAGCCCATCTGGGGACGTCGAAGAGGGCAACTCAGGACATGGCCCGACTCCGTCCTTCAAGACATGGAAAACGTTCTTGGAACTTCAGTTTCCGGTCTCCATCGCTGGAGCTTTCCACAACCGCTGCCGTTAGTCGTCACGCGAGAAGCGATACAGCCCGTGGTATCATCGACGCCGGCTGGATCGGGTATGGTCATAGCCGTATAAAGTACGGCCAGTGTCCTCAACCATACAGTTGGTGCGCACAAATTGGCGTATAAGTGCATTCCCGGGGTTTCATAAGTGCATAACCTGAATTTGACTTAAAGACCGGACGAAAAAGTACAACCAACAAATTCGTCAATGAGTTGCTTGCGTTCATGTTTGTCGAAATTGTATAAGTTCCTTCGTTAATAGAGAAATATGCACTAAGTGGTACGGGTCTGTTGCTGAAATCTAACTGTGGCTGCCCTAGGCGGTTAGATATTCACTTGCTGTCGCGATGCATAAGCCCTAAATGACTGTTTCCATTACTGACTAGGGTATGTGCCTTGGTCGAGTAAGACTTCATTTTTTGCCCAAGGTGAAACGTTGGAGCAGAGGCCCATGCCAACAGGCATATTGCTTATTTCCCACATAAGTTACCATATACGAGCTGTTTCGGCTACTGAGCATGCTGCCCTCCGCCGGGATTCCATTTTGTCTGTTAGAGGTTCATGGTAAATGTATGCTAACCTTCAGAACGGCAGCGAAGAACACAACCCAAAAAGATCGCTCGCGGCCATTTATCACTACTGTAGGATGAATCGGCTAATTTTCGTTGCTGTACTGTGGGCCGTAATCAGAAATGAGGTCACCGAAGAGCTTCTTACATTTTTGTGACACATCAAGCCAAAGTTCCAGAAATAGATGTAAGTCCATGCCAAGGGGTGACTAGTGATGTATTGTGTGGCCGAGTCCTGCAGGGTCCCGACTTCAGAATACAGCGTCATCAAGTGGTATATTCGGTAAGGCGACCAAGAGCCCGTCTGGGTAGAATGACCCTTAAAACCAGAACGAGTCTCCAACAAGTTTCACCTGCTTATTCGCCATTTCGTAGAGTAATCTAACGGCTTGACGGTGGAGGTCCTCCAGCTTAGCAGACAGTTACCGTCCGGCAGGAACTCTCATGCCGCTTGTGTTTAGTAATGTTCCAACCGTAGCCATAAAAGCCAAGCTAAGCAGTTATGGCAATCTTACTTAATAACTCGGTGTGCTCCACCCTATGCGTCAAAAGCCGCCCATGAAAATATGATCTGTTATGAGAGTTTTTCGACGCTATTTACGCACAGCATAAGGCTTTCCTTGCAGACCTAGTACCAGATCTTCGCGGAAGACGTGAAAAATCCAAATCACATGACCGCAGAAGCATTCATTTAATCGAAATATTCGTCGATCACCAAAAAATTTCATTTTATACAAATAAATGCTCATAAGGGACATGTCGAGTGACGATATGTGCAAGGTTTTAATCTTTGCTCATGGCTGAGTTGAGTTTCATCCACAAGAAAGAGGTATTGAGCTTCTCTTCGGCATCACAGGGTGCAACAGTATTCCATATCATCATCTTGCTAACCGGCATGACGTTACAAATTGGGGCTGGTTCCTCGTCCAGTAGGTGCTCCTCACAGGCCATAATATAGGCCGCCACGTCCTCTGGGGGGTTAAATTCGTTCCCAAAGAGCTTACGACCTCTGAAATTGACTGCAAACGCACCATCGGGGCTGAAAATGACAGGAATGAGTCTTCTTTGGAGGAAAAGGTACATTTGAGTATAAAAGGTTAATTATGTCGAGAAAGCAATAACAAAACTGCTGTAACGACTGTGTTAAGTAGGCGAGAGAGGAGATTTGCTGAGCGACTTACTTGGGAGTTTGGAGGGCACGATTGTGACACTACAACATGGTGGGTTTTACGCTCTGGGTAACTGCTCAACGTACAAATCGAGCAGCAGAGAACCCAGCCTACGTCAGACCACGTAACTGTCCCCGTCACGGCGTCCGCAGCAGCCGAACTGGCCGGAATTCTACTAGTGTGTCCGGGGATAGTTATAGAATCTGGACGATTTGCAGAGCGGCAAAAAAACGAGCATGACATAGTGCAAAATAGGAACTATCGTCACCGGCAATGCAAACGCGTCATTCACGACACTAGTGGACACGGTGTCGCAATCGCCCCAAGTGGTCAGGCTAAAGCTTTATATATGCTCTAGTAGCTTGGTTTCATTTAGGAGTGTGCTAGTGCCCTGGTAATGTTGTTACTAAGGTTAGAGATGTTGCGGCATATACCCCAACGCTGGATACGGATACATTTTTTATTTACTCCGCAATACTGTCCGATAGATCCTTTGTTCGATATTTTCCTCGCAGGAGGTTACAACCCCAGACGGGGAGGTACGAAGCGTCTACGGGAAAACGCTTGATCACCACGTAGCGTGAAGCCTTTACATGAATGCCTGAAAAGTCTCCCATTCTAGACCGCTTGGTCGACACCCTGGGAGACATGTGGTCAACTAGCGCTCCAATGGTAGCCGCGAAACAGCTCATTAATAGGCTCTCAGCAATGCATAGCAGCAACAAGAATGACTGAGTGTGCTTTGGTAGGGGTACAGTTACAGGAGGGTTATGTGTCAACGGAAGCAGAATCAAGTAAAACCTATCAAATAATTGAAGAGAGATGTCGAGATTATAATAGTTTAGCGGACCAATGACGAGCAACCGTTGACTTTGACGGGACAGAATACGTAGCAGAGGCTCGAGAGCTGCTAAACAACACAAATTCATAGTCGCGAAATTTGAGCCGATAGAAACTCTTGTACGTTCAAATAACGAGTATAAATATGTGGAGCCCACATACACATGAGAACGATTACAGACAGGTGAAATCAAAATAAAAACTTTAAACATATTTCTACGTTTTGCAAGAGGTCGGAAAGTCAAGCATTCCTCTCCTACTAATCACTATGCTCAAAACGTCCCATGTAAACGAAATGGGTTGCGAAGCATTTAAATAAGAGGCTTACAGGGGGTACACAACATAAGCCGTTGCACGAAGTGTACTTAACGGAAAGGACAAGGTGCGTCACTCCGACCCGTTGGAGAATATTGATGTCACTTGGCGTCGTATTTTCATCTTATTACCTCTAAACAATTGGCCACGGAAGTCTTCAGTGGCCCAATGAGAAAGAGACTTAAGAAAGAAACGCTTATCTACTGTAACTTACTGAGAATGTATTTCAAAATAAGTAGCCTAGTTAAAGAACAAATCCTAAGATGCACAGTGAAATCCTCTGGTTACGCCGTTGAGATGGAGTTTAGATGATGGAATATCGACTTGGATGACCATTCCTGGCTGTCATCAGTCAGTTATAATCCGGCCGGAAGAACCTCTGACGCGTTAGTCGGTCACAAGGAAGATTAAAGTTGATGCAGAAATTTCAAAAGGGGGAAACTAAATTAACAAACTACCTTGGTAAGGAAAATGCTTCAGGAAGCTTCACAGAGCTGCCGTCCGCATCAATGCTGCAAGGTAACAAATGAACAGCAGTTGATCTAGGCATTGCGCTCGACCTTGTAATGTCCGAGTGTGCCTGTCACTTTTGATGTAGAAAGGTAGATGACTTCTCCCTTCCTCGTTCGAAGCGTTTGGTCAGATTACTGCAGAAAAACAAGGGACCGCATAATGCGAAAATGGGCGGAAGTCATGGATAAAGAAACGGTCTAATGTATCGAAGAAAAGGAAGAGGGTACGAGTTTGTTGTATTGATGCACAACGGTATCGTGTCTCCCGAAACTAGGAGAGCGTTGTAGGCTACCAATGTGGACAAAGGAGCGAAAACCGAACTGGAATGATGCGACCAACAATGGAAGCCAAAATGCTGCAGAAAACAGCCTTAGTCTGATTAGACGTTTCATAACCTCACACTCCTGCCATGTTCGGCACAACTCTCAGTACTGTTGTCGATAAGAATATGGACGATAAACACCGTTGCCAAAGACGGGAAGCGCGGGACCAGCACAACACCACAGACTAAGTGGTGGATCGGGAGTACTTCGCAAATCACAAAAGGGGACTGCGACGGTTCGTGGAGTATACCAGGAAAATCGAAAGGTACGCTAATTGGAATGCCAAGCTAAGGTTCCAAAATGGATGTTACCTATGTTTGAAGATCGTGCCAAGCTCGCTGCTGAATATGAGTATGAGTGTGCTGAATTAGATAACCTTAAGACCCATTGTCCGAGATGGATGGAAAAACTAACAGACTGTTCAGCAACAGCTCGCAATTGCGTAGTGAGTAATTAAACTCAAGCGGGAGTGATATTACAAGAGAGATCCATGGAAAGAAAGGGTCAAAACAATATAAAGATCTGTGGAGACAGCAAAAAAGTTGGGTGTTTCGGCTGTGCATGCAATAGCGATTGACTGAAATCAAGTGCTTTTTGATAATAAAGTTAATCCATTCGATAAGCCCGCATTCCAGATGGTATTACATAGTGTACGATGGCGAAAGCACATGTTAGAGACCCCTCGGAAGGGGGTTTATTTTTAATGCCTCAATCAGAATAAGGGTCGAGGAGACGCACCACCGACTAACCTATTCATGGATGATAACACAAACAATGGTACTGTTTCAACAAATTTTATTCAGGTAATCAGCCATCTTCAGGGCGTATATGTAATCTCATAGGGAGGATTGGTTGGCGAAAGACCAAATGCTGTGGGTTGACTTGCTTACTTTCATGGCACTCGAACAGAAGCGACGCAATCACTGGAACAAGAACTGTATTCGCCCGTCGTTTAGGACTCGCTCGGTGCCAAAATCAGAGGGAGCCTCATACGGCTTACTACATTTGGTCGTGTCTATAGAATGTCTGCGCATATCGAAACCCACTTGGAAGCAGCCTCCATCTCCTTTGCGCACAGCTATGTACTGGCTCTTTCTTCGTGGTTATAGATATCATCATAGAATATTTCCAGCTGGTCCCTTGACGAATAAGCTAGCCGGCCATATGTGATCAAACTCTGAGCAGCAGACAGGACCTCAATTGCAATCCTCGAGTGCTCACAAAAATTTTCGGGTGGATTGGTTCTCGACAGTGATATCAAAGCTTGTTTATCTCAGCTACGTACTGCTATTATTTAAGACAGCCTATTAAACGGTCTAAACACTATTAGTGATCGATAAAAATATGAGTCCAAAGCTGATTTAGGCAATCCGGATCCCACATTTCGGGATGTTGAGCATTACCGTGCCAGTAGCATGAAGTGTATAAGCATTGCCAATTATACAGGAGGATTTAACAGCACGAGTATTTTTACCTAATGAATAATACAAGACACTGATGACTGTCAGTCTAGACTGACAGCGCGGCAAGATATGTAACTGCACGTTAAGACATTCAAATTATCCCCATGGAGTCCTCAAAAGTTTTTTAGCCAGCTGCAACCCATGAAACAGCAAATTGGAATCCCAACGAATAAAGGCCTTTTGGTTGCATTGTAGCGCCCGATCACGTAGGTTCCTCCTTCGGGATGGTCTTCTCCGTTATAACAGTTATATTAACTTCTTCAGCTTTAGCCACCGGCTTCTGTACGTCCTCGATCACACTACAATCGTCATTAGTCATTGCAAATGATCACAAAGTAATAATCCAAGGTAGGTATAGTATATGAAGGTTTATTGTATACAGATGTTTTTAGGAAGAATGTGTAAGGGCAATGCACATATCAGCAAAACACTCAAGACTGGTAATCCGGGAAGGTGGAGTTGGAATCTACCACCGGGGGAAGAAGCACGTCCGTTGTTACTTGTACTAAAACAAAGACAGAACAAGTAACCTTTGTTAGTATCTCTTCTCGAGGTCGGTCCTTTGTGGCGATGAACTAATGATCATCATTTGAGTAAGATTTTTTGGTTTTTGTGGTTGCGCTGTGTGATATGATTGGTGGCTTTGGTCGGCTTATGATTGGTGGATAACGTCTGAAATTTTTCGTTTGGCGCGGTATTCGAACTCTGTCACGTGCGCCATCATGACATCCTCTACTGCTGCTGAGGCAACATTCAGGGAGAACCTGTGCGGTCGATTTTTTGAGTCGCTGAAGGACCTTGACGAAGCTATTAAGCAGTTAAGTAAAGTGAGGATGATATTTAGAAGTCTACTTTTAGACAAGTGGTTACTATTTCAAGGCAGGACCTTCACATAAATATCCTATGGGGTCCATACATGCGGACAAATTTGTGTATGCCAGCAGAAAATATGTATGCGTCATGGCTCCGACGCAAAGGTATGTTGAATTGTAATTGCGCTTGATTTCAGCTGGTAGGCGTGTTGGCTGTAAGGCATACTTCAACGTTTCTCACAGAACGAAGAAGGGTCTCGCCGTTACGACCTTTAAGTTGGAGCATAATCATGACTCTGTCCCTCCCCAAAATATTGAAACGTTCTCTCCATTCCTTTTCGGTTTGTTTTACTTTTCACATTTTGCTTACGTTTTGGTTCTTTTGGTTGCATATTATACTCGCCCTCCCAGCTATTTTACTTAGATAGTACGTATAGGCTCTCTCTCCTTTGTGTCCCACTCTTGTTAAACAAACCCAGGGTCAGCTCTGTTTGCTACAGCATAACAACCGCTGCAAATTGGTAGTGCGTTACATTTACATAACTATGCATAAAAAGGCGGCGCACAAACCACTCCAGTATGACATTACACAAGAGCTTGAGGGTTGAACTAAATTTTTGAACAGAGATCAAATTAGTGTATGACTATTATAACAAACCAAGTGACTGAATGATTGTTTAAGTACACCAAGGTTGTCACTTTTGGCGCGGACCCAGGATGGAGATGCTGTGATCGAGTGTCAGTGAAGAAACCGGTGCCCTTTCCCCACACAGCCGCTGACCCCTTTCCCGCCGCCGTCGTCGTCAATCGTATCGCAGTCCCGCACACAATGTCAGCACTCCCGTCTCGCCCCTGCAGTCGCCCACAGCACTGTTTTCCTCACCGGTAACTGATCAGACATAAGAGAACACACTCTACTCCAGATGGGACTTGTATCTATGTAACGTCATTCCCTTTCCCCATATTATTCTCTTACTCTACGTATTCTTTATTACTAGTAGATTCCTCTCCATATATTCGCGTTTCCTTCTACTCCGGCCTTGATAATTGTGTGCTTGGGTGATGCTTATCAATCCAGCTCCGAGTTACCGCTGCAGAGCCATCTTCAGGTGTCTTATCTTTTAGGTGTGTGCCAACATCGACATCCCTAGCCCGCTGCACTATTTGTCTACTATGCAAGTAAAATACCGTGCGCTGATTGGCTGCTTTTATGCTGGTAAGTACGCCAAGGAAATCGGGAAAAATATCATGTTTCGCATTATTGCGGAAAGTTTTATTTGATGAAATAATTGCGTTACGGAAGCACGGGAACATTACACAACAATGTATGCAACACGTAAGCCAGTTACAAAACAAAAAACGAAACCTTAAGGCTAAACCCTAAAATTAACCCTAAAACTAAACCTTACTCTGAAATAAACCCTAACCGTTAATGCCTTCTTAACGAAATCGACAGTGTAGCGGGCCGGGGATATCGAGGTTGGCATACACCTAAAGAATAAGAGACCTGAATATAGCTCTGCGGCAAAAACTCGGAATTGGACTGATAAGCATCAACCAAGCACACAAATATCAAGGTTTGAGTAGAAGAAAACGTGAATATATGGAGAGGAATCTACTTGTAATGAAGAATACGTACAGAGTAAGAAAATAATATGGGGATAGGGAACGGCGTTACATAGATACAAGTCCCACCTGGAGTGGTGTGTGTTCTCTAGTGTCTGTTCAGTTACCGGTGGGGATTACAGTGTTGTGGGCAACTGCAGGAGCGAGACGGGAGTGCTGACATTGTGTGTGGGACTGCGATACGATTGACGACGGCGGCGGCGGGAAGAAGATCAGCGGCTGTGAGGGTAAAGGGCACCGGTTTCTTCACTGACACTCGCTCACATCATCTCCATCCTGAGTCCACGCCAAAAGTGACAACCTTGATGTACTTAAACAATCATTAAGTTTTTTCGATCGTTACAACAGTAAATAAATAATGGTATCATCTGTAGCGGGCCAGGAATGTCATGGTTGGCACACACCTAAAGGAGTAATTCACACTTATGATTCTGCAGAAGTAACGCCGAATGGCGTTGTCAATCACCTCGACACGCAATCAGAGAATAAGTAGATAGAAGAAGAACGCGATAGTAAGAAATAAGTTCTGTTCAATTTCAATATATTTAAGACAAGAGGCCCAAGGCCTGGAGGAGTCTCTTCAAAGATAGTTCAAGACAGAAAAATAAACTCAAACAGGACGGTTGTCCTCGAAATGAGGTGTGAACCGCTGACTGGTTGAGTAGATGTTGTCATCAACGGCCATTAGAAAAAAAGGCATCAAGGCGTCTTTCGAAACTGGGAACCGACATTGCTTGAACAATATCATCACTCAGGGAGTTCTAGTCTTTTATGACCCGACGGGAAAACCGGTAATTCTGAGGCAGATTGTCTGAACGTTGCTGGAATAGGCGAAAAGAGTAGCCCGGGGTGCGAGCGTCGTAATTTTGAATAATGATCGAATCTAACTCTGGGTAGTGTTTGAGCACAACCAAGTGGAACAGAAAAATAAGATCCCCTCGACGTCACCGATATTCCAAGGAAAACGATTTTAAACTGCGAAGACGTGCTTTATAGGGAAGTCCGCGGAGTTGTTGAACCATCCTAGAACCCTGTCGTTGCACCGATTCAAGTGCGAGCATTTCTCCTGCGTAGCATGGAAAGTAGGCCAGGCCCGCGAATTCGATGACAGGCCGAACATAGATGGAGAACAGCTTTTAAATATGGCGGTAAACCACAAAGAGAAATTCCTTCTCAACATCCATAAGCACCGAAGCCCAGCCGCACGAATTTTGGCTGTGGCAGTTTGTTTTCAATTTGTATTGTATCATGACTCCGAGGTCACGGAATTCCGTGACTCGTCGGAGTGGGACACCATTGAGCGAGTATGGTAAGACGAACTCAGTAGATCCAATTGTCATGAACGCCGATTTCGCAGCATTGACCGGCAATTGGTTACTTGAAGCCCAAGAGGCTAACTGGATATAAAAATTAATGGTAAACAATAAAGAGCGGGAAGGATACGATACGGGGGATAACCAAGGCTCTGTGCAAATGACCCATATGGAATGGAGGGTGATTTCTAATGTCTGATCCGTTACCGGTGGGGAATGCAGTACTGTGGGCGAATGCAGGGGTGGGACGGGAGTGCTGACATTGAGTGTGGGACTGTGATACGAATGACGACGACGGCGGAATCGGGCCAGCGGCTGTGAGGGAAAAGGGCACCGGTTTCTTCACTGACACTCACTCACATCGCGAAGTACTACATAAACAACCTGCTGCCTTTGCGAGAAAATGTAACAGGCGCACCTGGTTTCTCCTTATTCTCTGCGGCTGCCTCGCCCTCTGCCTTCATTGGTGTTCCCGTTGATGATCCTTGTAACTGAGTTGTTTCTGCCGTCGGACTTGGTGACTGGGAACCTTCAGAGTCAGAAGTCTGATGAGTCATGGTTATATATATATGTATATCAGTAAGGGGTATGACAGCGTCTGGGGGTAACCTGATACAGAACTGTTTCGGGCTTATTAGCCTTCATCAGTCAAGCATAACCCTGAACACCAGCTGGTCGGACAACACAAACAAACGCACATACAGACGGCGCAGTTGGTCCACCACTGGTGTCTATCAGTTGGGTCATAAGCACTTCATCGAACCACAGTTCATGAACTTTGTTTAGTTCGGAAGCCTATTCGATCGGTGTTC